>JAZDUA010000007.1:1172500-1772500 GCA_038098605.1 Gryllus longicercus | reverse complement strand
GAAAGGCATAAACTAATGTAACTATTGTGTCTCTCACCGGGAGGTCCTAGGTTCCAATTTCGACGGTGGAAGGATTTTCGACACTAGCTTGTCAGTGAGGTCGAATTCAGTCGCTGCCCAGAGGAGACTTCTAGCGACCGGCTGCTCTGATCGGTAGTTTTCCGTGGTCTCTTCGACTAATCCCAGGCGAATGCTGGAGTAGTACTCTGTTAAGCGAGCCAAGGACCGCGCGCGATCTCTCCTTTCTCTGCTTTGACCTATCCTCATCCCTTATTTATAAACACATACACGTAGGTACTCACTAAACACATGTCGGGAGCTTAGAGCTTGAACCGATTGGAGCAGTGTTGCTCCGGTAGGAGATACGTAGTTGGGGAAAATCTCCGCTATCCAGATCTAGTCATCCAATGGGGTAAGATCCCCGCCAGCTTCCGCGATAAAACATGCACTACAGTTACTGGACAAATCAATTAACGAATCGATGAATCCATGAATCCTCCCCACGCTCTCTTCTCCATTTGCCCTTGCAGTCCCTACCCTCCTCACGCGCACGCTCTCTACCCCGCCCATGCTCTCTGCGACTTTCGCGCTCCAACCCCATTCCTCCCATGTGAGCCTCGACCCCCCCCCTTACCCCGCGCCCGAGGACGGTGGGGAGGGGAAGCGTCACTATAAAGGCGCACAAAATATTTTCTGCGATCTGTGCGGGAACCGAATGAAAGATTCGATATTTCGGATGTTTGGTAGTCTTGAATTATGTTAACTGCATTCGTCTTTCTTGCTCACGTGGTTGGAACCTTAGTAGGTTGACAATGGGAACACTATCATTCCCGATTCCTCTTTAGATCTACGTTCGAGGTTCTGCTGGAAGAGGGGTTGTTTAAAGAGACTCAAAGGATTTTGTTTGAACATGGTACAAATTTTTTTGTTAAGGTGTTGTTGATTTTTCAATTGATATTCCTCTTATTGCAAAAGGTAACACAATTTTCTGAATACAAAGTACTAGGGGAGACCGAGTTGTCGCACGGGTTGGTTGCAAGTTTCTATTCACAGACACTATCGCTCCCTACCGATCTAAACTCAAATCACAGTACAATCACAACATTTTGAGGTGGTACAATCGGGTTCGTGTTTCTTCCGATAGATGTTATTGTTGTTTTTGTGTTTTTGCAGACGTAAGTATTCATGTATTGATACAATTAACACTGATTATTCACTTGCTATTCAATGAAATCTAGATTCTAACTATTTACTGTTACTTGATAACATTTGGACAACGATATTATGTAGCAAGATAAAGATTAGGCGTAATGTCTGTTTCCAGCTCATCTTTTGTTTGAATGGATTGTGCGGGGTTAGTTGTCACAAAAAATGTGGGGATGGTTGTCACATGTGTCAATCTACCCCAGCAGGTATTTTCAGTAGTTTTTACCACTTTATGCAGGCAAAGATGAGTAGAAGTTATAAAAAATGCCTAACAGAGGATAAGTTCCAGACATCAAGTTTGCAACAGTGAGAAAAATGGAAAAAATTTCATTCACCTGAGTTGCGTTAATTTTAACAGATTCACCAGTTTAAAGAAAGCTTCAAGAATTACCTAAAAAATCAATAGAAAAGATAATCAAAGGAAAGTATCTTCCAAAAAACCACTAAATATAATGAGAATGCAAAAAAATATGAAAGGAAGTAAAACGCAGGTGGAACAAAAAATCTAAATCAGTAACGAAGAGAAATTTAATTTTTGTTTAGTTTGCCTTGAACCGTTTTCTACCCGTAAAGGAAAGAAAAAATGGAACCTGTGTATAAAATATAAGAAGTGGAACCATGAATTATGTACACATGAACCAAATAATTTTTATTCCCATCAAAATTGTGAGAGTGCGCTCAAAGTGACTAGGGTCTTATCAGTCATTTTCTTAAATATTCTCTCACATGAATATTTCTGCGTCTTAATTGTCTTTAATATGTATTATTGAGTTATCAATACCATAAATTGATTTTTATTTTAATATAAATATTTTTTCATACCATGTAATGTCTATTTTTGCATTTAATCTTACCCGTGACAACCAACCCCAACGTGTGTAACAACCAACCAGAAGTCGAGGCTAGTTGTCCCAAATAATTACTCTGACAGAACATTATATTTTTGACAAGCACATGCTGCTATGGCCGCCAATTTGTGTAAAAATGTCGCCAAGGGTTCATATTATGGGATGCAATAATAATAGAAAACAAAACTCTATCACAGACTCTTAAAAAGTTTAAAATCACAAATTGTGACAACCTGCCCCAGTCTCCCCTATATAATGCATAACTTCAAGAAGTTACGCCTAAAAAGGAAACTCAGTTTCTCCTTTTATGTTTTCATGTTCGTCGAAGCATTTATTTGGAACCAATGTGCGCGAAAGCCTTCACCCACTCTGCGGCCATTGCAGTGGAAGCTGTTGCATTCGCTTCAAGTCCTAGTTTGCGATTTACGCCACGTTGCGGTGCAAGGCGAATTTCGCGCTTCTGCTGAGCTGTGTTCGAACGCACCTTGCAACATTTGCTTTCGGCTGCCGCACTGTGCACAAATCCACATTAAACCTCTATAATTCCATCTCCATTGGCAGTGAGGCATCAACGTGTGTAGAACCTCAGCAGTCAATAAGCTGCTCGTCCTGCCCTGCACTCCATGATGCAACACCCGTCGAAGCAGCGCGTCAGGAAGGCAGACGATGGAAATTTCCTATAAAGATTCGTGACGAGGTTGATTGATCAGTGTCATGGAGAAAATTATAACTGGGTGTAGCTGCATGCATATCTGTAATTTATTGAGGATAGTTAAAAAAAAGTGGGCATGTCCATTTAACGAATGTCTTCAACTACCTATTGGTAGTGAAAGTTCTGGAGAATGACTGATTTACCTTAAACTGTGTCTCAAAATTAAAAGTATACATTTGTAGATCAGGTAAAAAGGCTGAAAATCATCACATTTTGTCAAATAACATGTGGTTACAAATATCATGTAATGAAGATTCACATTTGACATTATCGTCTGATTGTTCGTCCATGTTACGTGCACAGGTTTTCGATAGGTTTATATCTTCTTCAAAAACCGAACTGAAACACTGTGCATGAGTTGCCAAACAACGAGGGGCAAATGTCACACGTGTAAATCCGTTATATGAAATTTCCTACTGCACGTTCATTACCAAAAAGTGCTCATTTTTTGCCTCTCTACATGTCCTGGGAGTTTGTAGCATAATATTCTGCGTCACCTGTATAACACTAAATAACAATAGTGTTACACACATGCATCCTATTATGCATGCCTTACATTTCTTTTTACGATTACGCTTACAAGTTGAATAAAAATTGCAAAGGTATAATTGACCAGTACTGCGTAACTGAAAATGCACATTCTAGACGTATCGCAGACACATCAACAATGTTAAGTTAATGTATCAACCAGTGTTGATACGTTTGGAGAGGAAGCCTGAATATTGTACACGCCGCGAGGTCGCATGCATGGCTCTAACGGTGGCGTCAGCTCCACCCGCAGCTAAAAACCGCGCGAGGCTCAAGGGTTAGGAGCACTCATATCTCCCGGCGACCGCCGCGCCGCGCCGCGAGGGCGCAAGTTACCGCCGCCGTCACGTGGCGGCAGCGGCTCGCCGCGGAGTTATACGGGCGGCCGCGTCGAGGGGCGGCGGCGGACGAGGCGGCCGAGGGGAGCGGGGTCGTCGGCTGCGCCTGGCGCTCTCATTACGCAGGGCGGGCGGTTTATTATTTAGATGAGCGATCTCTGCAGGCGCTGCAGGTGTCGCCGAGCCCCGCCCGCGCACCTCACCCTGCGTTTTCCCCTCCCCGCTACCTCACCCTGCACCGCCCCGCCGGATTCTTCTCCAAGTTTTCGGGGGGCCGCATTAGGGAAGACACGAACCGCCGCCGCCGCTGCGCTTGTCTTATTAAACGGTGGAAGTTGGCGGATCGGCGCCGCCAGCAGCGGTGGCGTGGAGACACGGGCCGCGTCGGCGATGTAATACTCCGGGCGCGTGTTACCGCTACGCGTCTAGCCTGGCCCCGCCGCTCCACGAGCCCCGGGTGATTACGAATGAATGATAATGATGATGACGTGCCCGGCGCGCCGGCGTCCCCTACGTGCGCTTTTGCTATGAGGGAGCCTCCGCCTTCATACGCGGTGCACGGAAAGTGCGCCTTCGGAGTGGTGTGGGCAGAAAGTCAACGCGTGCACCGAATTATTTGAAGTACTTTTTTATTTCCCCGGACCAATTACGCTCATCCAAATTCGGCGTAGAGAAGTGATTGTTATAACTGCATACTAAAAGACGTCATTTACTCTTTTAACAAGCTTTCACTAGTCCGTGCAGCCACTTATTCAACTGGACACGAGGTAGTTCAAAGGTAGAGTCAGTTCACCCTGTGATGTATAGGCGTACTCGAGGCAAATGTTTAAGTTTGAGTATCTGTGTTATACAGTTTGACTTATATGACATAAACCCCGGGGAAAATATTACATTGATGAAGTATTTTAAAGATCTTGTGGAGATAGAAAAAGACCAATCGTTAGTAGATTCTTCATTTTAAATTACTGTAATGATGGATGGAATGCTGACAGATGACAGAGCCCTCTACAATGAAATCATTCACAGAACTGTCATGGAATAAATAGTCCACTAAACATTGGCTTGTTTCTAATCTCACAACACAACATATTGCATCAAAATGATATATATTTACAAATAGAGTAAAATAAATATCAAATATGTAGAAAACCGCCTTTTAAATTCAGTTTTTCTTCCCATTTTAATAAATTATTTGTATTTCAACAATTCGAAAAATGTTATTTAAAAATAAAAATATTTTACAAGGAAAAATTATGCACAAAATATATAGCCAAACCGCCTTCTACCTGCTAACAACGAACTAACAACGACTGTCCTGCAATGAATTGTGAAGCCAAGGGGCTGGTCCCGTAAAGTTCGTTCATGGGGAACGAACGGAATTTGTTAAAATTATTTATACAGGATATCTTACAATAAATGTTATAACCTCTAAGAAGTTGTAAGCGAAATGGAAGATTATGGATTGATCACAATATTCTTTAGTTACAATGCACTTGTGTTGGGTAGGTCGTGTTCCCCACGCAAAGAGATTTCAGATACCTGTCGAACATTAGTATATAATAAGTTACCTTAGAGTCAAAGACAAATGTCACATATGTACTTCATTTCACAAAATTTTTAGCTAATAAGCACTATTCATTGGCAAAAAGTGATCATCTTCGGCTCCTATTAATGCCTTAAATTCATGCCGCATTTACTTGAGACGCCCTATTTTTTTTTTTTTTTTCTGCATGTTGGACTGTGTGAATTTTTCCTCCGGAAGCTACTAATTTAGTTTAAACTGTCAAACTGTCAACTGAAAGAATAGTATGTTTGTTATTAATTATGTTAATAATGAAACAATCAGTTATTTTTTCGTTTTTGACAATCGCTGAACAAGTTTTAAAAAAAAAAAAATTAATGTCCATTTATTTGAAGCGTATAAATATTAAGCGAAACGTCGTGTTCCAGCATTACACGGATAATAAAATAGTTTTTGAAAACTTGTTTATTGATTGTCATTAAATAAAAAAGAACTCCTAAGTGTTAAATTATTACTACTAGTTAAGTTTATCTTGGAATGAGAAGCACAGCAAGTGCGTGTATGTGTGTGTGTTTCAGATCTGACTTGTTTATTGATTGTCATAAAATGAAAAAGGATACCTGAGTGTTAAATGATTACTGCTAGTTAAGTTTTTCTTGGAATGAGAAGCACAGCAAGTGAGTGCGTCTGTGTGTGTGTTTCAGATCTGACTTGTTTATTGATTGTCATAAAATGAAAAAGGATACCTGAGTGTTAAATGATTACTGCTAGTTAAGTTTTTCTTGGAATGAGAAGCACAGCAAGTGAGTGCGTCTGTGTGTGTGTTTCAGATCCGCCCAAGATCCTGGACGTGGGGTCGGCGCGCGTGGTGACGGCCGCGCTGTACTCGGCGGTGACGCTGACGTGCGCGGCGGAGGGCAACCCGACGCCTGCCTTCCAGTGGCTGCAGCGGCCGCTGGTGACGGCGGGGCCGGGCGCGGGCGCGGGGGCGGGAGCGGGGCCGGCGCCCACGCCCCTGGCGCAGGGGGCGGGGCCGACGGCGCCCGGCGCGGAGGCCGGCCCGCCCGTGCTCCTCCGCAGCTCGGAGCCCACGCTGCGCATCGCCAACGCCTCCTACGACCACCAGGGCGAGTACGCGTGCAAGGCCACCAACGCCATCGCCGGCCGCGAGCGCGTCGCGCTCAGCGACGCCATCGCCGTCAAGGTCGTCGGTGAGTACTCGCGGCTTCATGCACTAACAGTCACGTGACGGACCTTGAAGTCATAACGTCCTACTTTAGGCCTAAGGTACGACCTTATACCTTCACAAATAGTACACGCCTGTAAGAGTCTCTACGATCACCTTACGAACGGCAAAATGACGGACTACAAACAGGAAGTGTTGCATTTTCTTACTCTCATAAAACGATTCTCATATGTGATGCTGTTACAACTATTGCTTATCAACTCCACAGCACTGAAAAGAATAAACGGGAAAAGTTCCATACTGTACACTCATTGCAGAGGGCCACTAAACCTAAAACGTCGTGCACAAAGAAATAGATTTGTTATGTTCTTAATTCACAAAGAAATATAAAAGTCTCACCACTCGCCTACACACTATGATATATTATGGAAGTTATTTGATCAATGCCTGAAATGCGTCTTTTGTTCTTCTCTCCCACCAACCATGGCTAAATTTACCAAAGTTATCATCTTAGAGTACACCCGCAGTCCACCCGAGATTATCAAACCAAGTGTATTTTACCGAAGTAAATTTCCAGAAATTGTAATCTTTCTATCTGTTAAATCCTGCTTGTAATTCTTTGCTTTGAAGCTATCTTTCTGGTGAATCTTAATTTCTTGGTTCAAAAATATTCCCTCAGCTATAGTTTTCCCGTTTCACGTTTAACAGGTTCGGAGATAAAGCCATTGCTGGCTAGGGAAAAATACGGGAGAAATTCTGTGTGACGTAATTATTTTTGCGGCAAGCATAAAAGCCTTAAAAAACGGCGTTCAATGCAGCTTTCCCAAATTTTATTGCACAATAAAAGTCATTCCTCAGAGAGATGTGAAAATCTATAGTTTTTCATCCCGTTTGGAATTTCTACCACCAATGCACGCCTTATATATTATTCAACGAAATGAATTTTTTAGGCACGTAGCACTTTTATAAATAATTTTTAATTTAAATTTTGTATAACCTTTTAACAATATATCTTTATATGCTTCTCAATATTTTATTTATTAATAGGTTCCCTTTTACGTAACTTAATCCGTTATTTGTTTGCTTTACATCGTAACTATTTAACTTTATTTCATCTTGTGATATTGTAAACGCCGTAATCTTCTCCTAACAACTGTTTTATCAACATTATTCCTACGAAACTGTCATGGTTTGTTTTTCCACCGAATTGAAATTGCGTTTGTAATGAGAAACAGGAATTTGAATATTTTTGCTCTGCTCTTCCGCGCGCTCCCTCTCGGCTTTAATTCGCCCACAAAATAAAGACACCGCTCAAACGCCCTCGCGTTAATTCCGTCGGACGGCCTCGCCCCAAATATCGCCCTCCGCGCCCAGGCGCACAAAAAAAAAGAAGAAAAAAAAGGCGGGACATTCACGCGAGCCGCGCGCCCTCTGCCGTCGCTCTCTTCGAAGCCTCTTATCAGGTGCGATCGCCGCGCCCCGCGGGACGAAAAAGCGAAGCTCTGGCCTTTTGTTGCGTGGGGCCGGCGGGGCGGTGCAGTGCGTAGCGGCAAGCAGTGGGCCTATGCGGGCGAGCTCTCGCATGGTCGTTTCGAAGCGCTTTAATGATAAAGATAAATTTATTTGAGCTACAAATGGGCATAACCTGCTGGAAGGTAATTACATAAATAAGATAATATAGCTAACATGCAAATTATATAACAATAATGGTACAATAATAATCATAGAAACAATAAAACAGCTGATACAACAACGATAATAGTAATAACAATAATAAAATCAAAAATGATAAAAATATAATGATGAAAAACTGTCTAATTCATAAAACATTAAATTACCTTAAGAAAAAGAAACTTATATAATCTAACACCGCACTGAATGTTTGATCAATTAAGACCACACTGCACTGCACTTCACTTCACTTCACTTTAGAGGATTAACTATTAATTCGCTCCAGACAAGTTGGTTCAATGGTTTCATAATTTATTGCATTTTCGTTCAAAGATAACTTTCGGGTAGATACTTTTTACTCCTTTTGAAAGTTTATCCAATTCATTTATTGTTGTGGATTTATTTTGGATATTTACACGGTGTATGAACTGTAGTTTTTGCAGTACATCTTACGTTACAAGTCATGTGAATGTCGTGTCCTTTGGCTAGGCAGCCCGCTAAGGGCCTTGGCCGACCAGCGGTGACTCAGCCTCTCGGTCATGGAATAAGCGGTTCGTGTGGTTAGCACGAATACATGCTTTCACCGAATATTCTGGAATATTAGGTATTGTAATGGCTTGAATGCCTTCCGCCTCGTCACATACTATTAAATTATTTACTTTATAAGTGTAATAATTACCTATTAAATAAAAAAGTAATATCCTTGTCTTCATAACTTTCGGGTGGGCTTTCTCACCTTCCCACAGCAATAGACACAGGGACATTTGTAAGCAAAGCGCACAATTATAATTTGCCTTGACCGGGAATCGGATCCGTGGTTGTTCCATGAAATGTGAGCACGCTAACCAATGGCCACTCGACAGGGCAAGTTATGTATATAATAGTTTTTACTAAATACAGATTAATTAATGGAGTATCTAATGACATTTCAAACACTTTCTTTTTCTTAAGAAGGAGAATACTTGCTTACATCAGCTTCATTAATGTTAGTTTGTGCGCCGTCAAGCCGAAAACTCATGTGCCACTGGTGCATAAATAGTAAGTGAGTGTAGTATCAGAATTGTTAACGAGTAATTTACATTTGTTGGGCGTGCGTTATACTGTGAAAGCTTCAAATTCAAGAATAGAAACCAAGTTTTTGGACACAGGGCAAAATTACTTCTGGACAGAGGAAGTGCGCGAAAGGAAAAACTAGGAAGTTTGAATATTTTTCTGATCCAGACCACAAGGCCACTGTACACATAAAGTTCACTGGGGTGGTAAGATATTGTGTTAAAAAACTAGCAATTTCGAACGTTCTAATCATCTGATTCAGTCTTCGAAAACCTTTTCTAGTTTATCGCCAGTGTCCTTGCTCCTATCCCACAGGTCTCGTCCCCTATTGCAGTTACTATAATGAAATTTAAAGGTACTCAGGGCATTATTTGATGTAACTGGAGTGCCTCACACCGGCCGGTCCTAGTTTCGACGGTGGCCGGATTTTCGACCCTATACTACACATCTTGGTCTAATTCAGCCTCTGAATGGAGACAATTCTAGCAGCCGGCTGCTCTGAACGAAATGTTTCTTGGTTTCTCCGATCATCACCAGACGAATGGCGGCGGAGTTCCCTAACAAATGGGTTGCGGACGGCGCGCGACCTTTCCTTCTTCGTCCTTGACCTATCCTCACCCCATACACACATTTACACTTACATGTACTACACTGCACACAAAAGCTGGGAGACCAGGTGAGAGCTTAGAGTTTGTCCCGGCTGGGGCGGTGCCCCGCTGGTTGGAGACACCTGCTTGGGGAAAACGCCGCAAGTCGGCCCGCCATTCAGCGGAACTGAATTGAATTGAATTAATGAATTTACGTGGCGAGGCTCGGGCCATAGAGCCCGCTCTTTCGTCTGACCACACAAATTACGCTACGCTCCTTTCACCAACTAGTAGAGAAAGGAGGTATTTCTTGGGCGACAAAACAGGCGATTTGAATTCAGCTCAGAGGCGTTATTTGGGCTTGAGGATCTTTTACATGCAAGTAAATATACTAACATAGGACAGCCGGCTTTACTTTCCCTCCGAAAGAAGGCGTACGAAGGAATTTTTTCGCCCTTAAAAATCCACGGCTTCGATCGGGTTTGCAACCGCGAACTTGGGTATAACAATCCGATACGCTAACCGTTACACCATCACCGCGCGCAAAGCGGAGGAAGATTAACCTTCCTACCGCGATTAAAACATACACTTAAGGGACGTATGACCTAGGTAGTTGACGCTCCCAGAATAACTAATCAATCATTCAATAATATACCCGACTGAAATGATTATGGTCTGAAGCAACACTTTCCGGAGGAGCCGAGAACGCCGTGCGGGTCCTGCATGTGGTGCCCGTTGGTTCGACCCACTGTGTGACGGGGAGAAAGGGGGAGGCGGAAGGGGTGCCGTAACTCGGGTCGTAATCCTCGTACTGGCCGGCAGGCGGCGCTGGCGGCGCAGTCTAATTGCAGAGGCGCCCAGTGATATGATTGGCCGAGAGCGAGGGCCAGGGCGAGGGCGATGGGCGATGGGCGAGCGCCGAGGACGGGCGAAGGCGACATGATAATAGCTTAGAAGGCCGTTACCGCAGTGGAATCTCGATAACTCCCGGTCCGTGATGCCTCGAATAATATTCGGACTCCCCCTTCGCTTTGCCTATACGCACCCGTGTTACTTTACCACCGTAACAACTTCCGCAGCAGTTCCGACGGAGCAGGATTTTGCACACAAGCTATATCTATACCTAGGTCGAATTCAGCCGCTGCCTGGAGCCAAATCCTAGTGACCAGCTGCACTGGCCGGTAGTTTGCACGTGGGCGCGGTTTCTTCGATCAATACCGGGCAAATGCTAGAACAGTACCTTAACAAACGGGAAACCACGGACCGCGATCGT
The DNA here is from genome assembly GCA_038098605.1 of Gryllus longicercus. Lineage (NCBI taxonomy): Eukaryota > Metazoa > Arthropoda > Insecta > Orthoptera > Gryllidae > Gryllus > Gryllus longicercus. The sequence goes on along the minus strand of JAZDUA010000007.1, from coordinate 1,761,576 downwards.
TTTTCTTCCTCATACTTGTCCGTCCTCTCCCCTTTCACACACATACATACTGACAAGCAGCACATTACCACTCACATCGGAAGTTTAGAGCTCGCGTCGGATGGGTCACGTCGGGGGTCCCGCTGGAGAAGATATCTGAGGGATGAAAATCCCGCAAGCTGCCATGCAAGTTAGCGCCAAATATCACGTTGAGTGATGAAGGAATACCGTCACCTCCGAGCTATAACATTTACTACATTCACTGGACGAGTATCTAAAGCGTTTGACGCTCCCGGGCCCCGAAATACTCAGTCACTCAGCTCGAATCTGTACCTTTTTCCGAGCGTGCCTTGAGCCGCTAGACTAGTGTACCATTGCCTTTGAGTTCAAATTTCAAACTCAGGAAATGTATGGCCAGTAGTTTTGTGCTTCTCTTAAGTCACTACATGTATAATTAAGACGTTGGTGGAACTCTGTCTTTACTTCCCTGCGTATTCCTGGTATAATAAGCTACAAGGGAGCTAACGATTTGCTTCTTCTCAACAAACTAGGATCAAAGGCTGCAACGAGGATTTCAAAATGTACGTGACCTAGCATATTTGGAAAGGTGCTCTTCCCCACTCAATACGTCAACTAGTCTCTCTTCAGTGATTTTGCTCAACAAAACATAGTAATTGCTGAACATTGTGAATACTTAAACGTTGCCTTAGATGCATTTCAATTAATAAGAAATGTTGGTCTCGAAATAATATTGTCAGTAATTTTTGACCTTTTAAGCAATCAATCTTCTCAATTATATTTCGCGATGCCAGTAACATCGGAGACGTTATTATCAAAATAGACTATGCCTCGAACGACCTCTTAAAGTAATTTGTATGATCATTAACCATTTAACGTAGTCTTTTAATTACTTAGCTAACGGAATCACTTTTCTTCAATTATGACGTCTCCAGTGTAAAATTGTGAGTAACTTGGTTTACAATCATTTTTGGCATAAACATTGAACATAGCTTTGCGACAATTCATTATACGATACACACGTAAGAGAAACAACATTCACAGGTAAAATTTTAATTAATCGCTTATTCAGTGCCACGTGAGATGCATATAGAATGGAAGAAAAGAAAAGTCTTCATAGAAATGAGAATTATAAAATTAAAAAATAGCTCAGTTTATGTTTGGGGCTAATATATGCCAGAAAATAAATGGTAGAGAGAACCAACTGCAATACATGCACCGAACAAGATTTCTCCGTAAATGATTTCCGAGGAAAAACACGAGAAATATGAAGAAGAAGAAAAATTCGTATTAAAGCAAATAGTTAAATCCACGCATGTGCTGAGCTGCATTGAGGGCGTGGAACGGTGCGTGGCCGAGCGGAGTTCAGCGGCCGGGTGAAGGGGGAGGGGGAGGGCAGTCACGCTCCGCCGCGTCGGTCCATTTGCAGCCGAAGCTCCCACGGCCTCGCAGCCGCGCGCGGAGGCTTTGCCCGATTAGCAAAGCGAAGCGCGGCGCGCCGCCCACGCTCTTCCCGCCCTGTCCGCGCCCCCCACTCCCAACACCCCACCTCCGCGCCTCCTGCCCGCGCGCCAGCCTGGCTTCTCTCCGTCTCGCGCACCGTCCCTCCCCGCCTCGCTTCGCCTACCTGCATCCCGCCTCTCCCACTTCGTTTCGTTTTTTTCTGCCTCCGCTTGTCTTTCCCCCTCTCCCATCCACGACTCGTACCGCCTTTCACCACCTCGCCCCGCCTCTCATCATATCACCCCGTCTCTCTCCGCCTCGCTTCGTTTCTCGCCGTCTTGTCTTGTATCGCTTCACCTCGCCTCTCTTATTTCGCTTCGTTTCTCTCTGTTTCGACCTATCTTTCCTCCTCTCGCCTCGCCCCGTCTCACCCAATCGCCCATTATCACGCCTTCCCTCGCTCCTTCTCTTCCCGTCTCGCCTCGACCCCCCCCCCCCCCCGCTTCACACACCTCTCATCCCCTAGGATAGTCACTTCATGCATCACCCTGTTTCTTCTCGTCACGCCTCGTCTCTTCTCACTTCTCCCCGTCTCGCTTCAGTTCTTCGCGCTTTCGTCTCGTCTCGTTCTTCTCGTCTTCCTTTCTCTTCCCGTACACCTCGCGTCGACTCACTCATTGTCACTTCGTTTTCTCCCGTCTCACCCCGCCACTCACCATCTCGCCCCGACCATGCCAATCTCTCGTCTTCCCGCTCCTCACGTCCCATCTCGCCCCTCCTCGTTCCTCCCCCTCTCTCTCTTTCTTTCTTTCTTTCTTTCTTTCTTTCTCTGAGTTCAGCATCTCTCCGCCTCACGCCGCCTCACGCTGCCTCCTTGCCCCCATCCGTCTCTCTCCGCCACGCCTCGTCTTCCGCCATCTCACCACAGCTCGCCTCACCTCGCCACGACTCTCTTCACCATGCCCCATCTCTCTCTTTCGCGCTCTTCGTGTCCCTCCTAGCCTTACCTCTCTGTATCGCCTCGTTCACCGTCTCCCCGCATCACCTCGCCTCACTCCTTGTCTCCTTCCCTCTCTCGCCGCCTCGCCTCGTCTCTCCGCCACTTCGAGCGTCGCCGCGCCTCGCAGTCGTCTCTTTCCGTTCTCTCCTTCGCCTCCCCCCCCCCCAAATGGGCGCGTTGCTCCGCCGAGAGGATTGGGAATGCGGAAAAGCCCCAGGGCAGGCTGCGCGCGACAGACAAAAAAGGGCACCCAGTGCCCAGAGGCTTTTCCCGAAACCCACATTTTTTGTCCTCTATGTCGCCCCATCATTTAATCCAGAGCTCGCGAATTATCCGCCACTTAGTCATTCGTTCAATTTTTTAATGTTCACAGTAGCAGAAGTTAGCAACGAAAAGCAATTCGAACTTTGGGCTTCCGAGGAAGAGCGTCGGTGTTTGAAAACTGCTCTGTGGAGAACTTGACGCAGTAGTATATTAAGAGCTGTAGTTTTGCATGTTCTTGACAAGTTGCGAATAGCTTTCATGTTTATGCGACGGAGAAATTGCTTGGCAGATTTTGAACGAAAGCGTGTGAAGTTGCACTTTAAGTTTAATTAGAACGATGAAAAATGTTCCATGCGTTTTCACGCTGCGTGGAAATGTCTGTTAGAGAGACAGGGTTGGTAATCATGTTTAAAATCTATTCTTTAAAAGTGAAAGTATGGATGTTTCTCATCGCCACAAAAACGTTAAAACCACTGAAGAAATTTATCTCAAATTGCTCACAAACGGCTAACATTCAAAAATGAGAATTTGATATGCAAAATGTTACCTCAAAATGTATTTTCCTAAACTATATTTTTTTATTGGCCAACTGCACATCTCATTGGGGGCAAGGGCCTCCTGCTTGCGCAGGGAATTAATAAACCTTCTTTATTGAAGTGATAGGATGATGATGATGATGATGATGATGATGATGATGAAGGGTGAAGGGACGATTACAAATATAGCCATGCCCGAGGCGGGATTCGAAGCCGCGATCCTTCGATCCGAGATCGCCACGACACTACTGCCTTAGCGATATCGACTATCCGGATCTACTAACCTGTAACTAGTCGTATGCGGGATTGATGCGTGGCGCCTGAGCGGCCGGAGTGGAGAGGGCGCGCGGAGCGAGCGGGGCAGAAGCAGCAGGCGGAGCGGAAGGAGAGGAAGGTGCGTGCGGAGCAAAATGGGCGGAAGAAGAGAAGAGAAGCGAAGCGGGCGGGAGGGGCGGGTGGAGCGGGAGGAAAGAGTCTAGTGGACTCAGCGGATGAGCGCGGGAAACAGATGATAGGAACATATAGATGATGGGGCAGGATTACCGGAGTGGTGGGTGAGAATGGTCTCTTTTGGGATATATTCTTCCCCCAGAAACGCATGCTAAGTCATCTAATAATAATAATAATAATAATAATAATAATAATAATAATAATAATATAAAATAAAACTCATCAAATGTAGTATTCAGCCTTAAAATCCGTATATTGAATTCAACCAATGTTCTCAGGCAAAGCAACTGTTAAAAGAAACAATCTTCCAATCAGCGCAGGAACTTTGTGCAACTTTTTCCGTTGCCACGCCGCACACTCTAAACAGCAATAGTATTTTATGCAGTTAGCTTATAATGTTATGCTTTATAGAAGTTTTAAAAACGAGTGACGTTAGGAGTAGTTTTCAAATGCGCAGGAATGCAATAAAATAACATTATAAAATGGTTGCATACGCTATTTTCTGTAGAACAACATTATACATTTATAAGAGGATCAGAGTTAATTTTAGGAAACAACTTTATTGTGGCTTCTCGGGAATTTGGCATCTATATGAGAAAACGTTAGTCGGCTGTTCCCTTTACCGCTACCACCCCACGATTCTCTGGCTGTCTTTGGCTGAATATGTGATGAAGCAATAATTCGTGCCATAAACAGCAAATACATCATCTATGAGAAAACGTTAGTTTGAAACGATTGTTTCATGGCCGTAGTGAGACGATGAGTTAATTAGTGAGAGTCCTCAGTTCCTTATTAACCTTTAGACTCAGTTTGGGGTCTTTTTTGATCCCAGAGACAAATAATGTTTCGCAACATTCTGAAAATTATTCACACATTTAAGATATACTATTTAAATCTATTTTTACATATTTTGTAATCTTTTCGGTTTTTTAAGTTTGTTTCTTTGTTGTAAATAATTTGATTATTATGCGGTTGGAGTCAAAAACGCTGCATTTGACATCTAAATTATAAGACAAATTTTAAAAACGTGTACATTTCCATTTTATAATATTATGTTGCGGTTTCTGAGTAACAATTTGGTGTATTTGTCTACTCAATTTGGTAGCTTTGTTTCAAACATCCTCACGCTAGTAAAATGGACACCCATGTTTAGTGATGAAGATGTGAGAGAATGTTTTATTTCTAGAAATATATATATATATATATATATATATATATATATATTGTTATTTAGTACTATACAGTAAATAACATCGTATCCTCAATTAATAATTAAAAATAACATTCCTGCGTAAAATACATTTAAATTATCGAGAAAAACATTTGGGATCAAAAAAGATCCCTAACAGAGTCCATATAAGTTCGTATCTGAGAAATAGAGTTGAAGGCCTGAAAGATACCAATCGTGTAGGGTATTATTAATTAAAGTCTCTTCAAGGAAATTAAAATAGATGCCGTTTGAATGAACCCCAATCTCAAGTGTTTTCAATTTCAATATTTTCAATTATAAGAATTCTTCACCAGTTTACTTGGATTTTACTTCATATATAAATTATACGTTTGGCGATTCCAAGATGTTTTACTCACGCTAAGTTTAGTGATATTTAAGCAGAGTCGCGTCTATGGACTAGCCTTGCTGTTTTCCATGTTCTTGTGATTCTTCAGAGGAAATTCTGCAGGTGTTGCAGCTTCGTCGAGTACTACAGGAGTAAGGAGGCAGAGGTGGTGCGCGGCGGGTTCTGTGCATGTTGTAGAGGCACAACTTGTGGTGCGCAGAGCCTGACGTTGCCCGGAATGTGATACATGTGCAGTAGAGATGAAAAACGTAGCGCGCAGCGTATGCTGTAGCCACGGGCGAATGCTGTGCTGCGGGAGCTCCTGAGGTGGTGCGCATAGCGTGTGTAGTAGCTGTGCCCTCTGTTCCGTGGGGTCATCTGAAGTGGTGAAGGTGACATGAGCTACGTAGACACCGAAAATTGTGCACGTAGCATATGCTGTGGCCGTACATCTGTGCTGTGGGAGCTCGCTGCAGTCGCGTCACTTGAGCTGCGAGAGCTCCTGAGGTGGTGCAGGCGGTGTGTGCTGTAGCCACGTCGTCTGTGCTGCAGGATCTCCTCAGTTGGTTCAGCAATAGTCTGTTCTCTAGCCGTACCGTCTGTGCTGCGGAGTACCTGAAGTGATGTGTGCTGCATGTGTACCTGACTCGGTGCGCTGTAGCCACATCGTCTGCGCTGCGGGGACACCTGAGGTTGTGCGCATGTGTGCTGCGTGGCATCCGAGGTGGTGCGCGTGGTGCATGTGTACCTGAGCCGGTCCGCTGTAGCGTGTACGCGTGAGGCAGCGCGCGCGCGGCGTGTGCTACTGGTGCACGTGCGCTGAGACGGCGGTGTGCGTGGTGTGCGTAGGGGCGCCGCAGGTGGTGCGCGAGGGCGCGCCGGCGGCGGTGTGGGTGGCGCGCGGGCAGGACGCCACGCTGCGCCTCGTGGTGTGCGCAGACCCGCGGCCGCGCTCCGCCGCCTGGGAGTGGGGGTCGCTGCGCCTCGAGGCCGGCTCCTCGCTCGGCAAGTACCGCGCCGACGAGCTGCAGCAGGTGAGACAGCCGTAACAACCTAACGCTATTAGACAGTTCATATTGATAAAAAACATTGCGGGGACCTTACGTCACTCCAACTAATCGTAAATAAATACGAACTAATCATCCTTTGCTTAAAACTTCAAAGAGTTCATTGATTTGATTTATTTAGTCAAAAAACAGTTAAAAGATAGTATGTGATAAATGGGGGTAAGTACCATCTGCGCACGTTTTCCTGAACTAAAGAATCTCTTCCAAACATTTTTAAGTGTAAATAGTTGAAAGATGAATACATTTAAAAATATTATGGAAAATAATTAGAAAGTATAAAATAATAATAACATATATATATATATATATATATATATATATATATATATATATATATATTGTGACGTACCTGGTGATGCCGGGTATTTTCACTGGAAGAAATTACTAAAGGAGGGTATCTTTTCCGTGAATGGGTCCCTACGATAAGTTGGTATAGCATTAGGAAAGTTAATTAATAAATGAAGTACAATCATGAACAGCATTTATTCACAAACCAGATTTGTTAATTACATGATCTAACAACATTTATACACTCTGCCTTGGTACCAAGATTAGGTGTAATACATATTATCATACCTTCGGGGCCCCGACCAATACCTTCGATGCTTGGAGCACGGCTCGTGTCGGCAGGGGTCGCCGGCCTTCGCAGCAGCTGAGCGTCGTCGGCGGCTGATGGCGTGGCGATCGCCTCGGCTGGTGACCTTGCGAATCCTTCCTGATTCGGCTCCTGGTACCTCGGTGTTGCACCTCACTCTGATTATCTTCCGTCGCTGGATTCAATCACTTAACCCACGGCTACTACACGTGCTGGCCTCAGTTCCGCACCACACAATTCCGGTGTTATTCTTACCGCGATAAATAATACAAGCGCGATCGATTGTTCTCTCGTCGCTGATCTCTCATCCTAATAACATTCTCGATCTCTACTTTACGTATCTATTGTTTTACAGTTGCTACCACTTTACAAAATACACCGCATGTTCCCTTTGTCCATGCACTAACGGCGAGCTCTTCGCCACACGTCCGTACCTACCGGCCACTTCTCCGCGACTGTCCTAACGGCTGAAATCTTCGCCGTTCGCTGCCCAGTTCGTAACCGACATTCTCACGCTGTCCTCGCGGCGGCGGCAACGGCGGCGGTAGCGACCGTTGCTAGTTCCCATCGTTGTTCGCCGCGCTTAACGTACGTACCGCGCAGTCCAAAATATATACTGATTACTTACGCTAATGTTCTAATTAGTGTAAGGAAACACATTATGTGTTTCAATATATATATATATATATATATATATATATATATATATAATAAATTAAATAGATTGATTTACAAATTCATACACCCACACTCGCATGTCACACTCACTGTAGCATACCAACGATACTCGCTTAATATCATAACACCAATGAGGGAGGGGGCTTAACGGTGGACCCCATAATAAATTGCAATGTAATTGAAGGACAAATTTGTAACTGAAGAAGATTCTACCTGCTGTCGAAATTGGCAAAATTCCACAGGTCGTTGTTCGCCACATGAAAATGAGCAAAGGAATGGAAGAAAATTCCCATATTTCGAAAATTATGAAAAATAATTCATTTCTGAAGGAACAAACTGGTTTTAAAATTCAATTTAATTGCTAAAAATGTCATGATTTGCCATATTCGGACGATAAAAATGCTCTCCAGATGCGTTTTTCCGAAAATTCAATTTTTCATACAATTCCGAACTTATGTTCATCTTTGATTCTCTCAAGCTCCTAAACTATGTGTTATACAATGAGATGAACACTGGTGATCATTAGTACATCACTCTTTATCTTGTAGTATAAAAATGTATTTCAATCAAAAGGGACTAGTGAAACATAGCAATAACTTAGCATGCATTGTTTTGGAAAATAACATTATCTCCTTAAGTTATTTCAGAATTTCTAAAAAACTAGACTTCTGAGTGAAATATGCTTTTCACCAACGAATTCACCATTAAAAGCTAATCCTACACGTATTCACTTTTATATTACAAACCATTTCTACACGTTTGTGTTAATATCTTTTCAACTTTTGATATATGACAAAGGGCATGTATATTTTTAACATTTTCTGAACTCGTTGTCCATTCCACGATGATGCAGATTGTGACGTTTTCAGGAACTAGTTCCATTTTGCTCCAAATTCATGCCGGTTTTCTACGTCAACAGATGATAAAGTAAAAATTCAATTTGGTAATGGGCGCTGGTGTCTCGAAGCGATTACGCATGGCAACCGTTTTGATCTTTTCTGAACATCTGATAATTAAACTATTACTTAGGATCCAGAAAGGCCCTAATAATAAAAGTCCTAAACAATTAAACCGTAATTTCCGTACATAAAGTAATATTCAGAGAACTAGTAGTGCTAATACAGCACGTACTTTCTCGCTCGTATTTTCACGCAAAATTACGCAAAAAGTACTTAAATGTTCGAAAAGTTATACATAACCTTATTTCAAACACTGAAGTACAGATTCCATTGAAGTAAAATTCTTTATCTTCATAATTGCAGTTGTAGGAAAGCAACAAAAGTTTGAACTTTTGCAATTTTCGAAAAATCAGGGTTTTAACGAACATCTGTCTCGCACCGTTCTCGTAAACGTCCTTCACACTATCCAACAACAAAATTTAATCAAATACGATGAAGCATTTTTTTAAGTTTTGAAAATATGCCAGGTACTTCATGTAAAGCACCCCCACTATTAAAATATAAATTTCAAATGCAAGGGACCGTGACATCAGCTAGACCGAATAGGGAATATCAATTTTGGAAAAAATAGGCTGAACGGTTTAGCCGCTTCCATTCTTCGCAGACGGCCGGACGGCTGGACGGTAATTTTGCCGTAATTCGATTTTTCGGTATCAAGGACCGACAAAACATGGATACTGGCTACACCGCGTGTTAAAAGGATGTTTCTTCTAAATTTAGCGACTAGATTTATAACGTTTTCTCGCTGACAATTTTCCGCGCAGCATTACATAACGTTCTCTCTACTTCGTAGCGAGAAAGTAAAAATTAACGCTGAGTTCCCCAATCCGGCTGATGTCCCGGCCACTGGAATTTGCAACCGATATTTTAATTTTGGTATATACTTTTCATGAAGCCCCTGTGACATTTTCCAAATTTTCAAAAAAATGATTTCATCGTTTTGGATTAAATTTTGTTGTTGGATAATGTAAAGGATGTTTAAAGAATGGTGCAAATCTTATATTCGTTAAAAACCTTCATTTTTCGAAAATTGCAAAAGTTTCAAACTTTTTTCGAAGTATTCCTGCAACTAAATTATTAAAGAAATGGATTTTTCACTTAATGAAATCTGCTCCTTAAAAATAGATTTGAAAATAAGGTCATGTACAAATTTTTGAAAATTTGCGTGAAAATACTCGAGAGAAAGTACGTGCTGTTTTAGCACCACTAGTTCTTGTTATTAATAATTGTTTTCCACTCACTTAATTAGAGAAAATTATATCTGGGTTTCGCAATGCATATATAATATTCATTTCTGCATCAAGAAACAAGTATCCTAGATGAATTAACGTGAATATCGAGTAAAAAATTAAATATCACGCTTGATTACGTTAGAAAAAAATCATTGGGGATGAAGAATGTTCACAATATTTCTTTCAATGAATATATACACATTTTACAAAATCAACAGGGAGCCAATTTATTTTACGTAATTCAGTGAATGCTTTTTTTCAGGAAATTTATCAAAGTAAATATTAAGCGAATTACCGCCAAATTGCTTGTGATTTTAAAAGAATTTGTATTTTAGAGCTCGTAATAAAAAAATTCGCTTAATGTATGTAATTATATTTAACGTGTTTAATGCATGGGTTATGTATTGAGTTTTAAAGATTGCTTAGTTTTCCGATCGTAAATTTATATTCATAATTTACAACTTTCCACAGCAATCAATCGTTCAGTTGAAACATACGTACTATTATTATTCTTTATTCTTTATTTCATAATAGTAAGGACATTACATTGAACAGTGTGATCTCTTTTACTGACGACAAGATGCAAGATGATAGGGGTCCAGTCCAGGCCTAAGGCATTGTTTCATGCATTAACTGTGGTTCTGTAAATCCCCTTGTTCCTTCTTTTCAGTGACCTATGCAGAATACGTAAGTTTACACGAGTGAGGGCAATCGCCGATGGTGATTGATGATGTAGCGTGTTGAAGGAACGTGCGTGGATGCGTGACCTGATTGCGCTGAGTAAGTGTGTGTATGCGCGTGTGTGTGTGTGTGTGAAGAGAGAGTGTGTGTGTGTGAGAGAGAGAGAGAGAGAGACAAACAGACAGACAGAATATGTGTCTGTGAGAGAGTGACGAAGAATATATAAGAGAGAGATACAGACAGACAAACAGATAATATGTGTGTGTGAGAGAGAGAGACAGAGAGAATATGTGTGTGTGAGAGAGAGATCATATGAGTGTGTGTGAGCGCGTCTAAAGGAAAACGCTGTGTTATTGATGTGGTATGAGAGGTGTGTGGGTGTGAGGGCGGGTGAACAAGTGGTGTGTGTATGGGGGAAGGATATCTCTGTGTAGGCCTATGTGGTTTGAGATGTGTGTAGGCGGATATATGTATGGGTGTATGGGCTGGAGTACAATTAGTGAGTGGGTGGGTGAAGCAAATCGCTTCGTTGGTGATATGGTGAGATAGGCGTACGGTTGTGTGAGCGTGGGTCCAAGTGGTGTGTGCGAGTAAAGTAAAGCAGTGTGGGATATGTGTGTTAAGAAGAGTGTGGGTGTGTAAGCAAGTGCGCAAATGGTGGCCGTGGGCGTTGCAGATAAAGAATATTTCTGTTAGTGATGGGATGTGAGAGGTGTGCGGGTTTGCAAGTGATGTATGTGTGAGCGGGTGAAGCAACCTGCTGCGTGGGTGATGTGGTGTGTGTGGGCGGGTGTGAAAATGGTGGGCGCGGATTTTGCATGTAAATAATATTTCTGTGTTGGGGATTTGGTGTGAGAGGTGTGTGGGTTTGCGAGTGTCGTATGCGTGGGTGGATGAAGGAAACCGATGCGGTAGTGATGTGATGTGAGTGAGCGGGTTTGCGAGTGATGTATGCGTGGGCGCGTGAAGCGAACCACTGCGTTGCTGATGTGGTATGTGTGTGTGGGTTTGCAAATGATGTGTGTGGGTGTTGCTGGTAAATAATATTTCTGTGTTGGTGATGTGGTGTGTGTGGGCGGGTTCGCAAATGGTGTGCGTGGGTTTTGCGGGCAAATAATATTTCTGTGTTGGGGATTTGGTGTGAGAGGCGCGTGGGTTCGCAAGTGGCGTATGCGTGTGCGTGGGCTGCGTGGGCGGCGTGGCGTGCGTGGGCGCGTGTGCAAGCGGCGCGCGGGTGTGCGCAGGACTCGCGCGACGACTGCTTCGTGGCGGCGCTGCACGTGACGGGGGCGGGGCCCGGCGACGCGCGCCGCTACTCGCTGCTGGTGGAGAACGAGCGTGGCGCCGACCGCTTCGGCCTGCAGCTCGCCGTGCGCGGTGAGTGCACCCGACTTCAATACCTCGCCACCTCCCAATGGCAAGGTCCTGTCTGACAGCTAAGACATTTTACTGCAGCGCGTTTGGAAAGACTGGTTGACTTTCATAATACACGCAATATACTCTATCATTTACTTCATAGAGAACGTTCTGCAAGTCTTAGTTTAAAACTGTTTGATTCATTATTTACTACATTTTACAATAAGTAGTTTGGACGTAACAAAGCATTTCCACAAAGGATGTCGAAATAAGAGAAAGGATGTGTTGTTGTGACACCACTAGATTCTTGTTGAACCCTAGTAATTACGCAATTTTTTGAAGGAAATTAATATTTGCATGATTAAATTTCTCATACGAAAACTATCTTTTAAAGAACAGAATTTGTGGAGTTTGTGAAGTAAGAAATCACGACCATATTTCTAAATAAAATAGTAAAAAATGATAAGACGATCACAGTGCCTCATGTAGCCCCAGGGTAGTTTTCTGTTTTATCTGTGAATTTCGTTTCACAATTGCAGTGCGACGTTCAGTCGTGAGGCTCTTCAAGTGATTGGCCGAGTAATTGCATATAGATAAGAGAGTAAATTGTCACCTCTCGGATGGTAATTTCGTTAGTTGTAACCCTCAACCAAGGCTGTTGAGAGGATAATTCTACCCAATGGTTATAGGGCGATGATAAGTGTTTAGAATCGTATACAGGTGAGAGAGGTAAATGAAAGAAATATTGTATCCTTACCTAATGAGATTAAAGGAAAATGTGAAATTGGAGTCTGTTTCCTAGCCGGGAGAGTTGGGATTGATCAATTCCTATTTCGTGGCTTCGATATGTGAAAGCAATAAGGCCACGTTAAGAGCCTCAAATTTTGCTGTTTATATATTTTAACATTTGACCAAATTGAGAGCATCGTGATGAAATTTAATACTTTAGCTTCAAGTTGAAATAGCTATTTTGCAAAAAACGTGATTCAGAAATATTTTATTGTTGTTTCACAAATACATTGTAATTTGAAGGTAATACGCTCCCAGGCAGGTTTTATGACCATTGCAAAATAATGTGGTTTCTTGTTGCATTACTATGGAGTTAGAGCTATCTATACTAATATATAATATGAATTACCCCCTTATAGTCAACTTTTACAAAAATACGTTCTCAAATAACTATTTTTTTAAAAATAATAGCACGAGAGTCGATTACTGGCTTTATTTTCCATATTCGTTTGGCTCCAAACTCCTCCTTTCTTTGCAGGATTAATTTTCTATAAATCAAAACACAAAAACATTAGTGTATCAAACACATGAAGTTATTGTAGCCGTAAGTGACTCCAAAACAACATATTATAAAATCTCTCCGACGTTGGTAAAATATTAGACAAATTAAACGGCATTATTCTGATTAAATTGCTCATTAAATGCGCTGAAAGTTAATGTGTTTTGTCAAAATACTGAACCCTTCTTAAAGTGTAACTAATACATGGAAAGATGTTATAAAGACAGAGCGCCTTCAGCGCGTTCTTGACAATGGCGGCTCCAGAGTGCGAATGCGCGAGACAGAAAAGCCTGTTACGGTGTTGAAGCACTTGTTACACTCTCCCAGTCTGCATAATAGCATTATAAATCGAAAATAGGTTCAGCTAACAACATGGCCGCTACTTGGCCATATTACCTGCACTTGCCATAATTGTATTACTTACCTTCAATGATTTACATTATTGTAGAAATTATGTGGCAGTTTCATAATAAAGAGGGTAATTGGTTCTATTGCAACATCACTGTGGAATGTCATATTGCTGACAAACCAAGGTCATTTACCGTTATTCTTAAGGGTTTGAAACATTTGTGATTTATTATTGTAAGAGCTGCAATTGGCTAGCTAAAATCCATGCAGGTTATGCGTAAGTTATTATCGTGTCGAATAATACATTTGTTAAAGAGGAATGTTTTTTTAAGAAGAGTTGCGATTGAGAATGGAAAGTGAAATAGATAATTCTCTATTCCTTTACTTTGGATGAGATGTGACTGTGCCAATTTAATATTGCTCATGAGAACGCCGAAATAACACATGAATTTTGTGGCGACCAATGAATGACCTAAGAGCACATTAGTTAAGGGTTAAAAATGATTGTGATGCAGAAGTAATTGAATGTTCACATCGCTAGTAGAGAATTTAGTTCTCTTTGTACAATTCACTACTCCTTTGAGAGAAAGGTTTTTCAGCACGAACCAATTCTCCCCTTCCAATGGCCTTTCCAAGTTGCATATTTAACCACACCTTATCAAGCCATATTTCTTCAAAGAAGCTTTATCTTTGTGAAGAATATCAATTTGAGAAAGTATAAATGGAAGTTTAACCGTGCAATTTCGACAGCAAATAGGCATCATCATCAAGTACTCTCATGAAAAGTCGTTCTGTGACATCAAAGGCACAAAAAGCAGAAAGATCGACTAAACGTCGTTGGATGGCTGTAGCAAAGTTAGGTATCATAATGGCACACTTTCGTGAATTGCAATGTTCAGAGATTCGTGCTTTGAGCCTGCGGAAGTGATTGAAGGCAGATTTTCACGAAATACTGATTGCACCTTTTGACAAGCCACATTGCACGTTATGAGAAAGCAGAAAGCAAATGAAATGCTTATTCTGAAGTAGATAATGACGGGCTGTAGGAACAGAATGTGGTTATGAATTAGGACGTAACTCAGAAAAAAATTACGGACAGTATTTTCACGGAGCAGCACAGTTTCATAAGATATGTCATTAACTTAATTTTCATTCTCCTAATTAATTTAGTAGAATATAAAATTTAAAGTATTTTCGAAAATAAATATTTTTAAAACATTCTGATTAGTTAATAATCACCCAGTAATTCGAAGATTCCTTAAAACTGGTTCTCGCAGTTAATTTGTATTTTAACTTCTCAACTTTCATCTTGGGCAGTATTAGGATTCTGAATGAAACTTGTCGAGTTTCCTAAAAACTACGAAGTATGTTATTAAACAGGTGTTCTAAAATAAAGGCTAATGTTCTGTTTATCAAGCGTTAACGAAATACACAATTGTTTTGAAGAACTGATTTCTAATATATATATATATATATATATATATATATATATATATATATATATATATATATATATATATGTATATATATACTTTCATAGTTTAAATGTCGTTAGTATTTTCAATATATATATATATATATATATATATATATATATATATATATTGTGACGTACCTGGTGATGCCGGGTATTTTCACTGCAAGAAATTACTAAAGGAGGGTATCTTTTCCGTGAATGGGTCCCTACGATAAGTTGGTATAACATTAGGAAAGTTAATTAATAAACGAAGTACAATCATGAACAGCATTTATTCATAAACCAGATTTGTTAATTACATGATCTAACAACATTTATACACTCTGCCTTGGTACCAAGATTAGGTGTAATACATATTATCATACCTTCGGGGCCCCGACCAATACCTTCGATGCTTGGAGCACGGCTCGTGTCGGCAGGGGTCGCCGACCTTCGCAGCAGCTGGGCGTCGTCGGCGGCTGATGGCGTAGCGATCGCCTCGGCTGGTGACCTTGCGAATCCTTCCTGATTCGGCTCCTGGTACCTCGGTGTTGCACCTCACTCTGATTATTTTCCGTCGCTGGATTTAATCACTTAACCCACGGCTACTGCACGTGCTGGCCTCAGTTCCGCACCACACAATTCCGGTGTTATTCTTACCGCGATAAATAATACAAGCGCGATCGATTGTTCTCTCGTCGCTGATCTCTCATCCTAATAATGTTCTCGATCTCTACTTCACGTATCTATTGTTCTACAGTTGCTACTACTTTACAAAATACACCGCATGTTCCCTTTGTCCATGCACTAACGGCGAGCTCTTCGCCACACGTCCGTACCTACCGGCCACTTCTCCGCGACTGTCCTAACGGCTGAAATCTTCGCCGTTCGCTGCCCAGTTCGTAGCCGACATTCTCACGCTGTCCTCGCGGCGGCGGCAACGGCGGCGGTAGCGACCGTTGCTAGTTCCCATCGTTGTTCGCCGCGCTTGTCGTACGTACCGCGCAGTCCAAAATATATACTGATTACTTACGCTAATGTTCTAATTAGTGTAAGGAAACACATTATGTGTTTCAATATATATATATATATATATATATATATATATATATATATATATATATATTGAAATTATAATACTAACGACATTTAAACTATGAAAGTATATAATGAGTCAAACGCCCAAATTTTAATTTTGATATACAAGAGTATTCATGTTAAAAACATGCCAACATCAATAAATGCCATTGGAAAAAATAAACTTGAACAGTTGAAATATATCTTTATTGTATTACAAAATAAATGTGGTGTTTGAAAACTTGCAAGTATAAGAGAAAACATAATGAACACAAAGAAACAAATAACCAATGTAAGCCTATGATAGGTTACGTAACTGACATGCTAAAATGGAGAAGAATACCTAGAACGGGGGAGGGGGTGCATTAGCAGACTAAAAAACCCTTCGCTATACAAAATAATTGTACGCCGCACCGGGCCGTGAGGTGCCCGGGGGGAGAGGGATGGCGCTGGTTAAGGGAGGAGGTGAAGGTTGACAAAATTAAAATAATTGCATTGCACATACGATTTATAAATTCTAAATTTCTTTTCTACGTTGGTGGGATGACATATGACAGAGAAATGAAGTATATTGATTATAGAGAAATTAAATTAAATGAATGATACGAAATGGCTGGATTATACATTACTTCTATTGCTGAGAACTTATGACCGTGAAGGTGACGTCGTGAAGGTTGGTCGAGCCACGCACTTGACTTCCATGGGCACACGGCGTTGCCGAATACCTTACGCTGGGTCGCTGCGGCATGCGTGCTCAGCGGTGCTCCTCTTCCGGGCGAAGCGGGAATGCATGTTCGCTGATTACAGGGAGCGTCTGTCGCCTCGCAGCTTGACCAAAGACCTCGCCCTAGGTGGGCCCTGGCAGCAGGAGTGTGCGTGCGGCACACACGATCTTTCGCCAGCAGGTGACTGACGGTGTGTGAGTAGGGTCTGTTCGTACCGCAGTGTAGTACCCGCCGATGGCAGATTCACGATGAGTACATGCGGCGTCACCCCGTTTAGTGGTTGTTCGTCGAAGACAGAGTAGCGCACTCAACTCACTGACCTACGTGCCGAGGGCAGCGTTTTTTCGTGCGCGAAGCACAAAACATGAAATGTGATTGTGAGCGCGGAGACTTCTCAACGAAAAGGCGTTGGGCAGCCGGTGTTGCCTGTGCCTCTCGCGGTGGTTCTCGCAAGTCTGACCCGGGGACAAGTGTACGTGCCATTTGGAGGCTGCATCCCCCTTCGGGGAAAGCGTGGGTGGCCTCCTGGGTCGGGGGAGGCCGGAGGTGCGGGTGGGCAGCTGTGGGAGCGCCGGGCGCACCCGGCGGGAGCGGCCACCTCCAGAGGGAGGGAGCGACCACCCGTCTTTGCGCGAGGGCTTTGTGTTGTGGACAGAACACAAGTCAGTAATAATGTACGAAAATTCATGAAACAGATTGAAAAACCAAAACGATATCCACTTGATATGATTCTTGACAATTTTTGTTTATATTATTAGATATAAATATTACATTAGATCGTCATAAAATAGTTTATTTTAATTTTATCAACAGTATCAACCCTTTGAAATCTTTCTTGTATCGACTCTGTGAGTCTATTTTCGTTTGAAAATTGAATCTTTCAACATGATCAGGAAGAACACAAAATCGTTTTTCAGAACATGAATGGTTTTCCAAACCTCTTCAGCACTGAAAGATTGTTTTTCTTAAATTAATACAAGAATAGCACTAAGAAACCTATTTTATTGTACTTCAGTAATTTTGAGATGTTTGGTGTTAATGAACGTATCAAAAGCTGTTTTAAAGTTGAGAAAATCGTTTTCCATTAATATTTCGCGGCTAAATATTTTGGTATTAACTTTTTAGCCTCTCTAATATAGGGAAATGTCTATTAGAAAACTATCTTAGAGACGTACCTGAAGTATGCTTCACCTTGAAAGTAGTTAACAGTCGATTATTTTCTAGTCCTGGCTAAAGTATTCCTTGCTATTTTTTGTTTCCCTTCAATAGCGACTTACTTCCGCTGGGGAAACAACAAATGTTCAATAACATACTTTCAAGATCCACCATGAAAGTCCTATATTTTGGTTTATTTATCCTCCACTCTTCATTCTGAATTGAAACTCTTTTTTAAACTTAATGAAGGTTTTGTAAGCCGAAATACATTAAAGAAAGTTTCTGTACATTAAAGAATACATATAGAAAGTCATCTGGCAAAGAATTTTATATTGTAGTCTGCCTTGATACATTGTTCTTCTTATATGTTACTTGATATACTCATTTTGACCTTTCAAATATACTGTAAGGGTATAACACAGTTTTTTCTTCATTGTGTTTTCCAGACGATATAAATCTTAAAAAAGCTTCACTGTGTTGAATTTCCTTCCTTCAAACTAACATTTGCTGTTCATCTAAATTTAAATAACATTGAAAATATAAGTGATACCATCTTACGGTTATACGATTTAAAACTGTTTAATTTAGGTACCTGCGTCTTGCTGCCTCGAGGTGTTTCAGCTGCAACTAAAACATTATTTGCCCTGGGATATAATTCTCTGCCGTTTCTGTTTCTTCTGTTTAGGATGAGCACGTCCTTCCCCTTTCTTCCGTGTTTTCTACATCAAATCAACATGATCTCCCATTGTTGAAATTTAAAGTACTTAGAGAAGTCAACTAGAACACAAACCTATTGTAAATGGCGGCACTTGAACACGTGGTCTCCAGGTTCAGGCAAAATCTTGAGGTTGACTCATTAATTACGTAATTGCTTCGCGAGGTGACCCCTGTACTCTACCTTATGGACGACTTTTCAATTATTTCAAGAACGCCTCTTACTTCCCTCGCTTTACACTTTATTGAGGTTCAAGTAAAAGACAAGACGATTGTTCAAGTAAAAAAACTGATTTTTACATACTTGAGCACTTAACGTACTAGTGTCTTCTGTGCTTAATTTGCTGTGAGAATGCTGATGAGGAGTTGTTGACATAATTAAAGGATGAAATAATTGAATTCTCTTTGTCAACTTGTCAACTTATACAGAGAGAGAGAGACGGATATAGATATAGATATTCCGAAATCTGGACCAAAATACATCTAAGTTGACAAAGATGACTTTAATATTTTATCCTTAATGCTTTTGTTTGTTATTTAAGGTCGCCTCAACATCTAGGTGATTAGCGACCATTACGAGTATTGCATTTAACAGTATGGTAACTGTGAAGATGACATTATATGGTGATGATAGGAGGTATAAGGACGAACACAAATACAACCATGGCCGAGACGAGACTCGAACTCGCGATTCTTAGGTCCCAGATCGGTACGTCATTATGACCTTAACGATTTCAGTCATTAGGGCTAGCCTTAATGCTTACTTTAGTGTGATTAGTAGGTTTAGTATATTAATTGCGGTTTTTTAATAGGCGGAGCCGCTCACGCGTAGATTTTTGTCCACCCTGTGGCCAGCTGAGCTGCATCATCGGGCTGAGACCCCTCCCCGTTTCTCCTCCTGGCCCCCGCCGCGCCCGGCCTTGCGTCCTTTTACGCGGCCCCGTAAAGCGGGGCGGATGAAAGTTTAACGGCGCCCTGCATAAACAACCGGGGCGCGCGTCTTGGCGGCCCCGGCGACAAGGGCGGGCGCGACGTCACGGGCCGAGGCGACAGCGGCCGTAAAGCGAATTTTTGCGTCGGCCGGGGCCTGTTTATTGTGGGCGGAGAGATTCGGCCGCGCACGTCAACGTCCTCTGCGAATGGGCCCCTGGGAATTTGTGGGGGGCGCTGGCTGGCTGGCTGGCTGGCGATGCCAGTCGGTTGGGGGGGTTATGCGGGTGGACAGTGTTTTATTGTTAGTGCTATGGCGACTAGAAATAGGAGACCACTTTAATTTTTTATTTTCCACATCCTCCGCCCTTTCCAATGGGGTAAACTCTCGTTGGTGCGTGGGTGTTGATTCCGGGTGGAGGTTTGACAGCGTATTTTGTGACACGTGTGATGTTGACTTCGTCGTTCAATGGAAAAATGCATGAAGTAATATTCTAGAGAATTCTAAGAATCTCTTATTTCATTACGATTGTGAAACCGTCAGATGATCTATGTGAAGTAAACGAGTGAACTGCTGTGTTCACTAATAAATATTTTCCCCGTTTTTTTCTCTTGTTGTTTATGTGCATCAGAAGAGCAGTAAATAAATAGTGTGTATTAAAATATTATTTTAATGCAGTTCTAAATACGCTTTTACGAATTACTTTCCAATACCAATGATAGCAAACTTCAGATAAAAATGCATTTGAATATCCGGCATTTGCATTACACAGATATTATGTCACTTTGTATTTCCCAATGATGACAGGCACTTCGAAAAGCCAACCGAAAGAGTGGTTCCTACTTTTAAAGAGCATGACTAATATATTAAAGAGCTATAATTGATAACACTATGGGATACGAATTTACTATAGAATGTGTTTGTATATTAGGATGCAGACTTTGTTTATTGTATAAAATATGATGAAAGTGAACATTCTTCTCTAATTTTTCAAAACATGAATAGAGGACATAGAGTTTTAGAACGTCTAAAACGTTTGAGTCATTTATCAAACGTTATATCCTGCAAATCCAACGTTAATAACAACAACATAACAAGCTTACAATCGACTGAAATCAATCAATAACCATCGACTGAAAACACACTATATAGAAAAGTGGAGAATGAGGAGTAAATTCGATTCCCTACAAGAAATTAAAAATAAAATGAAAGGTTTACAATAATTTCAATAATTCAAGCAAATATAGATTAATAAATAATCACCGAACTTAATGTAAATATTTAGTGATTTTCTATGCATCGTTGAAATGTCAAATAACTTCAATGGTAATATATCTGGGAATTTTCAGTGGAAGTTTACCAAACACGATTTCCAGCGAGTGGCCAAATCCAGTGACACAGCTATTCAATGCAAACGAAGGGATATTGTGTGTGCACTGACTAAGAATGGACCCGCACTCTGTGGTCTCTAGCCGCCACCCACACCAACACCCGCTCTACTGGCGCCCCCGTCGCTGGGCGGAAAGGAAGTGGGGGCCAGGCTCGGAATGCCCCATCCTCCCCCACCCCGCCCCGCTCCGTCACATCCCGCCTTGCCCCGCCCGTCCCCGCCCTGCCCCGCTCTTCCCCGCCCCGCCCTGCCCCTTCCCGTCCCTCCTCGCCCTGACATGCCCCGCCCTGCCCCTCGCCGCCAGGCGCCTCCCTGCCCGTCGCCACCCCGCCCTGCCCTGCCCTTCCCCACCCCACCCCACCCACCCTACCCTGGCCTTGCCGGCCCCGACCCACCCCTCCCCGCTACGTCCCGCTCCGCCTCGCACCGCCCTGCCAGGCCCCGCCCCGCCGCCACAATGGGCGCCGGCAGCTCCGAATCGAGTGCAAACGAGACATATTTCAGGCCGCTTCACTAACGCACGGAGCAAACATTTGGAGAGCCACATGGCGCGGCTTGTGCGCAGGGCGATTCGCCCTCCGCCCTCGCCCTGCGCTCCCCGCACTCTTCACTCTGGCCTAACGCACGCTCTCGGCCTAGCCCTCGCCCTCCACCGCCGCCCCTGGTTACGGCCTCGCCCTCACACTTACGCTTACTTACGCAATCACTCTCGCCCTTGCTCTCGCCATTGCCCTCGTCCTTATTCTTGTACTCGCACAAGCATTCTCTCTCACCCTTGCTCTCACATGCATTCGCTCTCACCCTTGCTCTCACCATTGCTCTAGTTCTCATTCTTGTACTCGCACAAGCATCGATCTTGCTGTAGCTCTAGCCCTAGCATTCAGCACTCGCCCTCTACCTCCTACCTATCCTTCCACCTTTCCCTCCACCCTTCCCACGGTCACGCTCTCGCTCTCTTCCTTCTCGCTCACCCTTCGTCTTAGCTCTTATTCTCGCTTTCACCCGCACCCCCACCTGCATCCTCTTCCGCTCACCCACCTCCGCCAGAATCTTCCGTACTCACCCGTCACCCTCCGACTTCCCTCTGTCAAGCACTCTGTCCTCTTTGCCAACCTTCTCTTTCACCTTTGTCCTTCAAATCACCCTCGCCTCCCGTTCCGCTTTCGCGCAGAAACATTCAATGCACAAAGAATAATCAGGTATTGATTAAGTAATTAGTAGCCACGAATGTTCACATTTCTCAGTACGCGGTTCGTGTGATTGTCTGCCCCCGAGAATCACCAGAAAAGCAAAGTGTAATTTACTTTAAATACTACCTGCTGTATTGTGACTTATCACAATGAAATTTTTACTGGTAAAAGAAGATTTATTTTGCTACGATGGGTATTCACTTAACTAAAAAGTACGATTTTTGAGACGTGACTTTTCTTGTGCATTAGCGATAAGTTCAAATTCCTCGAAATGTTCTTCAGAAAAATTAATAAAATATCTATTCCCTTTTAGGCAGAATTTTTCTTGCCAATATTAAGGAAAGTTGACCGAAAGAGGCGTAGATATTTCACACGGTGAAATTAGCGAACTTTTATTGACCAAAGGCGGTCGCAAAGCGGGTCTAAGTTGAAGGTAGGTAAAGAACCAGCAAAATTTGCATAACCGACTCAACATGGAATTTTTGCTGCTCGCCCTGAACGGTGCAGGCGAACGCCGTCGCCGCGGATTAATATTCATTAGTTCCCTTCCCGCCCGCCCTAACGAGCGCGATGGAGGCGAAAGCGACGCCATCTGTCGGCGCCGCGGCGAATCAGGGGTGGCCGCGCCCTTCAACCAATCGGCGGGTTATTTGAGAATGAGTTGGAGTGTCCCTGATACCGGATACAATGGTCAACAGTCTGTCCGTGCCGCAATCGGCTTCGTCTAAACAAGGGCCGATACTCGTGGGCATTGAGGATGGACGTTCGACAGTTCCGGTAACAACCCGGAAATCTGGTAAGTCTTGTGGGGGCGAGGCTGCCCCACCCAGGGTGTAAGAAGGAGCTCGCAGTGCGTTCTGGTGTATCCGATTACCAGGACAACGGCGGGTGTATCCCAAAGAGGAATTAGAAGAGGTGACATTGCTCAAGTGCCCATCCCTGATAAATGAAGAACTGTAACATATTCATGAGAAAGAATGAACGAATGTACCGGATTCATAGGGTTACATTGTCCGTACTGCGTCTGCCTCAGTTTTGATTTTGACTGTCTTGCTTCTGAATTAAACAGGCTAGATTTTCAAAACATACATTCGGTGTATATCGATATCGTATGTATTTTCGGCCATATAACTCTACATTGTGAATTTGAGTAAATATGTTTTTTATCAAATTAGTTTTATTTTTGAGACTTTTTTGTTAAAATCATTCTATATTTTCTGTTGTTTCTTTGTGAATCTGTTGTACCTGTTTCGTAAATACACACCTGAAGTTACTCACTTCGAAAATATTTCTTCTTATAGTTGTTAATGTGGATACACATCTTTGGAAGATTGTATATTTGTTCTCAGAAAAGATAATATAGTTCAAATGACTGCCGGTGGATAGGGTTAAATAAATTTGATTTCGCTTTTGAAATAAATGCTTCCACTCGGGATAAAATCGAAATATTGATTTTGTCATTTAGCAGTTAAATATATTTCATTTTGCTGTGCAATGAAGATTTGTTATTTTATATGAAAGTATACATCTAATCTTCATATTAATATATTAATTGATTTATAATACACGAACTATTACCGACGTATCGTTCTTGAGGATCTTATTCGATACTTTCATGGATAATGGAAATAAAATATGGTCAAATTTCTAATGAGCGACCACCTGACAGATATAGATGTATAAAACTGCGCGAAGAATATTTGACATATAGCGTTTGCAGAGCCCTCCAGCCAGAAGCGGCTTTGTGGGTGGCGGTGAGCCAGCCTGGCCCCAGCTGTGGCCACCCCTGCGCCGAGGTTCAAGCGCCCGACGCTCTTCATTTTCCCTCCGCCTTCTTTTGTTTTTTGTGAAAATACGCCACGTCGCGTCGCCCCGAAGTCTCCTCCGATGCGCATTTGGCGACCGCCAGCACGGATGGGGTTGGGAGTGGGAGGGGACTAGGGGAGGGGAGGGAGCGGCACGGGGCACAGCAGGTGAAGGCGGCTGGGGCGAAGCGAAGCGGAATGGAACCGTGTGGGTCGCACGGGTGAGAGGGGGCGGGGAGCGGAGGGAGAGTGAGGCGTAGTGAGACGGAGAGGAGCGGAGTGGGGGAGGAATGAAGGGCGGAGAGGGGAGACGGGGCTGGCAGTGGAGAGGGGCGGGGTGGAGATGAGGTGGACGTCGGGGGCAGAAGCCAGTCGCCCGAGTCTCGTTTCAAATGGCCGGTTGTTTGAGGGCGGGTTATTGCTGACTTGTTTCCACGTGCGACTCGTCGGTGTATTCCAATCCCATCGAACTTAATTCTAGCCCTCCTATCAAGTTACTTGCTCCAATAGTGCATATTCAGCCTCAGATCAAGTTGTTTTCGAAATTAATTTTATGGAAAAATTTAATTGTTTAACTAGATTTTTCTATTATACAGGTTATTTTCAAAATTTTAAAACTTTGTAGGTTCCCAAGAACCAAAAAATTCAAATTCTAAATTATACTAATTTTAATGAAATTTTAATTAAAGTTGTCTTAGATATTAACATTTTTAGCAATAGGTATCCAATGTAGAAATTCTAAGAATTATGAATGGATATCGCAAATTTTGCTTCAATATTTTCCAAAAATAACTGAATACATTTTTTCAGTTCTCGTGCATAGAAACTATTTCTTATCTTCACTGTTTCTTCATTGGAAAGTGTTACTTTACGCTACGCGTACGGCAAAGAAATAATTATCATTTAACACACCGGGGTACTGCACAATTAACAAAACACTTGTGCGACATGAATTAACATGTCTGCCGCCTCGCATATTGAGAATGGTCGCAAGACTTGTAACTAGCTTGTATGTTTCCATGAATTCTTTCTAAAACAATAATGTGCTCAACTCATACGAATTTGTCTGGCGTACACATTTCCAAATCCCGGACTCAACTCCTGAAGTTACGTCGTGTTTCAACGTTTCAGTCGTACTAATTACCTGGAAAACTATTTCATAATAAATTTTCAAAGAATGAAAAGGCATCAAGGTAATAGTTACTTAAGTGTAATGGTTGTTTTATTGTTTTTTATAATACATAGGCAACCATAATCTTTCTGAAGGAAAACAATATGAAAACTATATTCATCAGCATTCTCGACAAGTTCTCTATATTCAGTCACTTTCAGATCAATAAAATCCCACTGGATGCGGTATATCCCATGTTGCAGATCCCAACAGATAGTGTGTAGGATTTGCCACATCAGAGTCTGAAACCTCCGTCGCAGCGGAACAAACAAGAACGAGTATCATCCCAGTTTCACATGCCGCGATGGCCCTCCATCCTTTAGCCCAACATTCAACACCTGTCCAAGCAGATCACGTCTCACAAATGCCCCATTACCCGCCGGCAAACAGAGCCGAACGCATCCAAACGAGGGAGGCGATCGATTCTCGCGGTGGACCGCGGAGAGGGCAGGGGGCGGGGGTTGGCGAAGGCGTGGGCGGTGGCAGCGGCCGATGGTGTCTGAATTACGAGTCCATTTACACAATAAATCAATTAATCAAACAGAGCGCGAGAGCGCGGCGTCCCGCTGGCTGTGGGCTCTGCGGCCGGCGGGAGCGATGGAGGCTGTGGGAAGAGGGGGGGGGGGCGTGCGTGTCGCGTGGAGCCTCCTGCGCCTCTCGCTTTGTCCGCTTCCGCTTTCCCGCCATTTGTTCTACGTATTTCGGAATGTTTGTGCGCCGGGCGAACAATGGGCCCTGGCCCAGTCAAATGTTGCCGCGCGCGCTCTTCGGGGCCCGCAGAATGGCGGCCAAATGTTGCGTAGCGCCGCTCGCCAGAGAGACGTGGGGGAGGGGGGGAAGGGGAGGGAACAGATACGACCTGGCGCTCCACTAGGCTCAGAAATGTGACCATGCTGGTGCAACGTGGCTATTTTTGGAATGTTCGCTAAAGTATGCTAATATATTCTATAAGTCAATCATTTTGTAATTCTAATGATAATGTTAGGGGCTTAATATTGGTGCTGGGGGAATTGAGCAGTTAGAAAACTACATTAGCTTGAAACTGCATTCTGAATTTATTGCTGCTTTATCAGGCCTACTGATTACACCACATTTCCATTACTACACTGAATAATATATAAACTATTTTAAAGACACATATTTTGACAATTTTCGATTTTATTTAATTAAAACCAATATTCTCCAACATGCAGAAACATAGTACCTTTAATTTATCATTTGGACCTTACTTTGCTTCCTCATGTCTTACCTTGCTATTACAGCCCTGTGTCGCTTCCAGAAATACCACGCAAAACCACGTCCTCTACAGAGCATGTTTCCACAAGCTGCCTATATTGTGGCATCCTGGAAGTTCAAGAGACCGTGTTACACAAAACAAAACAGTAAACCGGAAGCCAGTGATTTGCCTCAGCAGTAATATGCAATGCCTTTACACAACAGGACAAAATTACTTCAGAGGGAAATGGAGATCTTGAAAGCATCTAAAGCAGAAGTCTTTTTGGAACACATTATCTTGATTCACTCCCAAAACACTTTAACTGTGAAAGTGTCATGTCTACGTTTTATAAAATTTACAGTTAACTTCAAATCGAACTAAAGAATATTATTTCAGTCATTGAAAATAAATAATTTATCTTAATCGAATTGTAGTTTAATTTACTTATTAACATCAATTTGATTTAACGTTTCTTTTCATCATAAACATGTTAAGTACTTGAGAAGTGAAAGTTTACTTTCAGATTTTGGATGATTCAAATTTATTGTAAAAGTATCTGAAAAAGTGTGATAGATTGCGTTGTAGGAGTAGGATCAACATTTGCAGGAATAACGTTTTGTTCCATTACTTGTAAATTTTGATATTTGTGTGTACAGGGGAAAATATTTTCATTCGCTCTGCAAAACGTTTGAAGCGTACAGGTGTCTACATTCATTAATTTGTAGATTCTGCGTTAAATTGTTTATGGACTAATATTTTTTCTGCGACAGAAATTGACGTAAATTGGAATTGAAAATCTGTATAGATTTTTTCCTGCAATTTTTTTCTGATATGATAATTCTCGTTTTATCAATTT
Organism: Gryllus longicercus; assembly: GCA_038098605.1. Taxonomy (NCBI): domain Eukaryota; kingdom Metazoa; phylum Arthropoda; class Insecta; order Orthoptera; family Gryllidae; genus Gryllus; species Gryllus longicercus. The sequence goes on along the minus strand of JAZDUA010000007.1, from coordinate 1,734,440 downwards.
TTAAAAACATTTTAAAAATATCTCTTCAATGTGGGTATCACTTAAAAAATGAATGAATAATAGGTATGAAGGAAGAACAATGTTACCTTTGTAGCTAATTGAAGAGGCTTCAATGTAGATTCTGTTTAAAACATTTCAATTTTGAACTTTTAATAACACAATATTCATATGAAAATGCTTGCAATTCCATTTGTAATATATTTACATGTTTTCATTAAAAGTTATGTTCGTGTAAATAAATGGAGCATTAACTAGCTGGAGATATAACTAGCTCCCTTATTTGCAGTTTCATCCATAACGCAAATACTCGCATCTGCAGCTAAAAATAATGTCATGAAATGAAAAAAGGCTACCGTTATAATGAGATTCAAATAACATTGTGATATTAATGAATGCTATGAAAATAATTGGCTTGAAATAAACATTTCGTATTTACTATTGAATATATTATTATTAATTGTATGGTATGAATTTATTATTAATAATAGTATTTAGAATATTCTCTCTACATATACATTATTGGTCTTCATTAAAGACGACTCACAGACCACAATCAAACCTGAACTATTATTTTGGACACCTTCAGTGAACTCAAAAATCAGTGCAAAAATTGCATGAATTTAAGCTTTAATTTTTCTGTTAATTTCAGAAGTGTAAATAAAAATTAATTTCTGCAACTGAATTGTGTTGTGCTCTAATCTAAAGAAATTTGAAGGGAAACAGCCCAATTATATTTATTGAGTCAGGATTTCAAATCCGGGCACTGCGAGAATCGCACGACCGATCTTCGAATCACTGTATAATCAGTTATTGTTTATTGGCTGATAATATGCTTCTTGATATATTGACTGATATTTTGTTCTTGCAATCCTGCCCATTTAACTAAAAATTATTTCTAAACTCACTAATATTTTCAATCCTTGTAGATATTCAATAATTAAGTACATTCAATACTTCAATATTTTCAGTCACACACACACACACACATATATATATATATATATATATATATATATATATATATATATATATATATATATATCCAAATCTGTAGATGGTCGAGATGGTCTATCAAATTTAAAATATTTACACTTTTCGAAAATTTAGCGTTTTCGTGAAAATACAATCATGCTACTTTAAAATTATTATTTTCTTTTCTATCTGTAGATTTTACAACTTTCTCAGATTATTCGGTCTTTATTTTATACGCAGAAATTTTTTTTAGATAGCAGCTTTTACATGAAATACATGGTTGCAATATGCTAAAATACGTAATACGTAAATAGCAACGTTTTGAAAATGATTAAGTCTTGACCTCTTCCGTTTTGATGTAAAGATTGATTACATATTGAGGAGTGCAAATAAATTAGTTAATATTTTCTTATTACATATTTTAGTATATTGCAACCATATGGAATTTCATGTAAAAGCTGCTATCCAAAAAACAATTTTCTATCAATAAAATAAGAACCAAATACAGTCTGACAAATTTATTAAACCAGCAGACAGGAAACAAAATAATAATTTAATATTAATTATCAACAATTGGTGACAAGTGAATTAATATTCTAATTTATTTGCACTCCTCAACATGTAATCAACCTTTACATGAAAACGGAAGGGGTCAAGACTTAATCATTACCGAAACGTTGCTATTTATGTATTACATTTTTAGTATATTGCAGCAATATTGTATTATGTGTAAAAATTGCTATCCAAAAAACAATTTCTGTCTATAAAATAAAGACCAAATACAGTCCACCCCAGGCTATTTTTGTAGGCGAAAGTTTCTTTATTCAAGCGAAAAAAAAATAGTTACGTAATAAGTGCGAGAAATAGGTGATTTGTACACGTGATGTATATGCAATTTTTTACGTGCTGTTTGCGAATTATGATTGGCACATGCTTTCCGATGTTTAGAACACTATGAGTTAGAATGAAAAAAGCTGTTTCATACCCAGAAAGCAATCCTAAGAAACCGTGTTTCGTAAACGGCGTGTTACAAACATTTAAAGTCATTTTCAGAAAATTTCTATAAGGACGTAAAGAATTTATAAATAGTAGTACCTCTAAAAAATTAAATATCCGATTCAATCCGATGGTCTCTGACCAGACCAATCTGAATCTATATTGAGAAAATTCTGTGGTTAGGCTCAAGTGTCATCCAGTGATAGACGTTTTGAGAAACAAAATGTTTTCTTTATCAAGAACTCCAAAAAAAGATATAGACTGTAATATATCACTGAAAAAATAATACACTAGTGACAAGAACAAGAAAAATACATTCTTTGTAGTGCCAGAAACGTCTTTTTCTGTGAAAAATTGGCACTTTTTCTTGCAGCATTAAAATTCTTTCTTTATACTACGTAGTATACTATACTTTAAAGGACCTATTTTTGCTCACTACATTGACATAATTATAGTTTATTAATAATATAATGCTTGCGTACATTCGTGCGTAAAACTTACTTATACACTTACCCGGCTGTTACTCCACTTCAGTGGGTTCAATGTGTTCTGTGAGTTATTCTTGCTCTGAATGGACTTCCCTTATACTGATGTTGGTCAGTTCTTTGTAATGTGTTCGCGTATTCTTATCCTTTTTCTACTTTCAGTTCGGATAGTGTCCAATATAAAAAGGGCCAGAAAGCATTTATTCCAGTACTAGTTATGTAATTCCGATACTCTAACACTTCGCGAGCTTGGAATGTAAATAACTAAAAGGTTTGAGAACCGCTTGTCGAACGTACAAGCGCCGTTTTTGCGAGTGGAAACTTCCCCGGGAAGAGGACGCGGAGTAAGCTCTCGCGACGGTGGCGCCTCTAGCGGGCGACGCTCCTCTCTTCTCCTCTCCGCTCCCCCCCCCCCCCGCCGCAGGAAGCGCCGTTATCATCACCGTAATTAACAAGTTGCCGTCCAAGTTTGCGCCCCCACCCCCATCCCCCCTGCCTCCGGCTGAGCGCTCCGGCGCCGCGGCTTCGCACTCGCCCTCCCCTTCGCCGCTCACCTACTGCTCAACCGCCCCGCTCTACTGCTCACCTTCTCCACTGCTTTCCCACCCCGCTGCTCTCCCTCCCTGCTGTTACCCCTCCCCTCTACTCCCTCTCCCAATTGCCCCCTCCCCCTAATGCTCACCCCTAAGAAACCCCCTCCTCTCTGCTCTCCCTCCTCACTACTCTCTCTCCCTAATGCTCCGCACTGTTCCCCCCCTACTGCTCTCCTCACTGCTCACACTGCCCACTGTCTCATCGCTTCAATACTCCTCTTCCCACTGCTCCTCCTCTCCCTGCCCCCCCTCTTACCTTCCCCCTCTCTTCTGCTACTCCTCCTCACTGGTCCCTTCACAGCTCTCACTCCCCCTGATTTTATCTCTCCTCCTCTCCATTGTTCCCTCTTCCAAGACTTGCCCACTGCCCCTTCTGCTGTTACCCCGAAATTCACTCCATTTCAATAGTTCATTGCTTAACTAAAATGTAAAAATAATTGAATAAATCTACTGCAAGAAAACATGTTAAGTAAATTATAAACTCTTCTTTTTTCAATTTTTAATCTCTGCAGACCAAAAATTAAAATAATGATGATCTTCGTGGGTAATTGTTAAATTTTCATCCAGAGCATGTATTAACCACTGCAGCGGGACAGAGCACACGCTGCTGAGCCACCGATACGGCATTGTAGAAATCTCGAGCATCACAACGTCCGATGAAAAGCAGCAAGGACAGAAGGTCATCGACGCCTTGGCGGGGATTCCCCGGTGGCGAAATCGCAATATCTCACGTGACGTTCTTCCCTTTAGCTGATTATTACTTCTACCACTTCACTCTTCATTTCTAGCTGCGATTGTTCGCCGCTGGTATTGGGCTTTCTGTGCTACGTCAGTGCCTGCATCACGCTTCTTTTGATAAAACATTGGTCAGTTGGCGACAAGCATATTTTCTTGAACTGATGCAGATGAGTAAAGAAGGAAATGAGGCCGGTCATTCTAAGCTGCGAAAGTTCCCGTATATTCGTGAAATGATGTAACCGATGCGTCTTTATATGCATCCCAGATACAGGAATGACATTTACTGCAAAAAATATACTTTTTATCGACACAAATGTCCTCGCCTGCCGCCTCTTGCGCTGCTCTTGACGTCCTTGCCGTTATGCATCTCCACGTCACCCAATGAACGAACAATACAAAGTAGTGCTGCCTGCACAGTACAGCACTGCTTTACCTATTCTTTCAGCAGTCTGTGAGTGATCACACTGCTCTATAAAAGCTTTTATCTATAACAATAAGAAAACACTGTTTCTTAAAGATAATTTGCCTCTCAATACAGATATCATTTCAAAAATTTTGTTTAGTTTTAATGTGATGATGGTTTTTTGTAATAGCATATGTCTTCCTGTGTAAACATACCTGGAAAACTGACAACAAAAGATCCGCATGTATACAGAAAGAAATACAACATATGTGTTAAGAAAAGTGAAGAGGTGGTTTGGAATGTTTCACAGGAGGCTTGAAATGTTGGGTCATTGTGGATATTTCCTCCTCTGTCTTTTGAATGTTCGACACCATAGAATTAATCTTCATTCACTATCACTTTCTCAGGAGATAGTGTTACCGGCAATTCTTCACTGTGACACACACACTTTAAGGCAGATGGTAAATTAGGATATTACACAGTTTTCTCGTTTTTTATGTAATTCCAGCTATTTGTGTCAGACAGAAATAACAGTTGTCTGATTCGTTGGTGTCCTCCAAATTATGGAAACAGCAAAAGGAATGTGTCGTGAACCTTTTAATCAGAGATCAGGCGTGTAACCCATGGACGGAAAGTCCATTTGTTGTGCTGGTCGCCCATCTTACATCCGAAATAAAGTATACAACACTTCCTACGCAGAGGATTAAGGTTCAAATTGTGAACATAACGAATAAACATAACGAATTTGGGCTATTTACAGAGTTATGTCGATTTTTTTCTGAATTAATACAAAGCCGAAACATTCACGAACCTAGAACAACAAGTAGTCACATATAAGCCGCTTTTCACACTGTCAGATCTCTCAATGCTATGACGCAACTGGCAAGACATAACGCGATTCTATCTGTTCGAGAATGACTTATCAGCAATGTTTCCAAGCCTTTTTCATTTCCTAAATGTGAATTTTCTGAATTAAGTGTAGTGTATAGGAATTCCTTGTACACATTTTGATTGTTCCTAAACAATTACATCTGTAGAGTTATTGAATGAATCTGCGGCGTTTGACAAAATAGCCAATATGCAGCGTTTTCAAGTATTTCCGTAATTAGAGAGTAGCGTGAAACAAAAAAAAAATGAGCCCGATAGGCAAAAACTGATTTCAATTTTAAATTCAATGTCCAAGTCTTAGTTAAGAAGAGAATTCTTATTATTTGCTACTAAAATACAGTTGACCAGTGTCATCAGATGTGGACAAGCAAGCACCGATCAGGAAAATAATTGTTCCCTTGCGAGTGTGTGGACTGTTCTTAGTAACAATTCTCTCGTCTCTGCGGTAGAGAGGGGAAAGAGGAAGTGGGAAGAAGAGGCAAGAAGAGGCAAAAGGGGGTGGGGGAGGCGTTTACGGCGCTATCTGAACACCGCTGATCTCCCAGCAGCCAATCGGCGCCTGAAGATTCCGACCGCTTCGCTGCAATTGCAGACTGTACTTACGTGCGTTCATAGCTGTCGTAACGGCAGCTGTTAAAGATGTGCGGTGATCGCAGTAAATAGGGCAGATAGTGAGAGTCAAAACGATGGAAACGGTGGATGTGCCTCTGAAATGCCTGGCGAGATCGCAATATGTTATCTTCAGGAACATTCGGATAACAAGCCATTAACATACGCACTTAATTGGAATTACCATTCTAGTTACTCTCCTTCGAAAGATACCGCAAACTACCGCTGCTAGGAAAGAAGAGAAATTGGGAAAATGATAGCAGTTGAATGTTGATGGCCGTTTAGAAAATAATAGAATGAGGAAAGATGGAGTATATGGTATTATAATTATTGAAAATACAGACATGGTGATGCAAGAACGTTGACGGTCTAGAACATCAGGGAATCACAAAATAATGGTGTCTATAGACGATAATACTGGAGAGGGAATTACCAAACTATTGGAAAAAGAAATCTAATGATAGGGTAAGGAGGATGAGTGCAAGATACGTGATATGAAACGAGATGAGAGCTAGTAGACATTGGCAAAATATTGAGGATAAATTACTCTGAAAATCTGAGGTTAAGGAAGAATATTGGAATCATGTATTGGATAATATATGGAGCAGAATAACAGTAACGGGATGAGTATGCTTGATGAATTGAAAGCTATCTTGACGGGATCAGGAAAGGGTGTGGATATAATAGACAAGATAGAAGGATAAATATATTAGTGTAGAGAAGGTAATAGGTGGGATAAGGGATTAAGAATGATCTGAATGAAATAATATGTAACACTTCGACCAAATCGAAATTAACATTTACGAATAGAAAGGCTTGCTGTATGTAGTGTCACATCCTTTTACTGTCCTAATCCCTTCATTTGCAAATATGCCTTTCTACGACCATACCAAAACGAGAAATTTACATAGAGTAACGCGTGCGTGAAATTAGTCTTTTTTTCGTCTTCTAAAAAAGTTACGTCCCCATGGAAAAGCTCTTTTTGCTGAGACGTCATGTCACCTGTAAAAATGCTTTTTTTGCATTTAAATGGCAAACAATGATGCTTTTTTGTTACGATATCCAGGAATAGTAGAGATGAAACAAATAAATATTTACGTTAGAATTTTCATACGATCGTTGAAAAAATGTTTACATTCAGTGGCTAAAGTTTTTGCTCAATCTCCTCATAACGGCCTTTCCAAAAAAACATCGATCTCACTCATGAAAAATACAATCATTTCACCACATTATTAAAATAACTATCCTGCGGTGATCCGTTCCAGTTGGACACGCGTCACTCGTTTTTCTCTAAACTAGACCCGATCACATCCGAGCCCCTCCCCTCTCGCCGGGCAGAGTCAAGAAGCGGGTCACTTCGTTGGCCCGCAGATAAGGTGTGGGCCATGGCTCGCCAAGTGGCGCGCCCACTTGAACAGCGCTGACCCAGAGGTCTGATGTGTCATTTTGATGTGTGTGTGCGTGTTTGTGTCTGGTGCGGCAGAGCCCGTGGACATGGCGACGCTGCTGAGCGCGGCGGCGGGCAGCGTGCTGGTGCTTCTGCTGCTGGTGCTTGCGGCCGTGTGGGCCGTCCGCCGCGAGAAGTGCTGCTTCGCGCGTGAGTACACAACAGTACCCTTCATATATAGCCTCTAAAATAATTTATTCAGCATATTAGAACTTTTGAGTCATAAATCTAGGGGTCGGAGATATAGGACACGATGTTCATATTTGGCCGAAATATTATTAGCACAATCATGTGAGTTTCTTGTTCTCTAGCCAGGGGTACACATCACTATGTGCTATATCAAGAAAGGGCGAAGTTACAGTGCTTTTAAATAACCCAAAGTTCACTTATGGTCCAAATTAAAACATCTTTAAACTACTCTGCTGAAAAATTTAGTAAAATTTGGCATAGTGACCTATTTCTCCGACCCACAGAAATGAATTACGCAACATAAAGTTCGTTCTCGGAGAAATACCACAGATGTCTACTCTTTGCTGAAAATAAGATAAGTAAATATGTCCCAGAATAAATGTTACAAACTTCTAGGGCATGTAGGGGTGGAAGATTTCATCTGACATTTGCCCACTGTTGGCGGCCAATTTGAAATTCGCTGGTGTTTGACAGTCTTGATCATGTAGCCACAGTGCTTTTGTTGATATGTTAATCATCAGTACGTGATATACTGCCTAAAAATCAGAGGCAAATAACACTTATAACTTTATATGCAATTTCTTACCTTCTGTTCATCGGACAAAGTGATCATCTTCGATACCGTATATGCTCTAGAAATAGAAAAAATGTTTTAGAACTTACGTAGTACCACTGAATTTTCTTAATTATTCTTCGCACTTGTGTATAATCAGAGTTGAGTTACCTCTGGTTGGTGTGTAAAGAGTGCAAGTGTATTTTCGAACATAAAATCTTAATCCTAAGAAGATTATTCGATTTGTTTGATTATTCACGCTGTATCAATGATTGGAGATCATTTATTAACGACAAATATGTTGAGTTATCTACTCGGGCTAGAAGATTACTTCAAATAATCAAAGGAGGGCAAGATATGTGACTATTATGCAAAATCAAGTTTGTACTAGTTTCTAGCTTATTCAGTCACAAAAATCTATAGAGATAATCCTAGATCTTTATTTTTTCAACTGAAAGATATTCATTAATGTGTTAATTTGAAACTGAGGAATGAAATCCTTTTTTTGTGTACCAGCAATATTCATTACCTTTTCCATTGCAAGAAAACGTCCATATATTGGCATACTAGTATACGGCATATACGAGGGGAAAAACGTCTCTCCACTGCCACGGTATGGAGTTTCTCCACTGCGGCAATTTTTTCACCATCACTTTCATGAAATGTTGTAGAAGTTTCACAGCTTGCATCCACTATCTGGTATAATATTTAAAATAGTGAAGTAAACTTTATGATATAAACAGAGAGATGTATGAATGCATCATATTTTTATATAAATAGGATGGTGATAGAAGCATGATTTTACACTTATTCAAAACAATTATGGATGTTGCTTTGTTCTAGATGGCACCTGCAGCCGTCTCTGAGTAGGCAAAGCCAGTGCGTAGCAAATCGAGATATATTTGCAAGTTCTGTGAAAGGTACAGACGCAAGGTTGAATACCACTTTTCCAGTCGCTTGTCGCTTCTTCTGGAGTGGGACCCGCTCAGCACCCACGCTGTACATAACACCGTTGTAGTGCTCTTTGGTTTGGTTATATTAGTTTGTAGCTCTAAAGTATAACATTTTGGCCACATCAATAACTCTGTAAATATCTGTGCTTTATCAAAGAGTTGGTAATTTCATTAAGCATGAAGTTTCTGATATTACTGATTTTTCTGTAAACTTACAGTGGTTTAGTTGCATATTTAAATGTAGAGCATTATTTTAATTTGGTGCTGAGACTAATGTCTTTTTGAAGTATAATCCCCGTTTTAAAAGTGTCAAAAGTAAGCATTTACCTGTACTAATTGTTTGATTTTGGTATGTATTATATATTTAACATTTTTGATAACTCGTTATGCAACACATTAATTTTCTATTGCCTATAAATAGGGAGTAAAGTTATCTTGGCAGAATTTTTTACTTTAAAGATTGAAAAGGAAATTAAATGTTTTGGACACTTAGGTAAAATCGAAAATTTTAGTAAAATACGACTACCAAAAGTCAGGTTGGGTAGCACAGATCCCTGATGAACGGAAAAAGTAGAACGTACACATTTTTGATATGTTTTTGTAAACCATTAAGAGACATTTTTTATTTTTTGGCGATCATGAACACTACATTTTACGGGCAGATAGTCTGTGAGTGCAGAGCAGTTTCCTAAGCGAGGCTAGAGGACAGGTTTAGGCACGGGGGCGAGGCGGGAGGATGACGGGTGGGTACGGTATAGGAGCGACGTATGGGCATGGAGAATGAGTGTGACGCTTGGAGTCGAGGTGTAAGAATGGGTCGTGGTGCTTAGCAAGGGGACGGGGCGTTAGCCTGAGCGTGGTGCTGCGGTTTGAGGTATTGAGGATGGGGTGAAGGTACACTGGCATTGAGGATGGGGTGAAGGCGGAATGACGCGTAGGAACGGGTATGGGGACGCAATGGTGGGCGAGGCGTGTGGCCCTGATGTGAGGACATTGGCACAGGCCACGGGGTGAGGTTAAGACCAGTTGCCCCAGCCCTTCTATCCGCCACCAGTTCCCGGCCGCTGCATTTCTACATCCAGCGCCTAATGCCAGGGGTTGGATCTGCCTCTCACTGCGATGGGGGAGTGGAGTTGCGTGGCCGCGGCCGTGAAGAGGGGGGCCGGGGTGGGTCCCCGCTGTGATGAGCCCCCAGAGACAGGGATTACCCGAATTACCGCGCGGATTTCGCGGCGGCTTCCGAGGCTGCGCGTCAAACTCCATTTTTCCTCCCGAGTTGAAAAGCGCCTCGCCCGCACCCCAGTCTCGCCGCTTCAACAACGCCTTCATATTATTTCTCATTTAGCATTATTCATTGCTGCGAGTTTCAGGACGAAGGCATTTGTTACTGGGTGGGTTAGTATTCTTATGGAAATCAACTTTTATATGGTGGATGTGATTTCTAAACATTATATGCAACTGTTTCAAATTAATAGTGGTTAGAAACCAAATATTTTTTTAATTCGCATTCAGTCAACAAGAGTCTGTTGATACAATGGCATCTCTGTTTAACCATCCTAAAATAGATTTACTTAGAACATTTTGGAAGGAGCTGCTTGTTGAACCAACAAAGAATTACAACAGTGTCTCGAAATGCAGGATTACAATAATATATGTCATGGAGATCGTAGAGAGGGCGATTCATTTTAAAATTTCGGTGCCCTTCAGATTACAAATGTAGACTGTCGTATGGGTGGGGAGTTCTTAACAAACACAATAAAGAAATACGGGAAATATCCTCCCTCACGCTCCTGGAGAAGTTCTAGAACCACGTTCTGACATAGTCAAAGAGATTTTCTCTGTCTAGCACACTCGTGCGTGTTGCTTACCAATCAGGGGAAAATGTCACATTTGTAAATAACTTTTTTTGACATTTATCACCACAGGTGCATTGGTAAAATCGTGATCAGTTTCTACCTGGGTGCATGCCCTAGAAGTTTAATTATTTTAATAATAACATTTATTTACAAACACCTGCGTATTTAGATTAAATAGAATAAATAAATTGTTTTTGAGAAAAATTACAGTTTTGGAGGTATGCTGTGTTTATAAGCGACAGTTTCCTTGTGATATGTTATTAAACCCGATTTACTTGGTAATTTTTCGTCGGTACGGAAAAGTGACGAATCAGACTGGAGTAATTTGTATAAAAAAAGTGACGCATGCTTCATTTTTAGGCACGGATTTCATCCAGTTAAACAACCACGTCCCCCGCGTCAATTTTTTAATTTTCTCTGGTTTGCTGTGGTGCGACCAGTTCTTTTGTACGGTTCCGAGATCGTTCTAATGTGTCTAACTTTAATTTGAAGAAATTATGTAGTGGGAAATAAAACATACCGTGTTCTAATGTCGTCTAGTTCCGGGCTCTCAGTTAATATAACCTAACTGAATTTGTTACCATAGATCAACGTTGATTATCATTACGTAATATAGACTCTAGCTCGTTACCATAGATGCTATGTTCAACAGTTTGTTCTTCAGCGCTTTTGCGGCTTCCAGAGGAAATACTTCTGTTTTCCTCTACCTCACATCTTCAATCGCGCTTCCTGCCATCAATAGAAATTTTGATTCGCCCTTGTTCAAATCTTAGAGGAGTGATTGCCGTTTGTTGATATGCATGCAGCAAAATAATGTACGATCAATCAAACCAGGAAGCAATTGTCAACCAAACCAAGAAACAATGTACGTTATTCTCCCAATTTCACTCTTGCCTGTTGATGGGCCAAACCAAAATTTTATCTCGTTTCAGTTTTTATTCATTTCCTTTTGCTAGTAAGCAACTAATTACTGGAAATTCATCCCTCTATCCATTACCGGTACTGTTCAAGATATAGTCAAACAACTGATGGACTTTCAGTGAACTGAACTCTGATGCGAGACTCCTTGCTGGAAATTCAGTTGGTGCGGCCCCGTGGTGATGAGAAATGCTAGCACTTACAAATAATTGAAGGGCTGGGGTAGTGACAGGATGAAACACAGAAAGTCTACTGTTTGCTTTGCATGGTTCAGTAACAAACCTAAACAACCATAGCTTAACGCTTGATTGGTAAACCTAGCCGCTAGCAAACCTACCTCTATTCATAAATGTGCTAGGCTAGTAAACCTAGTTCTATTCGTAAATGTGATCAGTAGTGTTCCGTGGTTTCTCTGATCAACGCCTGGCGAATGCCGAAGCAGTATTCACGAAGGGCCACGCACCTCGCTTGATCTTTTCTTCTTCCTTGTCCTATTCTCAACCCTTACACACACTTACACTCACATGCACCGGTCTGGAACTTTCAGCTGGTCCCGGCTGGGTGGTGCACCGCTGATGGGGATACCTGGTTGGGGAAACCCCGCTAGCCGACGGTAGTTCGGCGGCGGATCTCGCTATTCAGCGGGGAAAGATCACCACCACCTCTCGAGGGCATAAAACATGCACTACACGTACGGGACTAATAGCCTCGTTAGTTGAGGTACCTGAAGTCACTATCAACCAAATAACTATCTTCTCGTAAATGTTAATACACTAGACTCTCGCTAATCCGTCAATTCCTTGCCCATGTGGGTGCAAGATTAGCGAAGACATCTCGGTTTAACTTCTCTAAAATTTCGAGTGTCTGCTGGAAGTCTAGCGTAACGTGTTTCCTTTTAAAAGCCATAGTACTAAACTGTACTGTAAGAAAATCATAATTTCAAATATTATTAACATCGTTTAAAAGTTTTACTTACAACGCATTGTAGAATGTCAGTGACTGGAGGCCGCGACTATTTCTGCTTGAGCGACTCGAGTCCGAATGTGGGTCGTCCTACTGAGAAGAAGCTCTACTGAGGGTGCGATAAGCGAAAGTTTTAGTGTATCACCAATTTTCGTTAAAATTTTAGCTTATCTTGTGACAATAATATGTCCCGTTCATACATATGAAGGGCTAGTTGTCATGCTGTGGGTGTTGTGTGCCTTATCTTGTTTCTGCTCCAAGCTCTTCGGGACGCCTCATGGTACGGTGGTGAAAATTCCCTCTTTCCGCCGAGTGGTACCGAGTTTCAAACGTCGGTCGAACCCTGTGAAGCTGCTAGTGGGCAAAGCGGCTCGCAGCAGGTTTCCACGAGATACTCCCATTTGTCTTGCGTCTCATTTCCAACATCATCATTCAATTTAAGAGTATATCATCATCATCATCATCATCAGCAGCAGCAGCAGCACTAATGCATTTAAAGTACATTTCAGGTCCAAAAAGCTAAGGGCTGGGAAGCACAATAAAGGATGTTATTCGTCCGTTTTTATACAACAAATGTCCACGTATCTTTTATAATTCAACGGGAATGTGTTCAGAAGACAGTGATAATCCAAGCCTTTGTATTTGTCCCGAGAAGATAATTTGGTGTTAAAATGTTTGACTACAAATGAGTGGCTTTAACATATTTATACTAACGCAATCACCGCTTAATTGCATTTTTTTTGCTTAGTATGTCGCCTGCTAATGAGATGCTTGGTGTCTGTCCGCAGGCCAAGGGGACTTCCGGCCGTCGGACCTGGAGAGGTGAGTGCCGTGCGCATGCGCCACTTAATTCCTTTACTCCAAAGAACACACATAAAGACACACGACCGAGATGGTTTCGTTCCAGCAAGTGTTGCCGCTGCAGCGTCTCGGGCCGAGAGGTTCAAGGGTTCGAGTCCTGACGGTGGCAGATATTCAACCCTAGACACTAGGTCAAATTCAGCCGCTGTCTGGAGGAGACTTCTAACGACCAATTGCTCTGGTCGGTAGATTTCCATTGTTTCTCCGGCCAGGCGAAACGGATCCCAGACCGTCTGCTAGGGTACTACTTCGGCGAGTAGTATCCTAACAAACGGGCTGGGGCCCGCACGCGTTCTTTCCCTCCTGATCCGTACAACTTATTTCCTTTTACACTCACACTTTCCCGCAAAACACCACTTCAGATCACAGGACACCAGCTTGAAGCCCGGAGCGTGTCTGGCTGGTATGTGTCGGTAGACGGGGAAGGAAAATCGTCATCTCCCTGCCATAATTTGCTCCACCCCTAAGGGACTTATCAGTGAAATATTTCAATTTGAAATATTAAATGCTCAGTTGCTTCCTCTAGGAGCTTGTTCTGAGTTGGCTGGATACTCTACGAGCCCATGTCAATTTCATAGTAAAATTATGAAGAGAACGCATTGATGGTAAATGTATCATTGTAATTGCAATCTCTGATCGGTTTCATTAATGTATTCTGTTTATTTAATGCTCTCATTTTGTGAGTTTTTCATTTATTTAGTCAGAAAAACAGAGAAAAATGTATGTGACACACACACACACACACACACACACACTCAACACCATGAGTTTTACATCACTCGTTTCATGTATGCATGTAGATTTCCTTTTTTATATCTGTAATTTAATGCCGTTTTTATGGTTTATTTAGAAAATTGATTAGAACCCGATGTATTAAGGAAAAGGTTTTGAGAAACTAATGTCGGCTATACCCCCAAACGTCCAAATCATCTAGTATCAGTTTATATTTCCTCATCCATCACTGATGAAAAAAAATAGATTAGCTATACTATTTTCGTTTATGACCCGAAACTAAAACTGTGTTCGGCCATATGCCCAGGTCCTTCGCGGCCGATTCCATCTCTCCATTCCCATTGCGCGATCGTCTTTCTTTGTTTCGGCGTCGACGGAAACTGCTTCCCTCTCCATGCCCAGTCTCGCCCTCACCCCCACCCTCGTCGCCCCCGACCCCGCACCGTCCCTGCCTCCTCGTCCTCTGTACTGTCCCCGCCTCACCCCTGCCCGGACCTCCTCTTGGTTCCAACGCTTTCCTGCTCCGCCCCGCCTCTCCAGCTCCCCCGCTCTCGTTTTCCGCTCTCCCCGCCCCTTTCATTCACAAGGCCCGCCCTCCCCACCTCCGCGCTGCCCCAACCCTCTCCAGCCCGCCCCCCTTTCCTTCCCCCAGCCCTCCTCTCTCCTCCCCGCCTTCTCCCTGCCCTAATCCCACCCTTGTACCGCGCTCGACTTCGTCTTCCTCTCCTCCCCGCCTCTACCCCACCCCACTCCTTTGCTTCCGCTCTCCGTCCTGTACCACCTCTCCTCTCCCCATGCCCAATTCTCCCTCCCCCGCCGCCAAGCAACGTCAACCCCCCTTCCCTTCCGCGCTGCACCCCACCGATTCTCTCCCCGCCCCTTCCCTCCCCAATCTCGCTTCTCCCCTCCTCCAACCCCTCCCCTTCCCCGCCCCGCCCCACCAATCGTCTCCCCGCCCCCGCCCCTTCCCTCCCCAAGCTCGCTTCTCCCCTCCACCAACCCCGCCCCCTCCCTTCCCCGCCCCTTCCCTTTCCCGCTCCGCCCCACCGATCCTCTACCCGCCCCTTCTCTCCCCAATCTCGCTTCTCCCCTCCCTCAACCCCGCCCCTTCCCTTCCCCCCTCCAACCCGCCCCCTGGGAGTCCGAAGAGTCGCTGCGGCGCGGCGCGGCGAAGCTCTCCGGACTGCATGATTGAAATTTGAGACCCGATACGAAACCTCGCTCCCTCTCCCTGCCCTTTCTTTCTTTTTGTCTTTCTGCCCTGTTGGTCGCATCGTGCGCCCAGACCTCTGCTGAGGCTGTGGGCGATTTACGAGTTCCCTCCCATCAATTTGAAGCGCGTGGCGGGGAGCAATGCTATCTCGACCACAGGCAACCGTACCCAACCCACCTCACAACACGGGTTGGCAGATGGTCTCTGCAGGTGGTAGTCACATCCTTTTTCCCCTACGGCTTCGTCTTCATCTTCCTCATTTTCTTCTTATTCCGCTTCTTTTTCATCTACAAGGATTGTGCCAAGTTATTTGTTCCTTCTTCATTTTAGGTTATTATTTCATTTTATTTGTGCCTTCCCAAAATTTTTGTGCCTATATCATACGATTTAAAATCTATTTAGACTGTCTGTCATCCACCATTCAAGTAACATAAAAATTTCAATGGTACTCGAATTTTAGTCTTTCAACTTCTTCAAATAGTTTGAATATATTTAATGTTTACGTGTGTCTTCATTTCTTTGAAGATATAGTAGAGTAAACACGTTTTGAAACGACATGTCATGTTTAAATTCTTCTCTAATATATTATATTTAGAAACCAATTTTCACAGAAACGGGTTAACAAAGGAATAATAGCCAATTATTAACATAACTTTGATCAGATCTGTCGTTTGTATTTTGAAATGATTCATATTGCTATGCCCATTTGTTGAAATCTCCGTAATCTAATATTCACACGCAGTAAAAGTAATAAATTATTTTTTACTTTTTTGCCCTACTACGTTTCTGCCGTAGTAAAGAGAAATAATTGTAATATCGTGGTGGAAAGCGTTGATATTTCGACAATTATTGTCGAGCCCTGGTAACGAAAAAGTCAATAAATCTTCATCCTTGTGGTAGTAAATTATTTCTTTTAACATGTTGTTTAGGCAAAATCCAGGTTTTCTGACTGTAATACGTAAAAATCGATTGACGGCAAAACGGTTGTTTGTGGTCATCGCTAGCGCCTGAAATGTTCAACTTTCTCCAAATTTGATACTCCTCGATCCATCTCAACGACCTTGAAACCCTGAGAGTTTGAAACGGAATTTTCATTTTAGTGGGTACCTACCATGAAACCTCGACACCATTTTCAATTTTTTTCTCAAAAATGGCTTCACATTTTGTATTAAACTTTGTATTTCAAAAATTGCAAAGTTCAAATTTCTTCATCTTCTTCCTACAGTTACAATATCAAAGATACAGCTTATTTGTTGGTAAAATCTTTTGTTCAAACACAAATATTAATACACGGTCAGGTACAGTTTTTAAAAAATACACGTATTTTTCGTGTAATTACGAGTATGAGTGAATGTCGTAAACAGTAATTTAGAACCTTGAATTGTGAGGATTACTGCTCACAAATAATGCAATATGTGAAGTTCATTTTACAATTTATAGCAGATTTGTTGAAATAATAATTATAATTTACATAAAAAGAATTTTAACTGGAAAGAATTGCATTCCTCCTAGCACACTCTTGCTCTATAAGGCATTCCTAAAGTTTCATTCACACCCGTAACAGATTCATTTTCTTTGTTTTGATACCATCGACCATTCCTCATCATTGAATAGAATACTGATGTATTCTGAGACAGATGCTGATATATATCGATGGATGTGAATACTTTTGTATTCCCACAAAAATCAAACCCACTAAAATTGTATAGTTTCCACAAAAACCTCTCTTCGATCGTAAATTTAAATCGCCAAAAACATGAAATTCAAAATGTAAAGCTGAACTACAGAAATGCCTTTGGGTGTGATATCCAGATAAGAAAGTTAACTTTACACAAACCATCATTTTCATTTGCAAAAAAATCGTCTGCATCGTGATGCAGGCAAGAAAACGGAACTTACTCTTTCAGTCTATTTGAGATAAAGGAAATTCTACCCCTACCTCCTAGAAGCCCTCTCGTACATTCTCATTCAAACGAGGTATTTCCTCGAACACGAAAAGTGTTCGGAGACACATATTGCGAATATCTGTGAACCTTGGGGATATTGCAGCAGTCCCTTGCAATTTGCCTTCTTGCCCGCCGGCACAGCGTGGCCGCGGCCAACCTCGCTCCTGGCCCCGCCTCCAACCCCTGTTCTCGACCCTTACTCCATCCTCACCACCAGCCCCGCCCCCAGCCCGGCCCCCAGCCCGGCCCCCAGCCTCGCCCCAAGCCCGGCCCCCAACGCCACCCCCAGCCCCGCCTCCAGCCCCGCCCCCAGCCCTGCCCCCAGTCCCGCCCCCAGCCCCGCCCCCAGCCCCGCCCCCAGCCACGCCCCCAGCCCCGCCCCCAGCCCCGCCCCCAGCCCCGCCCCCAGCCCCGCCCCCAGCCCCGCCCCCAGCCCTGCCCCCAGCCCCGCCCCCAGCCCCGCCCCCAGCCCCGCCCCCTGCTCGCTCCCTGCCCCGCCACCAGCACCCAACTCCTCCTCCAGCCTCGCATCAGCCACGCCTCAACCCCACTCCTCTCCCAAATACCCTTCAGCCACCAACCCACCAGCCACGAACGCTTGCCCCTGCTCGCTTCGCACCTTTGCTTCCAGCCTCTCTCCGTACCCCTTTTCTTCACGCCTTTCCCCGTCTCCCAGTCTATCCCCGTCCCGCCTCCGTCTCCTCTCCCAACCCAGGCCTGTCCTTGCCCTGCCTAGGCCCCGCCCTTTCCCAGCCCATCCCCACCCCCGAGTCGCACCATTGGCCCCGCCCATGTCTCGTGCGATCCCCGCTCCGAGGGCGCCATCTACTTCCCCCGCGCTCTCGCCCCTCCTGCCCCTCCTCGGCCCGTCTTTCACCTCCTTTGGTTTCCTCACTCTGCACCGCACCGCCCCGCCCGCCCCGCCCGCCCCGCCCGCCCCGCCCGCCCCGCCCGCCCCGCCCGCCCCGCCCGCCCCGTCTTCCCCGCCCACCCCGTCTTCCCCGCCCACCCCGTCTTCCCCGCCCGCCCCGTCTTCCCCGCCCGCCGCGCCCCGCCCGCCCCGCCTCCTTCCGCCCAAGGGCTTCGGTGACTTTGTTTTAAGAGCCCCATTCTTTCTCCATCGCCTTCCTCTCGTCGCTCCGTGACGTCAGCCAGCTCCGCGCCCGCTTTCTTCTAGTTCCTTCGTCCATCCTTTAATCATTGCAATTTTTCTTCCATTCACTCGCCTCTCCCGTTCCGTTACGTCCCCTTTATCAAAAATTGATTTGGAAATTGGACTTTCTCCGGAGTTGGCACTTCGCTCGCGAAGGCCTGGGCTCCGTCGGTATCTCCCTCATCCGAACATCTCCGACCCGGCCCCCGATAAGCCCAGCAGCGGCCTCACAAAAAAAGATTTTATTAAGGACGGGCCGGATTCTAAATTTTCTCCAATTGGAATTCTAAAAGGTTATCGATTCTTCCAAGCCCTTCGTACAATTCACCGCATTCTCTTGCGTAATTCGTTTTATGACGGTAATGCCGTTAAAAAAATCTTGCCTTAATTCACTTGCAACTTTGTGTCACCACCATTTCCATATTAGAACAAGGAATATTTGACTCGCAGAGAGAAAAAGACCTGTTGAACTTGTATGCCCCGCACAAAGCTCAGTTAGGAGCTTGATGCTAACATTTGATAAACACTTGTGCCAGGCGTTGCTCTACCGCATTACTAACTAGAACTCGCCATCGGCGTCCTGCGATGGCACGAGTCACGGGAAACTCAGGCATTCGTGAGAAGGCAGCCTGAGAAAGTCAACTGTCTTCCTCCCAAAATGATGCCTTACCATAAACATTTGACCCACAATAGAGTATTTTAAATTAGTAAAAGTGTATATATTATAAAAGTCAAGTGGCAGAAACATTAGTTTATTTACTCTGAATTTTAAAAATAAACATCAAATGATAAAAACTCATTAGCCACTTCAAAACTATGTCACGCATTCCAGATGCTATCTTCAAAAACTTTCCTATAGATAATTGTATTTACGGGACAGCAGACTTTCCAAGAACTATATTGCTGAATGCATGTAATGTGTGTTCATTTTTACTTAATCCTTTCAGGATACAAGATAAATAATTATTTCAAATATCTCTCTTTTTTTATTTGCTTGTTATTTAAATAATATCCATTGACTATTAGTTTACGCCTATGCTTGTTCTTAAACTCAGTACAATATCGTCAAATAATTTATAAAATTCTATATTAATCATCAACAGAAATCTTCACAATAATCCCATTTCAAAAATTATTTAATCTTTTCCCAATAGTCGCGTTTTCAACATCTAACACATCAAGTAGTTATAATAAACACAACCTTTCACTCTTAAATCTAAGACATTTATTCACTAATGTACTTAATAATTGTTCGAGAGAAAATCTACGTGTATTTAACAAGTAGATTTTCTCTCGAAACTAACCGAATGTTCATGCAATGGAATATTTAAGCTTACACTGACATTTTCCATTGATATCTTCATATTCTATTTCAAACTATTCAATCATTTTCCATTTTTGTGTACCCTTGTCAAATTACAAAATACCAAATTACAAACAACAGGCAATCTATTTCCGATTTGATATTTTAGTGGACTACATAATTTCTTCCCCATATCATCTAAAATCCATCTCAGCTTTTGATAAATATTATACGATTTTTCTCTTCTTTCCAATATCTTCCTCTTCCCAACCACAAACTCTACAAAGTTTAATACTTCCTTTTCAAAAGTATTTACTCGCCTTCTGTTCTTTTTGGAACTTAAATCGGTCTCAAGAGATCATTTTTTTCTCCCGTAGTAGTACTTATAGTATTCTAGAACTCCTCTCACCATTACACAATTGTACTCACAATTTTACTTTAAATATCTAATCATTCCTTGAACCTCTCTATTTCTTTCTTCGTTATCTTCATCTTGAACCTCTTTTCTTCTTCCTTAAATTATTTTTTTAATATCCAGCCCTTCATTTTTCATAAAATAATTAAAAGCTTCGTCTTTTCCAACAATAACGTTTATTTAAATAACAAGTTTCGGTTGTTTAGCCGCCATCATCAGTTCCCTGCTGTTTGGAAGCCAGAGAACGACTACGGAAAGAACAAAGCCAGAAAACGAAAACAAAAGTCGTTTTCTGGTTTCTAAATAACTTAACACTGATGATGATCGCTAAGCCATCAGAAGCTGCTATTTCAATAAACAATATTGTTAGCAAAGGCAACGCCTCTAATTATTTTATTTGGAATATCAACGACAATTCACTGAACAAACAAACGCTTTTTTTATTTCTCACCCAATTGTTCTTCACCAGATTCAACATAACCTCTCTCTTTACAAAAGCTTTCTCTCTTTTTTACCATACCAATTTTGTTTCATAATTTCCCAGATTATTTTACTCCTTCATCACTTTTTCTAACTTTGTTTCATACCCCTTCTGTCCTACTCTAATCCTCATTTCCATCTGTCCGCTTTCTTGATAACCATATACCGGTTTAAACAATCTTTATCTGCATTGTATAAACCGTTCTAGCATTCTTCTTCTATTCTCTTCCATTCTTATTTCTGACACCCACATCATCACTGTTCCAAATTGATTATTCCCTCTTCATTGCCAACCTCTTCTTATTTAAAAATCTCTTTACAATACTCCACAGCATAAATAATACTGTTTAATTTACATGTTTTCTAAACTGTTCTTTAATATTATCGTATCGTTTACGCGTCATTATATTATTTCGTATCATAATATTTGAATTATCTCTCTATTTTATTAATACCGTCCATATTTGTGTTTGTGTATCCACAGTGTACAATTCTATAAAATACCGCCCCGTAACGTCTCCTCTTTTCTGGCTACTTATTGTTTTTTTATTTCTTACTCTGAATTTTTTCTGACAATCATTTTATTCTCCATTAAAAATCCCAAAATTAATTCAATTCTTACCTTTAACTTTTTCTTTTTTTCCATATTCAGACTCACCTCTGTTTATATTCCAGTTAGAATCCCCCCATTGATGCTCACTTTCCTGCATTCCTCCTATGATACTGTAAACTTGAACATACGCCCTTTTGGAAGCCATTCTTTCCATTTTTATTTTGTTCAACGAACGTTTCTGTTAAACCTACACCATCCAATTTCGTAATATATCCTCAAAATTCATTAAACTTTACTGAACTACACTTAACATGCACTATACTAACGAGAATAATGACCCTTGCAGTCGATGCGCCCGGAAACACAAAATAATTAGTGAAAACGCCACTTTGAACTAAGTGTCGCGTGTTGCAGCGAGAAGAGCGACGTGGACAGCGTGGCAGCGGGCCGCAAGACGCCCGCACTGGGGCCGGGGGCGATGGACGGCGCGGGCGGCGGCGGGGGCGGGGGCTACCTGGCGTCGCCCGCGCGCCGCCCGCCCCACACCATCACGCCCGCGGGCGCGTCGCCCGACGCCATGAAGGTGAGGCTGGCCGCCATGGTGCTGCAGCCGCCCACGCGCGTGTGAGCGCTCCGCGCTGCGGCCACGCCCACCTCGCCCACGCCCGCGCCCACGCCCACGCCGCTGCCTGCCGCCTGCGCCCTCGCCGGCGCCCCCCCCCCGCGCAACTCCCCGACCCCCCGGCCACGCCCGAACAGAGCTCCTTCGCCGCACTTCCCAGGGAATGGTCTGTCCCGCCTTGGCTCGTTTCAGTGTCGGGCGAGGTCACATGTATCTCATACGCAAAGTTTTCCTGCTGAAGCAAGCTGGAGGCCACTAAAAGTTAATTAAACATAAAATTTTCTATGCGTTTTGATGTTTGGAACTTCCGTCTGCACAGCCCTGCTTTGCCATGACAAGATATTAACAATATTTTGTCGCAGAGCGTTGGGCCGGGAATATTTTTCGATGGATGTCCAATTTCTCACAGTATGCACCACTCGTAATAATCCCAATAATAATAATATTGTTTTATTTGTGCAACTTCCTTATTGTTTCAGCAGTTTCCTTTAAAATTTTGGGTATGAACCATACGTGGCCTTTAATGATACTGGTAAAACCGAGGTGGGTTTCGATATGACACGTTAGACCATTTCTTTGGCGATGAAAAATGGAGCTAATGAATGAATTTCAATTCAGCTTCGCGGTTTGCTAATGGATTTTTGAACTCTGGCCGGGAGACGGGAGGTGCGCACACGCGCGGTGCAGTCGAGTCTTCGCCGTCGCATCCCTCACTGGCGCAAGCGCCACGCCTGCCAGCGCACGCCACGCCACGCCACGCCACCGCCACGCCACGCGCTTGGACGCAGCAGCTGCACCAGCCTGCCCTGCCCTGCCCCGCCACGCCACGCTCCGCCGGCCGGCCTGCCCACCCGCTCCGGAGATTCGTGCGACCATCGCACGCCGCAGTCGCATGCTGCAGTCGCACGTCGTAGTCGCACGCAGAAGACGCGCATCCCAGTCGCAAACGGCAGCCGCACATTGCAGTCGTAACCGAAAGTCGCACGCTGCAGCAGTACACAGCATTCGCACGCGGGGCGACTATTGGATGCGATCAATGGCTGTGCTGCTGCGACTCGTCCACGTCTGCGCTCCACCCGTTTTGCTCCAAATGGCTGCGCAGCATTTGTTCACTCCGCTGATCGTATCTCGCGTAGCATTTCAGATGAAGGATTGGCCCTACAAAGGCGTATCCTGGAATCTTTTCCACTTTGATATTAAGGGGAAATGTTGAGAACAAGCGTATTGTAGTTATAATCATTTTATTCGACAAAAAAATCGACTATTGTTCGACATGAACAATGCCACTGCCTTACAATCTCGGTGGGATTTGTTCATGTCATTCATTTGCTAGAGCTACTAGAGCTTGGCCCGTATTGACGTCTAAAAAGGAGAGAGACTAATGACTAATTGAAGCACTGTGCATACTAGTATTACATCCTCTCTGCCACGCATGATCTTTAAAGGCGAGGATCTAGTTAACAGATTAGTTGTAAATATATTAACGCTATTTTGTCTATTGTTTATAAATATCCTTGAGGTGGATGACCTGAAATAACTCACTTCGCTCGAACTTTGTCGGTGATACCCGACGCACCCTTGGGAGAAATGTTATGAACGCTTCTTTTGCCCTCGCTCTTACAGTTCAAATTCTGGTTGCCTGGTTATTGAGCCACATATTTCTCTAAAGTCTTAATACTACAATAATTGGACGCGGGTGGTCAATTGCCAATTTCTTTCGAATGAAATGTGATCTTATGTAACATTATCTTATCTTGACAGTGAAGGAAAAAGGTCTTCACCCCCAAAAACACTTGCGTTCTTTACTAAAAAAAGTTCCGAAAAGTGAGTAACCGGTAGGATATCGTGAACCAATAGTATATCTTGGACATTGTCAAGCCGGTAGACAGCAGTACTATGATAGGAACGATGTTTCAAGAGAATTCTCTAAATATCTTTACCGCGGAGGTACAAAACTTAACATTCTAGAAATTCGTCATTTCAATTATTCAAAATATGAACTTTTAAATATTTGAAGTATAATACAACTAACGACATTTTTAGAACAGTCAATCAGATTGCTAGCACCTGCTAACACTGAGCCTTTGTGCCAAAACTTAACTAAAATCAAATTCAAATATTTTACTCCTTTTTTTCGCAATTCCCTATTCAAAAAAGTTTAAAAATAACTTAATACATTAATTGTACATTACTTTTGGTGTGGGAGAACATAACAGGGATTTAATGATCCACGCTTATGTAATAATATGTATTATAACATCTTATTTTGGTAAATTGTTATTTTAGTTACATTTCTTTTTTATTAAGTAGAACACAATCGCAACCTAAAAAACATGCATGTCCGCATCATGTATTTTGGGTCAAACTTGGGGATTGAATACGATAATACTTAAAGCGTAATAATACTTAAAGCGCTTCACTTTATCCTTGAAGCGCATATCTATCATTTCATTCTGTGAAATTTGCGTTTGTCATCGAAGTATGGCGTTCGTAAGGCAACGCTCGTCGGCGATGAATGCAATTGCGGGGCCATACAAAGGATTTCTTTTGCTTTTCCAAGCTCCCAAAACTTTAAAAAGTTGTGTATAAAATTAGGTGGGTGAGCTTTTAATTTTCTTTCTTTGAGATCTCCTTTGCTTCGGTCTAACAGCAGTTGCTCAAATTTTCTATCACTTTTCTAAATGTAAAAATTTCATTGTTTTTTCTCAAAACGTTTTTTTCTTCTGCAAATTGATCATTATGATTACCGTTCCTAATGACGACTCTTATACTGTTTTGTTTTTTAAACAAATTTCATGCTTTGATAAGTCCTATAGTTTATCTATGAGTAGACTTATTTCTTTCCACACAATAATTTCGCCTTAAAAGTATTACGTAAAGACTTAGCTTCAAAACCTAAGCGGTATATTATCCATAATGATGTCGTAATGTATTAACCTAGCAACATTCGATGCGGTAAAAACGAGAGCACAAAGCTTATTGTACCTGCGTTGTTATGTATAATTGTCTATAAAATGTGTTAAAAAACGTCAAAACGATATTATTTCCCCTGTTTCGGATACCTTAGTGGAAGAGGCAAAATTATTCTGAATTATATCTAATATAAAATAATAATTTGCTATGTCTTTTGAAAATGTAAATTGCACTTCGTGTCGGATCTCCCTCTCAAACTTATGTTGCCTTACTAGAATGTGCATTCATCAAAATACGTTCTTTCCGCAAACGAATACAACCTTTTGACATCATTGCCGCTTAAAAACGCGAAGCACTTCAAGCGAGTAGCACAGTCTAAGTGACAGAATTGCTCTCGGCTCTAGGGAAAACGCACAGTGTTTCACTATTGCCTCGAATACAAGTTATCTTTGGAGAATAGGGTATATAGTAGTTAACTGATACTACAGCTGCCTACAGAGAAAATGTTTTACCTGATGTAACTAAACTAAGAGGTGACTAAACCTATATATCTCTAAGTATATAGACCCGGTGAATCAAAATCTGTCATCAGAATTGACCTGTTTATCTATATTTTCTCATAAAAGTAAAAAAAATTAGTCAAAATGCTCACATACAACTCACGAGTATTTTCTAAAATATTGTGACATCATGGGTACTCACAGAGAACACAGACACGAGCTTTCATATATACAGTTATTTATTTACAAGTAACACAAATATGTACAGTTGAATTATGTACACTTCACTCACTAGCTCTGGTAGACCTACTATCCCCTGATCACGGGAGCGATCCATATCCAATTGATGATAGATTTAATTCGTGGAACTCCACTCCTGAATTTTAAGCGCGACAAGCTTAACTGACCGGATATCACACCCAGATACAAATTCCTTACAAGCGCATCAACCAATGCCTTGATCGCAGGAGCGATCGTAACCTATTGATGATCGGTGCGAGTCGTGGATCTTAACCATTCCTCACCTCGGAGCACGCACATAGTATCACTCCCACGTTACCGCAGTCACACATGGAACATGAAGTTTCCAAAGGCGCATCAACACATGACTTGCCTCGCGAGCGCTGCCCGCCGCTGCACCGCCCTGGGGCAAGTTTTGCGCATCAGCACGAGGTGCTCACCCTTTCTCCAAAACCCATCCACTGGTTCTGTACTCTCCCTTACAAAGCTGTCCCTCACGTGGCATACTACGTCAAGCGGCCCCGATGTTTTGGTGTCTGTTCCCCAAGATCGGAAATCCCCAGAGCGCCTCGTGTCTCCCTTTGGCACGCGCTCGTTTTACAGAAAGCCTTTCTCACCATCCTGTGGCGAGGTGTTTTCCTGGTGCTAAATCCTTTTTCACTCGTCCCCAAATAGCTACCTCGAGGTTCGATCCCTAGTATGTTACAATATATTCTATACTTATAAACTATAGTTATTCGAATGTGCTTTTACAATAGTTTTGACAAGTTTTAAATCAGTAGCGACAAATTTCTCTGGCAACAATAAGTGTTCCAAGCTTTCGGGTAACCTATCCAGATGTGAATCATTGAATTGCAATTTTATATTCTTTACACTCTCGTGCGTTTCGGACTTTTTCACTTTGTTTTTCATCTTTAATACAATTACTTAATAGTCGGAACTGTACTACGATCTATAAAAATTTACTATTTTTGCTATAATTGCTATTATTACACGAAGAAAAAAAATCATGGATCTGGTATACTGCAACTGTTCTTTTTTCGTGTACTGTTTAATCCTTTGATAACCAAGGTTATTTAAATTTCTCATACTTCGTTAATGCGTCTTTCATTACTCCTATGAGTAATCATAGGAGTTATCAAGTCAACTTGTCGAGGTCGCAAAACGGAGTCAGATTTGTGCCGAAAATGAAAAAAGTAGGAACAACAAGAAGAAATATTATGTCCACTTGGTTTTGTTTGCAAAGAACAAAGTCTTGATAAAAATTTGTGCGAATCATATAAAAAATTCCTTTAATAGAAATACTGGATGTGCCATAAAGGTTTAATATTTAATTTTCCTTTCACTTTTAAGTAACTTCTAATTGTATGATTGTTGATAAGTTTTGTGATAGTGAATAAAAGCGGTTTAGAACATTAAAATATAAATCATAGAAGAATGTTAGTAAATATTTGGCTGAATGTATCTTCAGGGGTTAGTTAGATTACGATTAGTTATCTTTTAGAGTTATGTATTTAGGTTCTTACGACCAAGAGACATAAATTAACTTTTTTCTGATTTTAACTTGGGGTGCATTCACTCCCGTTGGTAATGTAACAAAAATTGTTTGGTTATCAGAGGATTAAGAAATTTGTCACTAAAAGCTTTGAATATTGTGAAATTTGTTGTAAAAGCACGTAAAATAAATATAATGTATAATTAATTATACAAAACATTGAATGTGGCAGGCCTGAATCGTGTGTGTACGTGTGTGCGTGAGAGAGAGAGAGAGAGAATTCGGACTAATTTCTTTTAGTTTTATTAGAACCTCTTAACATGATTGGCCAGTTACGGTGGCAGATTCGGATTCATCGAGACAAAACACATATGGATATATATAGTTCTAGGCAGCAGCTGAAGATATTTTTTCTCTGCGTAGCTGTATAATTCTTTAGAACGAAATGAAATACTTTAGTTTTCTATCTCGGATCCTGTTTGAAACCGTTTTGCTCTTTGCACTTGCTGCGTGAAACGATTCGAAGCAGCAGCCCTGCGAGCGGAGCACAGGCCTTCCCCGGCGACTGGCGCTCTCACTCGATTGCACCACAGCACCGCCTCGCCCCGCCCCGCCACGGCACGGTACGGCACGGCACGGCACGGCACGGCACGGCACGGCACGAACCGGGTTCTCGGAGCTCCGCGTCCGGAGCCAACGCAGACCAGGCGCCCCGCCCTCGCCTCTCCGGGACACGCTCTTTTGTAGAAACATTTGAGATATTTTTATAAAGTAAAAGAAAGCCATTGATTCATTCAACAGTATATGCTGCATGTAATCAAACGGTCAAGACATATAACGACTTACAAGGGAATAGCCTGCTGTATCACGTCGAAACCTGCCTTGAAAATATTGAGAAAATGGGATTATCCACATTCCTCACATCGGTCTACAGTCTTTCGTTCTACCAGTTTTGTAAAGCTATAATAATTATTTTCTTTTTTATAACTGCATAATTAATATTTCTTTCATTGTTTTGTGAAAGGGATGTGGAAAGTTCCTTTTCTAGATACATTAATGAAAGGTCTGCGAAGTAACGTGGTGTGAATATTATTTGTAATATTACCTGATTAACAAAAATGAAATTGAATCGCAAATTGCAACCACATATGTTAACTGTCACTGAAGAAACACTTAAGGCAGGACTCGACGTGATCGTTCCCTTGTGAGAGACTCCCAGCGCGCAGCGTTGTTGGAGCAAAGCGGGCAGCCCCGCGCCCTGGCCTCTGCGCTGGCTCCTGGTCCCGGCCCAGGCGCCGGCCCCGGCTCCGGCACCGGCACAGTCACAGGCATGGTCTCTCACCAAGCACTCTGCACGGACTGCCAAGCACTTGCTCGCCATTTTGGAGGGGAAATCTACGCTCAGTGTGCCCGCCATCTTCACAAGTGGAGAGCGCCTTTAGCAAACAGAAACAGTGCTGTTCACTAGCTCTTGCCCGACGTTTGAGAATGACTGCACGCTTGAGGTCACGAGGTGGCTGGATAGCATGGGCGCACCGGGTGGTGTTTCACTGGTGATGGTATTTCAGCAGCCGTCGGCCGCACAGCCTAACATCTTCGTGTGCACGCCGTCTGGAGTCTAAGGGCTGCCTCACTGCACCTCCGCGCCTGTGGGGCGTAGTGCACGCCTCTTCAGCCACCATCACCACTTCTTCTTCTTGTTCTTCTCCTCCTCCTGCCACCTCTTCAGAAACGACCAATCCGCCGCAAACGTGTGTGTTTTGCAGCCGCGATCGTTCTCCGCGACCGACTACAGCAAAGGGACGTTTAGGAAGGAGCGAGAAGCCAATGATAACGTATACGCAGACCTGCAGGTGCCCACCATAAGCAACAACGGCTCCACCATGGCTCGCCACAAGGTGGGCCGCCCCCGGCAACAGGCACCGCCCGCTTACACGGCGCCGCCCCCCGCCCACACCCACGCCCGCGCCCCCGCCCCCGCCCTCGCTCACGCCGGCGCGCGCTTCCGCCCCTCCAGCCTGGAGCGCGCCGAGATCTGAGGCTGGGAGCGCGCGTGCCGCCACGCGCTGGGACGCGCTCCTCGACAATCGCAGCGGGCTAGCTCCGTGTCCAATCAGTGGTTGCAAGCCGACGCTGAGGAGAACATCGCGTAACTCTAAAACATTAATTTTGCAAGTAAATTTACGCGTAATTTTACGTGTCATTTTTTCACGTAAATTTACGCGTAATGTTTTGCGAAAATTTACGCATAATTTTACGTATTTTTTTGCGTAACTTTACGCGTAATTTTATGTGTTTTTAATTTATTCACTGAAATCTATATAAACAAGTGTCTCAGAAAAAATGTTACAATCGAAGCCATGAAGAAGAGTCGAAAGTGGTCACTTCTCGCCAGCGAACATGCGGTGGGATGCTTCATATAACGGGCTTACGCTTCTGATAATTACCCCGATTGTTAAGTAACTTCGTGTCTACTCGGGTTCGATAAGTTCATGAAATCTCTTTGACTGAGTCATAACGTGACCTGCCCGACACCACGAAGAAAGGAGTTGTCTGTCAAGACATGCCACACGTGTATCTCCGTTGTATGACATTTTCACTACATTTTCATTTGTAAAAAAGTGATCATTTTCGACCGCTCAACGCGCTCTAAACGTTAGTAACTTTCATTTCTTACACATTTGTTCTGAGATAGTTATATATTTGTTATTTTTATTTGCATTGTTATTGCCATTAAGATTATCTTAACAATTTTTTTTTTATTTTACTTCCTCGACAGAATTTTAAAAAGGAAGTTCATTTTCGATGAAAATGGAGATACGAGGTGTTGCTTCTTAAGCGTCAAAATGTGTGTTCTTCACGCGTGCTCACACGTTGCCTTCAACTGTTCGCCGGGACGTTAGAAGTAGTCCCGCAGGGCGGCGCGTGCGTGCTCCCGTCGCCCTCCTCTCTCATCCCCCGCCCACCCTCCCGCCACGCTCCTCCTCAGCTGCGGCGGCCGGGCCGTCCCGACCCGAAGAGACTGCGTGTGAGTGCGTGGAGGGGTCGCCCCACGACGAGACTTTATTTTAACGTTTCAATACATTTATATATTTGTGTAAATATTCAGAAGAATATACGAATGATTCTTATTGTGACGAGTAAGAAACTGCTGAATGAAACGTGGGAGTTGTATGAACCGGATGACAATGAACTTTGTGTGAGTGCGTGTGTATGCGTTTGCACAGTTGCGGGTTTCGTAATGGGAGAACACTGCGTCTAACCTATTACGCAAATTATTGCTCTGACTACTCTGTTACATATGTGTGTTAATAAGTGTATATGTTAATATTATACTTACAACTTAATATTTTTCATATTGTATAACTTGGGATGGCGTTCGCAAAGAAAGGAAATGAACGTGAAAAATAATATGCTGATAGAGCTTTGTGCCACTTGAGGTTTGAGCACTCGAGGATGTGCTGGCGTGTACTTCATTGTAGCGAACTCGTTTCTACGTAATGTTAATGTGATCATTTTCTAAGGTTACCATGGTTACTCCTCGCCGTATTGGGGGAAATACTTGAAAACAGGGGTCATTGATAGTGTGATTTGTTTTTAACTTCAAAGCTTTGCCATGACCTTTACAAACGTGTACGTCGCACTTCTAAAACAAAATATTTGCCATCACTATGTATTGCTAGAGAAAACTGTTAAGTTCCTGTACTTTCTATTTTTATAAACTTATTCTGAATTGAGCATACTAAATATATAACATACCCGTTAGAATTATATGGATTTAATGCGCTGTGTTAATAAGAAGGCATTTTGTTATGAAATAATAATTATTTATCAAACCCTGTTCAAAAAAATCGGGTTGTTTTCACATTGTCTTTAGAGTCTTTATTCTGGTTGCAGCTTATATGCTACTGCCTGTAGTTTTGTACATAAAAAGCGGTGAAGCATAAGGGAACCGACCCAACAGAAAAATGCGAAGTCAACTGAACGGTAGTTACGCTGGAGAAAATATTTTAGCTGTGTTGTTAGATTTTATTTTTTAGATGTACGTATCTTATTATATCAAAACATTGTAAAATGGAGACGTCTGTATGAATTGTACCAAGTACCATGTTTGAGAAAGCGTTCTATACAATTAATTGTTAATATCTGTGGTTTCTCAGTGTTCATTTCGAGCTAATGCATAGCTCTGAATGCAGTTTGTCTGTGTTTGAGTCAAGAAAGAGGGCAAGACAACTCCCTTGCGTCGTCGCCGCCGCTTCGTTCTTCGCTTAGATTCCAATATGGACGGGTATCCGAAGGGTGAGAAGCAGGCTGCTGAAGCAGTTAGGACCCTCTTCAACTGGTTTTCCGGGCCCTAAAAGGCGATCTCACTCATTGGAGCAGTGACGTCAAGGTCGTATAATGGTGGTAGTAGTATGTCTCACGCAACCATAGCTTACCCTATATCAGGAGTCGTGAAATGAAAATCTGAGTTTTCCTACAGTGACGGCGCAGTGGAAACCTGTAGCAACGTGTTCGTCGAAAGACACGAGATATTTT
This sequence comes from Gryllus longicercus, assembly GCA_038098605.1. NCBI lineage: Eukaryota > Metazoa > Arthropoda > Insecta > Orthoptera > Gryllidae > Gryllus > Gryllus longicercus. The sequence goes on along the minus strand of JAZDUA010000007.1, from coordinate 1,702,912 downwards.
CATTCTACCGAAAATTACTGTACAAAAATTAAAAGTAAATTGTTAGTAAACATAACAACAAACTCTGTTTATTGATGTGTCCTCCATCTAGTCATATGTCACGTGTTAGTTCCAGATCTACTATCAGTATTGCTCTTTTATGATGAGAGGGTGGACCGTGTAGAACTAAAAGATCGTTGTCCCACCCGCACCACCTACTCTCACTTTGGGCAATTGACCTTGACGTCACTGCGCATGCGCCTGCCCGGAGATCTGTGAGAGGCTGCGATGCAAGATAGTTTCTTTTGCACCCTGTCATTAGACTCTTTGTGTCTGCACAGCATCCAAGTGAGGCATGATCCAAAAGCTGAATGGAAACCGTGCTGTAACAGGACTTCTGCTGCACTTGGCAAGGGACTGCTTCCGTTTGTGTACAGGAAGTGTGGCGCACGTTCGTATTGCGATGAAACAAAATAAAAAATAAAGAAATTAAGTTGAGTGAAGTCGTCGAAGCTCTTTTGCTTTCCATTAGTGCGCACGCGCGCGTGTGTGTCTGTGTGTGTCACTGTGTGCAACTTCTGTACACGAGGATTAGTCAGCCCTGGTGTAGCAGTGTTCAATAAATTGTGTCAGTGGTGCATGGGAGTGTTTTTTGCGGAGCCGACCAAACATTTCCGACCCAGGGGGTCACAGCTTCCTCAAGAAACAACATTCATGAATTCCTAATTTTCATAATATTAATATTTCTGTTCGTTAAGCATGTTTTCAGGATTAATTCAGTGTGCGAAATATCATGCGGAAATCTATCAACTTGTCGCTTACAATCATTTATTAGAAATTAGTGAAAAATATTACATGAGGGGATTTTTTCAATGAAAAAATATAGTTACCAACAGTCAAATAATGTTTAATAAATTGTCGCAAACGCAGTGCTCTATTGTCCGTTTCCAAACTGATCTAATAAAACATTATCTTTAAAATAAAGTATTTAAGATTGAGTAATAACATTTAAAATTTAAAAATAAAAAGTTGAATTAACTGTGAAGAAACGTTATTTTCTGTAAAGTGTAACATCCTTGTGTTTTCTGAAGGTTCGTGAAACAAAAGTTGATTTAAAATTACATTGTGTTAGAAAGTAACACTGAAAAGCCCTAAAAACGTGTTTCAAATGTGACCCCCTCTTCCCTCCTTTCTTGGATTTACACCTCGTCCTCTGAATGAGATGTTACAGATCACATTGAGAATGCATTGAGAACGACTGGCGAAAGATAAAAGAAGCTGTAAGAAATCAAGGACACCCATTCACTCTCAGTTGCAGAGATCTTTAATATAAAAACTACTCACATGAGGAAAGTGGTGGTGTATTCTACAAAATGTCAAAAATGCAAATATTCAACGTAATGAACGTCTAAACCTCAGGTTTACTGTCAGACAAGTTTTCGTTAAGTAAATCACCATATTATTGGCTTTCCTATTCACTCAAATAAATCCACTCAATCGGTTTATAGAGTACGTTCAATGGAAAATGGGTATTTAGTTTTCGTGATAGAAACTGCTAGTACGAGTAATCGCTACCTAACATATTACTCCAATGTGCAACCTCTTAAATGTCTCGTAGCAAAAGCTTCGATGTAGAAGGTTGGTAATTTTTACAAAAGTAAACATTACAAAATTTTCAAACTTGAGAATATTATGACGTGTTGTTTGGGGTAAGAAGAATGGAATAGAGCATTCAGAGTTGATCTGAGCTGATCAATACCTGTGAAATTTTAAATTAATCATTGATAAGTTTTTCAAACCCCCATTGCGGAACTTCGGAAGACACCTTTTGCAAAGCTGTATAATATAATTTTCTTCTAAACTGTTTGCCAATGTGTAAGATATTTATATGAATTTTGAGATTAAATTGGTTAAAATGAAATGTCATCTGCAGTGAGACATGTTGGAAATAATTTTAAAGGAATGTTATGACATACTCGCCTTGATTGTAATAGGTACATCACATGTTGTTTATAAGTAAAATGTTAGCTGCCGAAACAAATGTAATATTCTTATCTATTAGCTGAGCAGGGCTGTACAAACGGAAGCTTCAAGCACCTAAACTATTCGAAAATTCATATATTTTATTCTGTTTTCAAGTCACTTCCAATTCTTCATACAAAAATTTTGCTTAACCTCATGTGTGACCCCAATACTGTACTGAAAAATCCAGGTAGGTTCAAACAAGGCACGTCAGAAAAATTCCCTTGTCATCGAGTTCCTAGATTAGGACACACTACATCGGAAGATCCCGAATCGTCACTGGTAAGTAAAGCTGGTAAGTCACAGAAAGTAAATGACTAGTTAGAAAATGTGGAAGATAATGAAGTAAATGACTAGTTAGAAAATGTGGAAGATAGGCATTAGTGGGAGGGTTCACTTTAAAACAGCCCGTCCCCCCATCCACACAGAGACCCTAGGTCCACCGCCTTGGAATGCCACACGGACCAGACGAAGCGGGAAGATGAGAGGTTCGGAGAGGGGAGAGCCGCTGTTGTCCGTCCAGCATATTGCGCTTGTGTTAATGAACTGTCCTCAATCTCCTAGGCAAAGAGAACTTACTCCTAGTTTTCATAATAACAGTTATCGAACAAGATTAGGTGGTCCAGAGCATCAACTGATGCCACTGCACTATCAGGAGGTTCTAGGATTTGAGTCACGACGATGGCAGGATTTTCGGCATTAGCAAGACAGCTAGGGCAAATTCAGTAGCTGTGTGGAGGAGAATTCTTGTAGCCGGCTGTTCTTTTCCGTGGTTTCTCCGATCAATACCAGGCAAATGACGGAGCACGGGCCTAACAAACAGTTCAGGGCCCGTGCGCAATATTTCCTTCCTCTTCTATCCTCACCCCTCCATATTTGCACTACACGTGCCGGAAGATCAGTCGGGAGCTTAGAGCTGGGGAGGTACTCAGCTGTTAAAAGACTCCTGGTTGGGGAAAAGCCTGATAGCCCACGTGTGGGTCGGCACCGGATCTCACCATTCAACGCAGGGCCTTATGACTCCCACATAACGTGGTGGAAACCATTAACTGTTGTGTCTGCAGCGACTTTCATCTGAAGATCCTAGGGTATGAGTCCCGATAGAGGCGGATTTTCAACACAAGCTGTTTAACGAGGTCAAATTCAGACACTGTCTGGAGGCGAATTCTTGCAGTCGGCTGCTATGATCATTAGTTTTAAGTGGTTTCTCCCCATAAGTACGAGGTGAATGGTGGAGCTGTACGCGAATAAAAGGACCGCAGACACAGTGCTGTATTTCTTTCCTCTTTCTTGTCCTATCCTCTCTTCTTACGCACTCACTTTCATGCGGAACTACTACCACCGTGTCAATATCTTAAACAATGTTTAAAATACATTGTATTTCATTCGTTAGGAATTAGAATTGGTCTAAGTGAACACAAAATGTAATTAAGAGACGAAGACTTACCTTCCAAAGTTTTTAGAACCGAGAAAACACGAACACCTCTGCACACATCAGCTCTCATTCACAACTGAACCACCAAAGAACTATGATCTCAAAAGGAGTCACTAAACTAGTAGATTAAATCGTTTCTGCTAGAATTTTTGCGATGTATGGACAGATATCCTCTCTCCCTACGCACACACGTACTTGTGAGACACTTGCATTGTTCGTTTGTCTGCTTTGCATTTGAATCTGTTTATCTATAGCTGTAAACCATGGAAAATAATTCTTCATACTTTGTGTCGATGGCACCTTATAAAGAATACAAACCTGGAACCTATCCTTAGTGAATTCTATATTGAAGTGAATAATTGTATAAACCTTGAATGTGATGACTTGGGGGCGGATTTTGATGTTGTAAAACATTGTCAAAATGATCAATAAAGTGCTTAAAATATCTTAAAATGCCCTGAAAAACAAAGAAAAATGACGTACCAATATCTACTTTTAAAGGAATTTTCGTGTTAACAAACCTTCGCAAGGAGTAGTTTTAACTAAACTAGGAAGAAAACCTAAATTGGGGGATGATCTGAAAAAAGAATCGAATATTTGCTTGTCTTGTCACAGTAGGAAAATTTTACGGTCTCAAAGAAAAGATTTCCGCAGGATAGTGTACAAGCTTTGTGAAATAAATAGAATTAAACGTAATGCTTAGACGGTAGAGATTGCTTCGCCTATTTTATGAACCACCACAAGCATGTTTTAGCTTCAAAGGCGCTCCTTATCTACATCATCGCCTTGCAAGGAGGCCCTTATGGAGAAAAAACAAAAACATATGATTAGAGATATAAGAAAAAACTGTAAAGGTGGAAAAGATCAAAGCACAAAACAGACTGGTAAGAAAACCAAAGCAGAACATAAGGAAGGTTTCAATCACAAACGTCTTGAAGATGAGGAACCAGATACCTCTATCAATTCAGTAGTCTCTGTTTTGGAATCAGTAGTAGGGGTTAAAAGTGCCTGTGATATCAAAACGCCTATTTTCAGCCAACGACCATGGAAAACTGTGGGTTGAGGGAATTGTGTGAAATGTGGGCGCATTATGACTGTACTGGAGCCAAAATGGACATTTACAATTGTGATTTTTGTAAATTAATATTTTTATTTACAAGTTTATGTAGTAAAGTAGCATTTACACGTGTAATTTGTTTCTCTAAACCCATGTATTAAGGGGTCAATAATACCAGCACATAACATTTTTGGCAAATATGACTTCTTTTGAATTATTGATCTTACCCACTTTCTGAACGCTAAGAAAGTTAATATTTTTGAGTAGCTCACACAAATTTTGAAGATAAAGTTATCATATTTGTTTTTTAAAAACCGCATTTAATGTAATTTTTTAAAGGTCGAAATAAATGTGAGGGCTCATTTTACCACCTTCCCCTCTACATTATTGAAACAGATAAAAGAGTAAAGCAAAATAGATACTATCCTGGTTCTATTTTAAAAGTATCCAGCATTTTAAATCTCTCAAACCCTAAATTAAAGAATGTTATGTATCTTGGGATTTGGGCTTGGTTGAATAATAATCAAATCTTACCATCTGAAATATTATAATTTATCAAAAGATGGTTGTCAATCTTTCTAGAATTATGTGAATTTAATAATAGTATTAATACAGATTAGTCAAAAGCTGTGATTTGGGGTATGATTAGAAAAGCTATAAAACATTGACTGATATCGTAGATATAAAATAACATACAAATAATATTTCTTGCCGCGTATGTGGTTTACAAAGTCAGCAGCAACTTGGTTTATCAAGTCAGAAAATATTCCAATTGTAAAGTTCGTTTAGGTAAAATTGTGAACTAGTCGTTCTCTGATTTAAATTGTCATATCTCAGTAATATTAACTCTGGTGGATTAAAACATGGATCTATAAAACGTCGATAAAAATTGGCCTTGGTTCACCAAAGATTTGTAACACCAAAGATTTGTAAGTTTGGGAGAAATATGAGAAAAATATGTAGGGGCAACTTACAACAATTTCTTAAATAGTCTCTAGGTTTGGAAAAATGCAGAGAGCAGTGTAAACGTGAAAGGTTATTGAAACAAACAGTAAATGCAAAAAGAGCATTTGGAAAACACTTCCAGATAATTTGGTAAGAAAAGTAAATAAGTGTAAGTGACTTGCAGTGTAATCAGCACTTCGAGAAAAAGAAGAATGTTTTAGAGCAATTACAGAATTGTTTTAAAATATGGTAAGTATTCTTATAAGGAAACATTACAAATATATGATATGCTATATTCTGTTTTTCATGTTTGAAATTATCCTCGCCAGTTGTTTGAAATGTAGTAGATTAAAGAATTCAATTTTCTATTCTATCATATTTCAAAGATTGAATGAAAAATATTAAAAAAATAAATAAATAGACACAAAAAATACAATTAAAGACAAAGAACATCTAGAAGCTATTGATGCTACAGATGGTACAAACTTGTTGGCATTATTTCTAAATTTGCAATTTTTGAAAATGCGGATTGTTTAACGAAAATTAGACCTGAGATATTCCTTTACCTGTTCCTCGTTCTATGCGTGGAGAAAAAATTGACGAAAAAATGTGAAGGAATGTTTAAGGATATGATTTTTAATTGTATAAAATAGAAGCATAAATGTTGCAAAAACTACTCGTTTTTTAAAAACTTGAACACGTCCATTTTTAAGAGCTGATTTTTGGAACAGATTTTGTGTAAGACAAAAGCCTCTATATTAAATAAAGTAATTTTAAATGTCAATTTCTTTCATTTTCAAAATAACAAACAGTTAACCGGAAATTAGACTAGCGCCATTTTAAACCGTTGTTTGATATATAAAAGAAAAAATTAAAGAAAAAATTTGTACCCGTTTCGGAGAAAAAAATTTGAAAATTAAAATTTTTCCATATGACGCAAAATTATGCAAAAATACTCATATTTTAGAAATAGTGTACACGACTTCATTTTAATACCTGAGTCTAAAACCAGATTTCATTGAAAACAAATTTTCTGTCTTAAATTTTTAGTTTTAGGAAGACGACAAAGAAAATGAACGTTTTGCAATTTTCAAAAAAGCAAAAAAAGACGAAACGACATTTTTAGTTTTTTCGAATTTTTTGATATTTTGTTCTTTCCACTTTTTGTCTTTCTGGTCATTCGTCGTTCCTGTTTCGTCGCTCGCGGATCTTCACTTCACGCTCGTCACTCGTCGTTTGTCGCTCGTCGCTCTACGTTCGTCGATTGTCGTTCGTCGTTCACCTTTCTTCGTTCGTTTATATTTTTCGAATATTTATGTTTTTCGAATTTTAATATTTTTTTAACTTTAAATATTTCGTGCCTTCGTATTTTTAGATTTTTCCAACTTCTGTGTTTCTGATCTTATATTGTCTTTCTTTTTTCTTCTTTCGTCATTCGTCTTCCGTCTTTCGTCTATCGTCGTTTGCCGTTCGTCGTTCGTCATTCGATGTTCGTGGTTTGTCGTTCGTCGTTCGCTTATACTTTTCGATCATTTTTTATTTTTCGAAATTTTATTTTTATCCAATTTTTATATTTTTTAATATTTTATATTTTTGGATTTTTGCATTTTTCGAATTTTTATATTTTTTGAAAAAATTAATTTTTTAAATATTTACATTTTTTGAAATGTATATAATCCGAATTTTTATATTTTTCGTAAATTCATATTTTGTGAATTTTTATATAATTGTTTTTTTCGAATTTTTATAATTTTCGTCCTTCCAACCTTTTGTGTATCTGGTCTTTCGTCGTTCGTCTTTCTTATTCCTAAATCGTCTCTCGTCGCTCGTCGTTCGTCTTTCGTTTTTCATCTTTCGTCGTTCTTCCGTCGATCGTTGTTCGTCATTCGTCGCTCGATATTTCTCGCTCATTTGTTGTTCGTCGGTGGTCATTCCTCGTTCGTGGTTTGTCGTTCGTCATTCGTCGTTCGTCGTTTGTCTTTTGTCTTTTGACGTTTGTCGTTCGTCGTTCGCTGTTCGTCGTAGGTTTATATTTCTCAAATATTTATCGATTTCGAATTTTTATCTTTTGCGAATTTTTATAATTTTCAAATATTTTTATTTTTTTAAATTTTATATATTTCGTATTTTGTTTTATTTCGAATTTTTATATATTTCGAATATTTATATTTTTCGAATATTTATATTTCTCGAAATTTTATATTTCGCAAATTTTATTTCGAAATTTTATAATTTTCGAATTTTAATATATTTCGTTTTTTCGAATTTTTAGATTTTTTTGATTTTTCTCCTTGTGTTTCTAGACTGATTCACTTTGTCTTTCATCTTTCTTCATTATTTTTTCTTCGTTTTTGAACTTCCGTCTTTCGTCGTTTGTCATTCGTCGCTAGTCCTTCGTCCTTCCTCGCTCGTCGTTCGTTATTCATTCGTCATTCTCGTTCGTTGTTCGTGGTCCATGATTTCTCGATCTTCGTTCGTCGTTCATCATTTGTCGTTTGACGTTCGTAGTTCGCCGTTCGTCGTTCTCTTATATTTTTCGATCTGTTTTTATTTTTCGTAATTTTATTTTTATCGAATTTTTACATTTTTTGAATTTTTATATTTTCCGAATTTTTACTTTTTTCGAAATTTATATTTTCCGAATTTTTACATTTTTCGAAAATTTATATTTTTCGAATTTTTATATATATCTTTTTTTGAATTTTTATAATTCCCACTTTTTGTATATCTGGTCTTTCGTCGTTCGTCTTTCGTCTTTCTTCTTTAGTACGTCGTCTCTCGTCGTCCATCTTCCGTTCTTCATCTTCCGACTTTCGTTGTTTGTCGATCTTTGTTCCTCGTTCGTCGCTCGTCTTTTGTCACTCGTCGTTTATCGTTCGTCGTTCGTCTCTCGTTCCTTGTAAATCGTCGGTCGTCGTTCATTGTCATTGTTCGTGTCTAATCTTTCGACGTTCGTCGTTTGTAGTCCAACGTTCGTCATTCCTCGTTCGTGGTTTGTCGATCGTCAATCGTCATTTGTCGTTATCCTTCGTCGCTCGTCGCTCGCGCTGTTCTGGTCTTTCGTCGTTCGTGATTCGTCTTTCGGCGTTTGTTGTTCGTCCCTCTTTGCTCGTCGCTCGTCATTGGTCGTTGTTGCTCGTCGCTCGTCATTGGTCGTTCGTAGTTCGTCTTAATTTTTTGAATCTTTAATTTTTTAAAATTTTGTATTTTTCGCATTTTTATATTTTTTGATTTTTTATGTTTTTCGAATTTTCATATCTTCTGTTTTTTCGAATTTTTGGATTTTTCGTTCCTTCCACTTTTTGTGTTTCCGGTCTTATTAAGTTTGTCTTTCGTCATTTGTCTGTCTCCTTTCATCTCTCGTTTCTCGTCTTTCGACTTTCGTCTTTTGTCGTTAGTTGTAAATCGTTAGTCGTTAGTCGTTAGTCGTTAGTCGTTCGTCTTCCATCCGTCGTCATTCGTTTATATTTCTTAGATTTTAGATTTTTTTTAATTTAAATTTTTAAATTTTAATTTTAAAGATTGTTCGCATTTTTGTTTTTCTAATTTCTTTATTTTTCAAAATTGTATATTTTCGAATGTTTTTTTTATTTTTCAAAATATGATATTTTTCGAATATTTGTATATTTCGATTATATATATCGAATTTTTGTGTTTCTGGTCTTTCTTCGTTCGTCTTTCGTCTTCTCTCTTTTGTCTTTCGTCTTCTCTCATCTTTTTTCGTCTTTTGTCTCTCGTCGCTCGCCGCACTTAATCTTTCGTCTTTCATCTTTCGTCTATCGTCGTTTGCTTATCGTCGCTTGTCCTTGTTCGTGACTTGTCAGTCGTTGCTCGTCGCTCTTCGCTCGTCACTTGTCGCTCCTCGTACGTCGTTCGTCATCGGCGTTTGTTATTTGTCGTTTGTCGTTCGTCGCTCGTCATTCGTTGCTCGTCGTTCGTTGCTCGTCGTTCATTATTTATTGTACGTCCTTTGTCGTTCGCGTTCGCTGTACGTCGTTTGTCGTTCGTCGTTTGTCGTTCGCCGTATGTCGTTCGTCGATTGTCGTTCGTTGATTGTCGTTCGATGTTCGTCGTTCGTCGTTGGTTTATATTTTTCGAATTTTTAGTTTGTCGAATTTTCTTATTCTTTGAAATTTTATATTTCCAAATTTTTTATTTTTTGTTTTTTCAAACTTTAAATTTCTCGTTTTTTCCACTTTTTATGCTTCTGGTCTTTCGTCGATCGTCTTTCGTCTCTCGGTTTACGTCCTTCGTACCGCAAGTCGCTCGTCACTCGTTGCTCGTCACGTTGCTCGTCACGTTGCACGTCACTCGTTGCTCGTCATTGTCGTTCGTCGCACGTCGCTCGACAATCGTCATTCGTCGATTTTCGTTCTTCGTTCCCCGTTCGACGTTCATTTATATTTTTCGAAATTTTATATTTTTCGAATTTTTAAATTTCCGAATTTTTTATTTTTCATTTTTCCAAATTTTTAAATTTTTCACATTTTTAAATTTTTCACATTTTTATATTTTTCAAATTTCAAATTTTTACCTATCATATTTTTTCCACTTTTTGTGTTCTTGTCTTTCGTCGTTCGTCTTTCAGTTGACGTCGTTCGTACCGCTAGTCGCTCGTCAACTGTCACTCGTGCTCGTCGTTCGACGATCGTCGTTCCTTTTTCGATCTTCGATCGTCGTTGTCGTTCCCCGTTCGTCGTTTGTTTATATTTTTCAATATATTCTATATTTTTCGAATTTTTATGTTTCAGAATTTTTATATTTTTCATTTTTTCGAATTTATAAATTTTTCATTTTTTACCCTTTTTTGTTTCGAATCTTTGGTCGTTCGTGTTTCCCCTTTCGTCGTTTGTCGTTTCTTTTATATTTCTCGAATATTTATCTATTTAAAATGTTTATTTTTATGCAAATTTTTATAATATCGAATTTTTATATTTCTCAAAATTTTATACTGTTATCATTTTTATTTTTTCAATTTTTTTTGAATTTTTATACTTTTATTTACACTTTTTGTGATTCTGGTCTTAATTAGTTTTTCGTCTATCTTTATTTTTTCTTCTTTCTTCTCTCGTCATTCGGCTCCTGTTTCTCGTCGCTCGTCGCTCTTCGTTCGTCTTTCATCTCCCGTCTTTGGTCTCTCGTTTGTCGTTCATCGCAAGTCGTTCGACGTTCCTGGTTCGTCATTCGTCGTAGTGTGCGACATTCTCGTTCGTTCTTCCTTGTTGGTCGTTTGTCGTTCGTCGATTGCCGTTTGACGTTCGCCGTTCATCGTTCGTCGTTTTTCGTTTGTCGTTCGTCGTTCGCCGTTCGGCGCTCGTCATTCACTTATATTTTTCGAACTATTTTTTTTTCAATTTTTTTTCTATTTACAAATTTTTTTGAATTTTTATTTCCTTGAAATTTTATATTTTTTGGTTTATATATTTCGCAAATTCATATTTTTCGATTTTTTATATTTTTCGATTTTTTATATTTTTCGATTTTTTATATTTTTGAATTTTTGTATTTTTCGTTTTTTCAAAATTTTAGAATTTTCTTTTCTTTTGTCTCATCATGTCTCATCTTCCTTCGTACTTCGCTCGTCATTCGTAGCCAGTCGATGGTCGCTTGTCACTCGTCGCTCGTCGTTACGTCGCGTCGTTATGTCGCACGTCAATAATGGCTTGTTGCTCGTTCGTATGCGTCTTTCGTTGTTCGTCGTTCGTTAGTATATTTCTTTTCTCAAAATTTTAGATTTTTGTTTTTTATTTTTTTTAATTTATATTTTTAAATTTTTATATTTTTCGAATTTTTATATTTTTCAATTTTTTATATTTTTCGATTATTTATATTTTTGAATTTTTGTATTTTTCGTTTTTTGAAAATTATAGAATTTTCTTTTCTTTTGTCTCATCATGTCTCATCTTCCTTCGTACTTCGCTCGTCGTTCGTAGCCAGTCGCTGGTCGCTTGTCACTCGTCGCTCGACGATACGTCGCGTCGTTACGTCGAATCGTTATGTCGCACGTCAATAATGGCTTGTTGCTCGTTCGTATGCGTCTTTATTTGATCGTCGTTTGTTAATAATTTTCTTTTTTCAAAATTTTAGTTTTGATTTTTATTTTTTTTTGAAATATATATTTTTGAATTTTTTATATTTTTCGATTTTTTATATTTTTCGATTTTTTATATTTTTTATTTTTTTCATTTTTCGAATTTTTATATTTTTTGATTTTTAATATATTTGATTTTTTTAATTTTTATAATTTTTAGACGAGACGAGACGAAACGAGACGAGGCGAAACGAGACGCGACGCGACAAGACGAGACGACACGAGACTTTTTATATTTTTTGATTTTTATATTTTTTGATTTTTTATATTTTTTGATTTTTTGATTTTTTAAATTTTTTGATTTTTTATATTTTTTTATTTTTTATATTTTTTATTTTTTATATTTTTTATTTTTTATATTTTTATTTTTTTATATTTTTTTTTAAATTTTTTAATTTTTAAATTTTATATTTTTTATATTTTTATAATTTTTAGACGAGACGAGGCGAGGCGAGGCGGGACGGGAAGAGACGGGACGGGACGACACGAGACGAGACGAGACGAGACGTGACGTGACGAGACGAGACGAGACGTGACGAGACGAGACGGGACGCAACAGGACGAGACGAGACGAGACGTGACGTGACGTGACGTGACGAGACGAGACTTTTTATATTTTTTGATTTTTTATATTTTTGATTTTTTAAATTTTTATAATTTTTAGACGAGATGAGAAGAGACGAGGCGAGGCGAGACGAGACGGGACGGGACGGGACGAGACGAGACGAGACGAGACGTGACGTGACGTGACGTGACGAGACGAGACGAGACGCGACGAGACGAGACGAGGCGAGACGAGAAGAGACGAGATGAGACGAGCCGAGACGAAATGACACGGGACGAGACGAGACCAGACGAGACGAGACGAGACGTTACGTGACGAAACGAGACGAGACGAGACAAAACGAGACGAGACGAGAAGAAACGAGACGAGACGGGACGGGACGAGACGAGACGGGACGGGACGAGACGAGACGAGACCAAACGTGACGTGACGTGACGTGACGAGACGAGACGAGACTTTTTATATTTTTTTATTTTTTATATTTTTTTATTTTTAATATTTTTTGCTTTTTTAAATTTTTATAATTTTTAGACGAGACGAGATGAAGCGAGGCGAGGCCAGACGAGACGAGACGGGACGGGACAAGACGTGACGGGACGAGACGAGACAAGACAAGACGAGACGAGACGAAACGAGACGAGGCGAAACGAGACGCGACGCGACGCAACGCGACGAGACGAGACGACACGAGACTTTTCATATTTGATTTTTTATATTTTTTGATTTTTTATATTTTTTGATTTTTATATTTTTTGCTTTTTTTATATTTTTTGATTTTTTTATTTTTTATTTTTTTATTTTTTGATTTTTTATATTTTTCGAAATTTATATTTTTCGAGTTTTTATATTTTTTGATTTTTAATATTTTTTTATTTTTTAAATTTTTATAATTTTTAGACGAGACGAGACGAGGAGACGAGGCAAGGCGAGGCGAGACGAGACGGGACGAGACGAGACGAGAAGAGCCGAGACTGAACGCGACGAGTCGAGATGAGACGAGACGAGACGAAACGAAACGAGACGAGACGAGACGACACGAGACCAGACCAGACCAGACGGGACAAGACGATACAAGACGAAGCGAAACGAGGCTAAACGAGACGCGACGAGACGAGACGAGACTTTTTATATATTTGATATTTATATTTTTTGATTTTTTATATTTTTTGTTTTTTTATATTTTTGGATTTTTTATATTTTTCGAAATTAATATTTTTCGAATTTTTATATTTTTTTATTTTTAATATTTCTTTATTTTTTTAATTTTTATAATTTTTAGACGAGACGAGGCGAGACGAGGCGAGGCGAGGCGAGACAGGACGGGACGAGACGAGACGCGACGAGACGGGACGAGACGAGACGACACGAGACGTGACGTGACGGGACGGGACGGGACGAGACGAGACGCATCGCGACACGACTCGACGCAACGCGACGTGACGAGACGAGCCTTTTTATAATTTTTGATTTTTTATATTTTTTGGATTTTTATATTTTTTGATTTTTTTATATTTTTTAATTTTTTATATTTTTGATTTTTTATATTTTTGATTTTTGATTTTTTTATTTTTTATATTTTTCGATATTTACATTTTCGAATTTTTATATTTTTCGATATTTATATTTTCGAATTTTTATATTTTTTAATTTTTAATATTTTTTGTTTTTATAACTTTTTAAAATTTTTAGACGAGACGAGGTGAAACGAAACGTGACGCGACGAGACGACACGAGACTTTTTATATTTTTTGATTTTTTATATTTTTGTTTTTTTATATTTTTTGAATTTTTATATTTTTTGATTTTTTATATATTTTAATTTTTATATTTTTTTATTTTTATATTTTTTGATTTTTTATATTTTTTAATTTTTTATATTTTTGATTTTTTATATTTTTGATTTTTTATATTTTTTTATATTTTATATTTTTTGATTTTTTAAATTTTTTAATTTTTATATTTTATAATATTTAGACGAGACGAGGCGAGGCGAGGCGAGACGAAACGAGACGGGACGAGACGAGACAGGACGAGACGAGACGAGGCGAAACGAGACGAGACCCGACGCGACTAGACGAAACGAGACTTTATATTTTTTGATTTTTTATATTTTTGGATTTTTTATATTTTTGGATATTTTATATTTTTGGATTTTTTATTTTTTATATTTTTTATTTCTTATATTTTTTATTTTTTATATTTTTTTATTTTTTATTTTTTTATTTTTTATATTTTTGTAATTTTTAGACGAGACGAGACGGGACGACACGAGACGAGACGAGACGTGACATGACGTGACGTGACGAGACGAGACGAGACGTGACGAGACGAGACGGGACGCAACAGGACGGGACGAGACAAGACAAGACGAGACAAGACGAGACGAGACGAGTCGTGACGAGACGAGACGACACGAGACGAGACTTTATATTTTTTTATTTTTTTATATTTTTTTATTTTTTATATTTTTCGAAATTTATATTTTCCGAATTTTAGATTTTTTGTTTTTTAATATTTTTTGATTTTTTAAATTTTATAATTTTTAGACGAGACGAGACGAGACAGAACGAAACAGGACGAGACGAGACAAGACAGGACGAGACGAGACGAAACGAGACGAGGCGAAACGAGACGCGACGCGACGAGACGACACGAGACTTTTTATGATTTTTAATTTTTTATATTTTTTGATTTTTTATATTTTTCAAAAAGTATATTTTTCGAATTTTTATATTTTTTTATTTTTAATATTTTTTGATTTATAAAATTTTTATAATATTTAGACGAGGCGAGACGAGGCGAGGCAAGGCGAGACGAGAGGAGACGGGACGGGACGGGACGAGATCAGACGAGACAAGACGGAACGGGACGAGACGAGACAGGAAGAGACGAGACGAGACGAGACGTGACGTGACGTGACGAGACGAGTCGAGATGAAACGAGACGAGACGAGACGGGACGAGACGAGACGAGACGAGACGAGGCGTGACGTGACGTGACGAGACGAGTCGTGACGAGACGAGACGGAATGGGACGGGACATGACGAGACGAGACGTGACGTGACGTGACGTGACGTGTCGAGACGAGACGAAACGAGACGAGGCGATACGAGACGCGACGCGACGTTACGAGACGACACAAGACTTTATAAATTTTTTGATTTTTTATATTTTTTGATTTTTTATATTTTTTTATTTTTAATATTTTTGATTTTTTAATTTTTTATAATTTTTAGACGAGACTAGGCGAGGCGAGACGAGGCGAAGCGATGCGAGGCGAGAAGAGACGAGTCGGGACGGGACGGGACGGGACGGGCGGGACGAGACGAGACGTGACGGGACAAGATGGGACGGGACGAGACGAGATAAGACGAGACAGGACGAGACGAGACGATACGAGCCGAGACGTGACGTGACGTGACGTGACGAGACAAGACGCGACGAGACGACGAGACGAGACGAGACAAGACGAGACAAGACGAGACTTTCTATATTTTTTATTTTTTATGTTTTTTGATTTCTTATATTTTTTTATTTTTATATTTTTCGAAAATTATATTTTACGAATTTTTATATTTTTGATTTTTAATATTTTTTGATTTTTGAAAATTTTATAACTTTTAGACGAGATGAGACGAGACAAGACGAGACGAGGCGAGACAAGACGAGACGGGACGGGACGGGACGGGACGAGACGAGACGAGGCGGGACGAGACGAGATGAGAGAGGACGAGACTAGACGAGGCGAAACGAGACCAGACGGGACAAGACGAGACATTCTATTTTTTTTATTTTTAATAATTTTTGATTTTTTATATTTTTTGATTTTTTATATTTTTTGATTTTTTATATTTTTCTCAAATTATATTTTTCGAATTTTTATATTTTTGATTTTTGAAATTTTTATAATTTCTAGACGAGATGAGACGAGACAAGACGAGAATAGGCGAGGCGAGACGACACGGGACGAGACGGGACGGGACGGGACGAGACGAGACGAGACGAGACTGGACGAGACGAGACGAAACGAGGCGAAACAAAACGAGACGAGACGCGCAGCGACGAGACGACACGTGAATTTTTATATTTTTAGATTTTTTATATTTTTTGATTTTTTATATTTTTTGATTTTTTGATTTTGTATTTATTTCGACATTTATATTTTTCGAATTTTTATATTTTTTTATTTTTAATATTTTTTAAAGTTATTATAAATTTTTTTAAATATTATATTTGAAAGTTTTTGTCGAGACGAGACAAGACGAGACGAGGCGAGACGGGACGGGACGGGACGGGACGAGACGGTACGAGACGAGACGACACGAGACGAAACGAGGCGAGACGAGACGAAACCAGACGAGACGCGAAGCGACAAGACGAGACGACACGTGACTTTTTATATTTTTGATTTTTTATATTTTTTGATTTTTTATATTTTTTTGATTTTTTATATTTTTTTGATTTTTTATATTTTTTATATATTTTATATTTTTTATTTTTATATTTTTTGATTTTTTATATTTTTTATATTTTTCGAAATTTCTATTTTTCGGAATTTTATATTTTTTTATTTTTAATATTTTTTGATATTTTAAATTTTTATAATTTTTAGACGAGACGAGACGAGACAATAAAGGCGAGGCAAGACGGGACGAGAGGAGACGGGACAAGACGAGACGAGACGAGACGTGACGTGACGTGAAGTGACGTATCGTAACGTGACAAGACGAGACGAGACGAAACGAGACGGGACCGGATGAGACGAGACGAGACAAGACAAGACAAGACGTGACGAGACGAGACAAGACGAGAAGAGACGAGACGATACGAGATGAGACGAGACTTTTTATATTATTTTTAATTTATATTTTTCGAATTTTTATATTTTTTGATTTTTTATATTTTGTGATTTTTTGATTTTTTATATTTTTTATTTTTAATATTTTTTTACTTTTTATTATTTAGATTTTTATATTTTTTCATTATTTACATTTTTTTATTTTTTTTATTTTTTGATTTCTTATTGTTTTTAATTTTTATATTATTCGAAAATTATATTTTTCGAATTTTTAATATTTTTTATTTTTAATATTTTTTGATTTTTAAAATTTTTATTATTTTTAGACGTGACGAGGCGAGGCGAGGCGAAGCGAGGCGGGACGAGACGAGACGGGACGGCACGAGACGAAACGGGACGGGACGGAACGTGACGCGACGAGACGAGACGAGACGAGATGTGACGTGACGTGACGTGACGACACGAGAGGACACGAGACGAGACGAGTCGGTTAGAGACGAGACGAGACGTGACAGGACGAGACGAGACGAGGCGAAACGAGACGAGACGCGACGAGTCGAGACTTTTTATATTTTTTGATTTTTTATATTTTTTGATTTTTTATATTTTTTGATTTTTTATATTTTTCGAAATTTATATTTTTCGAATATTTATATTTTTTGATTTTTTGTATTTTTTGACTTTTAAAATTTTTATAATTTTTAGACGAGACGAGGCGAGACGAGACGAGACGAGACGGGACGGGACGCGACGGGACGAGACGAGACCAGACAAGACGAGACGATACGAGGCGAAACAAGGCGAAACGAGACGCGACGCGACGAGGCAAAACGAGACTTTATATTTTTTGATTTTTTATATTTTTTTATTTTTAAATTTCTCGAATTTTATATTTTTTGAATTTTTATATTTTTTGATTTTTAATATTTTTTGATTTTTTAAATTTTTATAATTTGTATACGAGAAGAGACGAGACATGACGAGACGGGGCGAGGCCAGACGAGACGGGACGGGACAGGACGGGACAGGACGGGACGGGACGAGACGAGACGAGACGAAACGAGACGAGACGAGGCGAAACGAGACGCGACTCGACGCGACGACACGACACGAGAGTTTTTGAATTTTTTATTTTTTATATTTTTTGATTTTTTATATTTTTAATTTTTTATATTTTTGATTTTTTATATTTTTTGATTTTTATGTTTTTTGATTTTTTGTATTTTTTGACTTTTAAAATTTTTATAATTTTTAGACGAGACGAGACGAGGCGAGGCGAGACGAGAAGAGACGAGATGAGACGAGACGAGACAGGACGAGACGAGACGGGACGAAACGTGACGAGGCGAAACGAGACGCGACGAGACGAGACGAGACGCGACGAGACGAGACGCGACGCAACGAGACGAGACGACACGAGCCATTTTATTTTATTTTTTTATATTTTTTGTTTTTTATATTTTTTGATTTTTTATATTATTTGATTTTTTATTTTTTATTTTTTATATTTTTTGTTTTTTTTATATTTTTGATTTCTTATTGTTTTTAATTTTTATATTTTTCGATAATTATATTTTTCGAATTTTTATTTTTTTTAATTTTTAATATTTTTTGATTTTTAAAATTTTCATTATTTTTTGACGAGACGAGACGACGCGAGACGAGGCGAGGCGAAGCGAGGCGGGACGAGACGGGTCGGGACGAGACGAGACGGGACGGGACGGGACGGAACGAGACAAGACGAGACGAGGCGAGATGTGACGTGACGACACGAGAGGACACGAGACGAGACGAGTCGGTTCGAGACGAGACGAGACGTGACAGGACGAGACGAGACGAGGCGAAACGAGACGAGACACGACGAGCCGAGACGAAACGACACTTTTTATACTTTTTGATTTTTTATTGTTTATTTTTTTATATTTTTTGATTTTTTATATTTTTGATTTTTTATATTTTTTGAGTTTTATATTTTTGATTTTTTATTTTTTTTATTTTTTTATTTTTCGAAATTTATATTTTTCGAAAATTTATATTTTTTGATTTTTTGTATTTTTTGACTTTTAAAATTTGTATACTTTTAGACGAGACGAGACGAGGCGAGGCGAGGCGAGACGAGACGAGACGAGACGAGACGAGACGGGACGGGACGGGACGGAACGAGACGAAACGAGACGAGACGAGACAAGACGAGACGGTACGAGGCGAAACAAGACGCGACGCGACGAGACGAGACGAGACTATATTTTTTGATTTTTTATATCTTTTGATTTTTTATATTTTTGATTTTTAAATTTTTCGAATTTTATATTTTTTTCAATTTTTATATTTTTTGATTTTTAATATTTTTTGATTTTTTAAATTTTTATAATTTTTAGACGAGAAGAGACGAGACATGACGAGACGAGGCGAGGCCAGACGAGACGGGAAGGGGCAGGACGGGACGGGACGGGACGAGACACGACGAGACGAAACGCGACCAGACGAGGCGAAACGAGACGCGACTCGACGCGACGAGACGAGACGACACGACACGAGACTTTTTGAATTTTTTTATTTTTTACATTTTTTTATTTTTTATATTTTTTAATTTTTATAGTTTTTGATTTTTTATTTTTTTTTGATTTTTTATATTTCTTGATTTATTATATTTTTTGATTTTTTAAATTTTTATAATTTTTCGACGAGAAGAGACGAGACAAGACGAGACGAGGCGGGGCCAGACGAGACGAGACGGGACGGGACGAGACAAGACAAGACGAGACGAGATGAGACGAGACGAGACAGGACGAGACGAGACGGGACGAAACGTGACGAGGCGAAACGAGACGAGACGAGACGCGACGCGACGAGACGAGACGAGACGGGACGAGACGAGACGAGACGCGACGCAACGAGGCGAGACGACACGAGCCTTTTTATTTTTTTGTTTTTTTATATTTTTTATTTTTTTATATTTTTTTATTTTTAATTTTTTGATATTTTTTATTTTTTGATTTTTTATATTTTTTGATTTTTTATATTTTTTTATTTTTTATATTTTTATATTTTTTGGTTTTTTATATTTTTGATTTCTTATTGTTTTTAATTTTTATATTTTTCATAGTTATAATATTCGAATTTTTAATTTTTTTATTTTTAATTTTTTTTAATTTTTAAAGTTTTTATTATTTTTAGACGTGACGAGACGAGGCGAGACGAGGCGAGGCAAAGTGAGGCGGGACGAGACGAGACGGGACGGGACGAGACGAGACGGGACGGGACGGAACGAGACGAGACGAGACAGGACGAGACGAGACGAGATGTGACGTGACGTGACGTGACGTGACGACACGAGAGGACACGAGACGAGACGAGTCGGTTCGAGACGAGACGAGACGTGTCAGGACGAGACGAGACGAGGCGAAACGAGACGAGACACGACGAGACGAGACGAGACTTTTTATATTTTTTGATTTTTTATTATTTTTTAATTTTTTATATTTTTTGATTTTTTATATTTTTGATTTTTTATATTTTTTGAGTTTTATATTTTTGATTTTTTATATTTTTTGATTTTTTATATTTTTCGAAATTTATATTTTTCGAAAATTTATATTTTTTGATTTTTTGTATTTTTTGACTTTTAAAATTTTTATAATTTTTAGACGAGACGAGACGAGGCGAGGCGAGGCAAGACGAGACGAGACGAGACGGGACGGGACGGGACGGGACGGGACGGGACGGGACGGGACGGGAGGGGACGGGACGAGACGAGACGAGACGTGACGGGACGAGACGATACGAGGCGAAACAAGGCGAAACGAGACGCGACGCGACGAGACAAAAAGATACTATATTTTTTGATTTTTTATATTTTTTGATTTTTTTATATTTTTGATTTTTAAATTTTTCGAATTTTATATTTTTTTGAATTTTTATATTTTTTGAATTTTAATATTTTTTGATTTTTTAAATTTTTATAATTTTTAGACGAGAAGAGACGAGATATGACGAGACGAGGCGAGGCCAGACGAGACGGGACAGGACGGGACGGGACGGGACGGGACGGGACGAGACGAGACGAGACGAAACGAGACGAGACGAGGCGAAATGAGACGCGATGAGACGAGACGACACGAGACTTTTAGAATTTTCTTATTTTTTTATTTTTGGATTTTTTATATTTTTTAATTTTTTTATATTTATCGACTTTTAATATTTTTTTTAAAGTTATTATAAATTTTTTTAAATATTATATTTTAAAGTTTTTAGACGAGACGAGACGGGACAAGACGAGACGAGGCGAGGCGAGGCGAGACGGGACGGGACGAGACGATACGAGACGAGACGACACGAGACGAACGAGGCGAGACGAGACGAAACAAGACGAGACGCGAAGCGACGAGACGAGACGACACGTGACTTTTTTATTTTTAATTTTTTATATTTTTGATTTTTTATATTTTTTGATTTTTTATATTTTTTAATTTTTTATATTTTTTATTTTTTATATTTTTTATATTTTTATAATTTTTATATTTTTTATTTTTTATATTTTTTATATTTTATGAAATTTCTATTTTTCGGAATTTTATATTTTTTGATTTTTAATATTTTTTGATTTTTTAAATTTTTATAATTTTTAGACGAGACGAGACGAGGCGAGGCGAGGCGAGAAGGGACGAGAGAAGACGGGACAAGACGAGACGAGACGTGACGTGACGTGACGTGACGTATCGTGACGTGACAAGACGAGACGAGACGAAACGAGACGGGACCGGATGAGACGAGACGAGACGAGACAAGACAAGACAAGACGTGACGTGACGAGACGAGACGAGACGAGACGAGACGAGACAAGACGAAAAGAGACGAGACGATACGAGATGAGACGAGACTTTTTATATTTTTTTAATTTATATTTTTCGAATTTTTATATTTTTTGATTTTTAATATTTTTTTTAATTTTTATAATTTTTAGACGAGACGAGCGGGGCGGGACGGGACGGGACGAGACCAGACGAGACGAGACAAGACGAGACGTGACGAGACGAGACGGGACGAGATGAGACGAGACGAGTCGAGAAGAAACGAGACGAGACGAGGCGAAACGAGACGCGACGAGACGAGACGACACGAGACTATATTTTTAGATTTTTTATATTTTTGATTTTATATTAGTTTTGGTTTTTTATTATTTTTTAATTTTTTATATTTTTTGATTTTTTATATTTTTTATTTTTTTATTTTTAATATTTTTTGTCTTTTTATATTTTTGATTTTTACATTTTTTGACTTTTTATATTTTTTTATTTTTTATATTTTTTGAATTTTTATATTTTTGATTTCTTATTGTTTTTAATTTTTATATTTTTCGAAAATTATATTTTTCGAATTTTTAATTATTTTTATTTTTAATATTTTTTGATTTTTAAAATATTTATTATTTTTAGACGTGACGAGACGAGGCGAGACGAGGCGAGGCGAAGCGAGGCGGGACGAGACAAGACGGGAAGGGACGAGACGAGACGGGACGGGACGGAACTAGACGAGACGAGAGGAGACGAGATGTGACGTGACGTGACGTGACGACACGAGAGGACACGAGACGAGACGAGACGAGTCGGTTAGAGACGAGACGAGACGAGACGTGACAGGACGAGACGAGACGAGGCGAAACGAGACGAAACGCGACGAGACATGACGAGACTTTTTATATTTTTTGATTTTTTATATTTTTCGAATATTTATATTTTTTGATTTTTTGTATTTTTTGACTTTTAAAAATTTTATAATTTTTAGACGAGACGAGGCGACGTGTGGCGAGACGAGACGAGACGAGACGGGGCGGGACGGGCCGGGACGAGACGAGACGAGACAAGACGAGACGATACGAGGCGAAACAAGGCGAAACGAGACGCGACGCGACGAGACGAGACGAGGCTATATTTTTTGATTTTTTATATTTTTTGATTTTTTGCATTTTTTGATTTTTTAAATTTTTATAATTTTTAGACGAGAAGAGACGAGACATGACGAGACGAGGCGAGGCCAGACGAGACGGGACGGGACAGGACGGGACGGGACGAGACGAGTCGAGACGAAACGAGACGAGACGAGGAGAAACGAGACGCGACTCAACGCGACGAGACGACACGACACGAGACTTTTTGAATTTTTTATTTTTTATATTTTTTTAATTTTTATATTTTTAATTTTTTATATTTTTTTAATTTTTATATTTTTTTATTTTTTATAGTTGTTGATTTTTTATATTTTTTTGATTTTTTGTATTATTGATTTTTTAAATCTTTTCATTTTTTAAATTTTTATAATTAAAAGACGAGAAGAGACGAGACAAGACGAGACGAGGCGAGGCCAGACGAGACGGCACGGGACGGGACAAGACAAGACGAGACGAGACGAGATGAGGCGAGACGAGACAGGACGAGACGAGAAGGGACGAAGCGTGACGGGGCGAAACGAGACGAGACGCGAGGCGACGAGACGAGATTAGACGAGACGGGACGAGACGAGACGAGACGCGACGCAACGAGACGAGAGGACACGAGCCTTTTTATTTTTTTTGGTTTTTTATATTTTTTGATTTTTTATATTTTTTAATTTTTTTATTTTTTTGATATTTTTCATTTTTTGATTTTTTTATATTTTTTGATTTTTCATATTTTTTGATTTTTTATATTTTTTATTTTTTATATTTTTTGATATTTTATATTTTTGGTTTCTTATTGTTTTTAATTTTTATATTTTTCGAAAATTATATTTTTCGAATTTTTAATTTTTTTTATTTTTAATATTTTTTGATTATTAAAATTTTTATTAATTTTAGACGTGACGAGACGAGGCGAGACGAGGCGAGGCGAAGCGAGGCGGGACGAGACGAGACGGGACGGGACGAGACGAGACGGGACGGGACGGAACGAGACGAGACGAGACGAGACAGGACGAGACGAGACGAGACGAGAAGTGACGTAACGAGACGAGACGAGATGTGACGTGACGTGACGTGACGTGACGACACGAGAGGACTCGAGACGAGACGAGTCGGTTCGAGACGAGACGAGACGAGACGTGACAGGACGAGACGAGACGACGCGAAACGGGAAGAGACGCGACGAGACGAGACGAGACTTTTTATATTTTTTGATTTTTTATACTCTTTGATTTTTTATATTTTTTGATTTTTTATATTTTTTGATTTTTTATATTTTTTGATTTTTTATATTTTTTGATTTTTTATATTTTTTGATTTTTATATTTTTGATTTTTTATATTTTTTGATTTTTATATTTTTTGATATTTTGTATTTTTTGACTTTTAAAATTTTTATAATTTTTAGACGAGACGAGACGAGACGGGACGGGACGGGACGGGACGGGACGAGACGAGACGATACAAGACGTGACGGGACGGACGATACGAGGCGAAACAAGGCGAAACGAGACGCGACGCGACGAGACAAAACGAGACTTTATATTTTTTGATTTTTTATATTTTTGATTTTTTTATATTTTTGATTTTTAAATTTTTCGAATATTATATTTTTGAATTTTTATATTTTTTGATTTTTAATATTTTTTGATTTTTTAAATTTTTATAATTTTTAGACGAGAAGAGACAAGACTTGACGAGACGAGGCGAGGCCAGACGAGACGGGACTGGAGAGGATGGGACGGGACGGGACGAGACGAGACGAGACGAGACGAAACGAGACGAGACGAGGCGAAACGAGACACGACACGACGCGACGAGACGAGACGACACGAGACTTTTTGAATTTTTTATTTTTTATATTTTTTGATTTTTCATATTTTTTAATTTTTTATATTTTTTGATTTTTTATATTTTTTAATTTTTTATATTTTTGATTTTTTATATTTTTTTGATTTTTAAATTTTTTGATTTTTATAATTTTTAGACGAGAAGAGACGAGACAAGACGAGACGAGGCGAGGCCAGACGAGACGAGACAGGACGGGACAGGACGAAACGAGACAAGACAAGACGAGACGAGACGAGACGAGATGAGACGAGACGAGACAGGACGAAACGTGACGAGGCGAAACGGGACGAGACGCGACGAGACGAGACGGGACGAGACGAGACGAGACGAGTCGCGACGCAACGAGACGAGACGACACGAGCCTTTTTATTTTTTGGTTTTTTTATATTTTTTGATTTTTTATATTTTTAATTTTTTATTTTTTTAAATTTTTTTATTTTTTTATTTTTTTTATTTTTGATTTTTATATTTTTTGATTTTTTATATTTTTTATTTTTTATTTTTTTGATTATTTAAATTTTTCGAAATTTATATTTTTCGAAATTTTATTAATTTTTTTTAAATTTTTTAATATAAAAATTTTTAAAAATATAATTTTCGAAAAATAAAAAAAAATATAAAAAATCAAAAAATATAAAAAATAAAAAAATATTAAAAAACCAAAAAATATTAAAAATCAAAAAATATAAAAAGTCTCGTCTCGTCTCGTCCCGTCCCGTTACGTCTCGTCTCGTCTCGTCCCGTCCCGTCCAGTCACGTCACGTCACTTCTCGTCTCGTCTCGTCACGTCACGTCTCGTCTCGTCTTGTCTCGTCTCGTCACGTAACGTCACGTCACGTCTCGTCTCGTCCCGTCCCGTCCCGTCTCGTTTCGTCACGTCACGTCACATCACGTCTCGTCTCGTCTTGTCTCGTTTCTAAAAATAAACAAACAAAATAAACTATAAAACAAATAGAAGTTAATGGTATCTGATTTACGATTCCACCCATTCCACGAATATCCTGAAGATCATTTATCCCATGAATAATAACCCCCGCACATATAAATAATAAAGCCTTAAATAATGCATGAGTTAATAAATGAAAAAAAGCCAAATCATAATAACCCAACCCAATAGTTCTCATTATTAAACCCAATTGACTTAAAGTAGACAAAGCAATAATCCTCCTTAAATCAAACTCAAAATTAGCACCCAAACCAGACATAAATATAGTTAAACAACCAATAAATAATATAAAATCACTCATCGAATATATTTCAATAACTATACCAAATCGAATAAGCGTCCCGTCTCGTCTCGTTACGTCCCGTCTCGCCTCGCCTCGTCTCGTCTTGTCTAAAAATTATAAAAATTTAAAAAATCAAAAAATATTGAAAATCAAAAAATATAAAAATTCGAAAAATAGAAATTTCGAAATATATAAAACATCAAAAAATAAAAAATATAAAAAATCAAAAAATATAAAAAATCAAATAATATAAAAAATCATAAAAAATATTAAAAATCAAAAAATATAAAAAGTCTCGTCTCGTCTCGTGTTGTCCCGTCCCGTTACGTCTCGTCTCGTCCCGTCCCGTCCCGTCACGTCTCGTCTCGTCTTGTCTCGTCTTGCCTCGTCTCGTCCTCCTGTCGTGTCGTGTCGTCTCGTCACCTCACGTCAAGTCACGTCTCGTCTCGTCTCGTCCCCTCTCGTCTCGTCCCGCCTCGCCTCACCTCGCCTCGTCTCGTCTCGTCTAAAAAATATAAAATTTTAAAGAATAAAAAATATTAAAAATCAAAAAATATAAAAATTCAAAAAATATAAATTTCGAAAAATTTAAATTTCGAAAAATATAAAAAATCAAAATATATAAAAATCAAAAAATATAAAAATTAAAAAAATATAAAAAGTCTCGTCTCGTCTCGTCGCGTCGCGTCTCGTCTCGTTTTGCCTCGTCTTGTCTCGTCCTGTCTCGTCTCGTTCTGTCTCGTCTCGTCTCGTCTCGTCCCGTCCTGTTCCGTCACGTCTTGTCTCGTCCCGTCCCGTCTCGTCTCGCCTCGCCTTGCCTCGTCTCGCCTCGTCTCGTCTAAAAAATATAAAAATTTAAAAAATCAAAAAATATTAAAAATAAAAAATATAAAAATTAAAAAAATATAAATTTCAAAAAATATACAAAATCAAAAAATATAAAAAATCAAAAACAAAATCAAAAAATCTAAAAAAAAAAATAAAAAATCTAAAAATATAAAAAGTCTCGTCTCGGCTCGGCTCGTCGCGTCGCGTCTCGTCTCGTTTCGCCTCGTCTCGTCTCGTCCTGTCTCGTCTCGTTGTGTCTCGTCTCGTCCCGTCCCGTCTCGTCTCGCCTTGTCTCGCCTCGTCTCGCCTCGTCTCGTCTAAAAATTATAAAAATTTAAAAAATCAAAAAATATTAGAAATAAAAAATATAAAAGTTCGAAATATATAAATTTCGAAAAATATAAAAAATCAAAAAATATAAAAAATAAAAAATATAAAAAATAAAAAATATAAAAAACAAAAAATATAAAAAATCAATGAATATAAAAAATAAAAAATATAAAAAATCAAAAAATTCAAAAAATCAAAAAGTATAAAAAATCAAAAATATAAAAAGTCTCGTGTCGTCGCGTCGCGTCTCGTTTCGCCTTGTCTCGTCTCGTTTCATCTCGTCTCGTCTAAAGATTATAAAAATTAAAAAAAAAACAAAAAAATATTAAAAATCAAAAATTATAAAAATTCGAAAAATATAAATTTCGAGAAATATAAAAAATAAAAAAAGAAATATAAAAATTAAAAAAATATAAAAATAAAAAAACATAAAAAAATATAAAAAGTCTCGTCTCATCTCGTCACGTCAAGTGAAGTCACGTCACGTCTCGTCTCCTCTCGTCTCGTCTCTTCCCGTACCGTCCCGTTCCGTGCCGTCCCGTCTCGTCACGTCACGTCCCGTCTCGTCTCGTCTCGTCACGTCACGTCACGTCACGTCAAGTCACGTCACGTCTCGTCTCGTCTCGTCTCGTCACGTCACGTCTCGTCTCGTCTTGTCACGTCTAGTCTCGTCTAAAAATTATAAAAAATTAAAAAATCAAAAAAATATTAAAAATAAAAAAATATAAAAATTCGAAAAATGTAAATTTCGAAAAATATAAAAAATCAAAAAATATAAAAAATCAAAAATATAAAAAATCAAAAAATATAAAAAATCAAAAAATATAAAAATCTCGTTCGTCTCGTCTCGTCACATCTCGTCTCGTCTCGTCTCGGATTGTCTCGTCTCGTCTCGTCCCGTCCCGTCCCGTCTCGTCTCGCCCCGCCTCGCCTCGCCTCGCCGCGTCTCGTCTTGTGTCGTCTCGTCTAAAAATTATAAAAATTTAACAAATCAAAAAATATAAAAATCAAAAAATATAAAAAGTCAAAAAATATAAAAATCAAAAAATATAAAAAATCAAAAAAATATAAAAAGTCTCGTCTCGTCACGTCTCGTCTCATCTCGTCTCGTTATGTCTCGTCTTGTCTCGTTGCGTCACGTCACGTCACGTCTCGTCTCGCTTCGTCTCGTCTCGTCTCGTCCCGTCCCGTCCCGTCCCGTCCTGTCCCGTCCCGTGTCGTCCTGTCTCGTCTCGTCACGTCACGTCTCGTCTCGTCTCCTCATGTGTCGTATCGTATCGTCACGTCACGTCTCGTCTCGTCTCGTCTTGTCTCGTCTCGTCTCGTCTCGTCCCGTCCCTTCCAGTCTCGTTCCGTCTCGTCCCGTCCCGTCCCTTCCCGTACCGTCTCGTCTCGTCTCGTCTCGTTTCGACTCGACTTGCCTCGCCTCGCCTCGCCTTGCCTCGCCTCGCCTCGGCTCGTCTCGTCTAAAAATTATAAAAATTTAAAAAATCAAAAATATTAAAAATCAAAAATATAATAATTCGAAAAATATAAATTTCGAAAAATATAAAAAATCAAAAAATATGTCTCGACTCGTCTCGTCTCCTCACTTCACCTCACGTAACGTCAAGTCACGTCTCGTCTCGTCTCGACTCGTCACGTCTCGTCTCGTCTCGTCTACTCTCGTCTCGTCTCGTCTCGTCCCGTCCCGTCTTGTCACGTCTCGTCTCGTCTCGTCTCGTCCCGTCCCGGTCCGTTCCGTCTCGTCTCGTCCCGTCCCGCCTTGTCACGTCTGGTCTCGTCTCGTCTCGTCACGTCTCGTCTCGTCTCGTCTTGTCTCGTCTCGTCTCGTCTCGTCTCGTCACGTAACGTCACGTCACGTCACGTCACGTATCGTCTCGTCCCGTCTCGTCTCGTCACGTCACGTCACGTCTCGTCTCGTTTTGTCTCGTCGCGTCTTGTCTCGTCTCGTTACGTCCCGTCTCGCATCGCCTCGTCTCGTCTTGTCTAAAAATTATAAAAAATTAAAAAATCAAAAAATATTAAAAATCAAAAAATATAAAAAAGCAAAAAATATAAAAAATCAAAAAATATTAAAAATCAAAAATATAAAAAGTCTCGTCTCGTCTCGTCCCGTCCCGTCCCGTTACGTCTCGTCTCGCCTCGTCTCGTCCCGTCCCGTCACGTCACGTCTTGTCTCGTCTCGTCTCGTCACGTCACGTCTCGTCTCGTCTCGTCTTGTCTCGTCTCGTCTCGTCTCGTCACGTCACGTAACGTCACGTCACGTCATGTCACGTCACGTCTCGTCTCGTCCCGTCTCGTCTCGTCTCGTCACGTCACGTCACGTCACGTCTCGTCCCGTCTCGTCACGTCACGTCTCGTCTCGTCTTGTCTCGTCCCGT
This sequence comes from Gryllus longicercus, assembly GCA_038098605.1. Taxonomy (NCBI): domain Eukaryota; kingdom Metazoa; phylum Arthropoda; class Insecta; order Orthoptera; family Gryllidae; genus Gryllus; species Gryllus longicercus. The sequence goes on along the minus strand of JAZDUA010000007.1, from coordinate 1,673,464 downwards.
CTTGTCTCGTCCCGTCTTGTCTCGTCTCGTTACGTCCCGTCTCGCCTCGCCTCGTCTCGTCTTGTCTAAAAATTATAAAAATTTAAAAAATCAAAAATAATTTAAAATCAAAAAATATAAAAATTCGAAAAATATAAATTACGAAAAATATAAAAAATATAAAAAATATAAAAGTCTCGTTTCGTCTCGTCTCGTCACTTCACCTCACGTAACGTCACGTCACGTCTCGTCTCGTCACGTCTCGTCTCGTCTTGTCTCGTCACGTCATGTCACGTCACGTCTCGCCTCGTCTCGTCTCGTCCCGTCCCGTCCCGTATCGTGTCGTGTAGTCTCGTCTCTTCCCGTCCCGTCCCGTATCGTCTCGCCCCGCCTCGCCTCGCCTCGCCGCGTCTCGTCTTGTGTCGTCTCGTCTAAAAATTATAAAAATTTAAAAAATCAAAATATATAAAAATCATAATATATAAAAAGTCAAAAAATATAAAAAATCAAAAAAATAAAAAAACAAATAATATAAAAAATCAAAGAATATAAAAAATCAAAAATATAAATAATCAAAAAATATAAAAAAATCAAAAAATATAAAAAGTCTCGTCTCGTCACGTCTCGTCTCGCCTCGTCTTGTCTCGTCTCGTCTCGTCCCGTCCCGTCTGGTCCTGTCCCGTCCCTTCCCGTCTCGTCTCGTCTCGTATCGTCACGTCACGTCACGTAACGTCTCGTCTCGTCTCGTCATGTATCGTCTCGTCACGTCACGTCTCGTCTCGTCTCGTCTCGTCTTGTCTTGTCTCGTCTCGTCTCTTCCCGTCTCGCCACGCCTCGTATCGTTTCGTGTCGTCTAAAAATTATAAAATTTTAAAATATCAAAAAATATTAAATATAAAAAAATTCGAAAAATATGAATTTCGAACAATATAAAAAATCAAAAAATATAAAAGTCTCGTCTCGTCTCGTGTCGTCACTTCACCTCACGTCACGTCACGTCTCGGCTCGTCTCGTCACGTCTCGTCTTGTCTCGTCTCGTCTCGTCCCGTCCCGTCCCGACCCGTCTTGTCACGTCTCGTCTCGTCACGTCTCGTCTCGTCTCGTCTCGTCACGTAACGTAACGTAACGTAACGTCACGTCTCGACTCGTCCCGTCTCGTCTCGTCACGTCACGTCACGTCTCGTCTGTCTCGTCCCGTCTATTCTCGTCTCGTTACGTCCCGTCTCGCCTCGTCTCGTCTCGTCTTGTCTAAAAATTATAAAAATTTAAAAAATCAAAAAATATTAAAAATAAAAAAATAAAAAATTCGAAAAATATAAATTTCGAAAAATATAAAAAATAAAAAATAAAAAAATATAAAAAATCAAAATGAATAAAAAATCAAAAAATAAAAAGAATTAAAATTTATTAAAAATCAAAAATATAAAAAGTCTTGTCTCGTCTCGTCCCGTCCCGTCCCGTTGCGTCTCGTCTCGTCTCGTCTCGTCCCGTCTCGTCCCGTCACGTCTCGTCTCGTCACGTCACGTCTCGTCTCGTCTTGTCTCGTCTTGTCTCGTCACGTAACGTCACGTCACGTCTCGTCTCGTCCCGTCTCGTCTCGTCACGTCACGGCACGGCACGTCACGTCTCGTCTCGTCTTGTCTCGTCCCGTCTTGTCTCGTCTCGTTACGTCCCGTCTCGCCTCGCCTCATCTCGTCTTGTCTAAAAATTATAAAAATTTAAAAAATCAAAAAATATTAAAAATCAAAAAATATAAAAATTCGAAAAATATTAATTTCGAAAAATATAAAAGATCAAAAAATCAAAAAATATAAAAAATCAAAAAATATAAAAAATAAAAAATATAAAAATCAAAAAATATTAAAAATCAAAAAATATAAAAAGTCTCGTCTCGTCTCGTGTTGTCCCGTACCGTTACGTCTCGTCTCATCCCGTCCCGTCCCGTCACGTCTCGTCTCGTCTCGTCTTGTCTCGTCCTCCTGTCGTCTCGTGTCGTCTCGTCACCTCACGTCAAGTCACGTCTCGTCTCGTCTCGTCTCGTCTAAAAAATATAAAATTTTAAAGAATAAAAAATATTAAAAATCAAAAAATATAAAATTTCGAAAAATATAAATTTCGAAAAATATAAAAAATCAAAAATATAAAAAATCAAAAAATATAAAAAATCAAAAAATATAAAAAATCAAAAAATTAAAAAAAATATAAAAATCAAAAAATATAAAAAGTCTCGTCTTGTCTCTTCGCATCGCGTCTCGTCTCGTTTCGCCTCGTCTCGTCTCGTCCTGTCTCGTCTCGTTCCGTCTCGTCTCGTCTCGTCCCGTTCCGTTCCGTCCCGTCTCGTCTCGTCTCGTTCCGTCCCGACTCGTCTCGCCTCGCCTCGTCTTGCCTCGTCTCGTCTAAAAATTATAAAAATTTAAAAAATCAAAAAATATTAAAAATATAAAAATTCGAAATATATAAATTTTGAAAAATATAAAAAATCAAAAATATAAAAATAAAAAAATATAAAATTAAAAAATATAAAAAAACAAAAAATATAAAAAATCAATAAATATAAAAAATCAAAAATATAAAAAATAAAAAAATACAAAAAATCAAAAAATATAAAAAATCAAATAATAAAAAAATCAAAGAATATAAAAAATAAAAAAAAATAAAAAAATATAAAAAATAAAAAAAATATAAAAAGTCTCGTCTCGTCACGTCTCGTGTCGTCTCGTCTCGTTTTGTCTCGTCTTGCCTCGTCACGTCACGTCACTTCACGTCTCGTCTCGCCTCGTCTCGTCTCGTCCCGTCCCGTCCCGTCCTGTCCCGTCCCGTCCCGTCCCGTCCTGTCTCGTCACGTCACGTCACGTCTCGCCTCGTCTCGTCATGTAACGTATCGTATCGTCACGTCACGTCTCGTCTCGTCTCGTCTTGTCTCGTCTCGTCTCGTCTCGTCTCGTCCCGTCCCTTCCCGTCTCGTCCCGTCTCGTCCCGTCTCGTCCCGTCCCGTCCCGTCCCTTCCCGTACCGTCTCGTCTCGTCTCGTGTCTCCTCGCCTTGCCTCGCCTCGCCTCGCCTCGCCTTGCCTCGCCTCGCCTCGGCTCGTCTCGTCTCGTCTCGTCTAAAAATTATAAAAAATTAAAAAATCAAAAATTATTAAAAATCATAAAAAATAAAATTTCGAAAAATATTAATTTCGAAAAATATAAAAAATCAAAAAATATAAAAGCCACGTCTCGTCTCGTCACTTCACCTCACGTAACGTCACGTCACGTCTCGTCTCGTCTCGTCACGTCTCGTCACGTCCCGTCTCGTCTCGTCTTGTCTCGTTTCGTCCCGTCACGTAACGTCACGTCACGTCACGTCTCGTCTCGTCTCGTCCCGTCTCGTCTAGTCACGTCACGTCACGTCTCGTCTCGTCTTGTCTCGTCCCGTCTTGTCTCGTCTCGTTACGTCCCGTCTCGCCGCGCCTCGTCTCGTCTTGTCTAAAAATTATAAAAATTTAAAAAATCAAAACATATTAAAAATTAAAAAAATATAAAAATTCGAAAAATATAAATTTCGAAAAATATAAAACATCAATAAATCAAAAAATATAAAAAATAAAAAATATAAAAATCAAAAAATATAAAAAATTAAAAAATATTAAAATTCAAAAATATAAAGTCTCGTCCCGTCCCGTCCCGTCCCGTTACGTCTCGTCTCGTCCCGTCCCGTCCTGTCCCGTCACGTCACGGCTCGTCTCGTCTCGTCAGGTCACGTCTCGTCTCGTCTTGTCTCATCTCGTCTCGTCACGTAACGTCACGTCACGTCACGTCTCTTCTCGTCTCGTCCCGTCTTGTCTCGTCTCGTTACGTACCGTCTCGCCTCGCGTCGTCTCGTCTTGTCTAAAAATTATAAAAATTTAAAAAATCAAAAAATATAAAAGTCAAAAAATATAAAAAATCAAAATATCAAAAAATATAAAAATCAAAAAATATAAAAAATCAATAAATATAAAAAATCAAAAAATATAAAAAATAAAAAATATAAAAAAATAAAAAATATAAAAAATCAAAAAATATAAAAAATCAAAAAGTATAAAAAATCAAAAATATAAAAAGTCTCGTGTCGTCTCGTCGTGTCGCGTCTCGTTTCGCCTTGTCTCGTCTCGTTTCATCTCGTCTCGTCTAAAAATTATAAAAATTTAAAAAAACAAAAAAATATTAAAAATAAAAAAATATAAAAATTCGAAAAATATAAATTTCGAAAAATATAAAAAAATAAAAAAATATAAAAAATCAAAAAATATAAAAAAAATATAAAAAATCAAAAAATATAAAAAGTCTCACCTCGTCTCGTCTCGTCACGTCAAGTCAAGTCACGTCACATCTCGTCTCGTCTCGTCTCGTCTTGTCCCGTCTGGCTCGTCTCGGCTCGTTCCGTCTCGCCTCGCCTCGCCTCGCCTCGCCTCGTCTCGTCTCGTCTAAAAATTATAAAAATTAAAAAGACACAAAATATAAAAAATCAAAAAATATAAAAATTCGAAAAATATAAATTTGGAAAAATATAAAAAATCAAAAAATATAAAAAATCAAAAATATAAAAAATCAAAAATAATAATAAATCAAAAAATTTCAAAAAATCAAAAAATATAAAAAATCAAAAAATATAAAAATTCGAAAAATATAAATTTCGAAAATTATAAAAAATCAACAAATATAAAAAAACAAAAATATCAATTTCAAAAAAATCTAAAATTTTGAAAAAAGAAAAATATTAACGAACAACGACGGACGCATACGAACGAGCAACGAGTCGTGCGACGCGACAAACGTTATTGTCGTGCGACTAGCGACAAACGACGAACGACGAGTGACAAGCGACCAGCGACTGGCTACGAACGACGAGCGAAGTACGAAGGAAGATGAGACATAATACACAAAAAAATAAAATTTTGAAAAAACGAAAAATATAAAAATTCAAAAATATAAAAATTCGAAAAATAAAAAAAATCGAAAAATATAAAAAATCAAAAAATATAAAAAAATTGAAAAATATAAAAAATTGATGAATATAAAAGATCAAAAAATATAAAAAATCAAAAATATAAGTATAAAAAAATCTAAAATATTGAAAAAAGAAAAATATTAACGAACAACGAAAGACGCATACGAACGAGCAACGAGTCGTGCGACTAGCGACAAACGTTATTGTTGTGCGACCAGCGTGAATGACGAGTGACAAGCGACCAGCGATTGGCTACGAACGACGAGCGAAGTACGAAGGAAGATAAGACATAAAACACACAAAAGAAAAGAAAATTCTAAAATTTTGAAAAAACGAAAAATTTAAAAATTCAAAAATATAAAAATTCGTAAAATATAAAAATTCAAAAATATAAAAATTCAAAAAATATAAAAATTAAAAATATAAAAATTCGAAGAATATAAAAATTCGAAGAATATAAAAATTCAAAAATATAAAAATTCAAAAAATATAAAAAATCGAAAAATATAAAAAATCGAAAAATATAAAAAATCGAAAAATATAAAAAATCAAAAAATATAAAAAATCAAAAATATAAATTTCAAAAAAAATCTAAAATTTTGAAAAAAAATATAACGAACAACGAAAGACGCATACGAACAACGAGTCGTGCGACTAGCGACACACGTTATTGTCGTGCGACTAGCGACAAACGACGAACGACGAACGACGAGCGACGAGTGCCAATCGACCAGCGACTAGCTACGAACGACGAGCGAAGTACGAAGGAAGATAAGACATAAAACACACAAAAGAAAAGAAAATTCTAAAATTTTGAAAATGCGAACGAACGAGCGAGCAACGAACGAGCATACGAACGAGCAACTAGTGCGACTAGCGACACACGTTATTGTCGTGCGACTAGCGACAAACGACGAACGACGAGTGACAAGCGACCAGCGACTGGCTACGAACGACGAGCGAAGTACGAAGGAAGATGCGACATAAAACACACAAAAGAAAAGAAAATTCTAAAATTTTGAAAAATCAAAAAAATCAAAAAACATAAAAAATCAAAAAAATATAAATACAAAAATATAAAAATTCGAAAAATATAAAAAATCGAAAAATATACAAAATCGAAAAATATAAATTTTGAAAAAATAAAAATTTTGAAAAAACGAAAAATATAAAAATTCAAAAATATAAAAATTCGAAAAATATAAAAATTCAAAAATATAAAAAACCGAAAAATATGAAAAATCGAAAAATATAAAAAATCGAAAAATATACACAATCGAAAAATATAAATTTTGAAAAAATAAAAATTTTGAAAAAACGAAAAATATAAAAATTCAAAAAATAAAAATTCGAAAAATATAAAAATTCAAAAATATAAAAAATCGAAAAATATAAAAATCGAAAAATATAAAAAATCGAAAAATATAAAAAATCGAAAAATATAAAAAATCAAAAAATATAAAAAATCAAAAATATGAATTTCAAAAAAATCTAAAATTTTGAAAAAAGAAAAATATAACGAAAAACGAAAGACGCATACGAACGAGCAACTAGTCTTGCGACGCACGTTATTGTCGTGCGACTAGCGACAAACGACGAACGACGAGTGACAAGCGACCAGCGACTGGCTACGAAAAAACACAAAAACAGAAAAACCGAAATACCAAAAATCAAAACAAAACAGAAAACCAAAAAACTATAAACCAAAAAACAAAAAAACAAACAAAAAATAAAAACAAAAAACTAGAAAAACAAAAAACAAAAAAAACAAAAAAACAAAAAAACAAAAACCGAAAACCAAAGACAAAAAGACCAAAAACCAAAAAACAACAAACCAGCAAACCAAGAAACCAAAACGCCAATAAGCCAAAAAGAAACTACAATAGAAGAAAAAACAAAAAAAAACAAAGAACCCAAGAACCAAAAACAAAAAATGAAGACACAAAATCCAAAAAAGATCAAAAGAACAAAAAAACAAAAAACCACAAAACAAAAAAACAAAAAAGCTAAAACCAATATACCAAAAGACAAAAAAACAAAAAAATATGAAAGCAAAAACCAAAATGCAAAAATTAAAACCAAAAAACCAAAATACCAAAATCCAAAAATCCAAGAAGCCAAAAAACAAAAAAACTAAAAACCAACAATTCAACAAACCAAAAAACAAAAACGAAAATATCAAAAAACAAAAAACCAACAAACCATAAAGCCAAAGAGCCAAACAAAAAACAAAAAACAAAAAAAACAAAAACAAAAAACAATGAACCCAAGAACCAAAGAGAGAAAACCAAAGAAACCAAAAGATCAAAAATCCAAAAAAGACGAAAAGACCTAAAAACCAAAAACCAAAAAAAGACCAAAAGACCACAAATGCAATAAACCAAAAAAAGTAAAAAAACAAAATACCAAAACCTAAAAAACAAAATGCCAAAAATTAAAACCAAAAAACCAAACAAAACAAAATATAAAAAGCAAGAAACATAAAAACAACAAATAAAAAACCTACGAACAAAAATAACCGAAATCCCTTAAATACAAAACAAAAAACACCAAATTTAAAAACCAAATAAGAAAAAACCTACTAAACAAATATATAAATACAAAGAATCCACGAACAGATAATAAAAAACCATAAAACAAAAACCAAAAAACCAAAACAAAAAAAACAAAAAACTAAAAAACCAAAAAGCCTAAAAACAAAAAAACAAAAAACAAAAAGACAAAAAATAAAAGACCAAAAAACCCAAAAAACAAAAAACCTTAAATCCAAAAACCAAAATACAAAAAACCGAAAAACCAAAAAAACAAAAAACAAAACCAAAACCAACCATCCAACAGACCAAAAACTACAGTACCAAAAGTACAAAGAACCAAAAACAAATACCCTAGAAACCAAAATACAAAAACTCAAACATAAAATAACCAAAAACCAACAAACCAACAAGTAAAAACCCAAAACCACAATACCAATAAACTAATAAACCAAAAAACCAAAAACCAGGAAACCAAAAAAACCAATAAAACAAAAAACCAAGAAACCAAAAAAACAAAAAAACAAAAAGCCAGAAAAACAAAAAGCCAAAAACCGAAAATCAAAAAACCAAAAACCAAACAACTGAAAAACAAAAAAAACAAAAATCAAAAAACAAAAAACCAGAAAACCGGAAAACCTAAAAACCAGAAAACCGAAAATCAAAAACCGAGAAACCTAAAAACCGAAAAACAAAATATATAAAAATCAACAAACTATTAACTACAATACAATAAATACAAATAACCAAACAAAAAACCAAGAAACCAAAAAACCAAAAACCAAAGAACCTTAAAACCAAAAAAACAAGAAAACAAAAAATAAAAAAATTAAAAAACCAAAATACAAAAAAACAAAAGACGAAAAAACCAAAAAACCAAAAATTAGAAAACCAGAAAACCAAAAACATACAAAACAAGAAACCAAAGAACCAGAAAACCAAAGAAACAAAAAACCAAACGAAACTAAAATTAAAGAACCAAAAACCAAAAAACCTTAAAAACAAAAATCAAAAACCACAATACCATATAACCAAAGAACCCAAAAACCAACAAAAACAAAAAACTAAAAACAAAAATCAACATACAAAAAATAAAAAAATTAAAAGTCAAATACAAAAAACAAAAGAACAAAAAATAAAACACCAAAGATCATAAATACCAAAAAATTAAAAAAGCAAAAACGCATATTAAAAAAATAAAAATTCAAAAAAATCAAAAAACCAAAATTCAAAAAACTTAATAAATTTTTTCCAAAAAAACGAAAGACGAAAGTCGAAGACGAAGACGCAGACGAAGAGGAAAGTCGAAGACGAAATTAGATAACTAAAGTCGATATTCGAAGAGGAACGATGAAAAACGAAGACGAAAACAATGACAAAAGATGATGACGAAGATGAGTAAGAAGGACGGAAGACTGAATATGAAGACATGACCCGGTAGTAAGTCGGAGATGGAGACTTGAACAAATGACAGAGACTCAGACAAAAGACGAAGGCGAAAGACAAAGACAAATGATATAGCCGAAAGTCGAAGCGGCGACGGAAGGGCAACGAATGTTTAAAGAAGAAATGAAAGCAAGAACGAAGACGAAATCCGAGAAAGTAGATAAATCAAAAATACGAAAAACTAAACCAAATAAACAAGACAAAAAGGTGCAATGGAAAATGAAAAACGGAAAAATGAGATTGTTAACGTTACAGTTTACGATAGCGAAAATGCGAACAACCAACAATGAAAATTGAAATATGCACTACGATAAACAAATACCGAAAAGTGAGCAGAGGCAACGAAGAACGGGAAAGGTGCAATGAACAACTGGACAGAAAAAACAACCTCGACCTATTATGAATGAAACATCAGAAAAAATAAAAATGAACAAATACAACTGTAAATCTTAATAGTAATACGAAAAACAAGAAATAAACGAAAAACTTGCAAAGAACAACGTGCATCTACAAACAAATAACTACAATGCGAAAAAAGAATGAGTAAGCATCTACAGGAAGGCGAATAAAATTCAATAAAAATCGCACAGGAAAATAGCAACGAAAAATGCAAAACCCAGATATGAACAGCGGCATTCGTGAAACGAAGGCCAATTAACAAAAAACAAACAACAAACATTTATAAACGAACAGCAAAAATGAAACAATGAACAATGGAATACGAAATACAAGCAAAAAATGTGAAATGAGAAATACGAAAAGGGTACATCGAGAAAGAAAAATCGATTAACTTAAAACGTGTGACAAACAATAAACAAAAAACGAGCAACGAATTACAAAAAGTGATAAACGACAATGAGAAATGAAAGTGGAGAATTGAAGAACGAACAATCGAAAAACAAACATCGTTAAACAAAAACCAACAACAACAAGCGAACAAAGGAAGAAGAAAGCTCTAAAAACGAACAACAAATAACAAATACTTCAAAATGAAGGAGAAATATCGTAACAACCACCGAGGAACATAAAAAATTAAATCCATAAAAAATTGTGAAGAACTAAGTTCAGAAAAGAAATACAAAAATAAAAAAATATTTGAAATTTGAAATTAACATTTTATTAAAAAAAGACCAGCCTGCAACAAAAAATGAACAAATAACAACAAAAATAAAAACAAATTCGAAAAATGAGGGGGTGAAAAGTAAAAAGAAAAACTACAGATGAACAACAAACAACGAACATCGTGCAGCGAGCAAAAAATAACGAATAACGAAAAATACGAACAACAAAAACCAACAACGATCAAGAACAAAGGAAAAACGAGCAATGAACAAGGAAGGAACGTAAACAAAAAACTAAAAAGAAAAATCAAACGAAAGCAGAAAACTAACAATGAAGAACGACAGCCAAAAAACCAAAAATCAAAAACCTTCAACAAAAAACGCAAATCGAACAAGAAAAAACGAAGAAAGAAAAAATAAAAACGAATGATGGACAGGAACAACGAACAACGAAAAAAGCACAACGAAAAGTGAAAAAAGAATACCGACCATCGAAGAACCAACAACGTACCACGAAAAATAAAGAACAACGGAAAACAGAAAAGAAAAAACGAAAAAAACGCCCAACACTATGAAAAAGAAACAGGAAGAAATGAGCAACAAAACAAAAATGATGTACAAAAACGGAATACTAATGAAAACTAAGAAAAGCGATTAACCTGCAACGAACAATGGAAAACAAAATACAAAAAATTAAAAATTAAAAACGAACAATGAAAATGAGAAACGAAAAGCAAACATCGACGAACAAAAGACAAAGAACAACGGAAAACAAAAAACGAAAAACAAAAAATGAGTGTCGAAAAACAAGAAAGAAAGAAAGAAGGAAAGCGAGAAACTAACAACGAAGAAACAACGAAACACGATAGAGCAATGAGCAAAGAACGACTAACAGAAATGAAAATTGAAATATGACTGACGAACAACAAAAGCCGACAAACGAAAAGTTAAAAAAGAAAAACAATCGGAATATCAAAAGCAAAAAATAAAAATAACCAATGAAAAAGGAGCAACGAAAAACGAAAACTGCTAAAAATACAACAAAGAAAGGGGTTTCCATCCAAAGGACAAATCTCACACTTTCGCCGAAAGTTGCATTTCAATGTGGAACGGTCGAATACGAGGGAATTATAATGTCGCTGGCATAATCTCGTAAGCGTACTCATACTACAAATCATTATTTTCGATATTCGAAAGCTGGAATTAGTTGCAGAAGGTGCTGTCTACATAGAAATGGGGCGCACGTCACCCATAACGAACATCATCAAACTCTTGAAAAAGGGAGAAAGGTAGGTAAATTATGATGATGGGCAAAGGGTGAAGAATACAAAGCTCAAAGATGCTGGAAAAAAGTATATAAACTAGAAGAGGGCGCAGTTCAAGCAAAAACACCTATAAATACGGTAAGTTGCAAAAGGTTTCTATCTGCAGTGAGTACTAGCGGCGGATTCCCCAAACGCCTAGTTTTCGGTCGTTACCTTCCTTTATTTGAAAAGATGCATTTAAATATTCATTTATAGGACCTGAAATGGAATTTGTTATGGATTTATTTAAACAATCATAATGTGTAGTATTATACATGTATGTATGTACTTGGCGCGACTGCCCGTGAACGGGCTCAAGCCAACGCGACGTCCCAGCCTCGCGGCCATGGGTTAAGGGGGTACGTGTGGTTAGCACATAGACATACCGACGTTGTATTCTGCTCTTCTCAACCTGAGAAGTATATTTTTTTCATCGTCACACAGCAACATGGGACATTTCAAGGAAAACGCACACTATAGTCGACTCGACCGAGAATCGAACCCGGCGCCACGTACTGGAAAGCGAGCACGCTGACCGTGGCAGCTTAGCTAGCCACGAGCCGCAGTACCATATATACGCTACAAAAATATACAATATAATAACAAATATGTTTATTATTTTACAAAAATTTATAATAACTCCTTCCAAAATGACCGGCTACATCCGCGCCTGCTTCCCACCAAGAACATCAAACGAAACTAGTGGATAAGTTTACAAGAATGTCCCTTGTACTAACGTTGCTTTGAACTGGCTTGCATTATGTTGACTAGATAAGTTGGTGTCGATTGCTTTATTGACATACACTTATAACAATACACGTATTAAAATATTGTTATGTCCAAATTCAGTGAATATTCCAATACACATTTTATAATATTTACTGTGTCTGACAAACATTAAAAAGTGCTAACTGGTGCAGATAGCACCTTTTTCAGTAGATGGAAGCACCTATAATTCCAAAATGACCAATAACTTTCTGCAATAACTGTCATAACTTTCCAATATGCTGCAATAACATTCTTCAAACGAAGCAATCTTGATTTCCTATAAACAATGAGGCAAATGGAAACTACTCAAACGGAAAATCAATACAGAAATATCAATATTTTGATCATTAATTTTTTTTGTTCCTTTAAAATTAAGTCTTTGTCAACACCTTTTGCTTATGGCACCTACGGAAAATTATCATCGCATTACAAAAAACAAGCAAAAAACTAATACAAATAACCGTATCGTCAAATAAAAAACAGAAACGTACAACGAACGAGGATCTACGATCCACTTACATTGAGCAACAGAAAATAAAAGCGAATAACGAATATCTTCGCAAAAAAGAAAAACGAAGACGAAGATCGGAGAATGAAAAACGAAAACGAGGAAAGAAACGAAATTTACAATTGAAGGGGAAGGAATCTATTGGCGGGCATGCAAGCCCATTCGCCTTTTGCGTTGCGTTCTCCGCCGCGACCTGGTGGTTAACTCGAGAGGCAGACGCCGGGACCGTCCCCACCGCCATAAGTGGAGGAAAACCGGCTACGTCGGGAGAAACCCTTCCAGACAGGCTGCGTCCTAATACAAAGGAATTAATCTACGTATACTATGTCTACAGTCCCCACAGGGCAGTGTGCACGCTTTCCATGTCACGACCCCGAGTTAGATTTCCGGCAGGGGGATATTATGGTGTGCGCTTTCCTTGTAATATACCAGTGTGTGTTGCTGTGTGTCGATGAGAAATCTCACTTCTCAGGTTGAAAAGACCACAATACGGCGTGGGGATGGCTACATGCTAATCTCACGTACCCCTTGGCCGCAAGGCCGCGACGTCGCTGGTAGGCCTTGGCCCCGTCTGCTGTTTCTCTGAATTCTTCTATGCTTACGTCTGCATTGCTAGGTTTCCCTCCGCACCTGCAAATACTGAAACGTTCAAAACGAAGAGAAGCTGCACCCCTCTCATTTATATATTTAGAAGTGGATCATAGAGTCTTAGATAATTTACTAAGTTTTGAAATCATGAATCACTTATGAATTCAATGCAAAAAGTATGAATCTTATATACCTAATAAACAAAAATAATTCACCGTGACCTTACATCAATGCTGAACGTAAGAACTGATTACTCTCTATTTGACAAATATTTACTAACATAGCTGTAACCTGTTTTACATCTAGTTTAAGCTACAGAGATTTCCTCCTATTCTTCAACGTCCACTCCGTTATATCCCCGAGTGCGAGATAAACAATACCACTTGTCCTTCTAACTCGTTTCTCTTGTCGCTCAACACCCTTAAACCCAGCGTTTCATTTCTGAAGTTACCTTCAAAGTCCCCCATGCCCCACCATCTACTCATGCACGTTTTCGCGCCAATTCTAGGAGAATGTGGATCCAATCTTCTTCCTCGCTACTGAGAGAATATATTCCGTCTCCGTTTTTTCTCAACTTGTGCAACTTGCAGCAAGTTATCTCCGCTTTTCGATGGTTCACCAAAGTTGTCTGTGCAGTCTGCGCGTATTTTATACATATGTTCGTAGAAGGAAGGGAAATAGTCCGTGAAAATGGAAACAAGCTCATTACTGACAATCGGGCAAAAGCCAATGCGTTTAATAAGTATTTCAGTTCGGTTTTCAAAACCAGCGCGAGAAGCGCAATCCGAGCGCGAGAAGCACCTGTAGTCCCGGTGACGTTTTCTGCCGGTTGCCCACAGCCCATCTCACACCAAGTCTTCTCTAACCTAATTTTCTCTGGCTATCATTTGCAGGAACTATCCAACCACGTGGATTATTTTAAAATTTATTTTTGTAATTAATTTCTCGCTAAATAGTTTTTCCCATTTATTACTTTGAACGCAAATTTAAATTTTATCATTTTCAAAATTACTAACAAACCTGTGTTTACAAATTCTCGCAAGACTCCCATGTTCGTAGTGTATCGCGCCACCCGCAGACTGCTCTAAAAATAATCCATTACCTCCCGCGCGACTAATTTGTATGAGTCTTCAAAACTGCATACTTTCCCCCATAAAATAGTAGGAATTACCACAATTTTGTTTAAAAGTATCATAACTTGCTTACTTATTCACAACCTCATTGATTTTGTCAAAGATTGCAGATATTTCATTCAGGGCAACTCTCCGTTTTATTTGTGCCACCTTTATTTGTTCATTCCATTTGCTATTCATTAAAAATGTAACTTCTAAATACTTAAATTATTTGGCTCATTATGTGTTCTGACCTGGAAATGTCAAAGTGTTTCGTCCTTTGCAAACACTGAACCGTTTTTTACTAAATCATGGCTAAAGCCTTTGCAATTTTAACCACCAGTGACCAATCTTCATAAAAAGCGTGTAGGATATTTACGGTTTTCTGAAGTCCATGAATTGTCGAGATGGAAAAGACGCTGCCTTACAAACGTCCATGTACACATTCTTCTGCAACTTGCAGTGCACCCGTGATTCACTGTTCTAATATTCTGATCAGATAACCAGTATAAAGTGTAAACAAATTTGGTGATAATCCACATCTGTTTCACCCTCTGTTGCCATATTTAATACAAACGTTTACGTTTTTGTATATACCGCAAAAAATGGCAATTTTTGTCAAATTCCTTTGTAGCTAAGAGTTTGAGAGAACTTTTCTCTGTTAATGGAATCAAGGGCGCATTTGCTGCCTACGATTGCCCAATACCATTTTTTTAAAATTTCTATCAATCGAGCTTCTTTACCTTTTATTAATAATTCTTCAGAAACTCTTAATTTTGGTTTTTAATAATATTGGCTTAGTCAATAATATTAGTTTTTTAATAATATAGTAATGATCATAGAGGCTGTGGACAGATCTAATTATCTTCCGTATCACATTCATTTATTTTAACAATCAATGCATGGTTGAATTTTTATTATTCTCCAGGTGATTGTGCATCTCAAATAACAACAGAATGAGGTTTCCTGTACATTAGAGGTAATCAAATAATTCAATAAAATTTAGTTATTGAGAAAGTTTTTATTGCACTGTTAGCACATTCTATCAAATTCTACAACATTTTATTTGCTTATGCGTCTTGAGGTGAACACTTAAAATTGAAACAAACAGGATATAACGAAATTACTTAAGAGAATGTTAAAAACATTGTTTCTTTTTATGTAATATGTTGGAATGATTTATTGATTTCATTATTTAATCATTGTAAAAATAAATAATTAAGAGAATAAATGTTCATAAAAGAAGAAAACGAACTTTTCATGAACTAAAGTCATTTTTATACACTTATTACATCAAAATTAAATTTCACTTTCTCACAACAATATTACAACACAAAAAATGTACGTATTTTATTAACATTCATTTACATAAGACTTATAATTTTAACTAGAGTAACTCTCAATTCCTCCATACAAAATAATTCCTGTAGATAGGGACGTTCGATTCCTGTAAAAGTATCGATTCTTGAATTGATCCCAAAATCGAAGTTGGAGTGAATTCTAGAATCGAATTGGAAAGAAAAGAATCCATTCCCTAAGGACTCGAATTAAATGAGAACAGGGAGTTTGTGCCAGCCCTAGCGTCAGCAATATCGATCTTCTGCGAATGCGCTGATGCATTAAATGGCGCGGAAATGAACTGCGCTTGAACAGAAGATCGATAGTGCTTTGACGTTCGAAGTGGCACAAACTCCATAAAACCGTTCAACAAAGGTATCGATACCACAATCGAGCAATTACCATTAAATAAAACACAACCAGGTGTTAATTAGTTAAATTTTAACAATAATAATTAACAACGTAACAGCAATTAAAATATTGATGAAAATACAATTGAAATAAATTAATAGAATGTATCAATGAAACAATATTTCAATAGACCATAAATGAAAAATATACTACATTGTAACATCAACAATAGTATGAACTAATCAACGAAATTGTAACGGAATCAAATAAACACAACTTCACACAACGCGATACAGACAGATTTTTTAAAAAAAAATTGGGATGCTAAAATTGTAATTTGAACCAAGAGATTTCGTTTGAACGAAGCAGTAGGTGGAGGCATGGTGGGAGGTAGAATTCAAACACAACATGGATTTCTTGTTTACAAGATAGATTCACAACTATTAACTGTCAGTACTTGTAAATTGATGATTGTAAATTTCTCTGCGATTGGTCAAGAACCTGTATTATAATAAAATCTGTATCGTTATACTGTTATGGAAATGGTTGCAGCTAATCAACAGAATTATACAATGGGAGAATAAAAATATTCTTGTAGAACGATGTACACTATGGCAATACCAAGATTTTTATACATTATACAACAGAATTTAGTGTGACGAATGTGATGTATTTTGAACAAACACTGTTTCGAGATGCGGTAACTGCAGATCGGTGAGATGAATGCTCCGGGACATCAGGTGGCTCCATCACGTTCAGTTATCGTTCGCTTGCTGTAGCACCGCCAGCATTGAGTAGGAGGCTCGTACAAGCTGCGGCATCAAAAACAGGTTTAGAAGCAGCTAATTATAAATAAGTGAAACGAATGCAGAATGTATTAAATAAAATACGTCTGAAGTACCAAATAGTTTCAATAATATTCACTTTTTTCGTAGCGAATATTCTAACTAGTATTCACGATACTCGCCTGGCCAAATTTTGGCTACTTGCAAATGTGCGTTGAGAGTTTCACACATGAATTCGTGTCAATTGATCCGAAGGGGTCTGAAATAGAGGTCAAATTTGATCAAATTTTAAAATGTATTCAACAATGCGGATAGATGTTGGGTAAGTGTTCTCTTTATTCAATTAAAAACGAAGGCAACTCAGTGGAATGACTCACCACACATAGAAAAAGTGTAAGCACAAAATAGACAGAGGTGCATGTTGGACCCAATTCTAGTAATTGGGGATAATAATTTACACTGGAATGGACGGAATACGTTCTCAAGAATCCTCTTGTAATTTGGCAATGAATTCGACTGTGAGGATGTGGGTCAGTCCTAGAAGCAAGGTAAGTTCATGCGCTGACTCACCTCAGAGAGAATAGGTGTAAGTACAAGATAGTGTGTACGTTCACCCCAATCCTAGCTATAACAATAATTCAGACCGATATGGATGGAATATGTTTGTAACGAATCCTCTTGGAATATGTAAATGCATTCGTCAATGAGGATGTAGACGCAACGCAGCGTCGTGCGCTGACTCACCGCAGAGAAGAGGTCGAGCCCGAGGACGGTGAAGCCGCTGACGTTGACGACGCTGGGGGTGAAGGCGCGCAGCATCACGAAGTACACGCTCTTGCGCGTGCTGACACTGCACCGGAACCACTGGCTGTAGTACACGTCGTTCGCCACCTGTTCGCACTGGAACGAAATTGTCGTGTTACACGAACACTTTGCTTCTATAAATAGGTTAAATTATTTTCAATAAAGGCTTGCAATAACGAAAATGTTGCAGCAGGCAAAAGCATTATTAGAAACTGGTTGCATACGCTGTTTTTTATATTAAAGCATTATAAATTTTTAAAGTGTTATAAATTTTGCATATAAATTGTATAACAGCATTATATATCAATTTTTAAAACAATCAAAATTGGTTTTAAAAATTGTTTTGGTTTTAAAACAGTTTTTCAGTGGAGAACATAGTCGTTGAGATTACATCACGAAGTTAGGAGGGGCGGGAAGGACGACAGTTTTATATTTGTATCGTAAAAGGTCGTTTATAATGCTTGAATAAAAAATATTTTCTCACTTGTATCATGCACACTGCTAAAGAATAATAAGTGAAATTCTGTCGTATAATGCATTAAATTAAAAATTTTTAGCAAGGTCTCCATAAATACTGCATAGTATAGTGAGCACAATACAACAGTTGTTTTTTTGCCAAGAATCTTCTTCTTTTGCAAAGAACAAAGTAATTATTGCATAATGCAACGCATAATTAGCAAATATTTAATTGTGGGCGTCCCTTTCCTTAAAGTTTTGCTATCGTATGAAGTCAGCTGTGTCGTGAGCAATGATGTATTGAGTATGAGTATTCATTTGGTAGACAGATTTATACAATTATTAGAACTTTTCAAAGATCTTCCCTATCGACTGAGCTATGTGGGGTTCAGACAGGTTTTTTGAATTTTTTTTGAACAGTCCACCTTTTATCTCCATAATTCACGGTGTGAACAGTATTTTTCCTGCGTTTCTCGGTGTATACCAACACCAACGCATGACTGGAGATTCCATTGTTTTAATTCAATTTCTGTGCGCTATGGAAGGTAGTACACACGACATGGCTCCTTTCCACCTGCATATTTTTTTAATATGTAAAGTATGAGATATAACCCCTTCCATGGTGTCCCAATCTGAACTGGGGAAGATGAGACGGAAGATTGCATGTGTTTGTGGCTCGTTTTCTGACACGTTGCTCAAGTATTCGCTCAGAAGTGATAAAGGAAACCACAATTGTTCAGGGAGTCAATCTAAGAACTCGATCTCGGCAGCAACCGCGATCTCGCTCATGGAGACATCGAGCAATTTTGAAGTCGTAGGCTTCCACGGCCAGTCATGAGCGTAATCTTGGCTGTCCGGGTGACGCCGTTTCGAAGGCTGCGTTGCCTAGAAGCGGTGGCGAAAGCTGTGGGGCAACACAGCCTTCGACGCGGCGTCACTCAGACACCCAAGATCACGCTCATCGACCAATTTTTCCAGTTGCCGCACAGCCTTTGCCACCGCTTCTAGACAATACAGCCTTCGACGCGGCGTCACCCGGACAGCCAAGATCACGCTCATCGAGCAATATTTTAGAAATCCGCGCGGAATGCCGTAATACTTCTGACAACGGCACTCACACTTACAATATTTGATTTCATAGCTGGTCGCTGGCATTCATGTATGTACTAGCATAAACATGAACTAGAATGTACACTAATTTCTATTTTGAAACGAAATTGACGATGTATGGCGGTGGATCACGCTTAGACAGGTCAACCGACTTAATCGACAGACGTTTTGTTCGGCAGAGTTCTAGTCATGTGTTAGCGTGTTTTTTTCTTCAAATTTAGCAACTGGATTTATCCACTTTTTCGTTACTAGGGCCCTGTAATAACAGTTTTTCTGGCAAAAATTCGCCGGATTTTCACGCAACATTACATAACTTCCTCTCTACTGCGTAAGCAATAGTTTAGTCTACTGCGTAAGCAAACGTTTGGAGCTATTTTGAGAAAGTATTAGAAATTCCTACGAGCTTCATGTCAAGTACTTCCAAATATTAAGAGATTGGTTTCAAATTCGTAGGATCTTAAGCATAGCCATATCGATCCAGGAATATCCGTCTTAGCGAAAATGTAAACGGTTTAGTAGCCAGTGTTTCCATGAAGGGAAGGACAGGGAAATATTATTAATCAAGAGCCTCCAAATGTACTTCCTTTAAAATTTCGGGATCGATTTTTATGGCATATGTAACTTTTCTCTATACTTCGTATACTAGAAAGAAAAACCAAATTTGAGTAGTCGGTAATAACTAATGGCGGGAAATAGGGAAGGATGGTAAGGGCGGTGAAGTTTGGGTTGGTGAAGCGGGACCTCATCGAACGGTTTTCTTCTGCCTCGGAGAAACAACGTACCTCCCACATAAGCTCTGTCGCAAAGTAACTGAAGAGCAGAAGTTCCGACATTTCGTAGCACAGAAAGGAGATTGATGACAGTACCTTTGCGTTGCCGATTCCAAGCTAAAAACGTCAAAACTAATTAATTATGCAATAAATATGGAAAAGTATATTTCACAATTTTCATTCTAATAAATAAACCAAAAAACTCTCTCTTTCTAAAACCAATGAATGGCTTATTAGCGCAGTATTATTATTATTATTATTATTATTATTATTATTATTATGCTGGGAGTCCAGTATTGCATATTCAATTTCAATTCCATGAGTCAGTATCTGTTTCGAGTTAATTTGTACATTTTGAAATTATCGCACAGCACACAACTTCTTTAGAAAATAGCTTTTCAATAAAATAAATCAGTTTTTGATCACAATTTTTATAATTACCCATAATTTAATTTTTAAATAGTATACTACAGTAAAATTGCAGTACAAAACCCTTTAAAAATGGAACTATACAATATATTTAATCTTAAGATTATCATGAATGTTTCAGAATAAATAAGTTGTATATAGTGGCCGTGGCCGTGGACGAATAATGTGCAATTGCGTATGAGTTGTAAAATTCAACTTGGATTCAGTGAAATGCTGCTATTGTTGAACTTACCGAGGATGCGTGGAATACTACACAAGTCATCAAAACCATCATGTTGAGACTCTCCACTAATATAATAGGACCCAACAATTCGCTTACTTCTCGTACAAAGCTACAAAAAACAATTAAACATTTCATTATTATACTCTGATAAACTTGGCAGCATGTTGACGGAAGTGCTGACTTATTCCCAGTATGCAGCGTTTTACTAATAGTTAGGACTCACGTTTCCTCCACTATATGCCAGATCATTTACACTATCGTACTACATCTGCTTTTTTTTAATCAAAGACTATATATCTGGAGTGTTTCCGCACCCCAAGCTTTGCTGACAGCTCGAAGTAGCAAACGTGAATTTAAACGGTAATGCACCCACCTGAGGATGGCCTGGTGCTGGCGGATGCACTTGGCGAGGTAAACGTCTGGCGAAGGCTGCGACTCCGGGGACAGCTCGCGGAGAGACGCACGGAGCATGCGCAGGCAGACGCAGCCCCCGTACAGCATGCCTATCCAGAAGATGTTGGACAGCACCGAGTAGGCGTCGTCCACGATTACGGCGACGGACTAGCGAAAGGAGAAAAAATGTTTTGGACACTTAAGGAGTATTGATGGGTAATTCTTTACTGTTGAACTACAAAAAAATTGCCGCACGACAACTTCTGGTAAAGACTGTCATATAACACAACTTTATTTGTATCATCAACAACTCAGCAATAGCATTCCGGATATAGAGTTATTGCAAACACTCTTCACTTAAACAAACATCTTCAACAAGAATAAATTCGTATCAATCACATAGTGAATTGCTCGACAATATATTCAGTTTAATCTATACAATTCATTTTGGGTATAAAAATATATGCACAATAGGATGAAAACGTTTTCTCTCATCTCTTATTTTCTGAAAAACATTTTGTTACTGCACAGCTGTTTTTCTCGAACATTCATGTTCTATAAAATTTAGATGGATGAAATTATGGTGGGAACAATTCCGAAGCGCACTTCAAAGAATTAACTAGAGGAAAAATCAAGTATTCAAATGACGGTAAGAAAAAAAGGACAATTATTAACAATTGTTTGAATTCGAATGCTGATTATAACCTAAGTTTAACAACTGCAGAGCGTGTTTCTGGATAATCAAATGACCTCCCGGAGTCTATCAGTGGTATTTGAAAAGTTCAAGGAGTTTTACAAGTGATGTTTCAATGAGAATGTGATGACGAAATTAAGTATTACCAAAGCACATTCTACATTCTACATATCTGAACCTATGAAAATGAAACGATGAATTTCTTACAGTACTCCACACTGTATCGCGGCAACACCTTACTACCTCTTCCGACTGTACTCTACCTAACAAGCAACGTGCAGCCCCACAAGACACCGACCTTGACATCCGAGTGCCAGACAAACTTACGCACCACCACCGAATTTCGCGGGTGACGTACCTGAGTGAGGACGCCGAGGGCGTAATTGCGGTTGTCACGCAAGTCCAGCGGGAACCACAAGTCGAAGGGGAGTCTGGGAGGCGGAGGTTCTGTGGCAGGCTCGGCGGTGAAGCTGGCCGTAGTGGTCGCGTTGAACTCAGCTTCGGGCTCGGGCACGTGGCCGGGGCTCAGTAGTTTCGCTAAGAGTGGGGCGGATATCCACAACGTGCTTATGGACGCGACCCACGTGCCCATCACCTTGGTGACGGTAGTCAGTCGCTGGTCCAAGTTTTGTATTGATTTCGAGCGCGATTCCTGCACAGAAATTATCATGATCGTAGCTTTTTATATAGTTGAAAAATATCGAAATGTATCATTACGAATCGATAATGACTTTTCCTGACTTTTTTCTGAAGAGGATATCCATAGCCGATGTATTGTTTCTACCATACGTTAAACAGGTTTGTAACGAGACTTCGCGACTCGTAACAGACGTGAGCAATTATTATTGTGTTTCTTTGTAACAAGCGCATATTAATATTAATGCCATTCTGATAGCGAGAGAACGCCAATGTGGAGGGGCGTTAATAGAGGAAGAGACAGCGCAAAATAATCTATTTTACTACTAATATCGGGCTGATCAACGACTGCTCTAGGTAGAAAAGACCCTAATAGGACAGCAGAAACTTCAAGCAGTCAGATAATCAATTAGGTTCAAAAATCAAGTTCAAGAATAAATTTGCCTACTGTCTTTAGACTCGTCGCAGTGAGCCAAGAAGAGAAAAAGATTAGAAGAGGAGGAGGAACAAATTCAGTTCACGAACAGAAACGCGTTCAGGAACAAATTTATCCCTTAAGTGAGGTGCCACCAGTGGATCTCTCGGGTGGAGAGAAACTTGAAGGAGGTAGAGATATTGTTCAAGAACCCATTCACCTGTTGCCTTTAGACTTACAACAAGTAGTCCCAGGCGGAGGGAAGTGCCAAAATATGCAGATGAATCGTTCTAGAACCAATTTAATTATTAAAGTCACCAGTGACGATCCCAGGCGGAGAATAATTACGAAGGAGATAGGACATAATCGTTCAGGAACAAATTTATGTTTTTACCAGTTCTCGTCTGGCAGCGGAGGTGACCGATCGTGACCGCTGCTCCGCAGTGCTTACCTTGTTCGTATCGCTACGGGCAGAAGATAAGCGAACTCAGAACTTGAACGAAGTGTATACTAGTTAGTTACTCTACTCAGTGTGCGTGTGAATAATTTCAGTGTAGGTTACAGAAAGTGCACGGAAATTAAACCTATGTATTTCAGATTTATGAATGATGGCAGTGTTCTGTAAAACATCAGGGAAAGGCAAATAACATGCTCTAACCTCAGACAGAACATAGCAGCAATGGCAGTACTGAACGGAACGTCGCCTGTACCAAACCGTTTATTTGAGTATCAACAAAATGTTATTGCAAAACAACAGCAAAAATTGCAACGACAACAGCTGCAGCATTTCCTGTCACAGCGACCTCAGTTTCCGTTATCAACAAGCAGTACAGATACGGATTGTCAGAAGGCCGATACTTTGGCACAACAGACGTCCAACAACTTCATCTGTTGAAGGTACGTGTAATAACACTCGGAGTATCAAGACGTCGTCCCGAGACGGCGGAAACGAAAAAATAGTGAACATTCACAAAGAGCTCCCAAGAAAATGTCAGTTACAGAAAGTATTACAAATTACAACATGATCAAACTTCTCTCTTCTATGGAACCAGAAAGCAACACAACAGAAAAATCTGAATCCAACGAACGAGCCAACGGTTATAAAATTCTACCCATCTTTCTACCAGGAATAAAAGACATGGATATCTTTAAAAAACTGCATTGAAGAAGTATTAAAAAAACGAATACAGCTATAGAGGAATACAGAGAAACTTATCAAACATTTTTTTAAACTACAATTTCATACGTATCAGCTCAAAGACGAACGTTATTTTAGATTTGTACTTCAAAAAACAAATTCACGCAAAAGTAGATGTTAAAGAACTACAAGAAGAAATTGAAAGCTACGGCCAAAATGTTCGCCAACACAGACAAACAAAACCACCACTACCTCACTTCTTCACCGAACAACCTAGCAACAATAATACAGATATTTACTACATAGATACACGTAGTTTATTGAACTGCAAAACCAAAATAGAAGTACCTCGAAAGAAGAAAAAAATCGTACAAAGAATAATATGTCAATAATAAAGACTTAGAAGAACATACTGCCATCGGAAACACCGCTATGTGAAACGTGAAGTAAATCATCCAACCAAAATCTGTAAGAATAGAAAAGAAGACTCACTTAAATGCGTTCTATGTGAGCCCAGCAAACTAGTTTAGTACACCCGTCGTTAAATTTTTACATTTTTTACACAAAAAAGAACTGACAATGTTTCACAAACTATGAGAAATATTTCAATTTTGGGTGCTTTATCCTCGTTCAGAATTTTATGCAGTTTCAAAAAATGCCATCATTTGCCACATTCGGATGAAAAATGTGCCTTTTAGAGGCGTTTATAAAAAATGCCTAGTTTTTAGACATATCAAAAATCTTCAAAAAAGGTCTATTTTAACGCGCCGTAGATACTAAACTATTAAAAATACGGCCGTGAGATTTGGACACAAAATTATATGCACAATAAACTTCAATCAAAAACATTAAACGAAAACTCTAAGGCTAATTTAACTTGTTCAACATGGAAACTATTACATTGAATATTTCATGCCAATCACATTCGTTTCGAACGATTTGGCGAATTTCGGGGGAAAAAAAGAGCATCTGATGGGAAAATGATTATTACAAGTTTATTCTCCATAAAACTTCGTTTTAGAACACTTCTTTCGGGAAATATCTGGCACATGTCGAATATCGCAAATTTTGATGGGTCGTGAAATTTGTTTATTATTTTTAGAAAAAAAGAACTGTCCATACCTCACAAATTGTGCGAAATATTTCAATTTTGTGTGCTTTATGCTTGCTCAAAATGTCATGTAGTTTCAAAAATCTCAATCATTTGCAAATTGTGCCCTCAAGAAGCGTTTATCAAAAACGCGTTATTTTTAGAGAAATTGAAAATCTTGAAAAATTAGTCTAAGTAGACGCTCCGTAGGTCCGAACTATTAAAAACACAGCCGTAAGATTAGCACACGAAGTTATATGAACAATGAACTTCAATGTGAACAATAAACAAAAACTATAAATCTTAATAAACCATGGAAATTTTTACAGTGAATATTTTATACAAATAAACTTCATTTCGAACGATTTCACGAATTTTGGAAAAACTGAGCATCTGCTGGAAAACATATTATCACCAGTATATTCTCCATAAAAATCCGTGCTAGAACACAGCTTTCGGGAAAAATCCTGCCCATATCGAATATCGCAAAATTGGAAATTTCATGTATCGTTGAATATTGATATTCTTAGACGAAAAAGAACTGCCAATATCTCACAAACTATGCAAAATATTTCTATTTTATGTGCTTATCCTCGTTTAAAATTTTAATTATTTTCAGAAAATGGCATCATTTGCCATATTTGGATGTAAACTGTGCCCTCTAGAACGCGACATTTTTAGAGATATCGAAAATCTTGAAAAAAGGGTCAAATTCAATACACCGAAGATCCGAAACTCTTCGATATACAGGAGTGAGATTTGAATTATCAGTACATTAAACATCAATATGAAAACAATACGAAAACTCTGTCTTAAAGAAATGAAAATTTTTACACTAAATATTTAATACAAATCACCTTCGATTCTAACGATATTGCGAATTTCGGTGAACCTGAGCATCTGATAGAAAAATGATTATCATCAGTGTATTTCCATAAAATTTCGTACTGATACAATTCTTTCGGGAAAAATCCGACTCCTGTCGAATATTGCAAATTTTAACAGGTCGTGGGTCGTTTGATTTAACCATTTTTTTGACAAACCAAACTGCCCGTATCTCACAAACTATGCGAAATATTTCAGTTTTGAGACCTTTATATTCGTTCAGAATTTCATGTAGTTTTAAAAATGCCATCATTTTCCACATACGGACGTAAACTGTGCCTTTTATCAAAAACGCGTCAGTTTTAGAGATATCGAAAATCTTGAAAAAATTGTCAAATTTGACGCGCCGTGGATTCGAAAATATTAGAGATACAGGCGAAAGATTTGCACACGAAATTATATGTATAATAAACCTCACTTTAAACATTAAACAAAAATACTGAGTCTTAATGTACTTGTTCAACATGGAAACTTTTACATTGAATATTTCATACAAATCACCTTCGTTTCGAAGTATTTTGCGAATTTCGGAAAAACTGGGAATCTGATAGAAAAATGATTATCACCAGTTTATGTTCCAAAAAATTTCGTGCTAGGACACTGCTTTCGGGAAATATCCGGCTCATGTCGAAAATCGCAAAATTTGACTGGTCATGGGTCGTTAAATTTTTACATTTACTTACTTCCATTCACAGAAGAAAACAATATTATTTCATACTATCAATTCGGCTTTAGGTTGAAACATGCACCTACGGGACAAATCTACAGAATAGTAAAAGTCATCAATGAAGAGCTGGAAAAGAAATATTTTTTGGCGTCTTTTTGGATATTGTCCAAGCTTTTGACAAGGTGTGGCACTGAGAATTTTATATAAAATCAAAAATATGTTACCCTACCTGTTTTTGCACTACTTCACCCCTATCTTACTGGAAGAGGTTTCCAAATAAAATTTAAGGAACAAAAATCATTATTCTCTCCTGTCGCCGCTGGAGTGAAGTGTTCTTGGTCCACTACTGTATTTACTGTACATGGCAAACCTACCTGTTTCAACGGACATCATGTCAGCCGTGTTTGCTCATGACACAGTGTTCTTAACCTCTAATGAAAATTACTTCGAAACATCAGAAAAACTTCAAGAATACCTCACTGTGATGCAGGAATGGTTCACAAAGTGAGGTATAAAAACTAATGAAAGCAAATCTGTCCACTAGACGTTTACACTCAGTCCAAATAGATGTCCTCCAATTAAAATCAACAAGGATATACCTACAGGGAGATTGCGTAAAATACTTTGGTATACATCTCCATCAAAAAATGACTCGGAGGACACACATTAAAAATAAAAGAAAAGCTATCACAATCAAGCAATAGTACTGCCTTCTAGGCAAGAAATCGTCTCTTTCATTGGGTAATAAACTACTGACTTATAAATCAATATTAAAATCTTTCTGGGCCTACAGAAAAGAACTTTGGGGCACTGCGGCTAACTCAAACCTAGAAATACTGCAGCGATTTCAATCGAAAACTTTACGATTACTTGCCAATGCCCCGTGATTTGTTTCAAATAAAACTGCACAATAACATACATACACCCACAATAAAGTCCCCTTCTGTTTCCAAAAATATTATAAGCGCTTAGAAAATCACTCAAATTACTTAGCATTAAGCTTACTCGACAATAGTCAGACTTAAGGAGATTGTGCAGATTTTATCCCCTGGACCTCATAAATAGGTTCGATCATTGAAAACATATATATATGTATATATATATATATATATATATATATATATATATATATATATATATATTGTATTGTATTGCTATCGAAAATTGTACTGTAACAAACTAAAACAGTTTGGAATTATTTTATTTACTAAAACATAATTACATTCGTGATTGCCAGAAATATAAATGTATTTATATATTGTCTGTTGTTTTTCTGTCTTGATCACATTTGTCTTATGTTTAATTTGTGGTTTATACCTTTTATTTGATTGCTACTGAAAATGAATTCATGAAGGACTGTGAATGCCGAGTTCCTTCACATGCCATTGTAACTGTGTCAAAAGATTTGCCTATTGTTTGGATGTAACAAATTGCAAATAAAAAATATATAAAATAAAATAAAATGTTTTAATATCAAACTCACAAGTGGTGGTCCCAGGCGGAGAGAAGCGCGAAGGAGGTAAAGACACCGTTCGACTCGGCGACGGCGGAACAGCATTGGAGTGACCTTGGCGCCGTTGAACACGCTCACCGCCACCATGGACACGACATCCGTGAGGTGGCTCAGGTTGTCCGTACTGTATTTGATGTTTATCATGCCCGTCACCGTAAAGATAAGGTACAGCGTGACAGTGAAGACGGTGTAAATTTGATACTTAACATCTCGGGGCCGCTCTCCCTAGAAAGATAAATATACAATATTTTTGAAGCCTCTTTAATAGAGACTAAACAAATTGTGTTATCGATTAATAAGATGTTTGCTGACAAAATTCGATAAATAAAAAATATTTTCTTTGCTTGCTTCTTTAATGTAAATAAAATTAGTACACCCTTGTAACTCAGTACACCTTGTTCTTTGTTCCAGCAGTGACTAGAAAACTACAGGCAATCATTGCGTTTTGCATGAGTTATTGGCAACACTGTAAATTCCAATTGTCACTGGTTTATAAACATCCACATTTATTGAGTACGTTATTATTTCATTTAATTACTTTCTTGGCGTTGAAATTAATGTTTCTAACGTTTTCATGATTGGTTTTCTTCGAAATGTTAAGGTTAAACGTGTACTTACTACATACAATAAAATCCTTATCATTTTTGTGTAGGATTTCTTATTTAAAGAAACAAAATAGCTATACAATACTTTATCCATTGGTATAGATTTACACAAACAAAACAGTCGTCGTTTGGACCACTTTTTTACCTTGTACATAGAGCCTCCTTTAAACATCAAAAATTTAAAATATTGGAATAGAATTATGTTTCTAGTTTACGAGTATATACTTCCAAATTTTTAATTTTATAGATGATTATTTAAGCAGAAATACAACGAAAAGCATATTCAAGAAAATTAAAACACGAGACTTGTCACAGATGTCAGGCATCAGGGCGTGTCACAATCAAAAAATCCTTATCACATCAACATCTCATCAACTACTGTCTCCCATTATTGAATAATAAAAATTAATTTCCATTTACTTTGCCACAATGTGTAGAGGAACATTGAAGAATCCTCTAAAAAGATAGTGAAGAAAGATGAACGAAAGACAGAAAAGTCAAGGAAGTTTTTGAACACTCCGGAGAATAACGAAATTGAGGAGCGATCATCTACAAAAACAAGACCATGTCCTTAGTTGAACCCCCAAAACTGAAAACTTCTACGGGCAAACATTCTACTAAACATAACCACCCAAACTAGCACGCCCACTGCTCAATAATAACAAATAGAATGTTCGAATCGAACATTGAAATTAATTGAAAGCCATACTTTAACAAAAGTAGGTTACTGCCCTATTACTACAATAATAATACTGCAATAACATCGTATAATAACGGTACACAAAATAGCACTTCTCACTAAAACAAAGTCAAAAAAGTTACAAAACACAACATGTATTCACATTTAATGGCGTGTATGCAAACATTTAAAGCCGAGAATTCATTTCCTTGGAAATTCATTCTTGCGTCACGTCAAGGCGAGTAAGTGGCGGCTTTCTCACCTTTTGTCAGCCGACATGGCAAGGTCGCCAGACGCCGGCCAGAAGCAGCATGCGCATGACGAAGAACAGCGAGAGGTGGTGTGAGCTTACTCACCTTGCGCCAAACGAAGTCGCGAGGGCGTCAGACGCCAGCGATTGGCAGCATGCGCATGCCGAAGGCGAGCGAGTGGCGGTGTGAGCTTACTCACCTAGCGCCAGACGACGTCGCGAGGGCGCCAGACGTCAGCGGAGCGACGCATCCGCATAGCGAAGGCGGGCGAGTGGCGGTGTGAGCTTACTCACCTTGCGCCAGACGACGTCGCGAGGGCGCCAGACGCCAGCGGAGCGACGCATGCGCATGGTGAAGGCGGGCGAGTGGCGGTGTGAGCTTACTCACCTTGCGCCAGACGACGTCGCGAGGGCGCCAGACACCAGCGAGGCGCAGCATGCGCATGGTAAAGGCGAGCGGGTGGCGCCAGCGGCCGCCGCCGTCGCCCGGGGCGTAGTCGCCCCCGCCCGCCCACCGCTCCCAGCTCTGCTCCGCCGTGGGGTCGCCCTCTGGGCGCGGCAGCTCCTCCCGCCATTGCACGTCCTCGGTCTCCCACGGTTTCTCATCCACCCTCGCTTCTGACTCCATTGACTTTTGGCTACACTCCTAGCAGAATTTAATTCAATTTCCTGAAACAACAGAACAATGCTGATCCTATCATGTGCTGGTCATATCGTATCCTGAGCGAGATGTATACTTGTCGTGTAGTACACTTGTCATATTATAAGCTTGTATTAAAATACATTAAACCTATCATCACTCTTGAAATGTATTCTAATAATTTAGTTTTTCAAATTCTTTATAATGTGTGAGGCATAAATGTGTGAGGCTATAATAACAGGCAGTACACATACATAAATTAAACAGGTGTTTGAATTTCTAACAATATATTCTTTAAGAATAATGAAAATAGATTACTTAACTGATTAGCATGGGCTTGAGCGCTGCCTGCGTACTTACTTCGGATTAGGGGGGTTAAAATGTTTCTTTTCACCATTTCCATGGTCATGGCAGACGATCTCGAGGCAATCTCGTCACAAGGCTCCGGTGAGTTCTCTCAATCTCAGCCACTCCTTGCGAGTCGTATTATGTTCAGACAATTCTCTCAATGTACAACCAACCAAACGTTTATTCATTCAAACTGCACAACTTATCCAAGTTAGCATTTGAACATAAATTCTATAGGCTTCCTTGATGCGCTGCGTTTCCTTCCCGTCGTCGCCGCCATGGCTCGTGGCTTGCAGTGGCACGCTTCCCTAGAGTCCCTAGATACAGAGAGTAGCGCATTCCGTTCTTCCACCAATCCCGCCGTTTCATATCCAGTTGTCAGGAGAATTGGAACTGTGTGGTATTCTGTTAGTTTAGAACCATGACTCTATCCCAAACCAACATTAATATTGATGAAAATCTCCTTAATGTCACCAAATGTTACAATTTACCTTCAGCTCCTGAATACTGCCTGGCGGACCTGGCCGGTGAAAGGATACTACATGGCGTCGGTTGCGCTACTCTGTGTATCTAGGGACTCTACGCTTCCCCAGCGTGCTCCCGTGTTCCTCCTAAAGATTACGCAGTACCGCACTCGAGCGTGGGCTCGCTTACACCCACTACGTTCCCGTGCTCGGTCTGGCATTCCCGGCGTCGGTCGCGGGTCTCAACAGCCCGTGGCAGTGCCGTCTCCACGCGGTACGCCGTCCAAGGTCCGCTGGCGACGCTCCCGGTCGCCGGGGCAAATATAAAAGATTGTAGTGGAAACTCAAACTCGAAACCATTGTTGTTCACTTTATAACTGCAGAGTGGAGAGGAGATGAGACGATGGAAATAAGTTGAATATTTCGGAATTTACGTTGTATTTTTAAAAAGGAGGAAGAGAGTAAAGAAAAGGGGCAAGTTGCAGTGCGGTTAGAACAGGTAAATGATCGGATGAAAGTTTTTGTAGTGACTGAGACTGTAGAATGCACCGAAATGTACAGGTGGCCCCCCCTCTCGGTCTCTCTTCTTTCTCCTCCTGTTTTCCCTCTTCATTTTTATTTATGATTCCTTTCTCTTATATTTCCTTCTCTTCCACTTTTCTCCCTAAATTGTTCGGCCCTAAGCCGCCATCCTGATTGAGGTTTTCTGGGTTTACTCAATCGCTTAAGGCGTATGCCGGGATGGTTCCTAGATATGTTCTCCCAGACGTAAATGTGCAGCTTGTCCTCCCCTCTTAAAATGTTACTACTCTATATGTATGTAAATTCAGTGGTTAGGCGGAAGAGCAGGCCCTATGGCCTGAGCCTATAATAAAGGCATTATTATTATTATTATTATTATTATTATTATTATTATTATTATTATTATTAGAATGCATGTCTCTAGTAAGGATGGAAAAATTTAAGATTTGATGAGGTAAGCTTTGATAAATATGCGTCGGAGTTGGGATTGGGGTTATTTGGAGATTGACGTTGGATTCTATGCATTTATAAAAAATATTTCCTGGCGTATTATTAGTAGCACAGCTCCTTTCCACTCTCTTGCTGTTAAAGTCTCTTGCTGTTAGGTGATTAGGTGGTAAAAAGCATATCCGCGTTTCTCTTAATATTAAAAGTTAATAATTGCTTTGCCATTTTGGTCTTAGAAGCATAGATTCCCAAATACTTTTTTTTTTTTTGTAATTTTTCGATTTCCTCATTAGCCTGAAAATATTACAACGATTTTATGAGCATCGACGTGTTGACTCGGGTAATTGTAAGTGTAATTTGTGAACGCGGGCATTGGAATTCTAAGACCGGGTTGACACTCTAAGGTTCTGACGCCTAAAATTCGGGGTCGTTATTTTTACGTTTTCGATGTTTCCTTTGTGAGCGAAAAAGTCACATAATCACAAAAAAGGTAAAATATGACATGACTGTTGAAAACACTGTTAGTTTAAATGTTCGAACCAAACGCACTGCCTTCATTGAGCAGGACCGGTTTCGACACTAGCTATACAGCTAGGTCGAATTCAATCGCTGTCTGGAGGAGAATTCTAGCGACTGGCTGCTCTGATCGGTAGTTTTACGCTGCTCTGATCGGTAGTTCTCCGTTCAACACCAGGCGAATGCTGGAGCAGTACTCTAACAAACGGGCCATGAACAGCGCGGGATCTCACCTTCCTCTTCCTTGTCCCAACCTGACCCTTTACACACACTAAAATAAACTACACAACCACACATGCCGGGAGACCCGTCAGGAGCTAAGAGCTTGTTCCTGCTGGAAATGTCTCAATGTTGGGAGATGCGTGGTGGGTGGGAAACCCGCTAGCCGACGGTAGGTCGGCGCCATACAGCAGGGGAATTATCACCGCCACCTCCCGAGCAAAACACATGAAGCACACTTACGGCACTAATGACCGTGGTAGTTGACGTGCCCGGAATCACTTAACAATCGATCAATCAATCGAGCATCCTCGAGATGACGCCGATGCCTTGGCATTTTCTACGTCTTTCTGCACTTTTTGCACAAGGAGAAGCGGTCAACGCATGCACCATGGGCGTAGGGCCAACCTATAATTTTCATACCTTTATTACCGACCTGATGACACTTTCAGATAACCATGGAGGCTTAGTCTTTAAGGCTGTTTTATCTTTTATCTTAATAACTTTTTATCTTCGTTTTCAGTTAAACATTAATTTTATTCAGTAACATTGTCCACTGTCAATTAAATTTTGTGGCGCACGAATTTATCATCATTGTACATCGATGTTTTAAAGTTCGTTATTACATCAGTTTTAAAAATCGGTGTTTAAAAACATAAGATTTTTTAATCAAATTATTATTACATCGATATTTTAATTTGAATTATGGAGTGGAATTAATTTGATATATGTTCTCTCATCGATGTCACGTCACATTATTGGTGACTACAGCTTTCCCTCAGTAAAGCAAAGGGGCGGTTCGGTGCGGTCGACTTAAGCAAAGACGCCAGAATCGTTAGATACACACACATCTTAAAGGAAAATATTTCATTATCGTTATTTATTTTTGGCGTGATTTAATTCTAGAGTACTGGTACTGCAGGCTGGTGGTGAAGCTTGCTAGACCTTAAAACCTACTATTCATTATGGAGCAAATGTATTTATTTATTTCACCGTTTTATATTGTTGAAAAAGCACTTTCTGTTACCCAAAAATTCTAGTACTTTGTATAATTTTAATTTTATTTTCCATTTGCCCTGATCTTTGTAATCCTTTTTTGTTAAAATCTTCCCTTTCAAAGTCCCTCAATTTCTCTCAACCAACTATGTGTAGGTATTCCTCTTTTCTTCCTACCCACAGAAAACAACTAAAATTATTTCTGGAATTCTATTTTCTTTTATTCTTTTAACATGTCCAAGCCACGGAGCAATTATAACGTGTTATAAATAAAGGAAATAATGTGGATTTCAAAGAAAGTAATACATATGTACAAGGTATTTTTTTTAAATAATAGCCCTAGAATGTTGAACATGAATAGTTGACCTAATACATTTAAATTATTTTATAGAAGTAAATTTTAATGGATTTGTAAATAATTTTAATTTTTTCTTTCATAATAGAGAATAATTGTAATTTATTAGAAAATAGAACATGTATTTTAATTGACATTTTTCATAATTAACTCATCCACTTGACGGATTATGAGGCATTGCACCGTGAGATAAAAGTCCTATGATGATGGAAAATAATGATGGATTTAATTTGTCATTACTAGATTGCAACCTAGGTCTTATAATATACTATATAGAGTAGCTGAAGCTCCTCCATCTTTGCGGAAAATTGAAGCCATGTTTTTTGCAGTCAAAGCAGCGCCCTCCGGTGAAACAGAGTGTTTATATTCCGATTTGCGCTGGTTAAGGCCGTGTGGATGCGGGTCGCGCGTTGTTTTACCTCCAAAACCAATAATATAAAAACCAAGTCGTAACATGTAAGCATAACTAATTGAGAAACTTTAAAACTCGTTGGTCACTGCATCGGTTAACCTCATTAAAATGTAAACTGTTGAAATGTTATTCAGTTAGCATAACGCCTTAAAGTGAATGTTATATCAATAAGAAGCATACAAACAGATCACAAATAAGGCGGAAAACTTGAAAAATTATATATTTGACGACTTCTATTTTTACAGTTATATGTTGAACATAATGAAGGCATTGTGAATATTATTCTAAATGCTAATATAATTTAAATACAGGTAAACGAAAAAACAAAATTATAAATAAGATCTAATACAAACCACACGTCGATTCATTACAACAGTTCTACAACATCAGGCACCTTTCATGTTTTGACTGCAAAACATGGCGGCCCCTAGTTCGTCGGGAATCCTCCAAGGGCCCTGAAACCTGATGGTCAGCCTCTATGCACACGAAAAAAAGGACAGTTGCAATATACCAGATTCATGATACAGTAACAAGGGAACTTGTTACAGTATCGTGGATCTGGTATACTGCAACTGTTCTTTTTTTCGTGTATAGTATATTCTAGCTCGTTTCTTGCAATAAAGCATGGAAACATAGTACAACAGAATTTTAAATAAATAAATAAATAAATAGTACCGCGCTGTTGGGTTGATTAGTAAAGTTTGTTTGAAGATCAAGAATGAAACTGTTATCTTACTTATGATAGATTGATGTTTTTGAATGGATGCATGTCTTCAATTTCATTACATTTTAATTTGAGTGAAAATATGTTTTTATCTGTAGAATAAATTATTTTAATAACTTTGACAAAAATATTTTTTCGGCCCACAGTTTTGTAAACTATCGGGTTCACTTTCATGGAGTACATTGGCATTTTCTTAGCGCACCTTCTAACATCACATTAGTGCTAAACAGGGACAAATTAAACAGTGAAAGCATGCAGAAAAGAAACCAAACCTTACCAAAAATTAACAAACAGATTGGAGATAATCAATATCACTCGTACTGAAGGTGGAGTTTGAGCAAATTTACTACTCTCAAAACTATGACTACTATCTTCTGAACCAAAACTTCAATAATTTCAAATAAAATAACAATCCTCTTCAAAGAGTTTTAAAGTTCTGCGCTCGAAGACAAATTTGATCAATCACGAGAAATTCCTTGTATTTTTTATCAAGGAAAAGATGTTCAATTATCAAAAATTCCTTTTTGACGGTTTTAATTTGTGCCGTCATGTTATTATTACCTAGCGTTCTTTGATACACCTCAAAGTAAATAACTTAACTGATTTTTGTCATCATAAATTCAGAAGCTTGGTGCGGTCACAAACACTTCTTAAATACACTTCCGTTTTAAGTAAAAGTAAGAAAAAGAGCTTGGTAATACTTCTGTAGCACGCGGCATACTTCTCACGCGGAAGGACTGTAATATTGATTACATTTCTTTGTAAAACGACACAGGGGGAGATACAAAATTTCCACAAAACCAACTTCAGAAATAATGGTACATTTACAAATATTTCAGATGAACTGACATAAACAATTATCTCTCGCAATTAATAAAGAAAAACAAATATTTAAAGAGCAAAATATTTCAAAATTTATACAGGAACTCTCATGGATTGACTGGAAATATATGTATATTTCTTTAGTTTGGATGAAAAAGTAAAATTATTTTTATCGGAACAGATCAGTCTAAGTAATAGAACCTTTTCTCTTAAACGTGTTAAAGGAAAACTCACCAGATCCAAACCAACAAAAGTTAGAAATAAAGAGTAAAATGGTTTTTTTATGATTTATATATTAGTACCAGCTTAAGTAATATTAAAATCATATTAAAAGCTTCAAAAAAGCATTGCTTATGTTAATTAAGGAAACTAGAATAAGAAATAATGATATTGTTATTGACAGCGCTAGTAATAAATCAAACGCCATGTGAGACATTATAAAGAAAGATATTAGATTCAGATCCGTGAAGAATAATCAGTGTAACAACATGCTTATTGATTATAAATTCAATAGTTTCTTTGTTGACAAAACTGAAGAAATACTGAGCAAAATTTCTATGTTTCCAGATAGTAAGGATTCTATTTTTTATCTAAATACAAATACAAAGCAGAAACTTGACAATGTTTTCAACTTTCACCTTGTAGAAGTAGCAGTCACCGAACAAGAAATACTGAAAATGCAGGTGTAAAGATATCTATATCTTAAGCTCACTTGTATTGAAATATGGTTTGAATATTTTAAAGGAGGCACAGACTCATATTGTAAACTCATGTTTTATAGGTGAAAGTTTTCCAAAATATTTTAAACTTGTTAAAGTGATACTTCTGGTAGTAATACTACTGGCTAAGTGGAAACGTAACCAATAAATTAAGTAGTTATTCGATGCTTATTGTCCCTATTTGCGACAATTTAGGCGTAATCCTTTGTAGTGACTTGAGTTGGGGTGATCAAGTAAATCGCACCGGAGAAAAATCGTGGATGCGTACTTTGAAGGAGACCAACAGTAATGTTACAAAGTTGGCGTACATTTCTTTAGTACATCCCAGTTTAGAATATGATGCCGTATGCTGTGATCTATTTCTACTAGGTCAAATTCACGAGCAAGACAAAATTCGGAAAAGAGCCACAAAATTCTCTGGTAACCGACTGCCCACAACGAATCGCACATAAATCGCTCACAATTAAATCGCAGAAAGTGACTGGACTTGCCTCATTATACTCGTATGAGTCGTATTTACGTTTCCCTGTGTGGAAGTAAACCCGAAACAGGCCAATCAAATCGACAGGTATAAGCAGAGGGAAGCATTAATTCAAACTTCGTACGTAGGGAAATTCTCCGTAATAATTCATACAACAAACAAATGGAACAAATCATCTGCGAAAAATTTGGCACTGTAGGGGCAAATAGCCGAAGAAAGTAGTGTAACATACACATTTATTATTTTTGTTTTTTGTCAAGTGATTTTGGTTTAAAAACTGATCTGAATGCATGTGGTGATTATCGGTAAAAATGATTATCGGTAAAAATGATTATTGAGGAGCTACAGGAGTCACTAGAATATCATACTGTAACCAATGTGGCTGCCGGATGTAAACATTTCTTTACAAACGAAAGAAGAATAAACGTGATTTCAAACTTGATGAGCAACGAAACACATTATTTTTATCTGAGAAATTACATTGATTTTATCGTTATCATAACTGCAATCATGCAAATATTTATTTTCTCTAAAACCTGGTTTAATTTTTTTTCAATAAGCTCAGCATCTGGTTGCTGCTTTACATTAGTTTGTTGACATGTTTAACATATTGTACATACTCGTTTTTAAATGAACGTAAGAAATAAAAAATTCTAGAAAACCTGTTGCCTGGGTTAAAGCGTGAAAGACATCATTCAAATATTGCTTTTTAAGAAAAGAAGAAACTGTAAATTTATTTAAAGATTAAAATACAAGCTTCGATCAAAATTAAAAAATATATAAAATACAATAAATAACATCACTACACTAAAAATGAAACAAACGCGTTTCGGAGTCACTGTCATGGTCACTTCTTTCAAATTATTCAGTTGGTATTCTGTCTTTATCATAGGTAATACCACGAGTACTTTGGAAATTGTCAATAAATTCACGACTCGCGAAGCAAGGAGAGGATTTATCTGAGAATTTCCAAAGCTCGAGTAGAATTTAATAGAACTATTCCACGAGTGAAATTATGTCCACCGGAATTCCAAAATGCGCCAAATATTGAAAATAGCTACAAGCTCTGTTAAAATCACAAGCGACAGAGTGATCGATGTAGTATACCGCCACCTCAGATAGATGAGTCGCAGTTTACGATTGGGCAGTAGGGAGAAGCGGTAAGAAAAATGGGATAGAAAAAGCA
Organism: Gryllus longicercus; assembly: GCA_038098605.1. Classification (NCBI taxonomy): domain Eukaryota; kingdom Metazoa; phylum Arthropoda; class Insecta; order Orthoptera; family Gryllidae; genus Gryllus; species Gryllus longicercus. The sequence continues at coordinate 1,635,112 of JAZDUA010000007.1, read as the reverse complement.
ATAAAAATTTTGATATACACCGCCCTGATTGAGGGGTTTTGTACGTACAGTTTAACACTGTTGGTTTTAACTTCACGAGTGGAATAGTCACTTTAAATAGCTTTCAATTTTAGTGTCATACCAATACAGAAATACTTTCTCGAACTCGGTATTTGTTAAACAAACACGTTTAGACATGCTTTGCTGGAATTTCCTTGCAAAGGACGTTGTGTCAAAAGTCACACAAATACCGTAGTGCAGTCACCATGAATGCGACGAACTTTTTTCAGCTAAATCAAAATTACAAGTACGACATCAAAGCAATAAGGTGTCTCAGAAAAATTCTTATACACTTCGACTTGCAAAAAGTAGATTTCGAATTTGCAGCTCGGCAACAGGCCTCGGCACCAGTGGAGCCTGTGTGTTTCGAATTAGGAGAGGTGGCATGTGTGTTCATCCTACTCATTTTGTCCTTTCGTAAGTAGTTTCAGTGATTTGAAACTTATCAGTCATTTCCTGAGTAGCAAAACAGCGTAGAATGGATTCATCTGAGAAGTTTCAAACTATGATTGTAATTCGGTTAGACTGTTTCACTAACGAAATTCATAAATCCATAAAATAGTAGGAATAAAATGTTAAAAAGAGCGAAAAATATTCCTTGGGGGTTGTTTCAGACGCTATATTGATAACTGCAGTTTCCTAGATGAAATATTTATTTATTTTTCAAAATAGTTGAATGTCATCTGCGGTAAAACGAGTGAAAACCACACAAATGAACTTTTAGATTTAAGGCGCCCGTAAATAGTTTATTACTATAAAAGTCTATTGACCAAATTGAAATTTAGAACCCATGAATGAAATACAAACTCATCTCTTGAACGAATGAAAACTGTACCATGTAGTGTACGACTTATTTGTAAGCATCGTGATTGTAATCCGTTTCTAAGGTAACTTTTATGTTGATAGCAGAAGATATAATTGAGGTGATGGCTAAAACAAGGTCGCACACGTTAAAGCAGTGTTCTGAGAAGAAAGCAAAGATTTTGATCATTTAGTATCCTCCAACACGATGTATTTATTTGCTTAATTGACGCATTAATGCTAACATGCGATTCTGGATGTCAGGTATATTATATTATTTATGTAATTAGCTGCCACCGGCTTTTACCCCATTGCAAATTTATGTTTATCTTATCTTCAGACAATTTAATGAAATAAATGAAGAGAAACTTTTTATGAGGTACTAGCGACTTGTGTTAAATGCTAGAATGGAACGAAAGTGAACAACTCTGCGACGTAGTTCTCGGTGTTGACGCGTTTGTCGATGGCTGCGCAGCTGCATGGAGCGATGCGGAACGCTCTAGCGACTTCTGGAGGAACTTGGACGATCGAGCACTTTCATATCGAGTTTTGAATTTGAAGCATATCTGCACACAATTATTACCTCCTAACCCTTTTACAATGTTTCACTGAAACATTGAAAACAAGAATTTCAAACACTACTACAATAAATTGTTATAAACTTTACCCCTAATTTTTTTACAATGCTACATGTTTTTTATGCGAATAATAGCAGAAGGTACAATTGAGACGACAGCCAAACAAAAACCGTTCTAATTTTGTCATTGTTATTTAAACTAACACTTTTAGTATCTAGCCGTTGAATAATATATTATCAATTGTAACAGCATGTATGTTGTAATGAAATAGATCAAATACTCGTATGTTATTAGAGTATGAACTTCTGTTTAACAAACCTTGATGTTTAAAAAATGAATCTTCAAGTTTTAATTCACTGTGATAGCAATCATTTTATCAATCATTGTAACTTATTCTTTCCACTGATTACACCATCCATAATTTTTACTTATACATAGACTTGAAGTTTCACTTTGGGCTTGTTATTTGCAATACGCATTTTTTTAAAAATATTTTTCATTGAAAACGTATGGGGCCGTCCATACATTACGTAACGCAAACATTTTGAGTATTTTGAATATCCTCTCTCCCCCTGTAACGCAACCGTAACGCGCGATTGAACCCACCGAAATAATCACATAACGCTTGCGAGACCAAACCCCCTCGTTGTACATGCAGGAAAGAAAATAAATTATAACTCAGTAAAAAAATTGTATTTGTTTTATTTGTGTTGTGTTCTAAAATTTAATAATTCGATTGGAATATCGATAATAAGTTCGATAATTAAAGTCGAAATTAGTTGTCGATGCTGCCTGCGCCTAACAATAAGACTGTGGGCAAATTTTGAGTGAAGGAAAGACGCACAGGCGAGAAAATTTCTGATCACAAGCCGTTGGGCGAGAGTCTACTGCGTCAATTCAATTGTATTCTACAAAATACTACAGATCAATTTTGAATATTTTCTTCGTAATCTTACAGATTCGATACAAAATTGATGAAAAAATATGTCCATTCATTCTAACAACTTATAATAACTTTTAATTATTTATATTTTAAAACAAACCAATTAGATAATACGTAGAACATCCGGAAAGTAGTACCCGTTTGCACCGTGTGGAGTGCTGGTGTGTAGAGTAGCGGTCGTACAAGTTCTAACACGCTCAGTTATATTTCAGCTGTCTGTGTGCAACGTTACAATTAAGCCTCGCTGGCAATGAGTATGTGCTTTCTGTGAGGGTTTATAATGTTCAAGAAAATAGAGAACGCCGTCAGTTGTGAAAATAGGGCTATGATTAGATTTAGCAACGCAATAAATGTGAAACCTTGAGATATTCATTGTCAACTAAAGGAGGTGTATGTAGACAATGTCATGGATGAGTCATCTGTTAGGCTCGGATAACAGAACAACTTGTGCAACAATTCAAATGGGAAACTTTCAACCATCCATCCCCAGACTTGGCATCCTCGGATTTTCATCTGTTTACAAAACTAAAAGACTTTTTGGCAGGAAAGAAATTTGAAAGTGATGAAGTACTGAAAGCAGCTGTGACTACATATCTCAATACACTGGCGGCAGAGGAGAACGAAGCTGGGATACAAAACCTCGTCACACGTTATGACAAATGCTTAAATTTACGAGGTGACTATGTGGAGGAGTAATTTAAAGTATGTTCTTTACAAATAAAACAATAATATTTGTTAAAATGTACTTTTTTTAAATTCCAAAATGGGTACGTCTTTTCGGATGCCCATCGTATTTTAATGTTTTAGTATAAGACTCAAAAAAGAAATTAATTCAACAAATGTAAAAAAATCATTTACGTAAAACTATTTGAATACCCCCTGCCTCAATATAATCCAGCTTAACGCTGCTTCAAACCCCCTGCCCCCCTCTTTAGCGTTATGTAATTCATGGAAGAGCCCTAATTAAATACTTACTAATTTAAAACATGTTCAAATTGTGTTCTAGGCAAGTTTCTGGACAATCCTTCATTCATATGATTGAATTAGTCTGAATAAAAAATCAGTTTTATTTCATTTTTTAATCAATTATTTCCACAACTTGTAAAGTGATTCGTAAACACTTCTTAAAGTTCAGTAAATCGGATCTGTCAGGTTATACCTAACTTTCATTTCTTTCTGTCCATATCTCTTCAAAGACGTACTTCAAGACTTATCTACTCCGCCAGTTACTTACTGATCTGCAGACGTCTGATAGCTACATACTAATCTACATTTAATTAAATAATACCATTCCATAAATTCAGTAACAGACAAACGATATCCATTAAAAGAAGCTAACTAAATATTTCATAGAATAATATTCGTTGCTTTGAATTACTCAGCTAATCTAACGAATGAAAATGTGTAGAGATATGGATTAAAGTAGTCAGAATTTATTACTTTATTCATTTCCAAAATAAAGTCCTCCAAGTTTTATAGGCCCTCTTTTAGCCACCATCACAATTATGCTCAAGAAAATAGAGATTAAAAATTACAGCTAACAACATAGAAATATGTGACATCAGATGAAATGATCGATATTTTAGCTGAATTAATAGACGTGGAATCTCGCATACGTAATAATACTACAACACTCTGTCCCCCCCATTCATCCGCAATGGACAGCCACGCGAGAGACCGCTATGCAGTTAATTCTAAAAGCATGGAGCATTCGCTTAAGCGGGAGCATGAAATAAATTCGTCATTAAAACTTGCGATGGTGGTAAGCACAAAATATACACAACAAAAGAGTATAACTTTAATACGTTCTACATTTCCTATGTACCGCCATGGAGTACTTCTCATGCTGCCGCCTCCAAGACGTGTAATCCAGAATCTGACATCCGATGCGCATAAGAGCTAGGGCCTGGTTCTTAATTACGAAATCAAAGTGTGCATGATACATCGTTCCTGACAGGATGCGCTAAAGTACCTTAAGATAGCGTACGTTAAGATAGCGTATATTTCTTTAATTTTGTTGAGTCCTGTAACACGTTAAGTTTTAGTTTAAGTCATTAAGTTTGAATTTATCTTCGAAATTAAGAAAACCACGTGGTAAGTGTCCATTAAACTTTTACATTAGTGACTTTTCTCTCTCTCTCTCTCTCTCTCTCTCTCTCTCTCTCTCTCTCTCTCTCTCTCTCTCTCTCTCTCTCTCTCTCTCTCTCTCTCTCTCTCTCTCTTCGTTTAGCATTAAATATTACTCCCAAGAGTGTTAACAAAGCATTGCTCTTTTTTCTTTAATAAGCCTTCACTGGTTGTACACCGATTCCACATCAATAAAAAATGTTGATGAAGGAAATGATAAGAAAGTCTGAATTGTCAGTCTTTCATCAATCAGATACATTTTCCCTTGCAGATTCTCGTTTACAATGATAATAATTGTATTAATAATAACAATAATTAGGTTGTTAATGATAAACATTGTTTTGTATTAGGGAGAAGAATTGACAGTTGAATTGCCGAGTCTTCTTTTATTTTGAAGCGTGATTTCAGGAAAGAAGTGAATGCCGGTGGTAGTGGCTAGTTAGATACGTAACCAATCAGTCGTTGTTGACTTGTTGCAGAAGAGCCAGCATTGAGTACGAGGCACGAATTAACTGCAACACCAAATATAAATGTCTTTAAGGGAGACACCTACAGTAATTTCATTGCCCCCCTTCTCCCCGAAAAAAACAAGAAAGTAGTAGTGCGAATAGGTGTACGAAAGAAATACAGGAAGTTTACAGTAATCAGCAGCATCATGTCGGTGTATCATTACTCTGAAGAAATGCTAAAAGGTAAAAGACGACAACAAGTAGTTACAGGTTTTGAAAAGTTGAGGAGAGTGAGGGAAAATATTTCTAACGCACCTATCTATGAAATAGCATGCGAAAATATTATTCAGTAAATAAATTCGGAAGTTACATTTCGGGATACATAAAATAAATGGCAATTCGGCTAAAAATATAACAAATAACTCGCTTTTTGGTGAATAATATTTGGTGTTATTCTTAATTCTACATGTGATCCTTGGTGTTTGAGAATTGTACTGTTCTCACATGCATAACAAGAAATTTCTTCAGCAATTTTGAATGTATGTAATCATATTTTTTAACGCTATGAGCAGTATTTTAAAGATAAGAAATCATTAAGGAAAAAAGAGAATGGCAAATCATGTGTAGAGGAAAGAACTATTCATGTCCCAACAAAGATCTTTTGGCTGAATCCCTTCCAGTATATCCTCCCCCCACAGCCCTATTGCATACCCACTACTAATTACGTGTCCACGTGCATTACAAGAAGCAATAGCGGAGTACTAATATCAGAAATAAAAGATCGAGGTACAACATAAAGACCCAACAAAAAACAAATACAATCCTAGAGAAAACTCATAAAACTTGGAAAACTTCTAACAGTCGCATTTCAATGGCACGGGGAGGGGTGGAGGTAGGAATTAACGAGAAGCCTTGGCGTACTTTTCTTCCTCTTTGTTTAAGATAAGGGACTTTTTCATATTTTAGAACTTTTATTATTATTATTATTATTATTATTATTATTATTATTATTATTATTATTATTATTATTATTATTATTATATTTAATAACCGCAAGTGATTGTTGTTCCTTTCAACGTTTATCGCTTTTTACGAAACAATACGAAACCGTCGCCTTGCATAAAGCACTTTGCGAAAAGTTCGGCGTTTTCTTACAGCCAGACCTGTCTATACACTCAAAAAATGAAATTATATTGTACTACATGACCATGTGTAGAAATGTTGTACATTCAAAGCAACATTAAAACGTTGAACTAGTTCCTCAAAAATTGGACGTAGCCATCTGCGTCTCTGCGCCAAGTACAGATAATGTTAATATATATATATATATATATATATATATATATATATATATATATATATATATATATATATATATATATAACTATATGGTATATAGTTGGGAATAATAAATTATTATCATGGTTTTCATCATCATTATCATCTCTGACCATATTACAACCAATAATTCAGTTGCTTAGCGAGGCAACATGAGATATAACCCCTTCCATGGTATATATATATATATATATATATATATATATATATATATATATATATTACTTTTTATTCATTCTATTTATTATTATATCCATTTTCTGTATGGTTTTGCTGGTTAATACATGTCGCATTAGCTATTTTTTAAATTTTTTTTCTTGAATTGATACTGAGGTACGCCAAGGATCTCACATAAGTGTCCTTCAGGTACCGGATTTGCATTAGAATATGACGGTAATATTGAGGAAAGTGATTGTATCACTCCTGTCGGATGGATTTGTTTTCGGACTGCGAATGATTCTCACACAAAACAAGGCAACTTAGTGTATTGACTCACCTCAGAGAGAATAGGTGTAAGTACAAGATAGTGTGTTCGTTCACCCCAATCCTAGCTATACCAATAATTCAGACCGATATGGATGGAACATGTTTGTAATGAATCCTCTTGTAATTTGGAAGTGCATTCGCCAATGAGGATGTAGACGCAACGCAGCGTAGTGCGCTGACTCACCGCAGAGAAGAGGTCTAGCCCGAGGACGGTGAAGCCGCTGACGTTGACGACGCTGGGGGTGAAGGCGCGCAGCATCACGAAGTACACGCTCTTGCGCGTGCTGGCACTGCACCGGAACCACTGGCTGTAGTACACGTCGTTCGCCACCTGTTCGCACTGGAACGAAATTGTCGTGTTACACGAACACTTTGCTTCTATAAATAGGTTAAATTATTTGTAATAAAGGCTTGCAATAACGAAAATGTTGCAGCAGGCAAAAGCATTATTAGAAACTGGTTGCATACGCTGTTTTTTATATTAAAGCATTATAAATTTTTAAAGTATTATAAATTTTGCATATAAATTGTATAACAGCATTATATATCAAATTTTAAAACAATCAAAATTGGTTTTAAAAATTGTTTTAGTTTTAAAACAGTTTTTCAGTGGAGAACATAGTCGTTGAGATTACATCACGAAGTTAGGAGGGGCGGGAAGGACGACAGTTATATATTTGTATCGTAAAAGGTCGTTTATAATGCGTGAATAAAACATATTTTCTAACTAGTATCATGCACACTGCTAAAGAATAATAAGTGAAATTCTGTCGTATAATGCATTAAATTAAAAATTTTTAGCAAGATCTCCATAAATACTGCAAGAACATAGTATAGTGAGCACAATACAACAGTTGTTTTTTGCCAAGAATCTTCTTCTTTTGCAAAGAACAAAGTAATGATTGCATAAAGCAACGCATAATTAGCAAATATTTAATTGTGGGCGTCCCTTTCCTTAAAGTTTTGCTATCGTATGAAGTCAGCTGTGTCGTGAGCAATGATGTATTGAGTATGAGTATTCATTTGGTAGACAGATTTATACAATTATTAGAACTTTTCAAAGATCTTCCCTATCGACTGAGCTATCTGGGATGGGGCTATGTGGGACAGGTTTTTCGAATTTTTTTTTGTACAGTCCACCTTTTATCTCCATAATCCACGGTGTGAACAGTATTTTTCCTGCGTTTCTCGGTGTATACCAACACCAACGCATGACTGGAGATTCCATTGTTTTAATTCAATTTCTGTGCGCTATGGAAGGTAGTACACACGACATGGCCCCTTTCCATCTGCATATTTTTTTAATATGTAAAGTATGAGATATAACCCCTTCCATGGTGTCCCAATCTGAACTGGGGAAGATGAGACGGAAGATTGCATGTGTTTGTGGCTCGTTTTCTGACACGTTGCTCAAGAATTTGCTCAGAAGTGATAAAGGAAACCACAATTGTTCAGGGAGTCAATCTAAAAACTCGATCTCGGCAGCAACCGCGATCTCGCTCATGGAGACATCGAGCAATTTTGAGGTCTTAGGCTTCCACGGCCAGTCATGAGCGTAATCTTGGCTGTCCGGGTGACGCCGTTCCGAAGGCTGTGTTGCCTAGAAGCGGTGGCGAAAGCTGTGAGGTAAGAAGCGGTGGCGAAAGCTGTGAGGCAACACAGCCTTCGACGCGGCGTCACTCAGACACCCAAGATCACGCTCATCGACCAATTTTTCCAGTTGCCGCACAACCTTCGCCACCGCTTCTAGGCAACACAGCCTTCGACGCGGCGTCACCCGGACAGCCAAGATCACGCTCATCGAGCAATATTTTAGGAATCCGCGCGGAATGCCGTAATACTTCTGACAACGGCACTCACACTTACAATATTTGATTTCATAGCTGGTCGCTGGCATTCATGTATGTACTAGCATAAACATGTACTAGAATGTACACTAATTTCTATTTTGAAACGAAATTGACGTTGTATGGCGGTGGATCACGCTTAGACAGGTCAACCGACTTAATCGACAGACGTTTTGCAGTCATTAAATTTTTCAGTATCAAGGACTCACAAATCATGAGTTCTAGTCATGTGTTAGCGTGTTTTTTTCTTCAAATTTAGCAACTTGTTTTATCCAGTTTTTCGTTACTAGGGCCCTGTAATAACAGTTTTTCTGGCAAAAATTCGCCGGATTTTCACGCAACATTACATAACTTCCTCTCTACTGCGTAAGCAATAGTTTAGTCTACTGCGTAAGCAAACGTTTGGAGCTATTTTGAGAAAGTGTTAGACTATCCTACGAGCTTCCTGTCAAGTACTTCCAAATATTAAGTGATTCGTTTCAAATTCGCAGGATCGTAAGCATAGCCATATCGATCCAGGAATATCCGTCTTTGCGAAAATGTAAACGGCTTAGTAGCCAGAGTTTCCATGAAGGGAAGGACAGGGAAATATTATTAATCAAGAGCCACCAAAAGTACTTCCTTTAAAATTTCGGCATCGATTTTTATGGCATATGTAACTTTTCTCTATACTTCGTATACTAGAAAGAAAAACCAAATTTGAGTAGTCGGTAATAACTAATGGCGGGAAATAGGGAAGGATGGTAAGGGCAGTGAATTTTGGGTTGGTGAAGCGGGACCTCATCGAACGTTTTTCTTCTGCCTCGGAGAAACAACGTACCTCCCACATAAGCTCTGTCGCAAAGTAACTGAAGAGAAGAATTTCCGACATTTCGTAGCACAGAAAGGAGATTGATGACAGTACCTTTGCGTTGCCGATTCCAAGCTAAAAACGTCAAAATTAATTAATTATGCAATAAATACGGAAAAGTATATTTCACAATTTTCATTCTAATAAATAAACCCATAAAAACTCTCTCTTTCTAAAACCAATGTACATTTTGAAATTATCGCACAGCACACAACTTCTTTAGAAAATAGCTTTTCAAAAAAGTAAATCAGTTTTTTATCACAATTTTTATAATAATTTTAATAATTTAATTTTTAAATAGTATACTACTGTAAAATTGCAGTACAAAACCCTTTAAAAATGGGACTATACAATATATTTAATCTTAAGATTATCATGAATGATTCAGAATAAATAAGTTGTATATAGTGGCCGTGGCCGTAGACGAATAATGTGCAATTGCGTATGAGTTGTAAAATTCAACTTGGATTCAGTGAAATGCTGCTATTGTTGAACTTACCGAGGATGTGTGGAATACTACACAAGTAATCAAAACCATCATGTTGAGACTCTCCACTAATATAATAGGACCCAACAATTCGCTTACTTCTCGTACAAAGCTACAAAAAACAATTAAACATTTCATTATTATACTCTGATAAACTTGGCAGCATGTTGACGGAAGTGCTGACTTATTCCCAGTATGCAGCGTTTTACTAATAGTTAGGTCTCACGTTTCCTCCACTATATCCCAGATCATTTACACTATCGTACTACATTTTTTTAAATCAAAGACTGTATATCTGGAGTGTTTCCGCACCCCAAGCTTTGCTGACAGCTCGAAGTATCAAACGTGAATTTAAACGGTAATGCACCCACCTGAGGATGGCCTGGTGCTGGCGGATGCACTTGGCGAGGTAAACGTCTGGCGAAGGCTGCGACTCCGGGGACAGCTCGCGGAGAGACGCACGGAGCATGCGCAGGCAGACGCAGCCTCCGTACAGCATGCCTATCCAGAAGATGTTGGACAGCACCGAGTAGGTGTCGTCCACGATCACGGCGACGGACTAGCGAAAGGAGAAAAAATGCTTTGTACTCTTCAAGAGTATTGATGGGTAACTTCTTTACTGTTGAACTACAAAAAAATTGGCGCGCGACAACTTCTGGTAAAGACTGTCATATAATACAACTTTATTTGTATCATCAACAACTCAGCAGTAGCATCCCGGATATAAAGTTATTGCAAACACTCTTCACTTAAACAAACATCTTCAACAAGAATAAATTCGTATCAATCACACAGTGAATTACTCGACAATATATTCAATTTAATCTGTACAATTCATTTTGGGCATAAATATATATGCACAATAAGTTGATCACGTTTTCTCTCATCTCTTATTTTCTGAAAAACATTTTGTTACTGCACATCTGTTTCTTCTCGAACATTCACGTTCCATAAAATCTAGATGAATGAAATTATGGTGGGAACAATTCCGAAGCGCACTTCAAAGAATTAACTAGACAAAAAATCAAGTATTCAAATGACGGTAAGAAAAAAGGACAATTATTAACAATTGTTTTAATTCGAATGCTGATTATAACGTAAGTTTAACAACTGTAGAGCGTCTTTCTGGGTAATCAAATAACCTCTCGGAGTCTATCAATGGTATTTGAAAAGTTCAAGGAGTTTTACAAGTGATGTTTCAATGAGAATGTGATGACGAAATTAAGTTTTACCAAAGCACATTCTACATTCTACAAATCTGAACCTATGAAAATGAAACGAAGATATTCTTACAGTACTCCACACTGTATCGCGGCAACACCTTACTACCTCTTCCGACTGTACTCTACCTAACAAGCAACGTGCAGCCCCACAAGACACCGTCCTTGACATCCGAGTGCCAGACAAACTTACGCACCACCACCGAATTTCGCGGGTGACGTACCTGAGTGAGGACGCCGAGGGCGTAATTGCGGTTGTCACGCAAGTCCAGCGGGAACCACAAGTCGAAGGGGAGTCTGGGAGGCGGAGGTTCTGTGGCAGGCTCGGCGGTGAAGCTGGCCGTTGTGGTCGCGTTGAACTCAGCTTCGGGCTCGGGCACGTGGCCGGGGCTCAGTAGTTTCGCTAAGAGTGGGGCGGCTACCCACCACGCGCATATGGACACGGACCACGTGCCCATCACCTTGGTGACGGTAGTCAGTCGCTGGTCCAAGTTTTGTATTGATTTCGAGCGCGATTCCTGCACAGAAATTATCATGAACGTAGCTTTTTATATAGTTGAAAAATATCGAAATGTATCATTACGAATCGATAATGACTTTTCCTGACTTTTTTCTGAAGAGGATATCCATAGCCGATGTATTGTTTCTACCATACGTTAAACAGGTTTGTAACGAGACTTCGCGACTCGTAACAGACGTGAGCAATTATTATATTATTGTGTTTCTTTGTAACAAGCGCATATTAATATTAATGCCATTCTGATAGCGGGAGGACGCCAATGTGGAGGGAGGTTAATAGAGGAAGAGACAGCGCAAAATAATCTATTTTACTACTAATAACGGGCTGATCAACGACTGCTCTAGGTAGAAAAGACCCTAATAGGACAGCAGAAACTTCAAGATGTCAGATAAACAATTAGGTTCAAAAATCAAGTTCAAGAATAAATTTGCCTACTGTCTTTAGGCTCGTCGCAGTGAGCCAAGAAGAGAAAAAGATTGGAAGAGGAGGAGGAACAAATTCAGTTCACGAACAGGAACGCGTTCAGGAACAAATTCATTTCTTAAGTGAGGTGCCACCAGTGGATGTCTCGGGTGGAGAGAAACTTGAAGGAGGTAGAGATATTGTTCAAGAACCAATTCACCTGTTGCCTTTAGACTTACAACAAGTAGTCCCAGACGGAGGGAAGTGCCAAAAATATGCAGATGAATCGTTCAAGAACCAATTTAATTATTAAAGTCACCAGTGACGACCCCAGGCGGAGAATAATTACGAAGGAGATAGGACATAATCGTTCAGGAACAAATTTATGTTTTTACCAGTTCTCGTCTGGCAGCGGAGGTGACCGATCGTGACCGCTGCTCCGCAGTGCTTACCTTGTTCGTATCGCTACGGGCAGAAGATAAGCGAACTCAGAACTTGATCGAAGTGTATACTAGTTAGTTACTCTACTCAGTGTGCGTGTGAATAATTTCAGTGTAGGTTACAGAAAGTGCACGGAAATTAAACCTATGTATTTCAGATTTATGAATGATGGCAGTGTTCTGTAAAACATCAGGGAAAGGCAAATAACATGCTCTAACCTCAGACAGAACATAGCAGCAATGGCAGTACTGAACGGAACGTCGCCTGTACCAAACCGTTTATTTGAGTATCAACAAAATGTTATTGCAAAACAACAGCAAAAATTGCAACGACAACAGCTGCAGCATTTCCTGTCACAGCGACCACAGTTTCCGTTATCAACAAGCAGTACAGATACGGATTGTCAGAAGGCCGATACTTTGGCACAACAGACGTCCAAAAACTTCATCTGTTGAAGGTACGTGTAATAACACTCGGAGTATCAAGACGTCGTCCCGAGACGGCGGAAACGAAAAAATAGTGAACATTCACAAAGAGCTCCCAAGAAAATGTCAGTTACAGAAAGTATTACAAATTACAACATGATCAAACTTCTCTCTTCTATGGAACCAGAAAGCAACACAACAGAAAAATCTGAATCCAACGAACGGGACAATGGTTATAAAATTCTACCCATCTTTCTACCAGGAATAAAAGAAATGGATATCTTTAAAAAACTGCATTAAAGAAGTATTAAAAAAACGAATACAGATATAGAGGAATACAGAGAAACTTATGAAACATTTTTTTAAAACTACAATTTCATACGTATCAGCTCAAAGACGAACATTATTTTAGATTTGTACTTCAAAAAACAAATTCACGCAAAAGTAGATGTTAAAGAACTACAAGAAGAAATTGAAAGCTACGGCCAAAATGTTCGCCAAATTTATAATATCCAACACAGACAAACAAAAGCACCACTACCTCACTTCTTCACCGACCAACCTAGCAACAATATTACAGATATTTACTACATAGATACACGTAGTTTAGTTACTGGACTGCAAAACCAAAATAGAAGTACCTCGAAAGAAGAAAGAAATCGTACAAAGAATAATATGTCAATAATAAAGACTTAGAAGAACATACTGCCATCGAGAACACCGCTATGTGAAACGTGTAGTAAATTATCCAACCAAAGTCTGTAAGAATAGAAAAGAAGACTCACTTAAATGCGTTTTATGTGAGCCCAGCAAACTAGTTTAGTACACCCGTCGTTAAATTTTTATATTTTTTACACAAACAAGAACTGACAATGTTTCACAAACAATGAGAAATATTTCAATTTGGGTGCTTTATCCTCGTTTAGAATTTCATGCAGTTTCAAAAAAATGCCATCATTTGCCACATTCGGATGAAAAATGTGCCTTTAAGAGGCGTTTATAAAAAATGCCTAGTTTTTAGACATATCAAAAATCTTCAAAAAGTGTCTATTTTAACGCGCCGTAGATAATAAACTATTAAAAATATGGCCGTGAGATTTGCACACGAAATTATATGCACAATAAACTTCAATAAAAAACATTAAACGAAAACTAAGGCTAATTAAACTTGTTCAACATGGAAACTATTACATTGAATATTTCATACCAATCATATTCGTTTCGAACGATTTGGCGAATTTCGGGGGAAAAAAGAGCATCTGATGGGAAAATGATTATCACAAGTTTATTCTCCATAAAACTTCGTTTTATATCACTTCTTTCAGGAAATATCCGGCACATGTCGAATATCCCAAATTTTGCTGGGTCGTTAAATTTGTTTATTATTTTTAGAAAAAAGAACTGTCCATACCTCACAAATTGTGCGAAATATTTCAATTTTGTGTGCTTTATGCTTGCTCAGAATGTCATGTAGTTTCAAAAATCTCAATCATTGGCAAATTGTGCCCTCAAGAAGCGTTTATCAAAAACGCGCTATTTTTAGAGAAATTGAAAATCTTGAAAAAATAGTCTAAGTAGACGCTCCGTAGGTCCGAACTATTAAAAACACAGCCGTCAGATTAGCACACGAAGTTATATGAACAATGAACTTCAATGTGAACAATAAACAAAAACTATAAATCTTAATAAACTCGTTAACCATGGAAATTTTTACAGTGAATATTTTATACAAATAAACTTCATTTGGAACGATTTCACGAATTTTGGAAAAACTGAGCATCTGCTGGAAAACATATTATCACCAGTATATTCTCCATAAAAATCCGTGCTAGAACACAGCTTTCGGGAAAAATGCTGCCCATATCGAATATCGCAAAATTGGAAATTTCATGTATCGTTGAATATTGATATTCTTAGACGAAAAAGAACTGCCAATATCTCACAAACTATGCAAAATATTTATATTTTATGTGCTTATCCTCGTTTAAAATTTTAATTATTTTCAGAAAATGGCATCATTTGCCATATTTAATGTAAACTGTGCCCCCTAGAACGCGGCATTTTTAGAGATATCGGAAATCTTGAAAAAAGGGTCAAATTCAATACACCGAAGATCCGAAACTCTTCGATATACAGGAATGAGATTTGAATTATCAGTACATTAAACATCAATATGAAAACAATACGAAAACTCTGTCTTAAAGAAATGAAAAATTTTACACAATATTTAATACAAATCACCTTCGATTCTAACGATATTGCGAATTTCGGTGAAACTGAGCATCTGATAAAAAATTATTATCATCAGTGTATTTCCATAAAATTTCGTACTGATACAGTTCTTTCGGAAAAAATCCGAATCTTGTCGAATATTGCAAATTTTAACAGGTCGTGGGTCGTTTAATTTAACCATTTTTAGACAAACCAAACTGCCCGTATCTCACAAACTATGCGAAATATTTCAGTTTTGTGACCTTTATATTCGTTCAGAATTTCATGTAGTTTTAAAAATGCCATCATTTTCCACATACGGACGTAAACTGTGCCTTTTATCAAAAACGCGTCAGTTTTAGAGATATCGAAAATCTTGAAAAAATTGTCAAATTTGATGCGCCGTGAATTCGGAAATATTAGAGATACTGGCGAAAGATTTGTACACGAAATTATATTTATAATAAACTTCACTTTAAACAATAAACAAAAATACTGAGTGTTAATGTATTTGTTCAACATGGAAACTTTTACATTGAATATTTCATACAAATCACCTTCGTTTCGAAGTATTTTGTGAATTTCGGAAAAACTGGGAATCTGATAGAAAAATGATTATCACCAGTTTATGTTCCAAAAAATTTCGTGCTAGGACACTGCTTTCGGGAAATATCCGGCTCATGTCGAAAATCGCAAAATTTGACTGGTCATGGGTCGTTAAATTTTTACATTTACTTACATCCAATCACAGAAGAAAACAATATTATTTCATACTATCAATTCGGCTTTAGGTTGAAAATGTACCTACTGGACAAATCTACAGAATAGTAAAACTCATGAATGAAGAGCTGGAAAAGAATTTTTTTCTGGCTTTTTTTTTGTATATTGTCCAAGCTTTTGACAAGGTGTGGCACTGAGAATTTTATATAAAATCAAAAACATGTTACCCCACCTGTTTTTGCACTACTTCACCCCTATCTTACTGGAAGAGGTTTCCAAATAAAATTTAAGGAAGAAAAATCATTATTCTCTCCTGTCGCCGCTGGAGTGAAGTGTTCTTGGTCCACTACTGTATTTACTGTACATGGCAAACCTACCTGTTTCAACGGACATCATAACAGCCGTGTTTGCTCATGACACAGCGTTCTTAACCTCAAATGAAAATTACTTCGAAACATCAGAAAAACTTCAAGAATACCTCACTGTGATGCAGGAATGGTTCACAAAGTGAGGTATAAAAACTAATGAAAGCAAATCTGTCCACGAGACGTTTACACTCAGTCCCAATAGATGTCCTCCAATTAAAATCAACAAGGATATACCTACAGGGAGATGGCGTAAAATACTTTGGTATACATCTCCATCAAAAAATGACTCGGAGGACACACATTAAAAAGAAAAGAAAAGCTATCACAAATAAGCAATATTACTGCCTTCTAGGCAAGAAATTGTCTCTTTCATTGGGTAATAAACTACTGACTTATAAATCAATATTAAAATCTTTCTAGGCCTACGGAAAAGAACTTTGGGGCACTGCAGCTAACTCAAACCTAGAAATACTGCAGCGATTTCAATCGAAAACTTTACGATTACTAGCCAATGCCCTGTGGTTTGTTTCAAATAAAACTGCACAATAACTTACATACACCCACAATAAAGTCCCCTTCTGTTTCCAAAAGTATTATAAACGCTTAGAAAATCACTCATATTACTTAGCATTAAGCTTACTCGACAATAGTCAGACATACGAAGATTGTGCAGATTTTATCCCCTGGACCTCATAAATAGGTTCGATCATTGAAAACACACACACACACACACATACATACATATATATATATATATATTGAAACACGGTAAGTGTTTCCCCCCGTAATTACAGACAATTAATACAAGAGTATGTTATTACTCATTTGAACTGTGCAGTACAGCGGCAGGTGCGAGCGAGCGGTGGGGGATTTGCGAACGCGACCGCCGCCGCTGCCCAGCGAAGGGAGGGGGTTCTCGGCCGTTACAGGTGGCGACGGTTGAAGGGGACGCCGAGTGGCGGTTGCAAAAGGCAGTGGCCGGGAGGTGGCCGGAGAGGATGGTCGAGTTGCAAGAGACGCGGAGTTGCGAGCAGACGCCGCGTGGCGATGGTTGGGCAGTCACGGAGAGCGTGTGGCAGAGGAAACACGGATGGTTATAGACAGAGTGAAGCACTGCCAATGATGAAAAACATTTAATAGTATTACGTGTGTATCATTACTGATTAGAAGCCGGTGATTTATAGCATAGTAATTGCGAGAGAGAAGTGGAATGAAACCAAGGAGGGGCGCAGTAATAATTCACGTGCGTGGTGTGAATGCAATGGACATTTTCAAGACCCTGTAATTACGCGTGTGTGTGCGAAGGCGAAAACATCCGAGATTGCGGCCAAGGGACTCCCATCGCCGCTTCCGCAGATCAGCACAGCACGTGTCTACATCATCAGCAGCCCAAGGACGCCGAGCCGCTGCGGAGATCAACCGTTGCAGTCGCCGGGGTGAGGAACCACCACAATCGAATTGTTAATGGGGCCCCAAGGTATGATAAGATTACACGGTTAACAAAATCTTGGTACCAAGTTATAGAGGGTTTTCGTAATTGATCAAGTGTATTGAACATTCAGTTATAAATAAATTGTATTTTTTGCTTATACAAAATTATCACTTTGGCGCACCAATATATTACCAAGTTCCTCTGATGACCCATTCGCGAGCAAGATACCCGACCTCTAGAACTTTTATATTTGTAGTGAAAAGTACCAACCAACAGGTGCGTCACAGCTGGCGTCCGATCAGTGTATGCACTGATAGGTACTTCACAGCTGAGGCAGAACCAGGTACGTCACAATATATATATATATATATATATATATATATATATATATATTGTGGCGTCACCGATTAATTAAATATAATTTTATTATGGCATCGCCAATAACAAATGAATTTCTGCATCTGGAAATAGCTCGCGTCAAGAAGTAAGTGGGTCAAAGGGACGCGGCCTCCACCGCGACGGTTCCCTCCGCTAGACAGGGAGGCCCACCCCCCGACCGCGCACGGGTCTTCTTCCCAGAGGCAGCTGGTTTATTACCCCCTCATAAAAATACTTGCTGCCCCCTCGCCGGAGACCGGCCGAACAAAGCGCCACCCTCGCGTCCTTCCTTCAGCCGCGCGACCAGGGAATGCCAGCCCGATGGAGTTGGGCCGGGTGTCAATTAGGCGAGGAAGACACATTTACGACACGTCGTGAGTGAACCCTTTCTCGGCCTCTTCCGAACAATGCTAACTCCCCACATTCGTTCTGGCACGCGTTCTGGCACGCGTCCGGGCGCCTGAAGCCTCGCGGGAGCTGTTTCTCTCTAAACACAGTAGGGTGTCGATTAGCCCCTGCCGGCCGTCGGGAACCCGTGAAATGCGCCTTTACGCGCGCACGTGTCCAGGACAGCTGCGATCAGCTTCTGGAACAACTGACAAGGGAAGCGAGCGAGAGAGCGAAACCAGCGACAGACAGAGAACATTGACGGAAAAATACAGAAAAATCGACACGAGATTGGTTAATCAGATTTCTGCGACGCAGCCACCCTCGGCCAATGGGAAGCTTCGCCATGAGGGAAGGGAGAAATTTGGTGTCAGGAACATTTTGGGAAGGGGAAACGTAGCTCTATTATAAACGCGATGCACAGTGGGAAGAGACACTCTCTTTTGAAAAATTTCTTCGACAACACTTGTTAAAATTTCTTCAGGCTAGACTTGTCAAATTTATTCGAGACACTAACTTTGTAAAATTTCTTCGGGCACTTGTAAAATTTCTTCGGAGACTTCACCTTGTAAGATTTCTTCGAGAGAGACTTATAAATTTTTGTTACTACGGGAGAGTTCCAAGATACTTCTTGGTAGCTAAATGTGCCTAATTATTCAGTCATTCACGATCGGGACGCGAGTTTGGGAAAAGACTTTCCCAGAGCCGAATCAGTCAGGACGCGACTCGTAAATTGTTGTGGAGAAAACTCGGGCGGGAAATTACCCGATCCCGCATCAGCCTGCCAGCCTAGCCGTCTACCGTCCCGGGCCCAGTGACAGGCCTCTCCGTTACGTCAGCGCCCGTGGACACTCGCCCCTCTGAGCCTGTTCGATTCGGCGACCTGCAGAGAAGGAGACGCACCGCTGGAGTTCAGCGACCTGGGACAGCCGCCGCCGCCTCTGTCTGAGGCTGCCGCCTCGACCCACCCACAAAGACCAGCAGCCATTGGTGAAACTATGAGACGATGCCGTCTCACTGAACTATTGTAACGGCGAAAAACTGCAAGTGGCCGCGCTCAGGCCCGGCAGAATTAATCACTTGTAATTAATTCACAGAGTAGTTTTAGTAAAAGAAACTTGCGTCGCCCATTGCGACATTGCAATTTACCTGGTAGCTTTTGGTGCCAGGAATAAACAGTTGTTTGTCACAAATGACTCAATTGCTCATTCTTGACCTCCCAACTCTTCCATTCAGTTACATTTCAGGAGCTGAACCTGGCGCCCTCCCCCGAGCAGTCTTATGAATATTAAATTTGGCTGGTCCCAACGTGGGGCTAGTTTAGTGCAGTCTTATGAATATTACAATATATATATATATATATATATATATATATATATATATATATATATATATATATATATATTGTATTGCTATCGAAAATTGTACTGTAACGAACTAAAACAGTTTGGAATTATTTTCTTTACAAAAACATAATTACATTCGTGATTGCCAGAAATATAAATGTATTTATATATTGTCTGTTGTTTTTCTGTCTTGATCACATTTGTCTTATGTTTAATTTGTGGTTTATACCATTTATTTGATTGCTACTGAAAATGAATTCATGAAGGACTGTGAATGTCCAGTTCCTTCACATGCCATTGTAACTGTGTCAAAAGATTTGCCTATTGTTTGGATGTAACAAATTGCAAATAAAAAATAAATAAAATAAAATAAAATAAAATGTTTTAATATCAAACTCACAAGTGGTGGTCCCAGGCGGAGAGACGCGCGAAGGAGGTAAAGACACCGTTCGACTCGGCGACGGCGGAACAGCATTGGAGTGACCTTTGCGCCGTTGAACACGCTCACTGCCACTATGGACACGACATCCGTGAGGTGGCTCAGGTTGTCCGTTCTGTACTTGATGTTTATCATGCCCGACACCGTAAAGATAAGGTACAGCGTGACAGTGAAGACGGTGTAAATTTGATACTTAACATCTCGGGGCCGCTCTCCCTAGAAAGAAAAGTATTCAATATTTTTAAAGCATTTTTCATAGAGACTAAAAAATTGTGTTATCGATTAATAAGATGTTTGCTGACAATATTCGATAAATAAAATTATTTTCTTTGCTTGCTTCTTTAATGTAAATAAAATTAGTACACCCTTGTAACTCAGTACACCTTGTTCTTTGGGCCAGCAGTGACTAGAAAACTACAGGCAATCATTGCGTTTTGCATGAGTTATTGGCAACACTGTAAATTACAATTGTCACTGGTTTATAAACATCCACATTTATTCAGTACGTCATTATTTTATTTAATTACTTTCTTGGCGTTGAAATTAATGTTTCTAACGTTTTCATGATTGGTTTTCTTCGCAATGTTAAGGTTAAACGTATACTTACTACATACAATAAAATCCTTATCATTTTTGTGTAGGATTTCTTATTTAAAGAAACAAAATAGCTATACAATACTTTATCCATTGGTATAGATTTACACAAACAAAACAGTCGTCGTTTGGACCAATTATTTACCGTGTACATAGAGCCACCTTTAAACATAAAAAATTTAAAATATTGGAATAGAATTATGTTTCTAGTTTACGAGTATATACTTCCAAATCTTTAATTTTACAGATGATTATTTAAGCAGAAATACAACGAAAATCATATTCAAGGAAATTAAAACACGAGACTTGTCACAGATGTCAGGCATCAGGGCGTGTCACAATCAAAAAAGCATGCCGAAGGCGAGCGAGGGGCAGTGTGGGCTTACTTTCCTTGCGCCAGGCGACGTCGTGAGATGCCAGCCAGCTAATGGTGAAGGCGAGCGAGTGGCTGTGTGAGCTTACTCACCTTGCGCCAGACGACGTCGCGAGGGCGCCAGACGCCAGCGAGGCGCAGCATGCGCATGGTGAAGGCGAGCGAGTGGCTGTGTGAGCTTACTCACCTTGCGCCAGACGACGACGCGAGGGCGCCAGACGCCAGCGGAGCGACGCATGCGCATGGCGAAGGCGAGCGAGTGGCGGTGTGAGCTTACTCACCTTGCGCCAGACGACGACGCGAGGGCGCCAGACGCCAGCGAGGCGCAGCATGCGCATGGTGAATGCGAGTGGGTGGCGGTGTGAGCTTACTCACCTTGCGCCAGACGACGTCGCGAGGGCGCCAGACGCCAGCGGAGCGACGCATGCGCATGGCGAAGGAGAGCGAGTGGCGGTGTGAGCTTACTCACCTTGCGCCAGACGACGACGCGAGGGCGCCAGACGCCAGAGAGGCGCAGCATTCGCATGGTAAAGGCGAGCGGGTGGCGGTGTGAGCTTACTCACCTTGCGCCAGACGACGTCGCGAGGGCGCCAGACGCCAGCGAGGCGCAGCATGCGCATGGTGAAGGCGAGCGGGTGGCGCCAGCGGCCGCCGCCGTCGCCCGGGGCGTAGTCGCCACCGCCCGCCCAGCGCTCCCAGCTCTGCTCCGCCGTGGGGTCGCCCTCTGGGCGCGGCAGCTCCTCCCGCCATTGCACGTCCTCGGTCTCCCACGGTTTCTCATCCACCCTCGCTTCTGACTCCATTGACTTTGGGCTACACTCCTAGCAGAATTTAATTCAATTTCCTGAAACAACGGAACAATGCTGATCCTATCATGTGCTGGTCATATCGTATCCTGAGCGAGATGTATACTTGTCGCGTAGTACACTTGTCATATTATAAGCTTGTATTAAAATACATTAAACCTATCATCTTTCTCAAAATGTTTTCTAATAATTTAGTTTTTCAAATTCTTTATAATGTGTGAGTAAATAACAGGCAGTACACATACATAAATTAAACAGGAGTTTGAGTTTCTAACAATATATTCTTTAAGAATAATGAAAATGGATTACTTAACTGATTAGCATGGACTTGAGCGCTGCCTTCGTACTTACTTCGGATTAGGGGGGTTAAAATGTTTCTTTTCACCATTTCCATGGTCATGGCAGACGATCTCGAGGCAATGTCGTCACAAGGCTCCGGTGAGTTCTCTCAATCTCAGCCACTCCTTGCGACTCGTATTATGTTCAGACAATTCTCTCAATGTACAACCAACCAAAAGTTTATTCATTCAAACTGCACAACTTATCCAAGTTGGCATTTGAACATAAATTCTGTAGGCTTCCTTGGTGCGCTTCCCGTCGTCGCCGCCGTGGTTCGTGGCTTGCAGTGGCACGCTTCCCTAGAGTCCCTAGATACAGAGAGTAGCGCATTCCGTTGTTCCACCAATCCCGCCGTTTCATATCCAGTTGTCAGGAGAATTGGAACTGTGTGGTATTCTGTTAGTTGAGGACCATGAATCTATCCCAAACCAACATTAATATTGATGAAAATCTCCTTAACGTCACCAAATGTTACAATTTACCTTCAGCTCCTGAATACTGCCTGGCGGACCTGGCCGGTGAAAGGATACTACATGGCGTCGGTTGCGCTACTCTGTGCATCTAGGGACTCTACGCTTCCCCAGCGTGCTCCCGTGTTCCTCCTAGAGATTACGGAGTACCGCACTCGAGCGTGGGCTCGCTCACACCCACTACGTTCCCGTGCTCGGCCTGGCATTCCCGGTGTCGCGTCGGTCGCGGGTCTCAACAGCCCGTGGCAGTGCCGTCTCCACGCGGTACGCCGTCCAAGGCCCGCTGGCGACGCTCCCGGTCGCCGGGGCAAATATAAAAGATTGTAGTGGAAACTCAAACTCGAAACCATTGTTGTTCACTTTATAACTGCAGAGTGGAGAGGAGATGAGATGATGGAAATAAGTTGAATATTTCGAAATTTACGTTGTAGTTTTAAAAAGGAGGAAGAGAGTAAAGAAAAGCCGCAAGTTGCAGTGCGGTTAGAACAGGTAAATGATCGGATGAAAGTTTTTGTTGTGACTGTGAGACTGTAGAATGCACCGAAATGTACAGGTGGCCTCCCCTCTCGGTCTCTCTTCTTTCTCCTCCTGTTTTCCCTCTTCATTTTTATTTATGATTCCTTTCTCTTATATTTCCTTCTCTTCCACTTTTCTCCCTAAATTGTTCGGCCCTAAGCCGCTATCCTGATTGAGGTTTTCCGGGTTTACTCAATCGCTTAAGGCGTATGCCGGGATGGTTCCTAGATATGTTCTCCCAGACGTAAATGTACAGCTTGTCTTCCCCTCTTAAAATGTTACTACTCTATATGTATGTAAATTCAGTGGTTAGGCGAAAGAGCAGGCCCTATAGGCTGAGCCTCGCCATTAATAAAGGCATTATTATTATTATTATTATTATTATTATTATTATTATTATTATTAGAATGCATGTCTCTAGTAAGGATGTAAAAATATAAGATTTGATGAGGTAAGCTTTGATAAATATGCGTCGGATTTGGGATTGGTGTTATTTGGAGATTGACGTTGGATTCTATGCATTTATAAAAAATATTTCCTGGCGTATTATTAGTAGCACAGCTCCTTTCCACTCTCTTGCTGTTAAAGTCTCTTGCTGTTTGGTGATTCGGTGGTAAAAAGCATACCCGCATTTCTCATAATATTAACAGTTAATAATTGCTTTGCCATTTTGGTCTTAGAAGCATAGATTCCCAAATACTTTTTTTTTGTAATTTTTCGATTTCCTCATTAGCCTTAAAATATTACCACGACTTTGTGAGCATCGACGTGTTGACTCGGGTAATTGTAAGTGTAATTTGTGAACGCGGGCATTGGAATTCTAAGACCGGGTTGACACTCTAAGGTTCTGACGCCTAAAATTCGGGGTCGTTATTTTTACGTTTTCGATGTTTTCTTTGTGAGTGAAAAGTCACATAATCACAAAAAAGGTAAAATATGACGTGACTGTTGGAAACACTGTTAGTTTAAATGTTCGAACCAAACGCACTGATTTCATTGAGCAGGACCGGTTTCGACACTAGCTATACAGCTAGGTCGAATTCAGTCGCTGTCTGGAGGAGAATTCTAGAGACTGGCTGCTCCGATCGGTAGTTCTCCGATCAACACCACGCGAATGTCGGAGCAGTACTCTAACAAACGGGCCATGAACAGCGCGCGATCTCACCTTCCTCTTCTTTGTCCCAACCTGACCCTTTACACACACTAAAATGAACTACACAACCACACATGCCGGGAGACCCGTCAGGAGCTAAGAGCTTGCTCCTGCTGGAAATGTCTCGATGTTGGGAGACACATGGTGGGTGGGAAACCCGCTAGCCGACGGTAGGTCGGCGCCATACAGCAGGGGAATTATCACCGCCACCTCCCGAGCGAAACACATGAAGCACACTTACGGGACTAATGACCGTGGTAGTTGACGTGCCCGGAATCACTTAACAATCGATCAATCAATCGAGCATCCTCGAGATGACGCCGATGCCTTGGCATTTTCTACGTCTTTCTGCACTTTTTGCACAAGGAGAAGCGGTCAACGCATGCACCATGGGCGTAGGGCCAACCTATAATTCCCATACCCTTATTACCGACCTGATGACACTTTCGGATAACCATGGAAGCTTAGTCTTTAAGGCTGTTTTATCTTTTATCTTAATAACTTGTTATCTTCGTTTTCTGTTAAACATTAATTTTAATCAGTAAAATTGCCCATTGTCAATTAAATTTTGTGGCGCATGAATTTATCATCATTGTACATCGATGTTTTAAAGTTCGTTATTACACCAGTTTTAAAAATCGGTGTTTAAAAACATAAGATTTTTTTAATCAAATTATTATTACATCGATATTTTAATTTGAATTATGGAGTGGAATTAATTTGATCTATGTTCTCTCATCGATGTCACGTCACATTATTGGTGACTACAGCTTTCCCTCAGTAAAGCAAAGGGGCGGCTCGGTGCAGTCGACTTATGCAAAGACGCCAGAATCGTTAGATACACAAACACACACACGTCTTAAAGGAAAATATTTCATTATCGTTATTTATTTTTGGCCTGATTTAATTCTAGAGAACTGGTACTGCAGGCTGGTGGTGAAGCATGCTAGACCTTAAAACCTACTATTCATTATGGAGCAAATGTATTTATTTATTTCACCGTTTTACATTGTTGAAAAAGCACTTTATGTTACCCAAAAATTCTAGTACTTTGTATAATTTTAATTTTATTTTCCATTTCTCCTGAACTTTGTAATCCTTTTTTGTTAAAATCTTCCCTTTCAAAGTCCCTCAATTTCTCTCAATCAACTATGTGTAGGTATTCCTCTTTTCTTCCTACTCACAGAAAACCACTCTAAAATTATTTCTGGAATTCTATTTTCTTTTATTCTTTTAACATGTCCAAGCCACGGAGCAAATATAACGTGTTATAAATAATGGAAGTAATGTGGATTTCAAAGAAAGTACATACATATGTACAAGGTATTTTTTAAATAATAGCCCTAGAATTTTGAACATGAACAGTTGACCTAATACATTTAAATTATTTTACAGAAGTAAATTTTAATGGATTTGTAAATAACTTTAATTTTTTCTTTCATAATAGAGAATAATTGTAAATTATTAGAAAATAGAACATGTAGTTTAATTGACATTTTTCATAATTAACTCATCCACTTGACGGATTATGAGGCATTGAACCGTGAGATAGAAGTCCTATGATGATGGAAAATAATGATGGATTTAATTTGTCATTACTAGATTGCAACCTAGGTCTTATAATATACTATATAGAGTAGCTGAAGCTCCTCCATCTTTGCGGAAAATTGAAGCCATGTTTTTTGCACTCAAAGCAGCGCCCTCCGGTGAAACAGAGAATTTATTATTCGGTTTTGCGCTGGTTAAGGCCGTGTGGGTGCGGGTCGCGCGTTTTTTACCTCCAAAACCAATAATATAAAAACCAAGTCGTAACATGTAAGCATAACTAATTGAGAAACTTTAAAACACGTTGGTCACTGCATCGGTTAACCTCATTAAAATGTAAACTGTTGAAATGTTATTCAGTTAGCATAACGCCTGAAAGTGAATGTTATTTCAATAAGAAGCATACAAACAGATCACAAATAAGGCGGAAAACTTGAAAAATTAAATATTTGACGACTTCTATTTTTACAGTTATATGCCGAACATAATGAAAGCATTGTGAATATTATTATTCTAAATGCTAATATAATTTAAATAAAGGTAAAGGAAAAAACAAAATTATAAATAAGATCTAATACAAACCACACGTCGATTCATTACAACAGTTCTACATCAGGCACCTTTCATGTTTTGACTGCAAAACATGGCGGCCCCTAGTTCGTCGGGAGTCCTCCAAGGGCCCTGAAACCTGAGGGTCAGCCTCTATGCACACGAAAAAAAGAACAGTAGCAATATACCAGATTCACGATACAGTAACAAGGGAACTTGTTACAGTATCGTGGATCTAGTGTACAGCAACTGTTCTTTTTTTCGTGTATAGTATATTCTAGCTCGTTTCTTGCAACAAAGCATGGAAACATAGTACAACAGAATTTTAAATAAATAAATAAATAAATAAATAAATAGTACCGTGCTGTTGGGTTGATTAGTAAAGTTTGTTTGAAGATCAAGAATGAAACTGTTATCTTATTTATGACAGATAGATGTTTTTGAATGGATGCATGTCTTCAATTTCATTAAATTTTAATTTGAGTGAAAATATGTTTTTATCTGTAGAATAAATTATTTTAATAACTTTGACAAAAATATTTTGTCGGCTGACAGTTTTGTAAACCATCGGGTTTACTTTCATGGAGTACATTGGCATTTTCTTAGCGCACCTTCTAACATCATATTAGTGCTAAACAGGGACAAATTAAACAGTGAAAGCATGCAGAAAAGAAACCAAGCCTTACCAAAAATTAACAAAGAGATTGGAGATAATCAATATCACTCGTACTGAAGGTGGAGTTTGAGCAAATTTACTACTCTCAAAACTATGACTACTATCTTCTGAACCAAAACTTCAATAATTTCAAATAAAATAACAATCCTCTTCAAAGAGTTTTAAAGTTCTGCGCTCGAAGACAAATTTCAACAATCACGAGAAATGCCTTGTATTTTTTATCAAGGAAAAGAGGTTCAATTATCAAAAATTCCTTTTTGACGGTTTTAATTTGTGCCGTCATGTTATTATTACCTAGCGTTCTTTGATACACCTCAAAGTAAATAACTTAACTGATTTTTGTCATCATAAATTCAGAAGCTTGGTGCGGTCACAAACACTTCTTGAATACACTTCCATTTTAAGTAAAAGTAAGAAAAAGAGCTTGGTAATACTTCTGTAGCACGCGGCATACTTCTCACGCGGAAGGACTGTAATATTGATTACATTTCTTTGTAAAACGACACAGGGGGAGATACAAAATTTCCACCAAACTAAGTTCAGAAATATTGGTACATTTACAAATTTTTCAGATGAACTGACATAAGACATTATCTCTCGCAATTAATAAAGAAAAACTCATATTTAAAGAGCAAAATATTTCAAACTTTATACAGGAACTCTCATGGATTGACTGGCAATATATGTATATTTCTTTAGTTTGGATGAAAAAGTAAAATTATTTTTATCGGAACAGATCAGTGTAAGTAGTAGAGCCTTTTCTCTTAAACGTGTTAAAGGAAAACTCACCAGATCCAAACCAACAAAAGTTAGAAATAAGGAGTAAAATGTTTTTTTTATGATTTATATATTAGTACCAGCTTAAGTAATATTAAAATCATATTAAAAGCTTCAAAAAAGCATTGCTTCTGTTAGTTAAGAAAACTAGAATAAGAAATAATGATATTGTTATTGACAGCGCTAGTAATAAATCAAAAGCCATGTGAGACATTATAAAGAAAGATATTAGTTTCAGATCCGTAAAGAATAATCAGTGTAACAACATGCTTATTGATTATAAATTCAATAGTTTATTTGTTGACAAAACTGAAGAAATACTGAGCAAAATTTCTATGATTCCAGATTGTAAGGATTCTTTTTTTTATCTAAATACAAAGCAGAAACTTGACAATGTTTTCAACTTTCACCTTGTAGAAGTAGCAGTCACCGAACGAGAAATACTGAAAATGCAGGTGTAAAGATATCTATATCTTAAGCTACCTTGTATTGAAATAAGGTTTAAATATTTTAAAGGAGGCACAGACTCACATTGTAAACTCATGTATTATAGGTGAAAGTTTTCCAAAATATTTTAAACTTGTTAAAGTGATACTTCTGG
The DNA here is from genome assembly GCA_038098605.1 of Gryllus longicercus. NCBI lineage: Eukaryota > Metazoa > Arthropoda > Insecta > Orthoptera > Gryllidae > Gryllus > Gryllus longicercus. The sequence continues at coordinate 1,606,479 of JAZDUA010000007.1, read as the reverse complement.
TAGTAATACTACTGGCTAAGTGGAAACGTAACCAATAAATTAAGTAGTTATTCGATTCTTATTGTCCCTATTTGCGACAATTTAGGCGTAATCCTTTGTAGTGACTTGAGTTGGGGTGATCAAGTAAATCGCACCGGAGAAAAATCGTGGATGCGTACTTTGAAAGAGACCAACAGTAATGTTACAAAGTTGGCGTACATTTCTTTAGTACATCCCAGTTTAGAATATGATGCCGTATGCTGTGATCAATTTCTACTAGGTCAAATTCACGAGCAAGACAAAATTCGGAAAAGAGCCACAAAATTCTCTGGTAACCGACTGCCCACAACGAATCGCACATAAATCGCTCACAATTAAATCGCAGAAAGTGACTGGGCTTGCCTCATTATACTCGTATGAGTCGTATGTACGTTTCCCTGTGTGGAAGTAAACCCGAAACAGGCCAATCAAATCGACAGGTATAAGCAGAGGGAAGCATTAATTCAAACTTCGTACGCAGGGAAATTCTCCGTAATAATTCAAACAACAAACAATTGGAACAATTCATCTGCGGAAAAATTTGGCACTGTAGGGGCAAATAGATGAAGAAAGTAGTGTAAAACACTTATTTATTATTTCTGGCTCTTGTCAAGTGATTTTGATTTAAAAACAGATCTGAATGCATCTGGTGATTATCGGTAAAAATGATTATCCATTAACTATTGAGGAGCTACAGGAGTCACTAGAATATCATACTGTAACCAATGTGGCTGCCGGATGTAAACATTTTTTTACAAACGAAAGAAGAATAAACGTGATTTCAAACTTGATGAGCAACGAAACACATTATTTTTATCTGAGAAATTACATTGATTTTATCGTTATCATAACTGCAATCATGCAAATATTTATTTTCTATAAAACCTGGTTTAATTTTTTTTCAATAAGCTCAGCATCTGGTTGCTGCTTTACATTAGTTTGTTGACATGTTTAACATATTGTACATACTCGTTTTTAAATGAACGTAAGAAATAAAAAATTCTAGAAAACCTGTTGCCTGGGTTAAAGCGTGAAAGACATCATTCAAATATTGCTTTTTAAGAAAAGAAGAAACTGTAAATTTATTTAAAGATTAAAGTACAAGCTTCGATCAAAATTAAGAAATATATAAAATACAATAAATAACATCACTACACTAAAAATGAAACAAACGCGTTTCGGAGTCACTGTCATGGTCACTTATTTCAAATTATTCAGTTGGTATTCTGTCTTTATCATAGGCAATACCACGAGTACTTTGGAAATTGTCAATAAATTCACGACTCGCGAAGCAAGGAGAGGATTTATCTGAGAATTTCCAAAGCTCCAGTAGAATTTAATAGAACTATTCCACGAGTGAAATTATGTCCACCGGAGTTCCAAAATGCGCCAAATATTGAAAATAGCTACAAGCTCTGTTAAAATCACAAGCGACACAGCGATCGATGTAGTATACCGCCACCTCAGATAGATGAGTCGCAGTTTACGATTGGGCAGTAGGGAGAAGCGGTAAGAAAAATGGGATAGAAAAAGCAATAAGAGTTTTGAGATACACCGCCCTGATTGAGGGGTTTTGTATGTACAGTTTAACACTGTTGTTTTTAACTTCACGAGTGGAATAGTAACTTTAAATAGCTTTCAATTTTAGTGTCATACCAATACAGAAATATTTTCTCGAACTCGGTATGTGTTAAACAAACACGTTTAGACATGCTTTGCTCGAATTTCCTTCCAAAGGACGTTGTGTCACACAAATACCATAGTGCAGTCACCATGAATGCGACGAACTTCTTTCCGCTAAATCATAATTACAAGTACGACATCAAAGCAATAAGGTGTCTCAGAAAAATTCTTTTACACTTCGACTTGCAAAAAGTAGATTTCGAATTTGCAGCTCGGCACCAGTGGAGCCTGTGTGTTTCGAATTAGGAGAGGTAGCATGTGTGTTCATCCTACTCATTTTGTCCTTTCGTAGTAGTTTCAGTGATTTGAAACTTATTAGTCATTTCCACAGTAGCAAAAGAGCGTAGAATGGATTCATCTGAGAAGTTTCAAACCATGAGTGTAATTCGGTTAGACTGTTTCACTAACGAAATTCATAAATCCATAAAATAGTAGGAATAAAATGTTAAAAAGAGCGAAAAATATTCCTTGGGGGTTGTTTCAGACGCTATATTGATAACTGCAGTTTCCTAGATGAAATATTTATTTATTTTTCAAAATAGTTGAATGTAATCTGCGGTAAAACGAGTGAAAACCACACAAATGAACTTTTAGATTTAAGGCGCCCGTAAATAGTTTATTACTATAAAAGTCTATTGACCAAATTGAAATTAATAACTCATGAATGAAATACAAACTCATCTCTTGAACGAATAAAAACTGTACCATGTAGTGTACGACTTATTTGTAAGCATCGTGATTGTAATCTGTGTCTAAGGTAACTTTTATGTTGACAGCAGAAGATATAATTGAGGCGATGGCTAAAACAAGGTCGCACACGTTAAAGCAGTGTTCTGAGAAGAAAGCAAAGATTTTGATCATTTAGTATCCTCCAACACGATGTATTTATTTGCTTAATTGACGCATTAATGCTAACATGCGATTCTGGATGTCAGTTATATTATATTATTCATGTAATTAGCTGCCACCGGCTTTTACCCCATTGCAAATTTATGTTTATCTTATCTTCAGACAATTTAATGAAATAAATGAAGAGAAACTTTTTTTATGAGGTACTAGAGACTTGTGTTAAATGCTAGAATGGAACGAAAGTGAACAACTCTGCGACGTAGTTCTCGGTGTTGACGCGTTTGTCGATGGCTGCGCAGCTGCATGGAGCGATGCGGAGCGCTCTAGCGACTTCTGGAGGAACTTGGACGATCGAGCACTTTCATATCGAGTTTTGAATTTGAAGCATATCTGCACACAATTATTACCTCCTAACCCTTTTACAATGTTTCACTGAAACATTGAAAACAAGAATTTCAAACACTACTACAAAAATTGTTATAAACTTTACCCCTAATTTTTTTTACAATGCTACATGTTTTTAAGCGAATAATAGCAGAAGATACAATAGAGACTAAAGCCAAACAAAAACCGTTCTAATTTTGTCATTGTTATTTAAACTAACACTTTTAGTATCTAGCCGTTGAATAATATATTATCAATTGTAACAGCATGTATGTTGTAATGAAATAGATCAAATACTCGTATGTTACTAGAGTATGAACTTCTGTTTAACAAACCTTGATGTTTAAAAAATGAATCTTCAAGTTTTAATTCACTGTGATAGCAATCACTTTATCAATCATTGTAACTTATTCTTTCCACTGATTACACCATCCATAATTTTTACTTATACATAGACTTGAAGTTTCACTTTGAGCTTGTTATTTGCAATACACTTTTTTTTAAAATATTTTTCATTAAAAACGTAAGGGGCCGTCCATACATTACGTAACGCAAACATTTTGAGTATTTTGAATATCCTCTCTCCCCCTGTAACGCAACCGTAACGCGCGATTGAACCCACCGAAATAATCACGTAACGCTTGCGAGATCAAACCGCCTCGTTGTACATGCAGGAAAGACAATAAATTATAACTCTGTAAAAAAATGTATTTGTTTTATTTGTGTTGTGTTCTAAAGTTTAATAATTCGATTGGAATATCGATAATAAGTTCGATAATTAAAGTCGAAATTAGTTGTCGATGCTGCCTGCGCCTAACAATTAGACTGTCGGCAAATTTTGAGTGAAGGAAAGACGCACAGGCGAGAAAATTTCTGATCACAAGCCGTTGGGCGAGAGTCTACTGCGTCAATTCAATTGTATTCTACAAAATACTACAGATCAATTTTGAATATTTTCTTCGTAATCTTACAGATTCGATACAAAATTGATGAAAAAATATTTCCATTCATTCTAACAACTTATAATAACTTTTAATTATTTATATTTTAAAACAAACCAATTAGATAATACGTATAACATCCGGAAAGTAGTACCCGTTTGCACCGTGTGGAGTGCTGGTGTGTAGAGTAGCGGTCGTACAAGTTCTAACACGCTCAGTTATATTTCAGCTGTCTGTGTGCAAAGTTACAATTAAGCCTCGCTGGCAATGAGTATGTGCTTTCTGTGAGGGTTTATAATGTTCAAGAAAATAGAGAACGCCGCCAGTTGTGAAAATAGGGCTATGATTAGATTTCGCAACGCAATAAATGTGAAACCTTGCGATATTCATTGTCAACTAAAGAAGGTGTATGTAGACAATGTCATGGATGAGTCATCTGTTAGGCTCGGATAACAGAACTTGTGCAACAATTCAAATGGGAAACTTTCAACCATCCATCCCCAGACTTGGCACCCTCGGATTTTCATCTGTTTACAAAACTAAAAGACTTTTTGGCAGGAATGAAATTTGAAAGTGATGAAGTACTGAAAGCAGCTGTGACTACATATCTCAATACACTGGCGGCAGAGGAGAACGAAGCTGGGATACAAAACCTCGTCACACGTTATGACAAATGCTTAAATTTGCGAGGTGACTCTGTGGAGGAGTAATTTAAAGTATGTTCTTTACAAATAAAACAATAATATTTGTTAAAATGTACTTTTTTTAGAATTCCAAAATGGGTACGTCTTTTCGGATGCCCCTCGTATTTTAATGTTTTAGTATAAGACTCAAAAAAGAAATTAATTCAACAAATGTAAAAAAATAATTTAGGTAAAACTATTTGAATACCCCTTGCCTCAATATAATCCAGCTTAACGCTGCTTCAAACCCCCTGCCCCCCTTTTTAGCGTTATGTAATTCATGAAAGAGCCCTAATTAAATACTTACTCATTTAAAACATGTTCAAATTGTGTTATAGGCCAGCTTTCTGAACAATCCTTCATTCATATGATTGAATTAGTCTGAATAAAAAATCAGTTTTATTTCATTTTTTAATCAATTATTTGCACAACTTGTAAAGTGATTCGTAAACACTTCTTAAAGTTGAGTATATCGGATCTGTCAGGTTATACCTAACTTTTATTTCTTTCTGTCCATATCTCTTCAAAGATGTACTTCAAGACTTATCTACTCCGCCAGTTACTGACTGATCTGCAGACGTCTGATAGCTACATACTAATCTACATTTAATTAAATAATACCATTCCATAAATTCAGTAACAGACAAAAGATATCCATTAAATGAAGCTAACTAAATATTTCATAGAAGAATCTTCTTTGCTTTGAATTACTCAACTAATCTAACGAATGAAAATGTGTAGAGATATGGATTAAAGTAGTCAGAATTTATTACTTTATTCATTTCCAAAATGAAGTCCTCCAAGTTTTATAGGCCCTCTTTTAGCCACCATCACAATTATGCTCAAGAAAATAGAGATTAAAAATTACAGCTAACAACATAGAAATATGTGACATCAGATGAAATGATCGATATTTTAGCTGAATTAATAGACGTGAAATCTCGCACACGTAATAATACTACAACACTCTGCCCCCCCCATTCATCCGCAATGGACAGCCACGCGAGAGACCGCTATGCAGTTCATTCTAAAAGCATGGAGCATTCGCTTAAGCGGGAGCATGCAATAAATTCGTCATTAAAACTTGCGATGGTGGTAAGCATAAATTATATAAAACAAAAGAGTATAACTTTAATACGTTCTTCATTTCCTATGTACCGCCCTGGAGTACTTCTCATGCTGCCGCCTCCAAGACGTGTAATCCAGAATCTGACATCCGATGCGCATAAGATCTAGGGCCTGGTTCTTAATTACGAAATCAAAGTGTGCATGATACATCGTTCCTGACAGGATGCGCTAAAGTACCTTAAGATAGCGTACGTTAAGATAGCGTATATTTCTTTAATTTTGTTGAGTCCTGTAACACGTTAAGTTTTAGTTTGTCATTAAGTTTGAATTTATCTTCGAAATTAAGAAAACCACGTGGTAAGTGCCCATTAAACTTTTACATTAGTGACTTCTCTCTCTCTCTCTTCGTTTAGCATTAAAAATTACTCTCAAGAGTGTTAACAAAGCATTGCTCTTTTTTTCTTTAATAAGCCTTTACTGGTTGTACACCGATTCCACATCAATAAAAAATGTTGATGAAGGAAATGATAAGAAAGTCTGAAATGTCAGTCTTTCATCAATCAGATACATTTTCCCTTGCAGATTTTCGTTTACAATGATAATAATTGTAATAATAATAACAATAATTAGGTTGTTAATGCTAAACATTGTTTTGTATTAGGGAGAAGAATTGACAGTTGAATTGCCGAGTCTTCTTTTATTTTGAAGTGTGATTTCAGGAAAGAAGTGAATGTCGGTGGTAGTGGCTATTTAGATACGTAGCCAATCAGTCGTTGTTGACTTGTTGCAGAAGAGCCAGCATTGAGTACGAGGCACGAATTAACTGCAACACCAAATATAAATGTCTTTAAGGGAGACACCTACAGTAGTTTCATTGCCCCCCTTCTCCCCGAAAACAAACAAGAAAGTAGTAGTGCGAATAGGTGTACGAAAGAAATACAGGAAGTTTACCGTAATTATGTCGGTGTATCATTACTCTGAAGAAATGCTAAAAGGTAAAAGACGACAGCAAGTAGTTACAGGTTTTGAAAAGTTGAGGAGAGTGGGGGAAAATATTTCTAATGCACCTATCTATGAAATAGCATGCGCAAATATTATTCAGTAAATAAATTCGGAAGTTACATTTCGGGATACATAAAATAAATGGCAATTCGGCTAAAAATATAACAAATATCTCGCTTTTTGGTGAATAATATTTGGTGTTATTCTTAATTCTACATGTGATCCTTGGTGTTTGAGAATTGTACTGTTCACACATGCATAACAAAGAATTTCTTCAGCAATTTTGAATGTACGTAATCATATTTTTAACGCTATGAGCAGTATTTTAAAGATAAGAAATCATTAAGGAAAAAAGAGAATGGCAAATCATGTGCAGAGGAAAGAACTATTCATGTCCCAACAAAGATCTTTTGGCTGAATCCCTTCCAGTACATCCTCCCCCACAGCCCTATTGCATACCTACTACTAATTACGTGTCCACGTGCATTACAAGAAGCAATAGCGGAGTACTCGTATCAGAAATAAAAAATCGAGGTACAAAATAAAGACCCAACAAAAAACAAATACAATCCTTAAAAAAACACATAAAACTTGGAAAACTTCTATCAGACGCATTTCAATGGCATGGGGGGGGGTGTGGAGGTAGGAATTAACGAGAAGCCTTGGCGTACTTTTCTTCCTCTTTGTTTAAGATAAGGGACTTTTTCATATTTTAGAACTTGTATTATTATTATTATTATTATTATTATTATTATTATTATTATTATTATTATTATTATTATTATTATTATTATTATTATTATTATATTTAATAACCGCAAGTGATTGTTGTTCCTTTCAACGTTTATCGCTTCTTTACGAAACAATACGAAACCGTCGCCTTGCATAAAGCGCTTTGCGAAAAGTTCGGCGTTTTCTTACAGCCAGACCTGTCTATACACACAAAAAATGAAATTATATTGTAATACATGACCATGTGTAGAAATGTTGTACATTCAAAGCAACATTTGAACGTTAAACTAGTTCCTCAAAAATTGGACGTAGTCATCTGCGTCTCTGCGCCAAGTACAGATAATGGTACATATATATATATATATATATATATATATATATATATATATATATATATATATATATTGTAAACAAACCTAATGTGCACGGGGGAGGGCGCCAGGTTCAGCTCCTGAAATGTAACTGAATGGAAGAGATGGGAGGTCAGGAATGAACACAGAGTCATTTGTAACGAATACCAGTTTATTTCTGGCACCAAAAGCTACCAGGGAAATTACAATGTCGCAATGGGCGACGCAAGTTTTTTACCTAAAAATTACTCTGTGAATTAATTACAAGTGGTTAATTCTGCTGGGCCTGAGCGCGGCCACTTGCAGTTTTTCGCTGTTATAATTGTTCAGTGAGACGGCATCGTCTCATAGTTATCACCAATGGCTGCCGGTCTTCGTGGGCGGGCCGAGGCGGCAGCCTCAAAGCAGAGACGGCGGCGGCTCCGGGTTGCTGATCTTCTGCGGCGCGTCTTCTCTCGCTCAGGTAGCGGCGATTCCAGGTTGTCAGCTCCAGCAGGCTCAGAGGGGGCGAGTGGCCACGGGCGTTGACGTTGCGAAAAGGGCTGTCACTTAGCCCGGGACGAGAGGCGGCAAGGCTGGCGGGCCGAAGCGAAAACGGCGCGGGATCCGGTAGTTTCCCGCCCGAGTTTTCTCCGCAACAATTTACGAGTCGCGTCCTGACCAATTCGGCTGTGGAAAAGTCTTTTCCCAAACTCGCATCCCGATCGTGAATGACTGGATAACTTTTAGAAGTGAAGTTCTCATGTAACGAAAATTTCGAAGTTCCACGAAGAAATTTTACAAGTCGAGATGCCGAAGGAATTTACAAGTGAAGTTCGCCGGAAAATCTTAGAAGTAGTCTCTTCAACAAATCTAAGAAGAAGTCTCGTTTCGAAGTAATTTTTAGAAGTGTTCCTCCGAAGAAATTTTACAAAGGTCCTCTATTCCTACTCTGCATCGCGTTTATAAAAGAAGTTCCTTTCCCCTTCCCAAATTGTTCCTGGCACCAAAATTTCTCCCTTCCCTCATGGCGAAGCTTCCCATTGGCCGAGGGTGGCTGCGTCGCAGGATTCTGATTAACCAATCTCGTGTCGATTTCTCTGTATTTTTCCGTAAATGTTCTCTGTCTGTCGCTGGCTTCGCTCTCTCACTCGCTTCCCTTTGTCAGTTACTCCGGGAGCTGATCGCAGCTGTCGGGACACGTGCACGCGTAAAAGCGCATTTCACGGATTCCCGATTCCCGGATTCCCGGACCGTCATGGGCTAATCGACACCCTACTGTATTTAGAGAGAAACAACTCCCGCGGGACTTCTGGTGCCCGTCGCGTGCCCAGACGCGTGCCAGAACGAATGTGAGGAGTTAGCATTGTCCGAGAAGGGATCAGTTTGATGGCCAAGAAAGGTTTCGCTCACGACGCGTCGTAAATGTGTCTTCCTCGCCTAATTGACACCCGGCCCAACTCCATCGGGGCTGGCATTCCCTGGTCGAGCGGCAACAGAAAGAACGCGAGGGTGGCGCTTTGGTCGGCCGGTCTTCGGCCTGGGCCTTCATGTCTGTTTATGAGGGGCAATTGCCTCTGGAAAAAAGACCGGTGCGCGGTCGGGGGGTGGGCCTCCCTGTCTAGCGAAGGGAACCGTCGCGGTGGAGGCCGCGTCCCTTTGACCCACTTCTTTCTCGACGCGAGCTATTTCCAGCTGTAGGAATTACTTTGTTATTGGCGATGCCATAATAAAATTATATTAATTAATTGGTGACGCCACAATATATATATATATATATTACTTTTTATTCTATTTTATTCTTTCTATTTATTATTATATCCATTTTCTGTATGGTTTTGCTGGTTAATACATGTCGCATTAGCTATTTTTTAATTTTTTTTTCTTGAATTGATACTGAGGTACGCCAAGGATCTCACATAAGTGTCCTTCAGGTACCGGATTTGCATTAGAATATGACGGTAATATTGAGGAAAGTGATTGTATCACTCCTGTCGGATGGATTTGTTTTCGGACTGCGAATGATTCTCACACAAAACAAGGCAACTTAGTGTATTGACTCACCTCAGAGAGAATAGGTGTAAGTACAAGATAGTGTGTTCGTTCACCCCAATCCTAGCTATACCAATAATTCAGACCGATATGGATGGAATATGTTTGTAATGAATCCTCCTGTAATTTGGAAATGCATTCGCCAATGAGGATGTAGACGCAACGCAGCGTCGTGCGCTGACTCACCGCAGAGAAGAGGTCGAGCCCGAGGACGGTGAAGCCGCTGACGTTGACGACGCTGGGGGTGAAGGCGCGCAGCATCACGAAGTACACGCTCTTGCGCGTGCCGGCGCTGCACCGAAACCACTGGCTGTAGTACACGTCGTTCGCCACTTGCTGGGTCTGAAACAAAATAACTGATGCGCTAACGCATGCCACTGGCATTTCGAGCGCCTCCGCGCAGTCTTTGCCCGTCCCGCAAGTCGCTTGAATGATTGATTAATGATTTGGGGCGCGTCAATCGCTAAGGGCATTAGTTCTGTGCTAAGGATAGAAGTCTAGAGCATGTTTTATCGTGGGATGTGACGATAATCGACCCCACTGGATGGCGAGATCGACCACCGACTTACACGTCGGCAAATGTTTTGTTTTTTTTTCTTCAAATCAGGTAACCCCCCAGCGGGGTACTACCCCAGCCGTGAGAAATTCTAAGATCCAGACTTGTGTGGCAGTGTAGTGCATGTAAGTGTAAGTGTGTAAGTAAGGTGTGAGAATAAGACAAACAAGGGGAAGGAAACATCGCACATTAGTGTAATGCTCCGGCATGGGCCTGGTGTTAATCGGAGAAACCACGGATAACTACCAATCAGAATTACCGGCCGCTAGAATTGTCCTTCACACAGTGGCTGAATTCTATCAGCGTGTGTCGAATTTTCTTCCGCACGAGACTAGAAACCCTAGGACCTCCAGGTCAGAGACACTGCGGTGATATTGATTGATGCCCAGAGCCACCTCTTCCGGTAGTACATGTTTTGAAAACAAGCGACGTGACGAGTGAGTTTTCAAATTTGTACGAATGCAACAAAGCAACCTCATAAATGAGTTGCATACACTATTTTTGTAAAACAGCATTACAAAAAATGTAAAAGAATTTATGTTAATTTTTGGAAACAACTATATTGTAAGAACACGGGTATTTCACTTTCACATGGGTATTTCACTGGCAAAAAAACGGTGGTTGGCTGTTTCGTTGACCGCTACCTCCCCGCGAGTGTCTCTCTGCGAATGGCTAAATGTGTGATGACGCAATCATTTCTGCCATAAGCGACAAATATGTCATTATCTGTGCCGTAATATGCCATCTTATGCAACGAATATTTCATGCAAAGAAAATGGTTGTTAACAATGCTGAAATATAAAAAGATATTTTTTGACTCTCAATGCATATACTTTTGTTGCACAATACTTTGAATAATGTGCAAAGCAAACTAAGTTATTTATTTATTTATATCCTAATAACTTACTCATTTAAAAACTATTTGCTCACCTCCCACATTAATTCCGTTGCAAAATAACAGAAAAGTCCCAGCTCCATCACTTCGTAGGATAAAAAAGCGGCTGATGCCATGATCTTCATATTGCCTAGGCCAAGCTGCAAGAGAGTTTAGTTATTAAAACATCGAATCATGTTTCAATTACAAGGATGTCAAGTATTACTTCTTACTTTCAATTATTGCTTGACAGAGCAGGATTGGGTAAACAATTAGATGCATATTACACCAATTGATTGACTGGACCATTAGTCCAAGGGGTAGTGACACCAATCATTCGTTATATGAAGACATCATTGATAATATCTCATGTCTGAGGGACAACCGTTCAGTCCCTCACTACTTGTGCTTCTGCATCAATCTCTGTTAAGCAAAGGAATGTCAGCTCGTCCCTCATTCCACATCAACCCTCCACCGCTTCCGTTCCCGATTCTTGCTACCTCCCACCTCGTCTTCGTCCCAACACTGAGCCTTCACACCGAGTTGCGGAAAATAGATTGCGAGAGCGACATTTCCTCTGTCTTTGATAAGAGATACAGCTCCTCTCAAGGTTGGCCATTATATTTATGTTCTTAACTTACGAGTAATACTATAATTCCCAATGAATGCCATCACGCCCATAAAATGAAGCTATGAAGATTACAAATTCACTCGAGAGTTTCTTTTACCCACGGGAAAGATTTGAACAAACCGGACAGTCAAATCGCGTCAAACAAGTAAAATAGTATATTGCTACAGTCTTGTAGATGTAGTAAGTCAGATATTTATTTTTACTTTTTCGCTACCACTACCGCGGTATAGAGAAAGTTATGTAATGCTGCGTGAAAAACCGCGAATTTTCGGCAGACTAACTCTTCTTACTGAGCCCTGGAAATGAAAAAGTGAATAACTCCAGTTCCTAAATTTAGAAATAAAATTCTTCCCAATGGCAGATTCCGTTTTTGGTGCGTCCTTGATGCCGAAATATCAATTGATGAGAAAACATCAGTATGTCCGTTCGTCCGTCCGACCGACCGACCAACCGTTTGTGAACAAAAAGCCGTTCACAAAAAAAATTTTCGAATAATGTAATGTTGATTTTTTTTTTCAAAATATGAGTATTTTTTGTGTAATATGACTTCAAAGTATGAGAATATTACTACAAAGTTAGGAAGTGTTTGAAAGCTATTGTTATTCATTGTAAAAGAAAGTAGAGTAATGGAAGATAATATATTTAATTTAGCAAATTACTTGTTTACTTCAAGATATTTTGATGATTGAAATTTTGATTTGGATTTTGGTATGTTTCAATTCTCAGAGTTAGAAATGAATACTGTTCCTGGCTTTTGAAATCAACGTAGGTACCCACCAAAAGCGCTTTCTTTGAATCCGTTGTGTTTGTATTACATTAGCATAATTTCTAATACTTGACATGAGAGAAAAATTGAAAAATTTGAAAACCGTTATTTTCTCTGAACATTTTAATTTTATATTACTACATGTGCTACCTTGGGAAATAATCCAACGCAGATAATGAAATGCGAAATTCTGTTCAATTCTTCTCTTTGTTGAACATTGGCATGCAACCGTTATGAGGCTTTGTATTATTTAAATTTAATCATTTTTATTTAACGTCAAAACAAAAAAAAAGAGTGAGACGTATCATGGGTAGAAATGTATTCTGTGAACGTTAGATTTAGATTTAGATTTATTCAGTCAAAAAACAGTAAAACGTGTATGTGACGTACGGGGGAGAAGATCGTTTTCGTTCATTCTGGTACCTCTACCGTAACCCCTTTACATGTTGAATTCTGAATGCAGTAGCAACAGTAAAGACAATTTGAGGAAATTTTCTTCGGTGTGAAAACGTATAGAGCATTGCATTCTCCGGCAAGATATTGTTTATTAACTTTAAATTATTTTACTTTCTCGCTTTTGCTTGCGCAGAATATTGCAAGGTTCAAAAACGCTCCTGGACGCTCGTTGCACACCTTGTACAACGAATTCAATGCCATAAAAATATTTTCATTTCAAGGTTTGTATAAAAAATCCATTTCTTGAAACTACTTACTTTTCGCACCAAATGTTCTACGATTTCAAATAATTTTTACAAAACATGATGATTGATATGTTTTAATTTGGAGAGAAATTGTGGTGTAAATAGTATTACATAACAATTACTAAAGGCGAGAAAGTACGTGTTATTTTAGCACCACTAGTTATTACTATTATTCTTGTTATAGTTATTATTATTATTATTATTATTATTATTATTATTATTATTATTATTATTATTATTATTATTAACATGAAATTCTAGGATTCTAAACATACCGATGAAGCGTGAAATATCACACAAGTGAAGAGAATCATCATGTTGAGGCTCTCCACCAATATAATAGGGCCCAGCAGTTCGCTGACTTCCCGCACGAGACTGCAATAGTGCGGAAACATTTAATATAAGAGTAAGTACAAGCTAAAAGAGAATTTTTGTCAGATAAAAATTCTGGATATTGTTTACAAGATTTACTAAATAATAATGTACTAAATTGATAGTAATTCAGTAAAAATTGCCTTAGTATTGAATTCATCTTCAGGTTTATATTATTTTTAAACTTTATTAATTGCCTGAATAACATTACCTGATGATAATTACTTCAATTATTTAATTTACTTCCAACAAATTTAACTGAATTTTTACCTTTCCTCCCATGGATGAATGGAAGTACGTGTCACTTATATATTAGTCACTTTAAAAGATTTTAAATTGATACTTGGTAAATACGCCAAGAGTAAAATAAGTTTATTACGTTCAGAAGATCATTACGAAATTTTAATTTGGGGGGTATTTTACACGAGAATCTTGTGCTATTTTCAAAAGTTTTTGCAAAACTACTCTTTTTGCACACTCTGAAAAAAAACATCTTCCAATGGCTATACCTCCTAAACTATTCAAGCTACAGCGCTGAAAGTCGCACACCAGATTGTATGTACTATGTTCGCTAAAATAAGTCTAAAGTGAAGTTTCTCTTGTATTCAGAACCTGCTTGAAATGGAAATTTTCTACAATGTTATTTGGAAGAAATTGACGTTAATGGCGATACTTTTGCCATTTTCTAAAAAACTAAGCTTTTAATCGAAAAATGAATTTCAACAGCGAATTTCCCACAAAATTTTGTGCTAGGTCCGTGGTTTTCAGAAAAATCCGTGACATGCCGAAAATCAGAACATTTCGTCGATCGACGAAACTTCACATTTTTTAACTCAAAAATTAAACCACAATATTTCACAAACTATGTAACACAAATGAATTCTAGAGACACAAGTGAGTTTCTAAATTCTTGTAGTTTTAGAAAATGTCGACTTATTTCATATACGTATGAAAAATGTGGCCACTAGGGATCTTAAATTGAAAGCCTTTAATTTTCGCATCATGCAAGCTCTGTAAATAAAAGTAATTTCAAATGGCTCTATCTCCTAAATTATTCACGCCACAGCGCTGAAATTCGCACACAAGATTGTATGTACGTTGCTCGTTAATTTGAGTATTAAGTGAAGTTCGTTTACAGAACCTGCTTGAAATGGAAATTTACTACTCTGCTATTTGGAAGAAATTGACGTTTATGGCGATACTTTTGCCATTTTCTAAAAAACTAAGCTTCTAATCGAAAAATGAATATCGCCAGTGAATTTCCCACAAAATTTCGTGCTAGGTCCGTGGTTTTCAGAAAAATCCGTGGCATGTCGAAAATCGGAAAATTTCGTCGATCGACGAATCTTTACATTTTTTAACACAAAAATTAAACCAGCGTATTTCACAAACTATGAAACATAAATGAATTCTAGAGACACACGTGAGTTTCTAAATTCATTTTGTTTTAGAAAATGTCGTCATTTGTCATATACGGATGAGAAATATGGCTTCTAGGGAACGGTAATTGAAAGCCTTGTATTTTCGCATCTTGCAAACTCTGAATAAATAGTCAACTTCAAATGGCTCTATCTCCTAAACTATTCACGCTACAGCTGAAATTCGCACACAAGATTGTATGTACTTTGCTCGTTAATTCGAGTCTTAAGTGAAGTTTCTATTGTATTCAGAATCTGCTTGAAAGGGAAATTTTCTACACTGCTATTTGAAGAAATTGACGTTAATGGCTATACTTTTGCCATTTTCTAAAAAACTAAGCTTCTAATCGAAAAATGAATAGCACTAGTGAATTTCCCATAAAATATTGTGCTAGGTCCGTGGTTTTAAAAAAAATCCGTGACAAGTCAAAAATCGGAAAATTTCGTCGATCCATGGATCGACTTTACTTTTTTTAACACATGGAAACATGGAAACTTTACATTTTTTAACACAAAAATTAAACCAGCATATTTTACAAACTATTAACATCACATCTTTAAATGTTTTTTCTTTCACTTTTAACAATATAGCAGAAAAAGTAAAATACGTATTACCATTTATACGTTTCAGTATTTCTGAAATTTACCAATGATAAAAATTATATGTTAAATTATGAGAAATGTGAATTGAGTGTAAGTACATATCTAATGTTAGGCGTGAATCGTTGATGCTTGAAAATGTAGGTTGTGTCCAAAAATTCCAAACAATTTGTAAAATATATTTCGTACAAATTGAATGATTTTTGCAAATGCCAGTAAATTGTAAATCTTGTATTGATGAAAGGAAAAAAAATAATTGAATAAAACCTAGAATAACAACTTATAGAAGCAGGTATTGGAAAATTATAAATCGAAATATATTGTAACAAAAATATTATATTTAAAATAATATTAATATTAACACAAAGATACTGTTAATTTGGCCTTAAAGTATGAAATGTATGTTATATTTGGTATTTTGTGTTGATAATATGGATTTATCGGCTAGCTAACGCTGTCACCCACGGTTGGGCCTAGTTTAATTCCCACGCTTTGGGGAAGAGCGATATGTGCTTAACATGACGTATTTCCTTCATCGTAACTAGCAAACTCCACCTGCCTGAGCTTTTCTTCGTCACACAGGTACAGAGACTGAGACGACTTTCAATGAAAGCTACAGCTCTGCTTCTTCCGGGAACCTAAACCGGCATCACACCACGAGAAGATAGCTTGCTACTTATGATCCATTCTAGAGGCCTCAGTAATTAATAAATTAATTATTTTTTGTTTATTAATAGACAAAATTATAAATCTCAAATAAGTGAGTAAATAAATATAAAGGGGACAAATATAAATAATTATCAACATGAGTATCCTTTGAACTGTCTTATGAATGAAAGAAGTGCCTTAAAAATCGGGTGCCTTTGAACTGAGGGCCTGGCATATTGTTTGAAAAAAAATCGTACCGCCCCTTTCCCCCCCTCCGATGTGCATGTAACAACTGATCATCGCGTATTGTTTCGCTGTGGCTCGCTGGAGCGCCCGCACCTGAGGATGGCCTGGTGCTGGCGGATGCAGCTGGCCAGGTGGGCGTCGGGCGAGGGCTGCGACTCGGGCGACAGCTCGCGCAGAGAGGCGCGCAGCATGCGCAGAGACAGACAGCCGCCGTGCAGCATGCCCACCCAGAAGGTGTTGGCCAGCACGGAGTACGTGTCGTCCACCACTACGCCCAGCGCCTGGCGGAACGAACACAGAAACGCTTTCGTTTATTGGATTTGGATTGATTGATTAGTGGTTCCCGGTGCGTCAACAGCTAAGGTTTGACCAGTCCCGTACGTTTAGTGCATGTTTTCATATCGGTATGTGATTGTCATCTTCTCCTATTGGATGGTTAAATCCAGCGCCAACCTACACAACGGCTTGCCTGGGGTTTTCCCTAACCAGGTATCTCCCACCAGCGGGGCACAGCCCCAGCCGGGACGCGCTCTAAGCTCCCGACAAGTGTGGTAGTGTAGTACAAAGTAAGGCGTGAGGATACGATAAGGAAAGACAATAAAGATCGCGCCCGTGCTTGGCCCGTAAGGTACTGCTCCATTTCAAACAGTAGCTGAATTCGGTCTAACGATGTGGTCGGGGTCTCGCGGTCAGAAGCAGCAGTCACCTCAGTCGATGCCCTGAGCTACCATTGCCGGTTAGTCTATTGGATCTCATTTCCTCAGGTTAGCTGGTTTTGTTATAATGGAGGGCGGCGTTAGGGAGGCGCAGTGCTAACCGACATTTTTTGTCGATCAATGAAAAAATGAAGTTTTCGTAAATCCAGATGTGTATTAGTTTCTGTGTACATTTCCCCTGATAGGAAGGTGCAAAAGTCTTAATTATCACATGAATATTATCAAAGTAACGTGTCTATTTTGAACTGACATAATTTCGTCGCGTGATTGAGCTACTCGTTTTCCTTTTATAATCTAAGCAGGTATTGTCTTCTATCTACTGTCCCTCGCTACTAAGTGGCGTTAGATTAAATTGTATGACGCGGCTGAACCCGTATGTTTGGCGCATGGAATGTGAGAAGTTGGTCACCTCTCCTATATGACAAACTGCAGAAGCGTCCGACTGTACCTGAATGAAGATACCGAAGCCGTAGTTGAAGTCATCTCGGGTATCAAGCGGGAACCATACGGCGAAGGGCAGCGGCCGAGGTGGTAGCTCAGTGGTTGGGACGGTGGTGAAGTCTTCCGTGCTGGTGGCGTTGAATTGGGGAGCCAGCTCTGCGTCCTGTCGTCTGTCGCCCAGCAGTTTGGCCAGAAGTGGGGTGGAAAGCCATGCGGCAGTTATGAAGTAGCCCCAGCACGCCAACACCTTGGTCACTACGCGCACTTGACGACTGAACTTGTCGATGACCTTCGAGCGCGTCTCCTGAGCAGACATACAGGCGACGCTGGGCTATTACGAGCAGAAGAGATGCAGAGGAAGGCCAATGTTTACTTTCTCACCCTTACGCACCACAACACCTATACTTACGAAAGTACTTGGTAAGAAGAGAAAGTGATGTAATCGTGCGCCGGAAAATGAATTTTCGGCAAAAGAACGCTTATTGCTGGTCCCTGGTATATGATAAAGTGAATAAATCCTATTTCTAAATATACAGAAACATTCCTCTAACACGAAGTGAAGCAATAATCCATATTTTGTAGATCTTTGATACCGAAAAATTGATTGACGGCAAAACGTCCGAGTGTCCTGCGTCTATCCGTCTGTGAACACTATTAACGTCCGTCTATGGTCAATGCTAGCACCTAAACAATTCAACCGATTTTCTTCGCAATTGATATTCGATCATCAGTATGAATGAACTCGAGAATTTTGGCTTTAAAATGGATACTTTCATTTATAGGGCACTTTACATGAAACCCCAAAAAATGTTCAAAATTTTCTCAAAAATGGCCCCAAATGTTTTCTATGAAACTTTATCTTCGGATTGTGTAAAGAACGCTTAAGAGAATGGTACAGGTCTCATGTTCCTTGAAATCCCAAATTTTTGAAAATTGCAAACTCAATTTATTTGGGACGTCTTCTTACAACTATAATATTGAAGATGGAGCTTTTTCTTCTGAACAAAATCTATTAAGTACGTTGTTTAAGTGCTAGTGTAAATTCCAAATTTGAAGCTCTTTTTTACAGAAGAGTTTTGAGTTATCGAAAAACTTAATTTGAAGTCTTTCAAATCACATTAACTCACAAATACAATAATGTTTACACATTCCCGAAACAGTGCATATTAACGGCGTGAGAGATCTTAAAAAAAATTCATTAGTGTAACTTTTTTTTTAAGTTACCCGAAATGAACTTTTGTCTTATTAGAGTGTAATAAGCACCATCCATTCGAAAAGTTTGAAAGATGTGAAACAATGTGCAAAACAATCCAAAGTTGTTAGAGAGGCATGGAGCCAATCACAGAATGAGTATATATATATATATATATATATATATATACACACATACATATATAATATGTGTGTGTGTGTGTGCGTGTATTTGCAGAGCTGTAACACATAATGGAATATATATTACAGTCGACAACTGGTTTACATGTGATGCATTGGCACAAGATATGCACCAACTCACATATCAAATTTGGTGGGGACATATAAGAAGAATAAGAGGGAAATTCCTACAGAATGTGTGAGAATGAAAAATAATCAAGTATAATCCAGAGCATTGGGTTTCAGCAAGGGCAACATTACTCTAATTCCGAATGTACCTAAGTAGAAATAAATAGTGGCATCTTATAATTATCAAAGTATTATTTCTCTCCAATACATCCTCACACTGGCAAAGATCTCGCGGGAGAGATAATCACTTTTCATAACAAAACTATAAGAGAACATATGTTCAAAAACTACATAGTGTAGGTTCAGTCGTTGGATGTTGATTATATTTTGTTTCCTGTTGAATGTGAGAGGAAACAACGCTAAATGATACAAGAAAATATAGGAAACAAAGTTGCTTGTCGTGTTTCGGTGGTCCGATGGTCCGAAAAAAAGTCTTGAACAGAACCTATTCGATGATTATTTTAAGAAAAGTGTGATCTCTAACTCTTAGCATAAATCTCTGACGGAAAAAATAAAATACTTGGTATCACTTTTTTTCCACCCACCACCGAAACAGAAAGTGAGGTAGATGTCAACTTTGTCCAAAAAAACACCGGAAGGCGACAAAATTCTACGGTAACAGCGGGAAGACGATCTACAAATATCTGCGGAAGAGTTCTGTCCGTAATGTGTTTCTACTCAATGACGTGTTTTTTTAGATGACTTCATAATTAGTAGTCAAATAAACATGAAAAGTTCCTTTTAATTGAAACCAAACTTGTGATAAAATATTACTCTTTCACGTTCTTATGTAGGTAGTGTAACCGCGAGCCTTTGTTTAGGATTAGATTCGCCAATGGGTATCCAAAGTGGAAAGGAAAGCGGCACGAAGAAGGTACACATACGTCGTTCAGAAATCAATTTATCCTTTAAGATTAGATTCTCCATCAGTAGTCCTGAGTAACGACAATCTCGAAAGAAGTAGAGACATCCAATAGTCAAAAACCAAATTTATCCGTTTCGATCAAACTTACCAAATTCAACACAGATGGATAGAAATGCCAAAGGATGTGGATGCATTGTTAATGAACTAATTTATTTATTAAAGTAAAACTCACCAGTGGCGGTCCCAGGCGGAGAGACGCGCGAAGGAGGTAAAGACACCGTTCGACTCGGCGACGGCGGAACAGCATTGGAGTGACCTTTGCGCCGTTGAACACGCTCACCGCCACCATAGAGATGAGGTCCGTCAGATGACTCAAATCAACATGATATTTTATGTTGATTAAGCCAGAGACAGTGAAGAATAGAAACAGGGATGCGGTAACGAAAGTGTAAACGTGATACAATATGTCTCTGGGTAGCTGTCCCTGAAAAGTCAGAAAAATTTGAACATCAATCAGATATAGAAGTCAAAAACGGGTTGAAATACAGAAGACATTTATTAGCACTATCTATAAATTTCACTTAAGTCATAATGATGGCAATTGTTACAATATGATATTATGATAAACCGAGACATTCAGTTATTCAACTTCAAATAAAATCTGGATCGTTAGAAAACATTTTAAAAAAATTACTTTTGTATTACACATTATTTTGCGGTTTTCTAGTACAAATAAAATATATCTCTTATATTTCATAAATGTTCTGCGGTTCCGTAACCTTCGAACTAGATGAACCTAGACAAGTTCAACTCAGATGCTCGAAGATCCGCCGCGGGCATCTTACCTAGAGCGAGCCCAGAAATACAACCGCAAAACGGAACATCAGATTGTAGTGAAACGCTGCATCCCCTTGGCGAAGGCGAGGAGGTGGAGGTGCGGGCTTACTCACCATCCGCCAGACGATGTCCCGAAGCCAGCGAGGCGAAGCATGAGCATGGTGAAGGCAATCGAGTGGCGGTATGAGCTTACTCACCGTGCGCCAAACGACGTCGCGAGGGCGCCAGACGCCAGCGAGGCGCAGCATGCGCATGGTGAAGGCGAGCGGGTGGCGGTGTGAGCTTACTCACCTTGCGCCAGACGACGTCGCGAGGGCGCCAGACGCCAGCGAGGCGCAGCATGCGCATGGCGAAGGCGAGCGAGTGGCGGTGTGAGCTTCCTCACCTAGCGCCAGACGACGTCGCGAGGGCGCCAGACGCCAGCGAGGCGCAGCATGCGCATGGCGAAGGCGAGCGAGTGGCGGTGTGAGCTTCCTCACCTAGCGCCAGACGACGTCGCGAGGGCGCCAGACGCCAGCGAGGCGCAGCATGCCCATGGTGAAGGCGAGCGAGTGGCGGTGTGGACTTACTCACCTTGCGCCAGACGACGTCGCGAGCGCGCCAGACGCCAGCGAGGCGCAGCATGCCCATGGTGAAGGCGAGCGAGTGGCGGTGTGGACTTACTCACCTTGTACCAGACGACGACGCGAGGGCGCCAGACGCCAGCGAGGCGCAGCATGCGCATGCCGAAGGCGAGCGAGTGGCGGTGTGAGCTTACTCACCTTGCGCCAGACGACGACGCGAGGGCGCCAGACGCCAGCGAGGCGCAGCATGCGCATGCCGAAGGCGAGCGAGTGGCGGTGTGAGCTTACTCACCTTGCGCCAGACGACGTCGCGAGGGCGCCAGACGCCAGCGATTGGCAGCATGCGCATGCCGAAGACGAGCGAGAGGTGGTGTGAGCTTACTCACCTTGCGCCAAACGAAGTCGCGAGGGCGTCAGACGCCAGCGATTGGCAGCATGCGCATGCCGAAGACGAGCGAGTGGCGGTGTGAGCTTACTTTCCTTGCGCCAGACGATGTCTCGAGATGCCAGCCAGCGCATGGTGAAGGCGAATGAGTGGCGGTGTGAGCTTACTCACCTTGCGCCAGACGACGTCGCGAGGGCGCCAGACGCCAGCGAGGCGCAGCATGCGCATGGTGAAGGCGAGCGGATGGCGCCAGCGGCCGCCGCCGTCGCCCGGGGCGTAGTCGCCCCCGCCCGCCCAGCGCTCCCAGCTCTGCTCCGCCGTGGGGTCGCCCTCTGGGCGCGGCAGCTCCTCCCGCCATTGCACGTCCTCGGTCTCCCACGGTTTCTCGTCCCAGGTTCGGGTCACCAACGGCATGGCGTCACTCGGTTTGCGAAGGGAATGTGTTGATAATGATTACAGTCACGTGAGGTTTCTTAAAAATGTCAGTGACGCTAGTACATAGTCTGTAGCCATTGGTTTGTGATTCAATTGAGCTACTTCAGGGACAGTCAGTTGGGCCTCCCTCTTCCAATTAAAAAATTGCTTTCTTGCATT
The DNA here is from genome assembly GCA_038098605.1 of Gryllus longicercus. Taxonomy (NCBI): domain Eukaryota; kingdom Metazoa; phylum Arthropoda; class Insecta; order Orthoptera; family Gryllidae; genus Gryllus; species Gryllus longicercus. Next base: position 1,584,025 of record JAZDUA010000007.1, on the reverse strand, counting down.
TTACTTTAGTTTTAAGAAAGAACTTCTTAAAAAAGAGAAAGTATGTAATATTGCACAAAAAACTACGAATTTTCGGCAGAAAAAATTGCAGGGCCCTGGTAACGTAAAAGTGGATAAATTCTGTTGCTAAATTTAGAAGAAAAAATCTCTTAACACATGATGTTGCCAAAATCCATTTTTTATGTTCCTTTATACTAAAAAATCGATTGACGGCAAAACTGACTATTCCTCGACCTCGCTGTATCGTGGCCCCTTGAATTTGAAATATATATTATAATTTTTTGGGAGGATGGGGTAACAAGAAGCCACTCGACATTTTTAACATTTTCAAAGAAATACGCTATCGATTTTGATTAACATTTGTTGTTGTACACTAGTCTGAAGACGTTTAAGAGAATGAGGCAGATCGCACATAGGTTGAAAAGTGATTTTTCGATAAATAAAAAAAATTCAATATATTTTTCGGCGTCTTCCTACAACTATTAATATTAAAGATAAATATTTTCCCTTAATAAAATATCTTCCTTTTCGATAGATTGTAAAATTAGGTCACGTACAATTTTTCGAAAACTAGAATTTCGAAAATTTTGCGCGTACTTAAGCGTGAATTAAAGGCCATTTTTAATTTTTATTTAAACATTTTTTCCTAAATTCGGTGACATCGCTTTTGATGAAATTTTGTTGGTGGATGGTCTAAAGGACGTTTAATAAAATGGTGCAGGTCTTTTATTGCTTGAAAACCCTGACATTGCGAATATCGAAAAAATTCAAATTTTTTCGCCGTCTTCCTACAACTACAATTATGAAAATACATTTTTTTTAATTCTTAGGGAAATGTGTTCATCAAAACCAGATTTTCAAATGAGATAGTTTTGAATTTTAGGAAAATGTGGTTATTTGTGACGTAATTGGGCGTCAAAATTAGCCGCCCGCTCAGAGAATCCAACGCTTCTTGATCTTAATTGTAAGGTGTTATGAGGCAGTTGAATGCTTTGTACCTTCGTAAGAACGAAAAGTAATAATATCCGTAAACATTAGGGATACCATTAGGGATGAAAACCAAGTTTTCCTTTCACCGTGAGAAAACTATTTTTCTCGGTGAGAAATACATTTTTTTTTTTTAAATTGGTTGAACGGTTTTGGTGCCAGCGTTAACTACAGACGGTCAGACAGCCTTTTTACCGTCAATCGATTTTTCGGTATCAAGAACCAACAAAACATGGATTCTGGCTACACCACATGTTAGATGATTTTTTCTCTAAATTTAGCAACAGGATTGAACAACTTTTTCGTTGCCAGAGTTCGGCAGTAAGAGTTTTATCTGGGGAAAATCGCCACTTTATGGCGCACGATTACATAACTTTTTCTTACGAAGAACTTCGTAAGGCGAGAGAGGAAAAATAGATTCTGACTTCTTAGCATGTTAGAGAAAGTTATTTATTACGTATAGGTACAAAAAATTTACACTCTAGAACACTGGGGTTTACATTGCTGTTTACCAGTACATTACCCTTCATCTTGTAATTAAAGCAAATTTTAATCCACATGAACTAATTAAACATGGCGACATCCTGGAATGTATTTTGTGGAATATGAAGTTTTAACGTAAGTTATTCGCGAAATATTGAAAACCAAGTATCTGATGGAAATATGCTTTTCACTAGGGTATTCGCCATTCACCAAAATAAGTTTTGTTCTAAGTCACTGGTTTTGAGAATAATCCGGTTCATGATAAAATTGCAAAATTCAACAGATGGGTGTTGTTGAATTTTTACACATTTAATAACATAAAAGAATTGATAGAAGATGTCAATTTCTCCAAAACTAAGAAAAATATTTCAATTCTGAACGCACAAACTAGTATTAAAATTTAAAGTAGTTTCTGAAATACCTACATTTTCCACATTCGGACGATAGTGTGCTCTCTAGAGCCGTTTTTTCAAAACTCGTGTTTTTCAAAGAATTTGAAAAACTATTGACATTTTTGACTCGATCTAGCTTCTAAACTATTCGATCTATAACACTGGGATTTACGTTGGTGATTATCAGTACATCACTCCTTATCTTTTATTTTAGAAAAAAAATTTAATTCAAATGAACTTGTTAAACATGGCCAGGGGCAAATTGTGGTAATACATATTTTCAAGTATAGTTGAAATAGTTTCAAACTGGCTTGTCCAGCGTGGGGCAAATGGTATTAATAAACATGTATATTAAAACAGTACATAATATTGTACTTTAATATCTTCAACCTGACTCTTGCAACTATTCCCTTGCAGTGGAAAAGTATGAGTAAGCCTTTATCAATACGTTTTGACCCACGTACAAAGTGAGAACAAAGGTCGTAAAATTTTACATTGTATTATCGACATTTTCATAATAAATAATAATCAGTAACTAATCAGTCATCTAAAATGTTTAAAGCATAGAAGTAACTGCAGTAAAATTACTCAAAATATAAAGTTTTATTTCACAAATCTTGAACAGGAGGATAAATATGAAAAGATGAATAGTTCAAAGAAAATGAATGTTTGGTGAGCTGGGCAAATAAACCTACGTGGAATCTGACAAAATATATTACGTCCGAAAATGTAAAAAAAATAGCAAATTAAATGTAAGCAAATGAAATTTGGAAAATCAAGGTTTGATACTCAGTTCAAAAATGCAGGGAGGGTTTCACCTTATAATAATGGAATACATTTTTCGCACTATTAAAATTGTATTTCAATGTTTCATGAAGTCATGAAAAAGTACAATTGTCTTATATATGAATTAGTCTGGTTTTGATTTTAGTTTCAATTATAATTAATAGTTAGTAATTTTCTTGTTGATTTTCAGCATCAGCTATTAATACTTTTAAAATAGCCCTAGAAGTTTTGGAAATGCAATCGCCTCGACTCTTCAGTAAAACTACTGAAAAAGTAGAATAAAAATCTTACCAAAAATATGTTACGAGTACTGTGAAATCAAAAACACATGGGTGCACTCGTAATGTGAGCTCAAAACAGATAGTTAATGTCTGCTACAAACTTCGTTACTCATTTCAGAATCGATGAAGCTTGTTCGTCGCATACTGTAACTGGTTTGAATCTACTTAAGGAAATTCGGATGACTTCCGAATATATATGAGACAGATTAGGGAATGAGACCTTAAATTATCAAATGTATTCAGGAAGTATGGTCAAACTACTTCGCTACTTGATTATTTAGCAAACGTTGTAGAAACTCCACACCTTATTTATGGTTATCATTGTCGTTAGAAACGTATGTGTTCTTGTTATTATGTAGACAGTAACTGTCTATTTGATGGAGGATAAATATAATTTTATCGCTATTGGATAATATTAAACTAGTGGGGCTAAAACAGCACGTACTTTCGCGTCCGTACTTTCACGCAAAATAATGCGAAAAGTACTGAAGTTTGCGAAACGTTGAACATGATCTTATTTCAAAATCTTTTTTTAAGGAACAGATTTTATTAAGAAAACATTTCTAATCTTCATATTTGTAGTTGTACGAAGATGCCGAAAAAATATTGGATTTTTGCAATTTTCGAAAAATCAGATTTCAACAAAAATGATATCTGCACCATTCTCTTAAATGTCATTCACACTGCTCAACAACAAAATGTAATCATAAAGTAATCGGACGGACTGACGGACAGACAGACGTTTTGCCGTCATTCGATTTTACGGTAATAAGGACCCAAAAAATATGGATTCTGGCTACACCACGTGTGAGAGGATGTTTTCCTCTTTAATTTAGCAACTGGATTAATCCACATTTGCGTTATTGATGGATTTGAGGAAATTTACTAGTGTGGGGTAAATGCTATACAATGATAGCACATATAGAAGCCCATCATTCGGAACTATGTCATATTCCTTTTTATAATCAACGAAAGAGGTGAACAAGTTACGCATCTTCTTACATGCTTGAGACGCGACCACACTATCGATAAGTTGTTCTTTAAATCCAAGAAAACCTTTTTAGCATCCTTTCTGAGTTTCGACTAAGATAGAATTTGTGGCACAGTGTTGTTCGACAACCGTTGATAAACAATTTGTAATGACTTTGTTAAAATAATTAAGATATGTGATTGGCCTATATTTCGTAGAATCTGTAGTATCGCTGGTTTTCGACTTTATATGTGACACATTCACTCAGAAAGTTTAGCATTTCTTCGGGATTATTAAGATAGTGGTTTATCATTTTCCCGTGGAGACTGGTGAATTTTTTTGAATCAATAGTTATGAAGACCGTCTAATCCAGGGCAGTTCCAATTTTGAAGTTTCTGTACAACTTCGTGTATAATATCTTGGGTGATTTGATCGGTTGTCATTCCGGTTATCTGTGCTGCCAAATTCCTGACCTGTTCTAACCAAATGCGTTGGCGTTAAAGTGACCTTCGGTCGACCATATTTTACTCCAGATATCTTGAGAGCTAGATTTCTCTGGTAAGCTGTTCACTTCTGCATTCCTTTATTTCATCGTTCGGTGAAATAATTTTAGCTTCTCAGGAAATCTCTGTCTGCTTTCCGCTTTAGACTTTCGGTGTATGAGCGTATACGTTGGCGTAAACACTTAATTGCTGCTTTATTGTATCTAGAAAATAAACAAGATGTGTGTTATCGGGGATGTGGTGTGTATGTGTATGTTTACAAAGTTTCTTTTTAATTAATGTTATATTGTTTTTTATATATTTACTTCTATCTCCTATTTCAGAGTAGTAATGTTCGAGTTCGAGTATAGCGAAGTCTGATCGGAAGAGTTCTAATGTCTTCCATAGTCGGATTTTCCTCGGAAGGTTTTTTTAAGGTAGCTAGGGGTTCCGTGCTGGATGAGTTTCAATAATATTACCACCGTTCGCACTCACAATTGCTACTGGCATACAAATATCGTAGAATCGAGGCTGTCATAGATCGTGATGTCAGAGCTCTCATTTACCAAAATGTGTTCGTTTGCTATCTTGACTACCATTGCCAGTTTCTTTTGGTTGGGCTGGTTTGGAATTATTCGTCTCACATTAGGATTCACTTCATAAGGTTGATCTCTAAAAGTAGTATATTCGTCTGAAAGCGCTTCTGACAGAGATGTTGGGTTCTGGGGTCTGAATTTGTAGCTTCTGGGATCCCTTGTTGCTTTAACTGTGATTGTATTTCAACTTTAATTCTTTTTTGTTGTACACTAGACATAATTACTGGATTTATGGATCAATTGTCTTTGATATGCAATATTTTGCGCAGTTAGGTGAGATAAAAGTGGGTACCAAAAGTGGGTAAAAATCTATATATTTCCTGGGAATATTCTATGCGAGTTGAATCGCAACGGGTAACGCGATAATACAACCTTATTATATTTTCGTTTATTTCGTTGGTCAACTAACTCTTCGTCTTGGCAGGCCTGCCACAGTGATCCCAAGTGATGTATACGAAACACTGTGCTCAAGTGCAGCTGAAAGATTTTGGGCACTGCTTCCGTCGGCGGTAGGAATTTTGGGTGCCCCGGTGTTTGCCCGCCTGTTCAACATCGTACTACTAGCGGTGCAAATGCTGACGCAGACACCACTAGCTCCATCTGTGCCCTGGAGCCCTGGAGCTTAGCTCCGAGGCAATTTTTGGTCGTCATTCCATATCCAAATGGGTAATTGCCATTGTCCTTTTAGCCTTCATACCTTTAGCTGGTAGGTCTCCCACGGGGATGATGGTTTTATATGCTCGTCAATAGGGTTGGAGTTTGGGAGACGGGTAGTGGTAAAAGGAAAAAGGTGTGTTCAAGTAAGGGCAATGATGGCAAGGATTTCGCTAGGATGGTTATATCTGGTATTGAATGAGATGGCGAAGGGACATGTCTTTGAAAGATGGACACATTCGTTCAGGTGAGTTCAGCGGAGAGCTACACCGTTACCATATGCCTTTACATTCGAAAACTCCGCCGAAATCGGATAGCAACTCAAAAGCACAATCATTTCGCAAATTCAAAACTTGCAAACTATGCATCAAACGTTCGTCGGGAAATCAGAACAATTTCACATTTTGCGGAATCTAACTCCAACTAAATGGTGGAAGCGCACATTCAAAGCGCCTCATCGATTTCCAACCATAATTCGCACTTTATCTCAACACGATCTCTACAATTTGACGAATCAATCTGCGAGACCGCAGTCATGTCAAATAAATAATTATTCACCCAATTGTAGATATCAAAATCCTTACATTATAGGTACTACTAATACACGCTTTAAAATGTGAGACCTCACTCACTTTGCGCAATTTTGCGCCCATTCTGATTGCACGAAGCTTTCAGTTATTTATCACTGAATCACTTATTGACATAAGGGCAAGTCACAACTTAGTTCCGCTCCTCACTACATCGGCTTAATTTCACAATTTGTCACTCAATTGAACACCATGTCGTTAATTAAATCTCTACAATTTACAATATTTCATTTCGGGATTTTCCAGATTTAAGGAAACTGGTCGCAACCTTCCACCCGTGCGGCCACCGTCTTTCAGACAGTCGTTCGCCACCACTCCCACGGCAGTCCAGAGCGCATTTGCGTATTGAAAACAATGCAAATAGGCAATAAAGAGAATTAAGCAGTGTCTTTGAACGAACCTCTCTCACGGCTCCAGCAGCCAAAGCCCGTACAAAGGACACCGAACACAAAGATCATACAGCAATTGAAAGGTTTTCAAGCAATTTCATTCAGCTGTGGCGACGCCCTCCATCCCGGCAACGCCCGGCCGATGGAAGGGCGCCGTTAGCAAAGGGCTGACTGTGCCCGTCACCCCGACGCGCGGTTGCGCGGCCAGCCATTAATGCCCCCATCGCTCCAACACCTGACAGATGTTTACAAACATTTCTAAGCCGTGCCTCCCTCGCCAATACTTTCATAAAATCATCTCGCCGACAATACACATCTTCAACGCGATCTCGCTCGCGTGACTGCCCCTACCTTATCTCAACCGGCGCGCCACATGCCGCGGTTCGAACCGAGAACGAAATTTAAATATTAAAAATGCCACGTGACGCCCTTCTCCCCGGGCTCGAAGGTACCAACGAATAGCTAGCAACTATCGCGGGCACCTCGCGACTAGAATTGTTAGTGTCACGCCACCCTCCCCTCCCTGCACTCGGATACATCCGCTACATTAAATACGGCAACTTCGCTCCCACGCGACACTACTGTCAGACTAACACAACAACTGTCATCACTAGGCATTAGTCAACTGGAACTGTCTGCCACAGACCTTCTCGGACACAACTTTCATAGACTAACTCGGTCAAGTGGCAGAACTAATACACGACAATGCAACGCACTTGCGAACTTAGGCTTCAGCCTACCACCGAGTAGACGCAAATGACTATTATTGATTCGTCCGCGAATACTATGGACGGTGTGTCAACACTCGCTCTACTGCCAGACAGCCTGCGAATGATTCGGCTGCCCTTGCTCCACCTACCAAGGCTTTATAAATCAATCAACGCTGGAAGCGGGTCTCTAGCTCTAAATTCAGCTACTCAAGGACATCAGCCATCATATGGTCGAACCTGTGAAAAATTACACAACGGAGCAGCTCCATTCTCTACAGAATCCGTGCCCATTGCGACATCCAGACCGCTAGCCGAATCATATGGAGCTAACCTCAACTCTGACAGCACCCACACGTTCGGACTTATGATTTGGGTTGTTGGTTGCAGAACGACACACTCAAAGTAATACGAACTTAAACTTCAAGAAAGAAGGGCAAGCATAAACTGTTAAAACTTTCGTTCGTCCTACGGCTTACTACAAACTTATTTAATTCACTTGTACATAGCAAGATTAAATTCAATAAATTTATAACTGTATATTGCTTTCCATTCATTTAAACAGGAAACAATCCCCTGAAACCAACTCTGATCCTGTATGTGCTCGCACTTGCTACACGGCACCTCCCACCATGTTACAGCATCTCCTACAGCTTTCTTGCACTTCCTAGTCTTTTGAATGATCTGGAAGTTTAGCCAAGTTCTTTCATAAATTCTGCGGAACAAATCCCAGAGTTCTGATAACTATCGGTGCTACCTGTGCTTTTACGCTCCACACTCCGCTGATCTCGGTTTCCAAACTCTTGTATTTAAGACGTTTCTCTGCCTCTTTGGTTACGTCGTTTGATCGATCAGCACAGTCACATCTTCAAGTAGACACGTTTTTTTCAAACCCCAGATAACAAAATCCCGTTCGTTTGCCGCTATCGTGCGATCAGTTTGAATTTGATGGTTGTATAATATTGTACACAGACTAACGCACGCCTCCAGTTTTGGTGAGTGTTCGTACCACTTGGAGCATGTTTTGGGAACTTCGGCAGCGTTGCAGATCTGCCAGTAGATGTAACTACACACCTAATCGTGTCTTTTCATGTATTCTGTCTTTGCTAGAATCGTACAAGCTGAAACAATATGATGGTTTCTATTTGTTCCTTGCAAATGAGGCATTTATCATCATGGAAAATTTTGACAACCACCTTATCATGATGTGTCCTCAACGCCTGATCTTGGGCAGCTATTACAACTGCTTCCGATTCTGGCTTCCCTCTTCCACTTTTAATCCACGTAAAAGATTGATCTTTAATGATCATTAAATTGTTCATTCATTTTAATTATCATTCATGGAAGGGTTTTGCTTATTCACGATTTCTTAGCATTTTTTGTGTCTCACATTTCATGGTAAGTAGAATCAAAAGTTCTGTGACTGTTACCCTGCGGTCTTGCATAGTTTTCTTCACAGTTCTCTTGCTACACTTACAATGGCTGTATTTCCCATTCTTCGGCCAGATTTAATGACCAGCCACATTACTGTTTCAAGTTGATGAATGTCTACATACTTTCCCATCCCGACTATTTTATTATGCCAAAAAGCTTCCACTTGCCTGAAGTCTCTTCCTCCTTCCTTAGGTGACACATATTGTCCATGTACATCAACACGACGGTGGTCGATATGGTGCATTGTAAGCAATTTGTTTGTTTTTTCGAACATGATTCGAATTGTTTGTTCAGTCCAGTCCACGAGACCGAAACTGTACTCGACTACAGGCACCGACAAACTACCAATTGCAGATATTTTATTCCTGGAGTTCAGCGTGAACTGTAGGATGAGTCTCTTCTGTAATACTCCCTACGAATTCTCTCTTTCATTCTGTCGTTCAAGATGTTCGCACATTCTTCAATGCCCAAATGTTTGTTGTTTTTCCCTGGCTCAAGATTTTTAATCACAGTCTCAATATATTGTGACGTAGTGAAATGAGAATAAATTCAAATAACAAAAATAAAAATAGTATATTGAAAAGTTACAGACTAGTTACAATAAATTGCTAAATTTAAACACTCCGGCAACCTTTTCCTTCCAGTACCCTGCTTTACCGCAGAAAAAAAGCCACGCGTGATGCGAGCTGTCGGACTTCCGTCCCGTGACAATTACCGTCACATGGCCTGATGCCAAAATTTAAACCGGTCGCCGTCTGGCGGACCGCGTTCTAAAAGCACCCGAGATCGTCTGGCCCTTACACTCCGGACATCTCGCCCACACTCCTACGCTCCCTGTACCTACAAGTACTAGGCTCTCTGATGTAAACTGAATGAGAACGCGGGCGCAGATGGCGCCGCGTTAAATAGTTGAGGGCTACACCCCCACCACACCCGTTCCAAGGTAGGCTCGCCTGCTGTCGGTAAGCGAGGGCTCGCTGGCTAGCATCTTAGGAGGGGGCTACACCCCCACACACAAGATTCCCAGGTAGGCTCGCCTGCTGTCGGCAAGCGAGGCTCGCTAGCCAGCTTCCTAGGAGTTTACAGCCTAAGGCTATTTTTGGCTCTGCCACGCTCTCTGCGTCAACTGCCAGAGCGCAAAATCCCGGAAGTTCAGGCTCAACCCCTTCCTCCCCCGCAGCACACTTTCACCGACGTAACGGTTCTGGCCCTCGTGTTAACGACGCCACAATATCAACATCAATGCTCCCTAGTTCGTATTTTTTTCTCTTTAAATTTATTTTTAGACATTTGTCAAGACCGAAGTTCATGAAGATGCTAAAATTATTGACGACAGACAGCATTTGGAAGAGAACCGCATCGTTAATAGCAAACAGTTTAAGATCACCTATGTAAAACCAATGTGATATTGGTCTTTCATCACTATGGAGATAGTAACCAAGGTCAGTGTACGAGAACAGTCTCGATAGTGGAGTCAAACTAATGCAAAACAGCAGAGGAGATAGTGAACCTCCGTGGAAAATTCCTCTCTCAATATGAATAGTTTTTGTTTCTAGTACTTCCTTTCCGCTGTATATTAATACCCTGGTACTCCACGATTTCATACTAGACTTACAAAACTCATTAAGTAGAGGATGAAATCGATAGATCACCAGAGTCTTCAAAATCCAATTGAGTGGTACACTTGTTAAAGACCTACTGATCAATCCAAGCTATGTTCAAATTATGTTTTCGTTTTCATATATAATTCAAGATGCCTTTGTTTAGCAGTAAGATTTTCTTACAGCGATAGGAGCCTTTACGACATATTTTCTGTTCAGCGGACAACATATGGTTATTCTATAGGTGTCTGTACAGTTTGTTAGCTGCGGCTATAATTATAACTTTGTATATAACTAGCAAACATGTGATTGGCATGTAGTTCTCTGCCAAAGAATTTTTTTTTATTTTGTGTAGCAGATGCGTGCTGCCGCGGGTAACTTACTTTGGGTTTTATAACATTTTATTAACAGTCTTTGCTAGATGAAAGCTGTTAATTTTTTTAATCCTCTAATTCTGGATCTTATCAATACCGGGGGATTTCCAGTTACCCACGTCCTTAATTGCTTGGAAGAGGTCCTCTTCTGAGAATTCGTGAAAATGTTCCACTTTTTCCACAAGTGTATCGGCAGCCTTAACTTCAGCTTGATGCCAAGACGCATCTTTGTTGTAGGATCTGTTCTCTTCCCTTTTCTTAAATTTTCTCTTTTAGTTTCTCAGCCACAAATAGCCTTGTGTCATTTTGAATTTGGTATTTTTGTTCAACACGGTGTATTCTTGTTGAACTTTAGATGTGTGCGTTTGTTTAGAAGATGGCTCGGCTAAGAGTGATATTTCACGTCGAGTGTCGGCTGTTTCATAATTATTTTCGCCCACTGGGTTACGAAGTATTTTACTCTGGCTGTCATCCGGCAAGGTGATTAATTTGGAATATTTATTTCTTTGAGTGTTTCATTCAGAGCCTAGAATGCTATCTAGTAACCATTATAATTACTAAAATTTCTAAGATTAATCTCGCTGAATACGTTTACGATGTTGTCGACTTTTATTTTAATTTTAATTATAATTTACTTATTTTAATTATGCCTATCGTTTTAATTATAATTTACTATTGAAAACAACTTTGTACGAAGTTTTATTTAATGTACGAAAATTTGGATTCATTTTTCAGCTATCTGGCTACTCGGGTTATATTGCTCTATTCTTTTGTATTTTCAAAAATTACACAAATGTAACTGTTTGAAAGATCTCTCGCGTCTTTAATATGCACATTTCCAGCAATTTGTAAACAAGGCTGCATTTGTGGCTGATCGTTCTTGAGATTACGTTTAATTAAGTTTTTCGAAAATTCTTTTTTTTTGTGAAAAGAGGTTCAAGTTTCGAATTTACAGTAGCGCTTAAACGCCATTTTCTTAAAAACTGATCCAAATTTTTTCAGTGATATTTTTAGGACGAGGTTTTACTGTTCTTTAATATTCTTAAAATAATATTTCCGTTTTATTTCTAGGAAACATAAAAAAATAAAATTGAATAATATGTACTTTGGGCGGCGATAACTGGCAGCTCGCAAGAGTATGTGGCAAGTCCGAATAGCTAGCTGAGACTAAAAGAAATAGAAAACTAATACGAGAAAGCTGTACCATTCTGTTGCACCAATAGTACATTCTTCAAAAAAATTTAAAGACAAATTTGGATCCATTGCTGAGAAAATTTTGAAGAATGTCTCCGAGTGAAGCCAGATCGAGCGGCAAAAATCCATTTTGGAAAAAATCGTACGTACTGTTTAGGAGCTGGTGGTGTTCACAGACAGTCCGATAGATGGACTGACGGACGTTTTACCCTCAATTGGTTTTTAGGTATCACGGACCCACGAAACAGGGATTCGGCTAGTATATTTTCGCACTCGACACACGGCACCTCCTACCGTGTTGCATCTCCTACAGACTTATTTATCAACTGTGTTTGGTGTACCATGACCAATAAACAAGTTGAAATTCGAATACTGAAGGAAAGACGCGTTTTTTTTGCAAAGAATTGATGTTATCCGCCAAACGAATAGTACACATAGTTTTGACAACGCTGCGCTGGCAACAGCGCTTCTGTACAATTTGCTATGCATACTGTATCCTTTAAATATATTCCTAATTGTTTCATATGTCAAAGTACGAAATGATTGCTACCCCTGACAATAGAAATGAATGTAGATATGCACTGCAGGTGCTTTGTTTCAGTTACGTGTTTCCAAATAATGACCGAAGCATTAGTAGTGTTGAAAATGGAATATTTCAATATTACGTCGCTGTTTCCAATAACGCGAGAAGGTATATGCTGTTGAAGCACCACTACTTTTTTCTAAATTTAGCCACTGGATTTAACCACGTTTTGTTAATATGGCCCTGCAATAAGAGTTTTTCTGCCGAAAATTCTCCGTTTTTTCGTGCAGCATTACATAACTTTCTCTCTACAGCTTAAGCAGTAGTGCGAAAGCAACTAGTGATGCACAGACAGCGCGTACTTTCTCCCTCGTATTTTCACGCAAAATTATGAGAAAAGTATTCAAATTTTTGAAAAATTGTACATGACCATTTTTCAAAATCTATTTTTAAAGAACACAATTAATTAAGGGAAAATCTTTATTTTTAATATTTTAGTTGTAGGCAGACTCCGAAAAATGTTGAACGTTTGAATTTTTTTTAAAATCAAGGTTTTTAACGAACAGGAGACCTGCACCATTACTTGCCATTACTGCACCAATTCTTAAACGCCCTTCCCACTATCCAACAACTAAATTTAATAAAAAAGATGGAATCATTTTTTGACAATTTGGAAAAATCCCAGGAGCGAAAATATAAATAACCCCCGAAAATTGAAATATCTGTTTGAAATTCAAGGGGCCGCGACATCAGCCAGAGCGATAGGGGACTATCAATTTTGGAGAAAATCGACTGAAAGGTTTAGCCGCTACCGTAATTTATGGAGGGACGGATGAACAGAAGTTTTGCCGACATTCGATTCTTCGGTATGAAAATGACTTCTGGCTACACCACGTGATAGAGGACTTTTTCTAAATTAGCAAATGGATTTATCCATTTTTCTTTACCAGAGTCTTGTAAAAAGAGTTTTTCTGTCGAAAATGCGACGGTTTTTCGCGCAGCATTACATAACTTTCTCTCTACTCCGTAGGGAGAAAGTAGATCTACGCTTCATCGCTGACCTCGGTGATATTGGTGTTAGCTAACCCCACAAAATTTCTTTTTCAGCAAATATTTGTTGTATAAAATTCCTAATATCCTTTCCAGTACTAGTAAATATCCATTTATTGCTATAAAATTGGTGATCTGTCGTATTAGGACAGATGAAAAAACGAGAGGATTCTCAATGAAAAAGGAAAATTCAAAGTAACGCCCTAATGTACTACGTATTTCTGTTACACACTTGTTTTGTGGAAGTACTTATTTCCTTGTCATTTACACACTCCTATGAGTTACTTTGATTCTATTGAGTATTTTGTCAAATAACTATAATAAAAATTATTGATAATTAGTTTTCGTTTTTTCTAAATGTTGACAACGTTAACTTTGAAACTGTGATTCCTTTGCGATCATTTTAATTCATTTAAATAAACATTAAGTAGATTTACATAAATCATACAACGAATACAAGTGTCTGGCAGAAACTGTTTCTTCACAATATAGATTCAACGGCCTATCTACCTTGATGTTTTGAAACGTCAGAACCTTACAGGTGAATATTTGAGTGACCTTCTTTCAAAGACGGGCAACCAATTACCAATGCAGAAAGACTGCTCTAAAATATTCAGTACAGATTGCCTTTCATTGTACTTGATAAGTAAGAAGACTGACGTTAAAGAGAATCACACAACAGCGATGAAAACATGATTGGATTTAATGCCACCATAGTGTTACAATATTTGTTAGAATTCCAGCAAATGAAAGAACAGAAATGTCCGATAATATCAGAGCTTATTTCATGTCTTACAAACGCGATATGTTACGTTTTATGAATATTATATCTATTATGTTATGTATTATAATAAATGATTTGTAATCGTGTACAAACGACTTCTGAGAACCATTTGTCGATTGCATTTCACAATGGAATGAATCATTACATTTATCACTCTCCAGCCTAAATATCGCTCTCCAGCCTTCGTTAATCATTCTAAAGAAGCATGGATTATTAGCATTTTACGGTTGTAATCTAAAGACGAGCAACTAGTGCAAAAGAGTAATATTTTTCGATAATTCACTTGCCAGAATTCGCACCAGGGCATATGACCCAGTGAAAATTCTTACTTTTTTGTTCTATAAATTAATAATTGACATTCAAAGGTAAGGATTACATTTTCTTCTTTTATCATAATTTTTTTCTTCGTCTAAAACTTTAATATCTCCATGAAAACAGTGCAACTTCAAAATTGTAGAATTTAAAAAAGAAGAAGAGGACACTATGTGAGTGCATAATGTAATACTCGTACTTGGAGTCTGGGAACATTTTTGAGGTGCATTGCATATATTGCCAGCGTACCTTTTGTAAATATTTTTAAGAAAGAAAGTGACGTTCAAACCCGCAGTTATGTGAATACCTACCACACAATTGCACAATGTTTTACAGTGGTCTGTTCCCCCGCGGTGTGTTCTTGCACAGCTTCCCGACCATTGTTAAAATAAATAAATAAAAAATAACACTTGAGTGTGAGGATGTGCTTCATGTATTTGGAGATGTATTAAAATGGATTTTGATATTAGTGTGGATTTTTTAAGATTCAAATATTATTGTTTTTACACATCGCTGTAGTTTTAAATTAACTCTGTTGGAATCATGAACGACATATTATTCTCCATGCGTTCTAGGCGCGGCGCAGGAGGACGGTGACTTCCACTGCACTGAGGGTGTGAGTTTATGTTATTGTCCCAATCACGAGACTGGAAAGGGAAGGGCGGCGACAGGGACTCGCGAGGACGGATCGCAAACGCTCTAGTTCAGGACTGCTCAAATGCAAGTAATGGAGCCTTAATGCCTGCAGTGGCCGCGCACCACTCGCCTTTCACTAGACTACAGCCTATCGCGTCCGATCGACCCCCTCCCCTCTTTCGAAGGCATTGAGCCCCTCGGTGGCTAATGAACAAGTTCTGAGACACATCATGCCAAGAAGACCGCCCTCTTGAGCACCCCTACCTAGGTAATGTAAGTAATTTCTACTTCACTTCGCAAATTAAAAATAGTTTTTTTTTTAATTAAATATATTTGCAGTTGCATCAACAACTTAGTAATTACGAATTTTGCAGGTATTGTACTGCAGTATAGTTTAATTACACAAATTATATTTGACAAATACAATATTACATTTTAACTTTACAACATACTTAAACCAGTATTAAATCAATACATGAAAGAGATAGGTTTATAAAAAATTTATAAACCTATTAAATTTCAGTAAGTGTATTGATAGATATACAGAAGTTTATTATATCTTTATTTTTTGATGAATGTAAGATGGCATCATATTTGAAGTAAGGCTAAATGCACCGAAAAAATACTTGAATTTACTTTGCTGATAACGTCTTAACTAATGGTCCGATTTTCGATCTGTAAACGGCATTTCACGCCTTTTTCAAATATAATTTACGCTACGAAGTCCTTTTTTCCAAAAATATAGCAAAAGCTCGAATTTGAAATTAGTTCTCAAACTTCCGAGAAAAAATTAAAAAATGTGGGCTTGTAGCGCGATTACGACATGCTTCCTGAATCCAACGCGGTGACAATCATGCAAATTGGACGAATAGGAGCGTCGTAAAGTGAAATTTACGAAAATACCTCGACCCCCTTCCCCTTCTGCGCCGTTGCGTCACCCACCCGATGGTTGTGGGCCCTCTGTCGGCGCGGCGGCACGGCCAGGCCAGGCGGCGTGCGGCCAGCCCCGGCGGAGCAGGCGGGACTTGCGGGATACGCAAGCCAGAGAGACGGTTTATGCTTTCGTCACTTTGCATCTCAATCTATTTTTCCACAGATAACAAACTAGAGATGCTATACTACTATCACAGACCGAAGTAAATGGTCTGGAATAGTAGTACATAACTATTTTTTTTCACATATTTCCGTCTTCCTTAGAATACGATCTTAAAATTGTTTGAGGCATTACTCAAAATATCGATTCCGTTTTGGAACTTTTTTTTAAAAAAGGAACTAATTCTGTAAATATCACTATTATTCCATCTCCTCACATCTTATTTTAGATATATTTTACTTCTAAGGTCTTCTGCCTTGCTCTAAGATCTTCCGGGTTCAATTACCGAAAAGATTGAGCGGAGTATACGCACGAGCTCTTTTATCCTACAACTCTATTTTTGATCTCAAAACGACGTTTATCTGCTTTAAAGAGTTCATCTGGTGAATGTCTTTTCCCAAGTAAAATAGCCGATGCTAATTTTACAAATGTTTTCGTACTTTGGGACAAATTTTAAAAAGTGCATGATTTTGGCTCTCCGGGTGACGTTGCGTCGAAGGCTGTGTTGCCGACGTTTCGACCATTTTGTCGTGGTCTTGGTCATTTTGTCTGCCCATGGCATACCAGCCCTGAGGAAGCGTCACCCGGACAGCCAAGATCATGCACATGACTCTGGCCGCGGAAGCCTACGACTTCAAATTTAGAAAAGGTGGTAAAACAGCGGGCTGGCGATCTGCATCCTGACTCCAACGCCGTAAGAAGCATCGAAATAAGATATTATGAATCATGACTTATCCCAGCTTAGTTGGTAAGTTATTTTGATATAAAATATGGGTGACGGAGAAGACCCCCTCCTCCTCTGCGGAGGGGGCCACCGCACGGCAGTCGTGGAAGGCGCCCGGCCCATTTTGAAGCAGCAGCACTAAACTTGTAGTAGACCCTTGGATTGGCTGGTACCTGGACTTTCTTTTGGAGTCGGCATTGCATTCTGCATAACGACCTGGCTTGTATTTTTGCACCTTCTGGCTACTGTGACCGTTGGCTAAGTCAGAGGGCCTAATTTTTGGTATTATGTTGTGAAATAAAATTGTTGTTCTGGATATTCTGTGTTTGATTTAGTAAACAACAGCCCCTTTCCTGCCGAGCTTCTCAGCCCTATCCCCATGCATTTGCGGTGGGTTTCTTATTTGCGGTTTGCTAATTAGTCGTATTGATGACCTGGTCACATCTTGATATTTGAAGTTGATGTCACTTAGGTTTTTGCGACTGGGGAGCCACGTGATATAAATAATACATCACACTTATGATGATCCAATTTGTAGTACCTCTTTGTAACAAAGTTTCAAATTCATTTCAATATATTTAAAATATATATTTTTCAATTATTAAAAATATAACTCAGGATATAATAAAGTTAATACAACAACTGATACCAACAAACTTCTATTTAATAATAAATACTCACTTGAAACGGTGTCCACATTTTGTTACGACAACGCTCGCATCTACAGCACGTCTTAAAACAATTGTTTCTCAAACCTCGTTAGGAAAATCGCCTTTCTTATAACGCAATAATATAAGTAGAAATAATATAAGAAGGTACGAAGAACAACACATCCTTATCACACAACTTATACAGAAGAAACAATGAATTAATTGATCTATATCTCAGAGGGCCGGTGCAAATTCTCCCCGCTTAAATATACAGAGATTTACATTATTTTTTTGGTGTGTAATTAAAAGAAAAAAATGCGCTTAACTCAATGACGTGGTTTTATTACATGTGTAAATAGTAATAGAATGTAGAATATTCCGTCTTTATTCAATAATTTGACATACATCTTATATATAGTACAAGATTTTACAGAATACTACTAGTCGATTTCACCAACACTCGTCAAATTGATCTTGATCGTCATTAATCACGACGTCTTTGTTCATAGGTCATGGCGTACGTCAAATTATCAACGACTCGTTACGTTTCATCAGAACTTTTGTGGTAGAAATGAAGCATCGTTAACGTCGACGGTCAAGGATCGTGTGTTGTTTTTCCCGCGGACAGAGGTTGGCTTCAGTGCCAGGTGACAACACGATTTCGCATTGGCTGTTGAAGTCTTTTTAGTTTTTTATTTCCTGTTCAGCAGATCATGTTTTGGTATTATCATCAATTTCATCATTAATTAATCATAATCATTAATCATTATTAATCATTAATAATACATAATATGAATGTTTTGAATTTTTGTCCTAATGTTTGCTATTTTTCTTTTAGCTAACTGTGACCTTTGCCTAATGGTGATTATACTTATTTTTTAGTTATTTTACATGTTATTTTTACGTGGTTTTGTCTTAAAATGCTTTGAATATATGCATCATTAATGTTTTGTCCATAGACCTGAGTACAAATGTCTATGGAGGTCAAAAGTCGTCTTTAGGTGGACGGAAACGGATTCTGATTCTTAGGGCCTGTTTCACCGCAGCCTGATAAAGTTCCGAATACTAATCCGACAGATATTTTATCCGTCAGATAAAAGTGCAGGACATTTATTCTGCGATTCACCAAGGTCTTTCTTGTTAAAATATCTGACAGATATCTTTCTGATAAATAATTTGGCTGATTGCTCTTTCACCAGCGGCAACGCCGCATTTTCAAGTCAAACGCGCTCTGTACGCGCGAATTCGAATGTGTTTGGGTAATGGAAGTGTCAGGCGTTTTTCACTTCATTGATTGTTATTTTGTGTTGCAGTTTCTTCGGCGTGAGCTGTGTGCGAGTTCGGTGTAAAAGTTTGTGTCGTACTTTGTGTGTGTAGGTGTTTCAAAATGGCAAGGGGAAAGAAGCGAGAAAGAGGAGTTAATATTACACGTGAGAAAACAAACTTCTATCCCTCTTTGCGGAGAGGAAAAATATTGTTAAAAGTTAAGTACATGGTCCTACCATGTGGTAGGATAGGCATTGGCATAGATAGCTATTGAAAATATTTTCAAGAAAAATCACCGATGACCAGCCTATTATATATTATCAACATAAATTTATAAATACTATTCACTCCCTGTACAGAACTTTAGAGTGTATAATTTACAATTAAATTAAGAAAATAAGCCAGAATAAATTCACTTAAACATCTCAACAGAAAAAAGTCGAACACATCAATTAAAATCCTACTGAGAGGAATGTGGGAATCTCCATGAAATGATCTATTTCAAATACTAACAACATCAACACAAATTGTACAAAAACTTTAAAGTTTAAACAGATAAAAATGTGAGAAAAATATGATTGCCACTTGAATAATAATAATAATAATAATAATAATAATAATAATAATAATAATAATAATTCAAATACTCTTCTGCTTTTTGACAATCATGAAAATGTTTTTCTTCAAAAAATACATATTTTATGGTATTTTTATTTTAGAAAAAATGTTGTCATAAATTTTTGTGAAATGATTTGACTCTAAATGGTATTAATTCATTCTAACATGGTATCAATACCATATTAGAATCAAATCTTTTCACAAACATTTATGACAGTGTTCTCGCTAAAATAAAAATTAATTTTGGATAATGGACCCAGAAAATATTCTAGAATAATCTCCTTAAAGATAATTAAGAATGTATAAGCATGTTCTCATGATGGGAATTGTTTTTTGTGATTTGATTTTTGTTTTGATTACATTTTTTATATAGTTCTATTCTTTCTAAAATTATCTGCTTAATTTAACATGTTTTGGCAAGTTTTCTCCTGTCTATTTTTATAGTTTCTACTTACTACTTATATATTTTCCCACTTATACTTGATTTTTTAATGAATTTCATTTCTTATTTCTACGTAATTTGTATTTTTGATTATTTTATTTTATTCGCTATTTTCAAACTTTGTTGACATTTTTGTTTATTTTCAGACGGATCATGTCAATTAGGCCTATCTAACAAATGTTGATGAGTGTAATTGACATACCGGGTTGATGTGTTGGACAATAAAGATTTCTTTTGAAGAAAAAAACATTAATTGTTAAAAAAGAAATGCATACTTGTGTTTAATTAATTTGATAAGAAACATTTCACAAGACACAATGTAGAGTAGAACACTATAAAATCGGGTGATTGTGTGGGAACATATGTGCTGTCTATTGCTGCGAGAACTCTAGAGAATCTAGCAATTTCATAAAAAAATCTTCTTGGATGATTTCTATGGACTTGGAAGCTTCACGAACTCATTACATTTGAAGTAGTAGATTGCTCAATGAAGACTCAAATTACAATAAAAAATGATCCCGTTGTAAAATAATGAAGAGTGAGAAGTCAGTTCATTGGTGATACCTCAGAATTGCTCACAAAACACAAAGTATACATTTGAGTATTTTGACATAAAATGAATTTAACTAGACCATTACTTTACCAGGACATTACAGAAACATAAGTCGGGATTCACAAATATTTTATTTTCTGTTCCATCAAAGGCATAGCTTTGTTAACCGTAGGCTTTCTTAACCTAAAACGCGATTTGCAATCGTGTTCGTCAAGGATTTCAAAATATTCTGGCCGACATGTCAGGGCGGGCGCTCAACCATAAAAGAATTCGTCTATCATCTCTATTACGTTATACATCAAGGAAATACCACACATATTCCTTGAAAATCACATCAAGTTCACACACAAATTCTGTTGTTGTTGTTGTTTCTTTTTTTTGTGTGTGTGTGTGTGTTTGTTTTTGTTTTTGTTTTTTTTGAGTTATCTACCAGTTAAACATTTAACAGTCTCTCCAACCTCCAGATTATTTACCGGATATTTTAACCACCGGATAGAATTATCAGGCACTTAAAACACAATATTTCAACATATCAGTAAGATAACTTCTGGATAGACTATCAGACATTTTATCAGGCACCGGTGAAACAGGCCCTTAAATATGAGGAATTGCCAAGGTTGAAAATAGGGGTGCATGGCAAGAACTGTAGTTTGGAATAAAATGATTCATTTAATTTTGATTGAAATTCAATGATTGGAACAACTGATAATTCTCTGTGTAATTGATTATTGCTAATGAATCAAGGTGCTTTAATTATTTTACGTAAACATTTGTTTTAACCGATTGTAATAATTTGATGTGACTCGGTGCGGAATTGTACCATACATAGTAGGCTTATGTTAGTGTAGGACGAATTATTGATTTAAATAATAATATACTAATTTTGGTACTGAGTTGTGATTTATAGTTGATTAGAGGGTTAAGTATACTCTTTTTACGTTGGCTTTGATTGAGTAAATAGAGTTTCCAAGTTCATCTTTTATCTAATTGGACTCAGAGATATTTTACTGCTGTCCCGGAAGGGAGCCATGGGACATTGGTTGTCTCTTGAAAACTGATGACGTGTGAGCTACTATATTCCAAGTAGGTTAGTATTGATTGCACATTTATGGAAAACTATAATTTTCGGTTTCTGAATCGTTTTAATTCATTTCATCTGGAAACAATTGGAAAAGTGCGCAGACTATCGTCTCAACAACTTCAGGAAAGTTAGCTATTTAAAAAAGTATTGCCTTATTGCTTAGGCTTCGTCACTCTGTGGACATACTATTATCCGAATAATATTTCTGTCGACTTGACAGCCGGGAGTGGGGGAAAACGATGTTTTCACTTACTCGGGCGGCAGACACGTGGTAATTCTTGCATCGGATCGTCTGTTGATGCATACACGTCCAACTTATTTAATTTATGATAGAATTGTAACAATGGCACTAGTTTATTTAATGTATTGTTACATAACTTTATCACATACCCTTATACTAATTCTGCCAATGCAAGGAATAACGAAACATTTTTGCATAACTCGCGCAAATCAAATGAAAGACAGTAGAAAGAGAAGCGTAAGTATAAAGAGACGCGTTTTTAAAAGGGAGATACATAATATTCTGAAAGATTTATAAGAGAAAAGTATTTACCCTCGAGACATTCTTGGCGTGAAAACATTCTTCTCACGGAACGTAACAAAAATTTGCAGGACTTTTTGAAGTTACTGAATTTACCTTTAATTTACAAGGTTTTCAAGGGGACGTCCTACCAAATCCATTAGCACAAAGATAAAAATTAGAAATGTACGTTAAGGTGGATGTAAATATACATTGTGTCATAAGTATATCCAGTGCTTGATGTATAAAATTTTATGTTCCGGAACGTGCCCCAAATTAATTATTAATTTAGTAGAAATAGTTATATAATTTAATTATTAATTTAGTAGAAATAGTTATATACTTATAATACAATTTAATAATTAGTCTTGAGGTACCGGAACGCCGTCCCGTCGCGTTCCGCCCGAAACCAAGCCCTGAGTATATCGTATTAGGTATTGTCACTACATATGCACAAAATAACCTAATAACATATATCTTTTAGACGATCCAGAACCGCACATTCGACATATAACCAAACACGTAATGGCGCTCGTCGCTCTTCAATTTCCAGTTGCTTCGCGCTATGAGATTTCTTTTTTTAATAAGCATCGGCAACTCAGTAGTGACATCATCACAATTTCAAGCCTGTGATTGGATAACGGAACCCCCTCTCCCCTGTCATGGGGAGCCGTCAAGTAGGCAGAAGTATTATTCACAATATACATACTGCGGCCATAATGAGGCCTTTGCAACAGAAACGGTCTTTTTATTTAGACAACGTGAATGACTAAAATTCCAATACAATTGCTGGAGGAAATGTCCCGCATAATGAGATCTTAAAGATTCAAACTACTGTTGTAAGGACGTTAGAGGTTTATTTCTGTTTGAGGGATACTCCAAATGCGGATATATTTATTTTAAAACCTTCCGGCACACCGCCTTCGACATTCTGAATCACCTTACGAATTGAGCATTATGCAATTAATGAAAATTAATTTTAAATGCTCGTTCTGGATCCATAGTTTATAAATATACGAAGTGTAGTATCACAATTATCTCCCATGTTATAACATGCCACTTGAAAGTAAAGAGTAAAAGAGTGTAACTGAGTGAAAGAATAAAAAAGTTAATTAATGAAATACAATGTGCGCATTTAATACACCTTAACCTCACAACAGCAATTTAACGAGTCGCCAAAGAGGTTGTCCGCGGGACACCGGTCCGTCAAAATTTGACGAATATACTCGTATTATGATGATCGTCAGGCAAAACGACATTGGTGAAACGTAAAGATGGTGTTTAACCCGTCATCAATTGTTTGACGTCCGTCAAAGCTACCGATAAAAGTTGGTGAAACCGACCGCACGAATGACACTTTGATAATGAATCTTACAGTAGAATTGCTTAGTAGGCTAAACTTGCTTGTACATTTTCTACTTATTTTTTCAACGTGACTGCTCGCTACAAAAGAGTAAGTGTTGCTAGAAGTCTTAGTTGCGCTGAATTGTCTTCCACTCGAGAGCAGCTTCTTCCGATCGGTGGCCAGCTGCGTCCGAAGAAATTTACTCGGGTTCGTTAGCCTGGCGGAGCAGCGCGTAGTACGAATAGGACATGCGCAACAGCTGAAATACGTACAATACGTTAAGGTGTGTTTACAATTGTTTTAATTCATGTTGTATTTTTTTAATGCACAAGATTCAAAATTTCTACAGGTGTCTCAGAATAAATGTTTCTAAATTCTTGGGCATGGTGAGGAATCTAATATAATCACATTTTGTGATATATATCATATTATGGGGAAATTTCACGTAATCTTCTCAAAAAGTTATATATGTGATGTTTGAACATGATTCTCAGACAACTCCTCCTGCACTAGTGTTCGGCAAGAATCGTAAAACAGTCAAGGCATTTCGGTCATTTGCCGAACATGGGAGCATGACAAGTTACCTGATAATCAGTGTCAAATTTGACATTCCTATCTTCGATATATGAAATTTCGAAACATATGTTCATTGAAAGAAATGATCATCTTTAATTGATCTAGAGGTGTGTAACATTTGTTCTGAGATAGCCTCAATATTCGGAAGCACATTTTCATCAAGCGTGTTAATTTGTTATTCATTACCGGTCCATATTTAATCTTTAAGTGTGTATTTTCTACGGTGTAATAATAGGAAGCGAATCGTTGTTGCTATAATTAATAGTAAAAGTTTTATAATGTCCATCACGTATACTTTCTAAATCAGATGTTAAACTAGTTGTGCTAAAACAGCACGTACTTTCTCGTCTTTAGTTATGCTTATGTAATACCATTTATACCACAATTTCTCTTCGAATTAATACATCTCAGTCGTCATGTTTTGTAAAACTCGTTTGAAATCGAAGAACATTTGATGCGAAAATTAAACAGTTTCAAGCAATAGATTTTTTATTCAAAACTTAAAAGTAAAATAAATTTCTGGCACTAAATTCATTGTATAATGTATGCAGTGTATTCACCAACACACCGGATGGGTTTTTAGTCTTACAATATTCTTCGTTAGCACCATGCGAGAAAATAAAATAATTAAAAGTTAATAAATAATACGATACTGATAGCGTTGGCAAACAAATGCAAATAGATCGAAAAATGTATAATAGTAAGTATTACAAACTAAGGTATTTTAATATTTTACAAATATATAAAAGTATTAGTTTTCATTACTGAGAACGAAAGGCAGCCGTTATTATCGCCGTCAGTTATCTGTGCGTCGTTGCAACAATTACAACCAACAATTACCGCACATCTATTAGTTTTCACGTTTAACGTAAAGGACGCAATTTAAAATGAAACAAACCGACTTTGTTTCATATACATATACTCGTAGTTGAGGGAAGTGTTTTCTTTCAAATTTTCGAAATTTGGAGAAACTCCTTCAATTTTTGAAGCAATTGTTTCACAAAAAGGATGATATAAAATCCGCCCGTAATGCAATTGGCCTCTTGTTCTGCACAATGCTCTCTTCCTCAAGTGTCATTTTATATGTGTTGGTTTGTAACAACGATCATCCATGACTCATCTTAAATGTAGCATAACTGTGTTATTCACTTGATTGTATGAATTCTTGACGACAGTATTTCTCTTTATTGACAACGTTACTACGATGCGTTCCAAAACTGGTACATCGGCAGCTATACCGTAAAGGCAATAGCTCATTACATCGTATACCTGCATTTCTACTGTGCGTCTCTGTTCATTTGTCGTGATCACACCATAGCAAAAAATCGTAAAACTGTTTTTAATTGACGTTTACACCACTCTTTTATGTATCGTAACATTTTAATTGCACTCTTTGCGTTGTGTCACAATATTTTGAAAGAGCTGTGCATTACATTATTCAAAGACCTAACTCGAAAATTTACTTCATTAAAATCACAACTCATAATTAAATATTGAAGGTGTAAAATAGGTTCGTAAAAAAATTAATATTTGCAGTTTTCGAAATTTAGGGTTAGAAATTAAAATTGAATCTATAAACACATTCAAAAGTGCATTTTTCTCTACTCAAAGCCTTTAAAGAAACAAAATAGGAAAACTTTTTACCGCAAAATAAATCTTGAAAGATATTATCTCGAAAACGTTTCATATATTAAAAAACTGCACAAGGTATTATTAACAGATATACTTTTGGAGAACATATTTCATAAAGAAGATGTTGCTTCTATCATGTTCAATCGTGCCGAAAAATATTGAAATTTTGTAATTTTCTAAAATACAGGAGTGAAAATGAAAATCAATTTTCTCTACCCTACGCAACTGTACGTACGGACATGAATAGCGGCAGCGAGAGCGTGGCGAAGCCCATCGCAGTCACCCGCGACGGCTTCTGCGCGCGCATCATCATGAAGCGCAGCGACGACTTGAAGGGCGGCGCGCAGTCCTCCCACCCGCAGTCGAATGCAGCGTCCGCCACGGTGCGGCTCTAAATGGCAACAAGACGGCGGGTATTGTCATATAGAACTTGAAAGATCTTGGAAAGGCACAGAAGACAATGGAAGGTAGTGAACAGACATGGGCGGGTATTGAAGAGAGATCATGCAATCTTCTGCGCGCGCATTATTAAGCGCAAAGAGGCAACTTGAAAGGCGACGCGCAGTCCTCCCACCCATACTCAAACGCCAAGTCCGCCACGGTGCGGCTCTACGCAGCAACAGAGACTGAGTGTATAGTGATGGAGGAATATGGACGATATTCGAAGACCACGGAAGATAGTGAAAGTATTCGGAAGATCTCGGAGACCGTGTAAGGTTCTGCCAAGGGTTGTCCTACAGGGCTGTGTGCAGTTGTCCGCCCGCAGTCCGAAACGCTTGCACTGGGCGCGAACGAAAGGACAGTGGATTTTGCGCAGAGATGAAACTAAAATAAGTATTAGCTACTTGGCCATCCGGGAGACGCCGCGTCCTACGGTTTGCTCGCCATTCTGTGACGTTCCGCAGGGCGCAATGCCCGAGGAAAGTCGCAGAATGGCGTCTGAAACGTTGGCTCCTGTGCCTAGGACGCAGCGTCTCCCGAAGAGAAAGTAAATACTGCCTTCGGGTCGCCGAAGTCTACGCTCTCAAAAGTTACAAGGACAATGCATGATAGGAACCTAACTCTTGCTTTGAATGTCGCTTATGTAAATTTATTTCATCAATCTGTGAAAACATTATCCTGGGTTACAGTAGGATCACCATGACCTCAATAATATACAGCATTTGAGCAGGTAATAATGTAGTAAGAAGCTTTCAGCTTCAACGCACTAAGGGACTTAAGGAAAAGCCAAAGTTGTACCAGTTTTTCGACGTGTGCGTCGGCTGTGAATCTCACTTTCTAGCGCGAGAGAAATGGCTTCCTCTCTCGGCTACTACACTCACAGAACTAATGATCGGAATAATTGACATGAAAACTCGAAATGCGCACCCAAAAAGTGTTATTTACTTTTTCTGTAGAAAACTTGACATTATATAACTTTCTTTGTAATACTTACATAAAAGTATA
The DNA here is from genome assembly GCA_038098605.1 of Gryllus longicercus. Lineage (NCBI taxonomy): Eukaryota > Metazoa > Arthropoda > Insecta > Orthoptera > Gryllidae > Gryllus > Gryllus longicercus. The sequence continues at coordinate 1,556,857 of JAZDUA010000007.1, read as the reverse complement.
CAACAAAGTAAACATGTAATTGGTGGTTTAGCATCTAAAACATGTTTGCAAGGAGGGGTAAGCAAACTACAGAAATTTCAAAGGCTTCCCAAGGCTAAGAATTTCTGAGCTACTTACTAGCAGTTCCAGCTGCGTTCCAGCCGAGCAAAACAGCAAAAGTTCCATCATCTCGAAGAAGAGGAAAAGCGCTAGAGCCAAAAATTTTACACTCGTCGGTGAGACCTGAAATTAATGGCTAAGTCAGCATTTGAGAACTAAATTAAAGAATGATATATTAATTTATTTAGGTGTAACAGACCGGATTATTGGCGTCCACGTCAAATTATTTATAAACGTAATGTAGAATGTAACTGGTGATACTAGAGAACGGTCACACAACTTAGTTTTTAATCCCTTTAGTCTAGGGTACCTTTTCGGCATTTTTGCACCCTTTCCTGCTATGAACTATCAGCGTCTAAAAGTAAATTTTACTCATATAATTTAAAATTTTAGGTCTTCTAATAGCAATATTAAAATTTGACTATAAGAAAGGTAAAACATGGTCGTATACGTAAATTTTTATTGGAAAATTCGGATACCGTTCTTAAGAAAAAAAAATTATTTCTCCTGAAAATTAACAATTTTGATATCATTTTTACGCAAATAGTTTGAGTTGACTAGAAACTTCATAAAACAATCATTTGAAGTTCCTGGGTCTACAAATGCAACAATGTATAAAAGTAACCGTAATTTAAAATATTAATAATGCAAGAATTGAAAAAAATCTGTGTAATATATTGAAGGGATTGTACATTAACTCGCTTAACCATGTAATTTTGAAGAAAATAATTTATTCAAACGAAAAATCTCTATCTTTAATGTTGTGAACTTAAAAAAACGCTCAACGAATTTTAAACTTCTCGTTCATGTTTTTGTTCAGTCTCGATCAGGTTTTTGTCCATTTCCCTGACACATTGAGAAAATGCTGAGATGGGCCCTAGTTTTTATTCTGTACATAAATGTAGCTTCACTATGCTCACGTTTCGTTGAACACTCCTTTTGATTTTAGTGGTAGAGAGGTAAGGACGAGTTACTATTTTGTTAGCAATGCAGAAAAATCAAATCTGCAGTTCGTTTATCATTGCAAATAAGTTTTCTATAACTCGGGAACGAAAATGTCCTGATTTTTAAATGTTGCTAGTTAATTTTTATTTATTTATCTTTAAATTTTACTCATATTTCAACTACTTATAGTTCAAATGATGGGAAGAGATTCTAGAACTCAAGAAAACGTGCGAAGATAATCTTTTCCCCCATACGTCACATACAGTTTTTACTGTTTTGGGGCTAAATAAATCTAAATCTAAATCTGACCTTTTGCAATTTCCGAAAATTCAGAGAATTTAACGAAAATCTGTTCGGCGTCATATTTATATGCCTACTTTGCTCTATCTGGTAAAAAATAAATCCAAACTTAGGGAACAAATTATGATAAAAATTTGAAAATGTCCCTAAGGCTTCGGATAAAGCGCTCCGGTTTATCCGTTAGTGTTGTTCACAAACAGACGCATGGACAGATTTTTTTCGAAATGAAAGGCCAACAAAATATTTATTCTGTCCACAGAGTGTGTTAAAGAAAGAAATTTATCACATACAGGAAAAATCGGTGATGAATGAATCGTTTGTGTCGGTATCGAAGATAGACAAGACGAATTTTTCTGCCAAAAAATCGTCGTTGTAGGTACAACTATCACGTGATTGAGAGCACTTGTAAATTAAGGCTAAATGCACCGAAAAATACTTGTAGGAAAATTCAATAGATCGCAGCACTATCACAGGGGAATTTACTTTACTGATAACGTCTGAATCAATGGTCCGATTTTCGATTTGTAAATGGCATTTGACGCCTTTTTAAAATAAAATTTACGCTACGATAACCTTTTTCCAAAAATCTAGCAAAAACGCGAATTTGAAATTAGTTCTCAAACTTCCGAGAACAAATTTAAAAATGTGGCCTTATAGCGCGATGGCAACATGCTTCCTGAATCCAACGCCGTGACAATCATGCAAATCGGACGAAAAGGAGCGTCGCACAGTGAAATTTACGAAAACACCTCGCCCCCCCCCCCCACTTCTCCTTCTGCGCCGTTGCGTCACCCACCCGCCCGTTGTGGGCCCTCTTTCAGCGCGGTGGCACGGCCAGGCCCGGCGTCGTGCGGCCAGCCCCGACGGAGGAGGCGGTACTTGCGGGACACGCAAGCCACACACTCGGTTTATGCGTTCGTCACTTTGCATCTCAATCTATTTTTCCACGGATATCAAACTAGAGAACTATCTTTTTCACATATTTCCGTCTTCCTTCGAATACCATTTTAAAATTTTTTGATGCATTACTCAAAATATTGATTCCGATTTTTAACTATTTTTTTTAAAAAGGAACTAATTGTGTAAGTATCCGCATTATTCCATCTCCTCACATCTTATTTTAGATATATTTTACTTCTAAGGTCTTCTGTTATCACTCCACCTTGGTCTAAGATCTTCCGTTGTCAAATACCGTAAAAAATGAGCGGAGTATACGCACGAGTTCTTTTATCCTACAACTCGGTTTTTGATCTCAAAACGACGTTTATCTGCTTTAAAGAGTTCATCTGGTGAATCTCTTTTCCCAAGTAAAATAGCCGAAGGTAATTTTAAAAATGTTTTCGTACTTTCGGGCAAATTTAAAAAAAATGCATTATCTTGGCTGTTCGGGTGACGTTGCGTCGAAGGCTGTTTTGCCGACGTTTCGACCATTTTGTCAGAGCTGGTATGCCCATACATAAGATGGGACGTGATACATAAGATACGGACATGGTAAGACCACGACAAGATGGTCGAAACGTCGGCAACAATCTTCGACGCGGCGTCACCCGGACAGCCAAGATCATGCACATGACTCTGGCCGAGGAAGCCTACGACTTCAAATTTTAAAAAAGCGGTAAAACAGCGGTCTGGCGAGCCGTATCCTGACTCCAACGCCGCAACAAGCTTCGAAATAAGGTAGTATGAATCATGATTATGCCAGATTACTTGGTAAGTTATTTTGATATAAAATAAATTTGTTATATTTGTATAATTTTAAAGGGAATAAATAATTCCTGGTGAGTCATTTCATACAGACTACGTAAATGAAGAAAGGGTAATGATGCAATTGGATAACTCCTAGATGTTTGCTTGCATTTGGAGCGTGTTTTCCCTTCCATTTTCTTTGTTTTATAAAAAGTGGATTTTCTAGAAAAAGTTATCTGTAGAAATTGCATCATGCAAAACCAGTTAGATGTGACTCTTTCGTGACATATCGGACACAATGATATAAATAATATGGAACATTCAAACGAGTTTAAAAACGAAGGAAATCTTTTTCTGTGAGTATGATCTTAGGATATGCTTTACTCTAACGCTTACGCGACGTAATGCAATCTACACAACATTCCAGAGTAGATAGAAAATGAGGTTTCTTTGAATGTGTATTATTTTTGAAAATCTTAAAGTATATGCTTACAGTAACAACATTTTTAAAATCCTTTTTTTTTCTTTTTCCGAGGGATGACTTTTGACGATTGACTGAATCACACGGTATTCATGCAATTGTGTTGTTATTTGCACAATCTCGGCTGTCTCCTTTCTTTGGTAATGGAATAATTATAGTGCGTTGCAAATCTGTTGTTCACTGTTTTATTTTCCAGATCACATTGCATAATTGTGTTAGTTTCGCCAAGATTTCTTCCCCTGTATCTTTGAATAGTTCGATTGGAATATTATCTACAGCCGGGGACTTCCCATTATTCAGTTGTTTTGTCGCCCAATTAATTTCTTCGATCTCAGGTTCTTATTGGTAATCATCCATATTTATACACTACTCTCTTTGCAAGCCCTTATCATATAACTTCTTCGTATTCTTTCCATCTTTTCGTGATCTCTTCTTTTGTTGTATTTATTTTGTCGTTCTCGTTCTTAACATTCGCCATTGTTGGTTTACAGTCCGTTGTCATATTTCGGATGATCTGGAAAATTTCTTACGATCTCCATTTGTTGTTATGTTCTTCCACTTCTTTGCTTTTTTCTTGAATAAACTTTTCTTTATCTTGTCTTGGTCTGGGCTGGAATCCCCGTAGAGTTTTCTGACTTTCGTCTGGTCATTTGCTTTCTTTGCAGAGAAATATAATGTTTGAAAAGAAAGAAATATAAGGACTCCGTTGTACATATTATTATTATTATTATTATTATTATTATTATTATTATTATTATTATTATTATTATTATTATTATTATTAATAAGCACGCATTTGGAGTAAATCCAAAGTATGTATACTGTAGTATTGCTTATATCGTACTATATATACCATCGAATATTCACTTTGATGTCTGTGTTTCCAAGATTTTGTGAAACATCTTTACATTTCACGAAGAAAATCTCTCTGAAGGTCTGATTCAGTCTGTCGATTGTTAAACCATTGAGCAGGTTCTTGCTCAAAATGCATCGGGCGGTTGGTCTTTCATCGCCACCTGCCGCAAAGGGATAGAGCAGGGACTAGGGAACGAACGAGCCTGAACTCGCGGAAAGTGGCCGCGAGGGAGGGGGCCCAAGTGAAAACCAGACGTCAGTACGCCTATTAGTTTCAAAATTAAACGCTTGAAAACAAATGAAGCCCAAATCTCGAAGTTGGGGGTAAAAATGGGAAAAAAACTTAATTTCGTAGTATCTATCTGAAATCACATATATAAATACAACTCTCGACGAGAAATTCAATGGTGAAAACCAGACGTCAATCCGCCTATTAGTTTCAAAATTTAACGCTTAAAAAATGAATTCAAAATCCCGAAATAAGGGGAAAAAATGGCAAAAAAACGTAATTTCGTAGTATATATTTGATATCACGTATATAAGTACAACTCTCGACGAGAAATTCAATGGTGAAAACCAGACGTCAATCCGCCAATTCGTTTCAAAATTAAACGCTTGAAAATAATGAAGCCCAAATCCCGAAATTGGGGCAAAAAATGGGGAAAAAATAATTTCGTAGTATCTATCTGAAATCACTTATATAAGTACAATTGTCGGCGAGAAATTCAATGGTAAAAACATGCCGTCAATCCGCCTATTAGTTTCGAAATTAAACACTTTAAAAAAATGAAACCAAAATCAAGAAATTGGGGCAAAAAATGGGGAAAAAAATTAATTTCGTAGTATCTATTTGATATCACGTATATAAGTACAACTCTAGACAAGAAATTCAATGGTAAAACCAGACGTCAATCCGCCTATTAGTTTCAAAATTAAACGCTTGAAAACAAATGAAGCCCAAATCCCGAAATTAGGAGGGAAAATGGGAAAAACTTAATTTCGTAGAATCATACTGAAATCACGTATACAAGTACAACTCGAGACGATAAATTCAATGGTGCAAACCAGACTTCAAACCGACTATTAGTTTCAAAATTAAACGCGTGAAAAGAAATGAAGCCCAAAACCCGAAATTGGGGCAAAAAATGGGAAAAAAAATAATTTCGAAGAATAGATCTGAAATCACGTATACAAGTACAACTTTAGACGAGAAATTCAATGGTGCAAACCAGACTTCAATCCGACTATTAGTTTCAAAATTAAACGCGTGAAAAGAAATGAAGCCCAAAACCCGAAATTGGGGCAAAAAATGGGAAAAAACTTAATTTCGTAGAATCGATCTAAAATCACGTATACAAGTACAACACTGGACGAGAAATTCAATGGTGCAAACCAAACTTCAATCCGACTATTAGTTTCGAAATGAAACGCTTGAAAAGAAATGAAGCCCAAAACCGAAATTGTGGCAAAAAATGGGAAAAAACTTAATTTCGTAGAATCGACCTGAAATCACGTATACAAGTACAACTCGAGACGAGAAATTCAATGGTGCAAACCACACTTCAATCCGACTATTAGTTTCGAAATTAAACGCTTGAAAACAAATGAAGCCCAAAACCCGAAATTGGGGCAAAAAATGGGAAAAAACTTAATTTCGTAGAATCGATCTGAAATCACGTATACAAGTACAACTCGAGACGAGAAATTCAATGGTGCACACCAAACTTCAATCCGACTATTAGTTTCGAAATTAAACGCTTGAAAAAAATGAAGCCCAAAACCCGAAATTGGGGCACAAAATGGGTAAAAACTTAACTTCGTAGAATCGATCTGAAATCAAATATACAAGTACAACTCGAGATGAGAAATTCAATGGTGCAAACCAAACTTCAATCCGACTATTAGTTTCGATATTAAACGCTTGAAAAGAAATGAAGCCCAAATGCCGAAATTAGGGGAAAAAATGGGAAAAAAACTTAATTTCGTAGTATCTATCTGAAATCACATATATAATTACAACTCTCGACGACAAATTCAATGGTGAAACCCAGACGTCATTCCGTCTATTAGTTTCAATATTAAAAGCTTGAAAAAATGAAGCCAAAATCCCGAAATTAGGGGAAAAAATGGGAGCAAACTTAATTTCGTAGTATTAAGTTTCGTAGTATAAATGTGATTTCGCTGAAATCACACTTATAAGTACAACTCTCGACGAGAAATTAAATAATGAAAACCAGACGTCAGTCCGCCTATTAATTTCAAAATCAATCGCTTTAAAAAAAATGAAGCCCAAATCTCGAAATTAGGGAAAAATAAGGGAAAAAACTTAATTTCGTATTTTCGGAAAAATAGGTGATAGACCCAGCAAGTCGATCAAGTGGAGGATCGAGTCAGCACGTCGATCAAGTGGGGGATCGACCCAGCACGTCGATCAAGTGGGTGATCGACCATGCAAGTCAATCAGGTGGGTGATCGATCCAGAAAGACGATGAAAAAGGTGATCGACCCAGCAAGTCGATCAAGTGGATGATCGACTCAGCAAGTCGATAAAGTGGGTTTTCGACCCAGCAAGTCGATGAACTGGGTGATTGACCCAACAAGTCGATCAAGTGGGTGATCGACCCAGCAAGTCGATCAGGTAAAGGATCGACGCAGCAAGTTGATCTAGTGGGGGATTGACCCAGCAAGTCGATCAAGTGGGGGATCGACCCGGCAAGTCTATCATGTCTGGGATTGACTCAACACGTCGATCAAAGGGGGGATCGACCCAGCACGTCGATCAAGTGGGTGATCGACTATGCAAGTCGTTCAAGTGGGTGATCGACCCAGTAAGTCGATGAAGTAGGTGATCGACCCAACAAGTCGATGAAGTGGGTGAACGACCCAGCAAGTCGATCAAGTGGGTAATCGACCCAGCAAGTCGATGAAGAGGGTGATCGACCCAGCAAGTCGATGAAGTGAGTGATCGACCCAGCAAGTTGATCAAGTGGGGGATCGACCCAGCAAGTCGATCAAGTAGGGGATCGACCCAGCACGTCGATTAAGTGTGGGATCGATCCAGCAAGTCGATCAAGTGGGTAATCGACCCAGCACGTCGATTAAGTGTGAGATCGATCCAGCAAGTCGATCAAGTGGGTAATCGACCCAGCAAGTCGATGAAGAGTGTGATCGACCCAGCAAGTCGATCAAGTGGATGATCGAACCAGCAAGTCGATCAAGTGGGTAATCGTCCCAGCAAGTCGATCAAGTGAGTGATCGGCCCAGGAAGTCGATCAAGTGAGTGATCGACCCAGCAAGTCGATCAAGTGGGGGATCGACCCAGCAAGTCGATCAAGTGGGGGATCGACCCAGCAAGTCGATCAAGTGGGGGATCGACCCAGCAAGTCGGTCAAGTGGGGAATCGACACAGCACGTCGCTCAAGTGGGGGATCGACTCAGCACGTCGATCAAGTGGGGAATCGACCCAGCACGTCGATCAATTGACGGATCCGTCCAACAAGTCGATCTGTATATCCTGAGTATTATAACTATTTTGACTATTTTGATTATTTTGACTATTTTAACTATTTTGTCAGTCAGTCAGTCCTTCTGTCAGTTCTTCCGTCAGTCCTTCCGTCAGTCCGTCCTTCTGTCCGTCCGTCAGTCCGTCCGTCAATCCGTCCGTCAGTTCGTCCGTCAGTCCGTCCGTCTGTCCGTCCGTTAGTCCGTCTCTCCGTCCGTCAGTCAGTCCGTTTGTCAGTCCGTTTGTCAGTCCGTCCGTTAAGCCGTTCGTCCGTCAGGCAGTCCGTCAGGCCGTCCGTCCGTCAGGCCAACCGTCCGTCCATCAGGTCGACCGTCCGTCCGTCAGGCGGGCCGTCCATCAGTCTGTCAGCCCGTCTGTCAGACAATCTGTCCGTCCGTTAGTCTGTCAGTCCATCAGTCTGTCAGTCGGTCCGTCAGTCCGTCCATCCGTCAGTCCGTCCATCCGTCAGTGCGTCCATCCGTCAGTCCGTCCATCCGTCAGTCCGTCCATCCGTCAGTCCGTCCATCCGTCAGTCCGTCCATCCGTCAGTCCCTCCGTCCATCAGTGAGTCCGTCCGTCAGTCACTCCGTCCGTCTGTCAATCAGTCAGTCACTCCCTGTGTGTGTGCACGAATTCTTTTTCATCATTAGATAGAATTATAAACTTTCTTTTATTTCGTTTCTCATTCACTTTACCCTATGGTAACTATATCATGTAGTCACTAGATTAATTATAGCTACTCAACAGTTCTCACTGTTGTTCGTCTTTTTGCATCTGAAGATAACATGCTGGAAAAATATGCGGCACATTCCTAAACGACCGAAACGTGATTGCGTGATATTTATGAACTTTCATACAAAAATAATTTTGATCCTAAAAGATAATTTACAGTCTGTTTATTAATTTCATCAAAATCACAAAGGGTATTATTTAAACATTTCAAATACAAAGACCAAAATGATGGCATTTACGGAAAAACATTATACGCACTTCTTGAAAAGTATGACATGTGGCCATGTGAAAAAAATCCAAAAGTTCCAGAAAATATACTGCTTGCTCGACCGCAAGGGAGAAGGGATAATCACGCTGGCACCAGGATTTCTGCGTCATCGGTATTGTAGAGTTCCATGGTTTATCTTCCTACAATCTTGATATTTCTCTTTGCACGATTTGATCTCGTAAAGTAAAGGATGAAATTACGTTACATACCATATTTCGTAAATAATTATTACAGTTTTCATTTTCGATTTATTACAGGCAAATAACACACACACACTCACACAAACACACATTGATATTCTCGTAGAGAAACAAAATATTCCTATATTTTTAGTTCAGTTATAATTGAATAGTTATATAATGACACGGTCTGTACACGGAGCAAACGGTTGGGAAGTGCAGGTGTTGCGGTTCAAGTGCCCGAGAGCGGGCGTTAGTCTGGGTGCAGCTCTCGGAATGCACCTAGCAAGCGGAATTCGTTGTACACGGCCAAAACAAATTAACGAATGTGTTTGCCGACCGGCCATTCTCCAGCGCGGGAGGCACTGTCACGTGAACTAGCATTGTTATATAGGTTTGCGGCGAAAATCGCTTGGCGGGATTCGATAACGAATGAAATCTTCGTGCTGATGCTCATTTGTCCACCCATGCGGTTGTGCTCGCAAGCCTCGAGTTGTCTCTCTCTCGCCATAGGACTACAGGCCAGAAGCGCGACGCGAAATAAGATGAAAATTAATTGTTCAAGCAATCAATAGCAAAATACTATCATTCTGACTTCAGGGAGTGAAAGGAGGAATGACTTCGATACATGGGACTGACACGCATTCTAAAGCAAGCGTTTATGTGTAGAACGCGAGGTAGAAGACACAGAGGCAGATCGTTATAGAAATGAAATTGGTAGAAGTCAGAACAGGTCATGAACCCATCCTTGGAGTAGAGGAGAAGAAGATGATCGTAAGGGTGTCAACTCTGTTATTTGTTAATATGATATCAAGAGATTTCATTTCCTTTAAAATGCTGTTAAACTGATAAACAACCTGAATTACCACTTTTTGAGAAAACCAGTGAAATAAAATTTCCTGTAAATGAAGTCAACTGGACTACATTAAGTTTCATCATTTTTTACCAGAGTATATCGAAAAAAACAACAAATAAATATATATGCAAATAGAACTCTATCTGAACTTCAATAGAATGTAATTATTTTAGTGCAGTAGTATTGTTGACACACGACGTTAACTGCGTTCCCACGATATTTCTGTAACATTGTTACTTTCCGCCAAAATATATAATCGACAATACATGGTTCTGTGAATTCCATTCTCACTACCACCTTACAATCAAAAGATCATAAACTTATAAAGATTTAAAAAGAAAAGAATACTACAAGATTTTATCAATTTTAAATTGATAGTTTGAATGAGATTAATTGATTTAAATAATAGCTATATTGCTCAGGAAACAGACGTTAAGCACGTGACGTATTTCTCAGGATCGAATGTATTAATTTGAGTCTGATGTTAGTAACAGTTATTAAAACACTATTAAGGTAATAGAGAAATGTAAAGTAAAATAAATAAAGAATCAGATATATTCGATTAATTTCAAAATAGTACTCACCATAGTAGCCTGAAAAGTAACGCAGCACAACATTATTGACATTGCCAAACACTCCATGAACATAACGGGACCCAATAAATCTTGAACAGCTTCAACCAAACTGCAACACATATTAAGCAACATATGTATAATACAAAAACGAAAATGCGGACACAAAATTAAAATCAACTGTACAACGAAAAATTAAAATTCTCTATACTAACAGAAAAAAATCGAGCCTTCAATCTATGGAAACTCATGCGTAAGTTTGAGGGGAAAAGTATGTCAACAGGTTTTCACATTCTCAAAAATATTTAGTCCCTACAGGAAATCAAAAAACCAAAACTATAAAATTATCTCACTTTAAGGAACCCAAATACAATAGTCAAAATCGATGAAGTAGTAGCGTATCTCCCAATTTCCATGGTAGTTTCCATAATACGTGTCGAAGTTGTCCGTGGTGGAGTCATTTAAATGATCAAGGACATCCGGGTCACAGGAACTGCTCACCTGATGATTGCCTGGTGGTGCAGCACGGCCTGGCGCAGGCCGTGGGCCATCTCCTGCTGGAACGCGCGCTCGTTCCGCGCGTGTCCGCTCACGCGCAGCAACGCCTCGGCGCGCAGCTCGCGCAGCGAGTCGTTGAGCGCGCGGAACTGCGTGCACGCGAAGTACACCAGCGAGAAGAAGACGTTGTTGGTCTGGCACGCGATCCACGAGTCCACCGTCGTGGACAGGCTCAGCAGCACGTACGCCAGCTCCCAGCCGGGGGACGCGCTGGAGTCGAATGGCAGCCAGCCCTGGCGAGCGGACGCACATTCAATGTCATGATACCGTGGGCGTGTAGTGCATCTTACATCCCTGGAGGGGGCGATAATCCTCACACGCTACAATGAGAGATCCGGAGATGACCAACACTTTGGCTTACAGTGTTTTCCTTCTCTAAATATCTCCTCAGCGGTGAGCCACTCCAGACAGTTCAACCGCTTATCTCCCAACTGGTCTTCCGGCTTGCTTTGAAGTGTAGTGGGTGTAAGTGAGTGAAAGAGGAGAGGATACGGCATGGAAGAAGAAGGAAATACTGCGTACTATCCGTTTATTAGCATACTGCTCCGGAATTCCATTGATTTCCTAAAAAACACAAAAAAACTATCGACCAGAGAAGACGCTAGAAATATCCAGATAGTGGGAGGCTTGGAACTAGCTATGTTGCTACTGAAGAAAAAAAATCACCATCTTATGAAATGCGGAATACAAAATTCTAGGACCTTCCGGCCACAGACGCTACAGAGCTAAAGAGTAATTCCACCCGTCCCAAATCCCATGAAGGTTTGAGCGCCAGAATAAATGTCATGAAGAAGCCGTGTCTCACGCCAGGGCTCAAACCCAAGGACCTCTCGCCTTTGACACTGCAAATACAACGGGAAAGGTACCTGCAGAGGCAGTGGCTTGTGGCCGGCGGGGGCGTCGTCGGCGCCGCGGAGCTCCAGTAGCGCGTCGGAGTCGTTGGCGGCGCCGGCGACACGTACGAAGGCGGGTGTGGATGCGGACGCGAAGGTAAATAGCGGCACCAGCAGCCAGGCAAGGCACGTGAACATGCACGTCCCGATCAGCAGCGAGCCCACGCGCGTTGTGAGGCGCCGCGCGCCGACCAGCATCACGTGACGACGCGACGACGGCAGCCCCGCCGCTTCCATGCGCGCCAGCCGCCTCATGCACCGCTCCACCTGCTCACCAGCGCACACGAGCTCTATCCGAAAAGGGTCACTCTATTGCCGGAATATATCTGCCTACCTGACAGCATACTGCTGGCAGGGGAGATGGGATTCCGTTATCCAATCAGAGACTTCACATTTTGATGTCATTGCAGATAAGCCAGTGCCTATTTTGGTTAACTACATCAAGCGCGAAGAAACGAAAAATTCAAGACCGCCATTTGTCGCCATTACTTGTTTGGTTCTCCGTCGTGTGTGTGATTCTCTGACAACTACTGTCGTAAGCTCTCATTGCTATTTGTTTCTTGTTACTGCTGCTGTTGTGATCTGATCCAAAACCAACCACGTGTCTGCCACTTGAGTAAGTGACATCTTTCTACCCCTCCCCCAGTTGTCAAGTAAACAGAAATATTATTCGGACAATAGCATCTATGTTCTAGCTCTGCAGTAACGAGGGAAACAACGTACGTACTTAGACGCACGTTTAAGACGTCCGTTGCACGTCGAATGTGTGTCATGTCGGCCTTCGCTATAAAATCTGGATCGAGCATACAACTGTCGCTTCCAAATATCACATATTTCTTCACCTTTTGCAAAGTAAAAGTATTTTATTTACACTGACTAGTAGTTATACTGTACTCAATTTTAATCTCAGTTCTCTGAATTCACACTGCGCGCGCACTTAAATGTTTATAAAATATACATTTCATATCAGATTTTATTTCCCAAGCTTCAAATTTTGAGTAGTTTTCGTGTAAGTATTGTGTAAAATGTAGGATATTCTTAAATTTTTTTTGTAAAATCTAAACTATATTTTCCTCGCATGTAGAAAAGGACGGTAAAGAAATAAGTGCTGGTTCCATTTTCAGCGTTCTCAATATTTTGAAAAGTGCACAAATTAACTTTGCAAACTCACAATATTAATTATAGATTTTTTTCTTAAGATTTGTTCTAAAAAAACCGATATTTTAAAAAGTACCATTTCGTGTGGTTTTGTTAGGCGGCTTTTTTGCTGCCGCATGACACCTACTATTTCGTAAAGTTGAACTGGATTATTCAAAAAAGACTAGATAATGGAAGAAATTGAGACAATAGTTAAAAGAGAAATGCGAACAATGAAACTATATACTGGAAATAATGATGCTAACATTCTGATCTACTTTGCCAAGGTATGCTGAGAAACAAAAATGTTGGTCAGACCGAAATAAGAAAATAGAGTACTTCGAAAATATTGAATCATATTATGATTAAAAAATAAAAATGGTAGTAAGAAAAATAACAAAAAGAAAAGAGACAGAGCATTATGAAGAAATTTTAAATCAATTATTTTATGTTTCCTGGCTCGTCAACTGCAAAGATCATTAGACCCATAAGTGCAATATACACTATGTGATCAAAAGTATCCGGACACGTCCAAAATGGTGTTATGGTGTGGTCGTTTTTTTTTTCATGGAGGCGGAATGCACTCCTTGTTGTTTTGTGTGGCACTATCACTGCACAGGCCTACGTTTATGTTTTAAACACCTTATTGCTTCCCGCTGTTGAAGAGCAATTCGAGGATGGCCATTGTATCTTTCAAAACGATAGAGCACCTGCTCATACTGTATAGACTATGGCGGAGTGGTTACACAACAATAACATCCCTCTAATGGACTGGCATGCACTGAGGCCTGACTTGAATCCTATCGAACACCTTTATGATCTTTTGGAACCCCGACTTCGTGCCATGCCTCACCCACCTACATCGATACCTCTCCTCAATACATCACTCCGTGAAGAATGGCCATTCCCCACGAAACCTTCCAGCACCTGGTTGAAAGAATGAGCCTGTGAGAGTGGAAGCTGTCATCAAGGCTAAGTGTAGCCCAACACACTATTGAATTTCAGCATTACCGATGGAGGGCGCCACGAACTGGTAAGTCATTTTCAGCCACGTGTCCAGATACTTTTGATCATATAGTGTATGTTAAAACCTTGTTAGAACATGGCTCTGTTCTTTCGCTGCTCGCGAGATACAGTGGTAGCGTTGATCTAGAAGTTATATTTCGGGTAGTAAAATCAGTAACAGGTCCTCGCCCAGCCAAAAAAAACTGAGACTGGGCTCCTGACACCAGCGGTAGTATAGTGCATGTACTCGTATATGTCAGTGTGTGTAAGCAGAGAGGAGTGGACAAGGGTAAGAAAGGAAAGATTACCAGGAATTGTGGCTCGTTGGTTAAGATACTGCGCCAGCCTGAAATTGATCGAAAAACAAGGAATACTATCTACGTGAGGACTCTTAGAAATCTCCTCCAGACAGCACAGCGACTGTATTCAACTTAAATGTATAACTAGACGCAACTCTGCCCGCTGGGGAGACGCAGCAGCTGTGCTTGTTTTCCTGAGCTACGTGTGATGACACAACGAGTCGAGAAAGCAGGCGTGCCCACCTTGTAGCGCGAGAAGACGAAGGGGAAGATCTTGGCGCCGTTGGTCATGCCCACCAAGAAGATGCCCGCGGCGTCCAGCACCACGGAGAAGTCGCGGCGCTCGATCAACATGTTGATGGCGACGGAGACGACGAGCACCAGGTGCAGGAAGATGTTCCAGGCGGTGTAGACGGCGTAGGCCACGCGCAGGCCCAGGCCCCAGCGCCCGTCGCCCCACCACCCGGCCAGGCGCAGCAGCAGCAGGTTGGTGAGGAGGATGTTGCGCGGCATCTCCACCTCCGCCCCCGCCCCCGCCTTCGCTGCCCGCTCGGCGCGCGTGGTCAGGGGCCCCATGGCTGGACAAGGGCTTCAGCTCACTCCCCACGCACCGCCCCTGCTTTCCTCTCTTTTGCCCTCTCGACCTCGCGGCCTCTTTTGCCTTTCCTGGGTTTCTTACCGGCATTCTTCCATCCATTTCTACTCTTCCTGGCTAATTCTTTATCTTTGCTTTATTTTCAACTGACTTACCTGCCTCATGACCAATTCTCACTCACACATGTAGGCATCATTTGTCAACTATGAATTATCGGGATGTGGTACAAGAAACCTTGAGATTTCGAAATAATGTTAATAAACATTTAGAACATAAGTAGTAGAGAGAAATTTATGAACTCATTGAACTTACATATTCAAAAACAAATCACTATTTATAGTCCTCACAGAATTCCATACCCAACTACTTTCCTTTTGCCTACAATTATTTATTAAACAAATTATTTTCTGTGAGTTTAAGAAAAAACGGGAGGTTAAAAGAACATATTTGCCATGAGTGCAAATTTCGGGACAAAATGAGATGAATATTTAAAAGATTCAAAAAAGTACATCAATTTTGTAGCTAATGTCTTAGCTAAACAACGGTTTACTCTTTCTCCCTTTCAAAGATTGCTCTCTTCACGTAATTTCCAATCTCTGAGCTGTGTTTTCTTTCTACTTTCTCTATGACCATTTTCAACACAAGTGATCAAGAATTCATTTTGGTTTTTATATTTTATTTATCAATAATTATACTTTTTTGAGATTTGGAAATATGTAATAGGTAAAACTGATGTCGAGAGATTCAGGGACAAAATATAAAAGCGGCACAAAATTTGTTAACTAACTGCTTTACGAAGAAAATCGCGAGGTATGACTTTCATTTCTGGAAAAGTTTTCCAGCTCAGACCACCTCGCAACTTACACTTCTATTCTGCTAATTTTTAATAAAACATGTTGCATCCTGACCGCTGACCTGTTCTTTTGCTGATTTCGGATGAAGAATTGGTTAGTAATAGTTCAGTTCAGAAAGTGCAATAATGTGTGTTCAATAATAAGCAACAAACTCGCAAACTCACTTTTCAATAATTTCTTACTCGCACACCCTTCCAGTAAAACATTTCAAATCGCGTATCTTTACCGCGTTTTTATTCTCACAAAACTACACGCTGGTCATTTGAATAAAATATAAATAATATTTATTTCCTAAAAAAATATTTAATTCGTTTTTATTGCATTTGTCATTCATCAATCATTCCCAACAAGACAATTACAAATTAGTTTACATTAAATGTTTCACTAACTTTCTTACCGGATACAATAAAGCAAAGGACTCGGATGCTGGCGTACGGGTTCGTCTTCAAAGGCTGACTTCAAGTGAATGCATATTGACGGAACGCAAGTCCTCGTCATGTGATCTTTTTTTAACAGGCGGAACAACACGTCCAAAAAAGCGATTTCTTTCGAATACGAAAAGATAGCGATTTCTTTTCGTATAATTACCCACATTGCTAGGTGCTCAAAGAGAACTTCATCGGAAATTGCAAAGTGGCTTATAATTAGGATGTCACGTGCTTCAAACACGAAGGCTGAAAGAAAGAAAAAAGATCACCAGGTGTTCCAGGCATTAAACAAAGATGTTGAAATCAAATAGTTAACAGAGCCCCTTTTCTATTATATATAATATAGTATATAAAAAACTATTTAGGCAGTATACTTTTATTTACGTCAAATTCATTTATTGCGTCACAAGTTGTCACAGTTGCCTGTTTCTGCAAAAATAAAATAAGTTATTCACAAATTTCAAAGATTAAGCCATATTCTCACTCAAGACAAATACATGTCATTCATAATGATTTCATTATATAGCAAAATTGGAAAATTGCACTAATTAGTTTAGGTAGGTTTTGAAAATTACATAGAAAATTAGAAGTATCTGAGCGTTAATAATATATTTGCGCTAGGAATTCTATTACATTTCATCATCATAGAATACCTTCTTTATTCATTTCCTTCGAGAATGGTGATAGGTGACATTTTAGTTTATTTATGTTAACTTAAAATTAGCAAATACATCATTAAGTATAAATGGTGTCTAGAAGCTCCCGTTAAGAAAAAATACCACAGATACTATGTTGACTTTCATGAAGAATGGCAGCTCCAGTTTTTCCGAAAAATAATTTCTCTTTGCGAAAATTTAGTTCACATTTTACTTCCGTGCGCGAAATTTAAACGGCTCACGCGTCACAGACACCGGCGCGACGTCTGCCAATGGGGCTTGGCGTAGCGTCGTTTCTCCGCTTGGGCACTGTTGAGTCGTTTCAGTGGCACTGTTGAGAAAGATAAACTTCGCTTGCCGTACACTATCTTTAATAGTACTTTTAAGAACATCAAGTATTTCATGTGTAAATTAAGAATTTAATTTACTAAATCTACTTAAAATTCATTTTTGTTATAAATTATAACCACGGTATTCAGCGGCGTAACAAAGAACGCTGAACACGAAATTAGCTTAATAGACATACAATGTAGGCTTTCACGGCCGGTTTCCACATCAAAATCAGTTGTTTCCGGGCTTGAAGGCCGTTGTCTAATGGAAACTTGTCCATACGTTTCGCCTGCAACTGTGGCAGGCATCCTCAGTGGCGTTGCTGGCGGGGGCGAAGTGTCCTAGTCGGCAGCGCCGCGTTGACTCAGTCAACTCAGTCTACTATATCTGCCAATGTTCATGACAGTCAACATAGAATCTGGGGTATTATTTTGAACTCACGGCCTTTTGACTAATCACATTCTGAGAATTTTCGGATACCACGAGCAGAATTTCATTTTCTTACAATTCGTTCTTCTTTTAAATCACGCAAAAGGTTTCGTAGATTCATGTACGTAACATACATATTTGTCATTGTATACATAATGCTACATTTTGCATTGATAATTCAACAGTAAATGAATCGTGAAACCAGCGACAATTGCAGTGAAATATGTACGCCACCTAAAGTTCTGAAAATAGAAAATCCCACCACACTACAATTATTGCTAAAACCGGAAGTATTATGAGCATTCATATACGACGTAATTTATGGAGTGGACAAGGGTAATAGGATAAATCCAAGCGAGAGAGCGGCTTACTTTGAAAACCTTTCTCAACAGTAAAAACTCTCTATTTTATGGAAGATTTACTAAATGTTAAGAAGCACATAAATTTGTTTTAATTGTTGCCTTGCAAAGGCTTACTCAAGCCATCTGGCCCGTACTGTACCATCTGACCACGCAAATGTCGCTACGCTCCTTTACCACCCACTAGCGGAAAAAGGAATTTCTTAGGCGACGAAACAGGCGATTTGAATTTAGCTCAGAGGCTTTATTTAGGCTTGAAGTTCTTTTATATGCTGTAAATCTACCAACATGTGACAGCATGCTTCACTTCCCCTCCATGCGAAGGATTTTCTCGCCCTTAAAAATCCACGGGATCGATCGGGATTAAACCCGCGAACTTGGGTATAACAATCAGATACGCTAACCATTACACCACCACTTTTACACCATCGCCGCGACCAAATTACACGTACTAAAGTAAATCTAGACTATTACTCTAAACTGTGTGTTTTATTAAAATAAACTCTATCGGATTAAAATATCTAAAACCTTTACAACCATAGAAGTTGAAGAAGCTATCAAGGTATGTGGGAAAGGGTTGATGCTAATTAGGCAGTCAGCCTCATCAGCCTTAAGTCAACTCCCTCCAACACATCTTTGCAGTTGGCGACAGACAGGTCGGAGGACAGAAGACTGCCAAGGGCGCTTCAAGTTTTGAGATGGGACAAGAAACAGTAAATGTTGAGCACAGTCAGTAGCCTCCCGGCAGAAAATGGTTGTCTTTCACATAGCCTTAAATTTATCCTTAATAACAAATATCCTTACAATTAAAAATGCAATTTCTATTTACAATTCGTTCTTAATTTAACAATTATATTATTGCATCGCATTTTATTTTTAGCAATCCATTGTATATTACAGTAAAATTTAGAGAAATGTACTTTGATAGCATTTCATGATCTGATTATTTTCTTGTTATAATACATCAAATTTAGGAATAGCTCTGTTCTGGTCACAAATATGTTTGAACTAAATTTTGCAGCCTGTTTTATTATTAAACAAAATATTAACGACTTAGCATTAACAATTTTGATGAAAATATTTTTTCATGATATTAAGCGACATTCATTTGATTTTCTGAAATACCGATGAATCTGCTGTAGTATCTACGGCACACGCAAAAAAATACATCTGTACTATACATCGTACTAATTCTACGTGTACCCATTCCTTACGGTTAATCAGGAACATTTGTTCAATTAGTTGTTTATACGCAATAATTTGCAAACATACACGAAAATTGCTCAATACATCTGTTTCGTACGTGCAGGGTGAGATTTGTTCCGTCAAAGCAGATCAACTCAGATAGCTCGAAATACAGGAATCCGATCAAAGCTATGGAGTATGCATGAGAGGTAATCTACAAACATGGAATAAATAGAAATTACATAACTGACGTCACACAACTGTAGAATCAATATGGGGGAACACAATGCTATTAATATAACAAAATAATTATAGTTCCAGTTGCAAAGACAACAGAAGATTTACATAAGGATAAATTTAGCTTCAAATGATAAATTATCTTTTCAAATCAAAAATTAGGTAAATAAATTAGTTAATTTAGGAACTTTACACCATACGAGTATGAAGCAAAATACATACCAGAAAACATTTATATTATTAATGTAGATCACAGAATTGTTTAGTGAGCTCAGCGGTTGAACAGGGACTGAGGACAGAGGTTCCATCCCTAGGACGGTCAGTCTTATTTTCATTAAACGTTTTTAAAGATCCACGGCATTCCATGGCAGACGTTATTGAAACTAATCAATTTATATTTATCATACATCATAAATTGCGAATTTCAAAATTACATACATTCATGAATTTATATTTCTAATTTCAGCTAATTTCTTAATTTAAACCTACTTCTTAATTTCTCAACATAAAATGTAAAATCAAACGCCATTGGTTTACAGCTTGCAGCAGCAATGACTCCCTCCTCCATCGCGCCTCCACACAGAAGTCAGTCGTGCACAAGCTCTCGCATGGAACGCTCGCTTTCGTCATAACGTTCCACATCCATACATGTTCCGTTTACATACAATTGATATATTTTCGACAGCATACTGCAGTGCTTTTTATACCAATGAGGTCTGTGTTAGTCATCATACTCTAAGTACTAAACATCAGGCGTAAAATGTGCTTGATTATCGCGTCCTAACTGTGTAATAACACAATAATGGTCAATTGATGCACGTGCTTGTGTCACGCCGTCTGTCTCGGCAGCACGCACAATAATTCTGTTCGATATGTGATCAGTAAATTGTGCATCACGCAATTCTTGAACTGATGCAAATCATTTGCACGGACTGTGTTAATTACCACAACGTCTTACGCATTCATTGTAACTGATTTCACATCCGGGACCTTGCCTGCAACTGCTGCCGTTAACTGTTAATGGAGATCCTAGTGTTGCGCCATGCCATCTATTGTATTGCCAAACATGTGCTTCATTGGTAATAATTGTTTGATCCGGAATCAGCGACGTGCGGGTGCAGATCTGCGTGTTATCTCCCACCATGCCATCTCTCCGCCGCAGACATGACGTCACACGCCGCGGCATGAATAATGCTAAACCAACGCTGAGCAGTTGATATCACGGATTTCACTGTACGTTACGCATCAGGACTTTCTTTCAGAACAAATTAACTGTGTCTTTTCTTTAGAACTGTCTGTCAGAAACGTTCTCATTATTTCAATTTCATACACCGACAGGGCTCAAATCAGCCAAGCATTTTCCCGATAAAATGCAGTTGCATCATTACAACTTAATGTATTTATCCATTTAGCTCAATTATATGTATTATTGTTTCAAGTTTGTTTTCTGATCCTGAGGCAATGGCAATGACTCCTGTAATCACTCAATTTCAGGAAACGTTTTGCACGATTACCGTAAAAAGCTCTGGTTCTTCGAACTAAGGTAAGATGTAGTTGGTTAATTTCAAGTCACCGCCTAATACAGCTCACTGACTACAAACCAGCTACAGCACGAAGGATGACAAGGCTGACAATCTTAAGTTGCACGCATTCATTTGTTCTGTAAAGTGAAGCTTTTTTTTCTGGGAGGTCAGAGGTTTTTCTGTTGTATAGTGCTAACGTTTAAATTCGCCGCGCGTGCACCATTGTCTCTACCAGTGGCGGCGCTTACTATAACGGTTCCGCAAGCACCTAGAAGACAATTAGATTGCGGAGATTGTTTCACAAAGGGAGTAAACTGTTAACGGCGAACTGCCTCACGCTTTATAAAGCAATTATTAGGTTTCAAATGGGTTACGCATGCCCATGTTGTGCAATTGTAGCAAATACGCACTTGAAAAAACTGCCAGTAGTTCAAAACGAATGCCTCAGGGCACCTCTGCGCCCCAAGGTACATTCCTAACGCGGATTTACCTCGTAACTTATCCATGTCGCTGGTGATTGATCATATTAAAAATCTTGATTGTAATTTTTTGATAAAGCAGATGACTCGGAAAACTCTCTCATTACCGAGATCGCCCCCATACGAACCCGATAAACAGGCGAAGTATAAGCGACCTAAGCACTTGCTAGAGTAAGAAATCTGAAACAGTGAAATGAGACTTGAAACAAACTTTGTTTTCTACACACGTAACGCTAGTTGGCTAAAGTCGTTTTTGACCTTCCGTTTTTCTTTATGTTGCAGGATTTGGCCACAGATTCCCGTTAAGGGTATGCGCACCGCAGTTGCGTGAACGTGGATTACACTTTTCGTGCGTTCACAAAGCTGCACGAATGAAGGCTACGGCGAGAAGACAGTTCAACAGTTCGAGAGGCAGTGCTGCAGACCTGTCCAGTCTCAGAGACGGAGAGGCGTAGGCGGAACGAGCGCCAAGGAGCCTAGCCACAACGGGACAGCCTAGTGAGGGGACCTGCACCCAGATCGCACGATCGCTCAAACAACTTGCAGCTACACGTCTGACCCGTGCATCCAGCTTCAACAAGTCAAATGTTGATTTCTATTGGAATCTCAAAAGACTTTATGAAAAGTATAGTTTTGGACTAGAAGTGTTTAACTTTGACGGTACAAGTCTCACAACAGCGCAACGGCCTACAAAGATCCGTGTCATCAAAAGCAAATAATCAAAATTACTTTTGGTCAGAGAGCCACTCTCGTAATGTATGACATTATTGGGAGTACTGGAAAGGTCGTTCTTCCATTTTTTCATTCCGTCGAATGCATTTCCAGGACCATATGCTTCACAGCGCCCCAACAAAGGTGTATCTCACCCCTTCAGGAAGGATGACTGCCATTGTGTTTATGGAAGTTCTAACAAATTTTGTAAAACACGATCGGCTCTGCAAATAAAGGACAAAACTTATGGACAATTATGAGAGTCATATATGTATGAGAGCCATTGCTTAAGTCAAGTAAAATGGTATAATGATGTTAACTTTACCTCCGCATTCATGAGCTCCAGCCATATGGCAGTTAATGGCCCTGTGTTTCATATGGCAAGTGTTTCTACATAAAGATTGTGGATTCTTGCTCATCCGAGTCAGACGATTTGTAAATACGATATGGCAGGTATATAAGGTCTCTTCCATCTGAATTTATTCCTGGTGATATTGTGAAAGGGTTCAAAGCTACTAGTGTAATGCCTTTCAATGATGAAATTTGTTCTGAAAAAGATTTCCTCTCTTTATTGTGGCACACCGTCCTTTTGACCACTCTCACAATTACCCAGTGATTTCTGGTCATAATATCACTTCCACTACTACTTCATTTGTTAATATTCCAGTTCTTTCCACTTTTTACGTGACTCTTGAGCTAGTTCCATCTACTTCTTGTATTGCTGCTGCCATAAGTTCTTGAACTTGTGATGAGCAAATTCAAGCATGGCCATGATTTGTCTGCCCTATAACTCTCATGACATTACCACAACGTGGACCACGAAAAAGAGATGGTGGGACTGGAAGAAAAGAAGATCTCTTATTTAGACAAATTTACCAATCAAAGCAAGCTTGAAAGAAGAGGTATGCACAGAGAAGGAGGAAGAATACCTCGAACGGGGGAGGGGGTGCATTAGCGGTCTCAAAGACCCTTCTCTATGCAAAGTAAATTGTACACCGTACCGGGCCGTGAGGTGCACGGGGGGGGGGGGCAAGAGGGATGGCGCTCGTTCAGGGAGGAGGTGGGGGATGACAAAATTACGAGAATTTCATTTCACATACGATTTATTAATACTAGATTTCTGTTCTTCGTGGATGGGATGATATGACAAATGAAATGTTAATTGTATAGAAATGAAATTAAATGAATGATACAAAATGGTTGTTCGTGACTTCTATGTTAACTCATCACCGTGAAGGTGGCGTCGTGAAGGTCGGTCGCACTACACGGCCATGGGCACACGGCGTTGCCGAATACCTGATGCTGGTTACGGAGAGTCTGTCCCGCAGCTTGACCACGGACCTGGCCCTAGGTGGACCCTGACAGCAAGAGTGTGCGTGCGGCACACACGCTCTCTCGCCAGCAGGTGACCGACGGTGTGTGAGTCGGTCCCTCCCGCACTGAAGTACCCGCCGATGGCAGGTTCACCACTACTTTATACACGTGTCGAAGGCAGCGGGTTTACGTGCGCGAAGCGCAAAATATGAAGTTGCTCAGTGAAAAGGCCCTGGGCAGGCGGTGTGGCCTATGCCTCTCGCGGTGTTTCTCGCAAGTCTAACGTGGGCACAAGTGAACGTGCCATTTCAAGGGTATAAGGCTGCAGCCCCCTTCGGGAAAGCCGGGGTGGGTGGCCGCCAGGGCGGAGGAAGAGGCCGGCGGTGCGGGTGGCAAGCTGTGGGTGCGGCGGGCGCACCCTGTGGGAGCGGCCGCCCCCGGAGGGAGCGAGCGACCACCCGCCTTTGCGCGAGGGCTTTGTGTAGTGGACGGAACAAGATATGAGTCAAGGAATCAAAATAAGCCAAAGAAGAAAATTGCACGCCCAAAATTGGAACCATCATCATCATCATCATCATCATCATCATACGAGAGTGTAAAATTGCCAAGAGAGGATTTTGATTCTCTTTGGAATAAAGAAATGGAAGATGACATTTAATCTGAAATAGAGATGGTGAATTCATAATTGCGAAAGTCCACGGAGTAAAGGAAGCCACGGAATGTGACATATATATATATATATATATATATATATATATATATATATATATATATACAAATTAGTGGCAATTGACAAGGAGTCGCATTTGAAGGGCGTTGAAGTTACGTTCTACAAGGGAAATGTGCCTTTGAACAGGTATTTAGTAACCAACAAAAGTGCTTTTGTTTTAACAGATGTTATGAAACTTCGATGCCCTCTGAACGAAGGCAGAGAAAGATTTTTGAAGACATCATTTATTTTAACAAGAATTTCGAAGAGTTCAATTTTCGATAAGCATTTTTGCTATTTAGGCGTTACAAAGGTTATGGCTATGTGTACAAGAATATTTTTTTATTAAAACAGTCTTTTAAACATCAATATTAATTTTTACAGCTTAATTCAATTTGCCGTCCACTTAACCTTACCGGTTAAAGTAAATGATCCTCTTGTAAATACTAATTTAAAAACACTATATTTGACAAATGTAAGTACAACAGTAGTTTGTTCCCACAATATAAGGGGAAAACTTCACTCAAAAATCATGTGAAATTTTACGTGTATAGGTCAAATAAATAACATTTTACAACTAGTTATAAAAGTGGACCAGTTAACCTAATTATCCTACTCCAGAAAGTAAAATGCACATTTAGCTTGCTGTAAATTTTAAAACTAATGAAAACTAATTAATGAAAGAGTAGCCAATATCTTACATTTTAATAGAAAGAACATTGATTTTTTTCATAAAGAGCAAAAAAAAGGGATAAGTCTACAATTTTTTAAAAACATTTTGACACAAAATATTCCAATTTGACATGATGTATCTTTATACCACTAACTCCAATTTTCGCAATTTCTTGATACAAATTTCCCGTTAAGTTCTCCAGTACATTTTCTTACTGAATTATTCTTGGTGACATCTCGTGTGAAAAAATAATTTGATGACCATAGTTCACAAATTTTGATATTTTATGAGGGTCATGCAACGACCATTTCAAACCGGAAGAATACCTTGACTAATCACATTTTTTTTATTACTCGCGCAACTTTTCTTGAACGATGACCTTGAACCCCCTCCCTTGTGCAAGAAACAGTTGAACGCAAAAGCTCGCAGCGGGCACTAATGACAACCTTCCAAGCATTAAAACTTCGTTGGCGCGAAACAGAAGCTAGTCAAAGCCAGTTGCTTTCATAATGCAGAACCCCTGTTCAGGTTTATTGTCAATATCGAAAGAAATGGCTGAGTCATGTCCAGGTCCTTCAAGGGAGTCACCTAAAACTCCCGAAAAAGTTAAGCACAAGATGCAGTTTTGATTTTCATTTCACAGACGTTGGCATTACTTAAAATACTCTAGTGACCTACTTTGTAACTAATACCCCCACTCCACCCGAAATCGTCAATCCATCGTTCAAGAAAAGTTGCCCGAGTAATACTAGGAACGGTTAAAATGAATGCAAAATACAGCTTCATTACTGGCTCTGATGCTGTCACCATAGATAATTCTCAACCACGGTTCGTCTTTCGGAAATTTAAATGCTGATATAGATATGCAATACATTGCAATATTTTCTTTTGCCACCAAAACCTAATCACTCACTTCAATAATAAAGATTTCATCTAATGCGCTCGAAATAGTCACTTCGTAACTAGGAAACGACGAGGATAGATGTACTATACTATCCTCTTGTTTTAATATTTTACATCCAAACCACTTTATTCACTACACTGAATCTCTGAAACTTAATATTCAATACCCGTCATATTCATACATTTCGTCAATTTGATATCGTCAAAATAAGCACATTTCCATGCCTATTTCTTTACATTTCATCTGTCAAATATAAGTATCCACAGACATAAAAGATGTGAAAATTAACAATTTCGTTAATATTTACCAATTTTTCAAAAAATGTTATAAAACCAGTCGCGCATCCAAGGGGCGTAGGGTTCATGGGGCTTTAAGCCCCTCTTCTCTACAAGGTAATGAAACATATTAACAATAGAATAGCTTTACTAAATTTCTACAGCAATGAATTAATTCAATATTAGCAACTGTTTATGGCATTAATATTAACAAAAAGTAAACAAATAAAAGTATAATTTTTATTCAGTATCAATGAAAAATAATACGAAAGCATTAAAACAGCTTGACACCATAATTTTCGCCGCCCCCCACCCACCTCACACGCAGGCCGAGCACACACTCAATATTTAGATAACGTCTCAATAAACGCGATGGTTTACTTTTCGCTTCTGAGAAATCGATATTTGTTATATTTCAATTCTGTTTTATTAAAAACTTTTAAGAATGTTTTGATCGAAATCTCGCTTTCGGAATATCGTAGCGAATTGAACTCTTAGCCAAAATGAAGGTTTCCAACAAAAATGCAGCTATTACTGAGATATTTTGACATTTTTGAACAATTTGCAATTTTTAATTCCCATATTTTCAAAAGTGTAAGTTTTTTGGAAAACAAAATTGAATGTACTTTAAAGTTTTATTGATACTACGTACGTATTTCACAATGAAATGCACACATATATATATATATATATATATATATATATATATATATATATATATTAGCGACGTGAGAGATATTTAAAACAAAATACCTTTGTGTAGTTAGAGAAAAATAAGAATACATCGAAATGACGTTTCCGCCATGTTATTCAGTGCATTTAGCACTATTCACAGAACACGTTTAAACGAAAAATTTGGAGCAGTTTTCGAGTAAATCTTATTTTTAATTTTACTCACATTTCATTCAAAGTTGCAAGATTTTTTTAATTTGCACATATCGTTAATTAAAATAGTCTCTAATAATGTAATTGTATGAGGTATTCAAAAACTTTGAAACTTTCCCAATTCTCGAAAATGCAAAGTTAGCAGTGAAAATTGGTTGTGTGTCATATGTATATGTCACTGCAATCAACTACGAAATTTTAAAAAACCATACCAAAAGTACCCCAACAGTACTCCCTACACATACATTTCAAATTCCAGGGGTCGCAACATCAGTCAATCGGCAAATACTCGTATCAATTTTGGAGAAATTCTTGCTTGTGAATTATTCGCTAGCATTGTTCACAGAGAGCCGGTCGGTCGGTTCGTCTATCCGACAGTTGAACATACGTGTAACCATAAAACAATGTTTTAGTATCAAGGACAAATAAAACGTCGATTCTGACTGCACAACCTCTTAGAGGAAGTAATTTTCAATAATGAGAATTAACCTGTTTTTGCTTTCCCGTATATACGTACATACGGAGTAACATACGTAGTATAGGGAAAGTTATGTATTTTTGACAGACAATAATCCATTCCCGGGCCCTGATAACAAAAAAGTGGATAAATCCAGTTGATAAATTAAGGAAAAGCTAGTAGTGCTACACAATGGCACAGACGTTCTGTAAAATTTGCTAAACCATACGTTGGATTTGTTACAAATTGAAGAAACCCCTGGCCATCTGGGTCGAGTCAAAGTATTGAATTAGAAATGGAAGTATGAATTAGTATTGAAAATGTCCGGAGGCTTCATGTAAAGTACTTCCTAATTTTACAGAATGTTTTTCAAAATCTCGAAGGTTTGATTCGAGTCAGATGGATAGGAATTCAATTTGGAAAAAATCCTACGTATGGTTTAAGCGCTAGATGTGTTCACAGACGGACGGATGGAAGGACGGTCGAACAGACAGAGAGACGGACAGAGAGTCGGACGGACAGACGGACGACGGGCGGGCTGGCAGGAGGACAAACTGACGGACGGACAGACAGACGGACGTTTTGAAAAAAACAAAAACTTTTCGGTTATCAGGATACCCCAAAACGTGTATATTCGTTGTAAACTCGAAATCGATTTTCCGCAGCATTATATAACTCTCCCTATACTACGTATAATGCTCTGTATATACGTACGTAAGCCGGAAAGTAAAAAACGAGGGAGACGTTTAGAGGAAGAGGAATGTTGAAATAAAGAACAACGTAATATATTACATAATTCAGTTCCACATGGTTATTTTTTGGTATATAGGGGCAACCTTGTCTATCTATACACTCTTTTGGGTTGATGTGATACTGCTTTTTTCAAAAACACTTTTAAAAATTATTGATTACTATGCATTTTCTCTAAATATATGCAAAGTTTAACTTTGGAATTATGATTGCTCTATCGACTTTTTAAATTTCTTTGAACATACGCGAGTACGTCAACTATACAAAGAAGAAAGTGATCAGCAGGAACAGTCATTTCAAATAGATTCAACGTTCTGTGCCCATTGATGTCTTGAAACTTCGGGACCTTGATTGTAAATATTTGACTGAGCTTCTTTGAAAGACGCGCAGCCCATTATCATTGCAAAAAGTTTTCCATGAAATATTCAGTACAGATTGTCTTTCCTTGTAGAAGATAACTAAGAAGGCTGCCGTTAAAGAGAATGACACAACAGCAATCAAAACATGATTGGATTTAATACGACTGTTGTCTTACAATATTTACTGGAAGTCAATCCATGAAAGAAAAGAAATGACCAATTATGTTCAAAATGTATATTAAGTCTTACAAAACGAACATTATGATGAATATTTAATTCTTTAAACATTACTTTGATTTGATTAATTATAATGCATATTTTGCAATCGTGTGCAAACGACATCTAAGAATCTTGTTACCGATAGCATGTCTCATTGTCATGAATTATTACACCTGACAGTGGGAATGTCACTCTACGTCTCCAATTCTTCAAAAGAAACGAGCTTTACTAGCATTTCATGATTGTGGGACATTTCTAAAGACTAACCATACGGCACACTAATATTCTTGGATAATTTCATTTCACATTATTATATATTCACCTACAAGAATTGGCAACTGGGACTTGATCTAGTAACAAATACTTACTTTTTTATTCTTTAAAATAATAATAGACATTTAAAGCTCGAGATTATAAGACATTATTTTGTAATTGCCACATATTTACTTCAATAGAGCTTTAATATTTCATTACATATAGTGAAACCTCAAAACTGTAGAATTTATAAAAGAAAATTTGGAAACTATGTGTGTGCAGTATGTAACATGGAGTTTTGATATTTTTTGAGGCGTATTGTATATATTGCTAATGTACCTGATTTGATATTTTGAAGCATCAGAATGACGTGCAAACATCGCCGACGTTACATGGATACCCACCATAAAATTGCACAACGTTTGTCCGCAGACTGTTCTACCACGATCTGTGTTGTAGTTTTCAGGTGATTGTTAAAAGAAAGAAAAATGAAAGTAAGGTTATAATGTGAATCATGTAACTTAGACTTATATTAAATTACTATTTAATATTTCAATTTTCATAATAGCGTGGATATATTAAGTTTAAAAGATAATTGGGGACAGTAGAGCCATACTGATCCAAGTGACATATGCCCCTTTTTTAGCTTTTGCATGGATACATAGGAGAAACGATAAGTTTTCATACTACAGTGATCGAAGAGCAAAAACCATCATCTTCTGTAGACTCAAACATAATCTAATTCAGGGCTTCCCAAGTAATGGAGCCAGAATATTTATACTTCGATTAAAACACGAGGTCCGTTGATAGTTCGACAGCTGTGACGCTGTCGCCCATTAGCAGGGTTGCCAGAATACTATCACGCCTTGTCGCCATTTACAATGCCACATGTCGCCAAAAGTCGCCAAGCATTCGACAGATGTCGCCATTAAACCGCCAAAGTTCAAAACGGTATAAGCGGTTAATAAAAAACACATCTCATTAAAAATGCTATATTTTATTGAAAAAATGGATGAAATGTATTATATTTTAAACATTAATCTATAAAACTCTAAAACAAAACAAACTTTCTTATATGATTAGCATCGAAATCACAATTATACCCCTGCAGTAGATAACAGTCATGCATTAAACCTCGTTGAGTATCGAAAATACGGATTCATCATCTTCGTTGTTTTGGTCCGTCTCTTTTTTCGCGTACATGATTTTCGAGGTGAATTTTGCGAGCATATCTTTCGAGGGCGAAAATTTCGCACAACAGTTGTCTTTAACTTGTAAAGTGAGGCGAATGCGTAAAAGTGCATCCAGCAGAGTGAACGCAATCTTATTCCGGGCCTTATTTTTCACCGCGTTCATTACAGAGAACGCCCTTTCCACAACTGCGTTGCTTGTAGGTAAGCACAGCTGATCTTCGGCATAACTTGTCAACCATCCTAGAACAAATTTCAATATTCTTAACGTGGAATTTTTTTTAAATAAAAATGTTATATTATGCCCATAACCTATTTTTGAGACATATTGTTTGCAAATCAGAATAGATGTTACCTATAGCCCAGGGTTCACGTTCCCAATCGAGCCGATATCCCCTGCTACCACTAACTTTCGGCATCTTTGAATGGGAATCAGCCAAGTTAAGTTAATCAAATCAAACTCAAACTCATAGCACGATTACCATCCTCTACTGATGAAATAGCTCAATAATACACTATGAGTGTTATTAAACCCATTCAGTGTTTAATGCCAATAGTGGCAGTGTCCAACATAACAGTATTCAAGAACAGTAGTACCAACATAACTAGAATAGAATTACTACATCATTGGTTACATTCAAAAGCTTTGCTTTTTATTATCGCAGGCATATATAAATATGAATTGTTTAATTAAAAAAATGAAGTAGCCAAAAAATCGCCAAGTCGCCAAATGTAAATTTTTGTCGCCAATAATTGAGAATAGTCGCCAGTTTGGCGAGAAATCGCCAAATCTGGCAACCCTGCCCATTAGGGAGCTTGAGCGTCACTATAGTGACGTCACTACGGTAACGTTCAACCTGCCGATTGGATGGCAGTGCCACAGCTGATGAACAGACAAGGGACCTCGTGCTTTAATCAAAGTACACAGTGGCTGCAGTGGCAGCAGATCGCGTTTGGAAATTTCCCCTCCCCTTCGGAGTCAACAAGCCAGGATTGCCAGATTGAGGAATTATATCCCCAAAATAGGGATATTTTTGTTGTGGAGAAAGAATGGGGAACATAAATTGTTTTGGAAAAGTTTGGAAATTGTGGGGGGAGGGGAAATTAATTTCTTCCGGAGTCAAGACTGAAATATTATTCTCTCAATAATTATGAATAAAAAATAAACATGAGATGTTATTAAAACGAAGATCTTCAGCTTCAACCAGAAGTCAGCTTCAAGAAGGGCTTCAAGAATCTCAAACGATGATGATTGGTTGATTTGAATTTAAGGAGACAGCCAATGGAATCGTCAGGAACAGCTCACCTCATTGGTCCATAATTTGGAGAATATTTTTCGTTCAATAGTTGGAGAAAGTTATTTCTTTGGGGAGGTTGTTTGAGGAAATTCCGTAGTAGTGGTGGGGAAAGAATTCGCAACACATTTGTCAACCCTGCAACAAGCAGTCCACCTTCCCGGAGGCTTGCGGGTAAGAGCTCTGAGCCAGAGCACGCTAAGGCGAACGCCCTCTTCAGCGGTCCTTTGAAGTTGAAAGTCACTTCGCAAATTAGAAATAGTCCCATTTTTCTTTCCCACTTCGCAACTTGTTAACAGTTTAATTCGATTTGTCTTCATTTAATTTATTTTCTTCAAAAAATAGTAGAAACAGTATGTGACGCATGGAGGAGGACAAATATAATTTGCGCATATTTTCCTTGGCCCCCAGAGTATCTTCCTCATATTTATTCTATACATAGTGGAACGGTGAATAATATTACCAACAAAGCGGGTTTAGCAATATTTAAAAACTAGGCATTTTTGCTCCTGAGTTATAGAAAACTTAATTGTATCGATAAATAAACTACAGATGTGAAGCTATAGTACTGCAGCAAAATAGCAAACCAGACCCCAGCTTTCTATAACAATCGACAAAAGTAGAGACGTAAGCCAAGTGAAGGTAAGCAAAGTGAAGGAATGTTCGTAGTCAAAAAGAAAACTGAAATCCAGAATGGAAGGTATACAAAGCCAGCCACCTTCATAAAGCATAATAAAATTTATTCTCAGTATACATAAACACATGACTAGGCGATTAGTAGTGCAATCCAGACTTCACCACTCACGCCTATTCCATAAACTACCTGCACCCCTTCTGTAACTTGTATGAGGTTGAACTAACTGTGTCTCATAAAGTGAACGTTTGTCCTAAGTGTCATGAAGACAGAGGGCGCCTGAGTACCAGTGCAACAATTTGAAGCAGTCGTCTACTTCATGCCTTAACAAAAGGAAATCATACAATTTTGCCAGAATATATTTAATAAAATATAATTGACTTTCTGTGCATATTAACATACCATTTATGATTGGGTGTCAAGTTTTTGTATTAATAAAAATTCTTTGTTATTGTAAACACAGCACTGTATTTGTGACTAATGTAGAAATTCAGAATATTGAACCTAATGAAATATACTGAACCCTTGGGTTGATACGACTATAATAAATCAAAAACAAAAGAGACAAGTTAAACATATGCTCAATGGATCTGGGAAACTGAACGAAAATCCTAATTGATACGGAGGTCATAGACACAAAAGCATATTTAGTCATTTTAAATTGTGCAGCAAAAATGTTAACCAATTCATAAAAATAAATATTATTTTTTCTTTTTAATGGTCAGTATTGTCTATAATTTTAGCGAGGCTGTAATGCAGCAAAATATTTTACTTGGTATTTAAACACCAGAATCGATTCTGATTGTTTCATGTCACCTGGTCTGTCAATGACCTGTAAAGTATTGTACACATATATGGCTTTCTATAGCGCTATGTTGATTCTGATTTTTAATAAATATGAGTATGAAGTGCGTCGTGATTATAAATATCTGTAGTGCATAAAAGTATGCTCTCTTGTAACAGTTCACACAAAAAATACGGAATCGAAAATAAATATTTCAAGGTAATATGAGGATTTCAAGGTAATATGAAGATTTCAAGCTCAATGAAAAAAGGCCTGCAGAAATCATTTTGATTGTTTTTTCTGCAATTTAGAAGTCAGGATTCTGAAGGATACACATCTCCAGAATATTAAGCCGCATTTCAGATAAAAATCTACATTCATAAAATATGCTGCATGATGGCTGATTGAATTTCAAAATATTCCGAATGCATTTTCTATGTAAAACATTTGGTTTTAGCATATTACAAAGATTAAAATATAAACGTCAGTTGTGTTTATCTGTTCTAGAAACGCCTAACAAAACTGAGTCAGAAAAGACTTTTTTTCAATATTTGTACATGTTGTATTCTCCATAAAGTCAGCCTTAACTTTTCGTGGGAAGTAATGTGTTCATGGCCTTGTCAGCTTCTTCAATATCCGGAATATGTTCAGTATCTTTTCATTTGCAAACATAACTTTAGACACTATGGTGATCATAAGTACCCAACTACCCAACATAAGATCCGCTAAAATAGGTCTTTTACAGAAGCAGAGCGACATCATCACATGTATGTTTCAAATAGTAAATATAGACTTGGATTTCTCAAAATTTAAATTATTCTTAATGAAAACGAAAAAATATTGCACGTAACATGTGGAAAATGGGTTTAAATTTCACTCTTGGCAAATAAGAAAACTCACTCCTATCGTTACTCCTTGTCATCAACCTACCCCACGTGCAATTTCACACCTTTTTATCCACTCGTTTCGTTAATTACAATAATGCACGTTTAAAGAAAGGGAATTTAAATTTGATTTTTTGATAGTTAATATTATAAATTGTTTTACAGTTAAAACTACTACACAAGGCATGTTTCTAAGGAGATACGAAATCTATCAAACAGAAACTCATGTAACAAATGGAAGGACTCATTGACAACAGTATAACAAAAAATTTGAAAATAAAATATTTTCGGCATCCGATATTTCCTAAATAAGAATTTTTTCGCGGTTTGATAAATGATTTTTTCACAAATAACTATTTTCGTCCACTATGAAGAAAAAATAAATTCCCTTACGTGAATAACGTGATATCATAATAAGTGAAAATAGTAATAGAATGTAATGTTCTGAATTTATTCAATCATATAGCATACATAATATATTTAGTACAAGGTGTTCTACAACACATATCACTGATGTTGTTCCTAGCAGCAGAATTGCTTAGTAGGCTAAACGTGCTAGTACATTTTCTACTTATTTTTTCAACGTGACTGCTCGCTACAAAAGAGTAAGTGTTGCTAGAAGTCTTAGTTGCGCTGAATTGTCTTCCACTCGAGAGCAGCTTCTTCCGATCGGTGGCCAGCTGCGTTCGAAGAAATTTACTCGGGTTCGTTAGCCTGACGGAGCAGCGCGTAGTACGAATAGGACATGCGCAACAGCTGGAATACGTAAAATACGTTAAGGTATGTTTACATTTTTTTAAACTCGCTAAATGCGCAAGATTCATAATGTTTATACGTGTCTCAGAATCAATGTTACTACTTTCTTGGGCATGGAGAAGAATCTAAGATGATCTCATTTTGCCAATTAACATTATGGGGGAAATATAATGAAACCTTCTAAAAAGTTATATACGTGATGTTTGAACCTGATTCTCTGACTCCTCATGCACTACTGTTCGGCCAAGAAACGTTCTGAAACAAAGGGATTTCGTTTTTTTTCTGAAGATTGGAGCATGAAGAGTTGCTTAACAATAAGGGACAAGTGGGACCCTAGTATCTTCGATATGGAATTTTGAATCACATGTTCATTGACAAAAAATGATCTTCTCCGATCCTTTTAATTGATCTAGAATGTTGTTAGATTTATTTTGAGATAACCTATATTCGCAAGCACATTTTCGTTGTGTTAATTGGTTTTAAAAACTGGATTATTTTTAGTCTACAAATTTTGGATCGTGCATTACGAATGTTATACAAATCTAATCATTGTTGGTTTTATTAATAGTAACTGCTGTCTTATGTGTGCTGAGTCATGACCTACACTGTAAATAAGTCTCATCAAATTAAACGTCAAGAAGACTGTAGGTACTACACTTCATACTTTACTGTGTTATATTTTCAGTTATATATATTACAGTATTGCAACTTATATCCTACAAATGCTTCATCTCATGAAAACTCTCATCTCCAAATAAATCCCGGGAAATTAAGAACTGCATAACTTTATTTTTTCAATATTCAAAGTTATTGTTTGTTTCTTGCCAAAAAGTCACTTACGTCACAGAATTTAGTATTTGATTATTGTTCTTTATTCTTACATTAAGTTAGGAATTGAAGACCACGACTACCGAACAATTACCAAACTACAACCGGTACCGAGGCGGTATAAAGCTGTTTTTGTTGTTGTTGTTGTTGTTGTAAATAAGAAACCATTTTAAGGCAACCTTATGAGAATTTTAAAAACTTCTTCAGTTTTCTGAAGAATGTGGTAACAAATATTTAATTTATTATTTAATGCACCCCTAATGTAAAAGTATACACGAAACGGCGACTTTCCTGAGAATTCAAAATGTGGCGTATGTTACGTATTTTAGCTACAATGTGCTCTATTCGTACAAAATGCTTTTAAAAATCTGTACATTGGATGCCGTGGAATTCTTTGTAATTGTTTGGGGAACCATATTCATTTGACGAAAAATAGGCAAATATGAAACTATTATCCGTTCAATTGCAACACACTCTCTGCCCTACCTAAATTTCCTTTTCCCATGCCAACTGAAACATGAGACCTAATCTAATACGCGATATTGGTAATTTATGAATTGTTTGAACTTATTCAATGAATTTATCAATGTCAATGAGTCATCACGATGCATCATTTGATGCAGTATTTCACTAAAAATATTTTTTTTTAAATATATCAAATGAATAATCAATAAAAATCTGACAAGTTGACGTACAAGAAGATAATGTACACAGCACCACGACCCTCTCGTAATAATTTTCCTACAGTCTAATTGCGGATCACATTACACCTTCCGAAGAACTTTGCCTTACTGCCAACCTGTGTTCCAAGTACAACTCCAAGGGTCACTCGTAGTCTTATGGTTCTTTGATAATACGTTTGACGTTTTAAAAACATTGGGGCAGTTTTTGAGGAATTGTTTAAAAATTGCTTAAATTTGTCGCAAAATTACCCTAAAACGATTCATATTTTTGAAAAAATTTTCATGACCTTATTATCTGTTTTTCAACGTGTTATTTTAACGAAAAAATGTCCACCTTCAATTTTGTAGTTGTAGGAAGACACCAAAAAAAGTTTGAACTTAGCAATTTTTAAAAAAAATGAAGTATTTCTAGGAAAGTGAAATCGGCATCATCATTTTTAACGTCTTTTAAGAAGCGTCTGAAGAAAAAATCAAAAAGTGGGAGATATTTATGACAGAATTTTGAAAATGTGGAAGCTTGAAGTAAAGCCCCCCCCCAAAAAAAAAAAAAAAACAGAAAGGACCTCAAGTTCCGATACCTCGAGGAATATCAATTGCAACGAAATTGGCTGAACGGTTAAGGCATCAGCGTTGAGCCCAGCCTTTATTACGTATACCGAACAGATACATTGACAGACAGACATCCGCGAGCGCCTCGTGGTCGCTACACTAATGCGGCATGAGATGTGCGGTTTTCTCTTTACGAATATGTTAACCAACGTGCACAGACAGATTATTACACGAGAGAAAGAGAGAGAGAGTGAGAGTGAGAGAGAGTGAGAGAGTGAGAGAGAGTGAGAGAGCGATTGTGAGAGCGAGAGAGAGAGAAAGAGAGAGAAAGAGAGAGAGAAAGAGAGAGAAAGAGAGAGAAAGAGCGAGAGAAAGAGAGAGAGAGAGAGAGAAAGAGAGAGAAAGAGAGAGAGAAAGGTACCTGTTTCTGTTTCTGAAGGGGCCGAGTCAAGAAAGACATTTATTCAGAAGAGCATCTGTCTCAGTCATTATAATCCATCAATTATATTAACGGTTAGTTTCATTTGTGTATAAAGATTCTTAGTCCCTTTTACTTATTTTAATTCATTTTATAAGATTTGCTTTGTTGGTTCGGATGCTACAAATATTAAGACTTAAGAATAGTAGTTCACCGCTCGGATCCGGCATTCAATTTGTAAATAGTGAAGTAAGGTTTATAATAATTTATTCATTTTGTCTTACTTACATCAAAAGCTTTTTCATTAATTTTAAGTATTCCAAGACGAACTTTTATTTTCTTTTTTCCTTCTGTCAATGAATTAGGATTAAGCCAGCTCGCATCTTCTCATTTAGCTCCCGGCAGATTCTTTTTCATTTCCTCGTACGAGGTACTCCTCCAACCCTTTCTTCTGTAACCTTTTGGCTTCATCGCCGGCAACCGGAGACCAGTGTGCGTTTGTGTGTGTGTGTGTGTGTGTGTGTGTGTGTGTGTGTGTGTGAGTGCGTGCTTGCGCGCTTGTGTAGCCAGAAGTAAGTCTATGCTTATCATCGTGCGTGTCGCTGTGCGACAGGTGGGTTCGACAGGCAAGTACCGCATACGCACGCACTCACACGTTACATGCACACGCGCATTCAATACCGTATACTTTCTCAAAAATAGTTTTTATACAGAAAAATATCTAGCTACAAGATGTAAAAATATTGAAAAATATTGACATTTTAAAACTTTCGAAAACTACAGATGTGAAAATCGCACCTATACCATAATTACAGGTGCGCTTTCTCTACCCTACGCAACTGTACGTACGGACATGAACAGCGGCAGCGAGAGCGTGGCGAAGCCCATCGCAGTCACCCGCGACGGCTTCTGCGCGCGCATCATCATGAAGCGCAGCGACGACTTGAAGGGCGGCGCGCAGTCCTCCCACCCGCAGTCGAACGCAGCGTCCGCCACGGTGCGGCTCTAAATGGCAACAAGACGGCGGGTATTGTCATAGAGAACTTGAAAGATCTTGAAAAGGCACAGAAGACAATGGAAGGTAGTGAACAGACATGGGCGGGTATTGAAGCCCTGAGATATCACGCAATCTTCTGGGCGCGCATCATTAAGCGCAAAGAGACTACTTGAAGGGCGGCGCGCAGTCCTCCCACCCGCAGTCGAACGCAGCGTCCGCCACGGTGCGGCTCTAAATGGCAACAAGACGGCGGGTATTGTCATAGAGAACTTGAAAGATCTTGAAAAGGCACAGAAGACAATGGGAGGTAGTGAACAGACATGGGCGGGTATTGAAGCCCTGAGATATCACGCAATCTTCTGGGCGCACATCATTAAGCGCAAAGAGACTACTTGAAGGGCGGCGCGCAGTCCTCCCACCCGCAGTCGAACGCAGCGTCCGCCACGGTGCGGCTCTAAATGGCAACAAGACGGCGGGTATTGTCATAGAGAACTTGAAAGATCTTGAAAAGGCACAGAAGACAATGGGAGGTAGTGAACAGACATGGGCGGGTATTGAAGCCCTGAGATATCACGCAATCTTCTGGGCGCGCATCATTAAGCGCAAAGAGACTACTTGAAGGGCGGCGCGCAGTCCTCCCACCCGCAGTCGAACGGGCCACGGAAGATCATACATAGATTGTGGAAAACGACAGGATGTTATCAAAGAACATAATAGACAGTGAAAAACAAATGAACGACCATGAAGAAACGTGTACGACCGTCAACGACCGATACGACGATGCCGTGTAAGGCGTGAAAACCTATAAAATATCGTGAAGAAACGTGAAAGACTATTGAAGAACGTAAACGAACCTGATAGTCCATGAACGAACGAACAACCGTGATGAAACGTAAACGATAGTGAACGACCATGAACAACGGTAAACGACCATGAAAGACCGTGAAGAACAGAAGAACAATGAAAGATCTTGGAAGACGATGTAAGGCATTAGAAAACAAAGGAAGCATGTGGATGACAGTAGAAGAAATTGGAAGACAGTAAAAGAAATTGGAAATCAGTAGAAGAGACTGGAATACAGTAGAAGAAAGTGGAAGATATAGAAAAGACTGGAAGGCAGAAGAGACTGGAAGTCAGTTTCAGAGACTGGAAGAGAGTGGACAGTACTAAGATCCAGTCTCTTCTACTGTCATCTAGTAACAGTAGAAGACAGTAGAAGAGATAAAGACAGTAGAAGAGACTGAAAGACAGTAGAAGAGAATGAAAGACAGTGGACAATTAGTGGAAGAATATGAGGTAAAGGAATCCCTTGAAAGACAATGTGGGAGAACATGAAAAATCATCGAAAATGAAGAAAGTCTGTGGAAAACAGTTAGAGATTATGGCAATGGAAAACATTGAAAGGCCGTAGAGTACCATTGGTGTCTCTGAAAGATCTAGAAGATCATGCAATCTTCTGCGAAGGCATCATCATGAAACGTAGGGACGAATTTAAGGGCTGTGCGCAGTTCTTCTAGACACGACCCAAAACAGTTCCACTGCGAGAATGCAAACAGAATCGGCGCTGGGAAGATGCGACTAAGAGCGTTTGACAAGCACGAAGGATCAGGTTTGGAAGGGCAGAATATGATTGTTCTGAATATGGTCAATCTTCAGAATGAGGAAAACTGCACGATACAAACTTTCGCGTTTAATGTCGCTTAAACGGATTTCATCAATCTTTAAAAACATTATCTTCAGATACAGTAGGATGACAATGACATCAAATGGGATACATTTGAGTAAGTATTAATATTTGGGTAGTAAGAAGCTCTACACAAGGGCGCTTTTAAGAAATGAAGACCACGACGTAATGGGTTTACAACCTTTTACACTTTTACGATGGTTTGTACCCTACGTTTTGGGGGGAGAAAACCTCCACGTATACGCAATATGCCTATACTCACGGAACTAATGTCTGAAACAATAGACCCACACACACGAAATACTCACCAGGAAAGAGTTTGTTGACAATGTTTCCGACAATGTTGGCATCTAATGTTTGCAGCATTACATAACGTTCATAGTATTATAGGGGAGCAACCTACAGATATGATCATCAATATTCCTTTCAATGGCTCTTCTCTACTAAGAATTGCTCTTTTACTTACTAGCAGTTCGAGCTGAGTTCCAACCGAACAGAACAGCAGTAGTTCCATCATCTCGAAGAATAGGAAAAGCGCGAGGGCCAAAAACTTTACACTCGTCGGCGAGACCTGGAATGAAAGGCTAGATCAGCATATAAGAAAATCAAGATGAAAAATTTATGTTTTTCGAATTAGGCAAATTCAAACTTATCGCAATGAAAAAGTAGCAAATTAATTTGTTTCTATTAAAACTGTCACATTTTTTGAAGCTAGTAATAGTTATTATGACACTATTAATTAACAATTATTAGAAGTCTTCTATTATTTTCAGAAAAATACTCGCCATAGTAGCTTGGAAAGTAACGCAGCACAACATTATTGACATTGCCAAACACTCCACGAACATGACGGGATCCAATAAATTTTGAACAGCATCAACCAAACTGCAAAATTAAGAAGCAGATATTTAGAATACGAAAATCCTCTCGTTTAAAGAAATCAAAATATATTTTGAGAATAGAATATTAAACATGAGGGTATAGTAGACAATCTCATTTTAGGACGCTTTTCAACAACTACGTCATATAGCGACCACTAATTTTTTAACGGTAGGGTGAACTGTTGGGGAATCACGTCAGGACAACTCAAACACACACAAAAATCCATACTCAAAGCAGGATTCGATCCCACGACCCTTAAGCCGAGGCAGCTACGGTCCTTCAGCCTCGGATATTCAGGTCGGCCATCTCCCAATTGTTTGCAGCTATGTATAATCGTAATAAGTTGCAGCTATGTAGAATCCCTAAGGTTTGGGAGTAGAGTCAAAAACTGCGTCCAAGTGGAATGGCTCCATCAACAGAAAGGAAACGGAATAATCGAAATATTTATTTAAGAACACCATTATTGTGCCAAAGTCTTTTTGGTGTAAATTAACGATAACGATAGATGGATATTTCACAAATTACAAACGACGTCATACATAACTTGTATGAATGGAGATAATCACTATATTTGATGTTCTACATATAGTAAGAATGGTTTTATGTTAAATATGACTTTTTATTTTTCTATTCTGCACGTTCATGATATTTAATACGACATTTATGAAATACTAGTGTACAGATTTTACAATCGAACACTAACAAAACGTTTCAACAAATATTAAATGGTTTTTTGGTGAAACATTTGTTTCACAAGTTAATGAAATGGCTGTTCCAAAGGGCTCAGAAGCATGAATGTTAGGCTGTCGTACGCGGTATGTCAACGAAATTTCGGGCGCATTTCGAAGACTCGATACTTTGCCGTAGAATCTGGAGGTCATTCGAGTCATTTCTAAACAGTGAGCGTACTGTAATTCTGACGACCGGCTGATGGCCTAAGGTTCTGACCATCTAAATGCGCTCACATTCGCAAGTTTGAGCGTGACACATACCGTCTCTACGTGCGACACAATCAAGTCACAAATATTTGCATTCTTTCCATTCTAAACAATAGATTTTTGTTCTGTAATAGTTATAAATATTCTCAGCGATTGAACTAACTTTAATTACAACCTTCTTCACATTAAAGATGAAGCGAAATCGTTTAGAAATTGCTGTTCAGTGACGAAATGCTTCTCAGGAAAAGTACATAAACATTTTCTACCTAATCTGATTGAGCAGAAAACAGTGGAATGCTTTATTCTCTGACGAAATTCTCACGCTGAAGAGGGGAGAGCAAACTGCTCACCTGATGATGGCCTGGTGGTGCAGCACGGCCTGGCGCAGGCCGTGGGCCATCTCCTGCTGGAACGCGCGCTCGTTCTGCGCGTGTCCGCTCACGCGCAGCAACGCCTCGGCGCGCAGCTCGCGCAGCGAGTCGTTGAGCGCGCGGAACTGCGTGCACGCGAAGTACACCAGCGAGAAGAAGACGTTGTTGGTCTGGCACGCGATCCACGAGTCCACCGTCGTGGACAGGCTCAGCAGCACGTACGCCAGCTCCCAGCCGGGGGACGCGCTGGAGTCGAACGGCAGCCAGCCCTGCAGAGCGGACGCACATTCAATGATTATTTCGTCAACCGCTATCCTCATTGCCCCGCATGTGTATGTATATTATAATATAAAGTGGAGGTGCTCATGATTCTTCCCTGCTGTAATATGAGATCCAGAGACCTACGTGTTGGCATGGGTCCTACAGGCTGTTTCCCTCTGCAGATATCTCCACAGCGGGGAACCATCACAACCTGTACATGCTCTTGGCTCTCAATTCGTCTCTCGACATGGTAGGTAATGCGTGTGTTTACGGAAGAAGAGAGGATAAAACGAGGAAAAGGAAGGACAGATTGTGCGCATTCCATAGCATGTTGTTACGGTACTGCTTCGGCATTCATATCATGTATTCGATAGAAACCACAAAAAACTACCGATCAGAGCAGCAAGTCGCTAAATTATCCAACCTAGTTATGTTGCTACTGTCGAAAATACGTTACCATCGTATTACAAAGTCTACGAATTTTCAGTGAGAGACGCTGCAGCGCCGACGAGTGTCACAGATCTAGTAATGGCATCCGGCGGTGCCCCAACTGTTGGTTCAACTGGTAGTATGGTTGCTTTTCAAACTGGTTCTTTGAATCGTTGAAATCTTTTTCCAATTGTGGTGGTATTTGCGCTGTTATTGGTGGAATGAAGCTATGGAGGCGGCTTTTTCACAATCTCGAGGAAATTGATATACATAAAGAAGGTAATTACATATAAACGAGTTTTTTACGGCTGGCGCCGTCTCTCGTATCCCATCTTTCAGAACTTGCGGTCGATTCAATCCTTGTCCTACAGGTCTCTAGCCTCCATAGCTTCGTTGACTCCATTTTGCCATCATCTTGGTGGTCTTCCCCGTTTTCTGCGTTCTCCATTTCCAATTTTTTTGGAGCCATCTGGTATTTTACAACTGTTGAAGGTGACCATACCTCATCAATTGTTTTATGTTTCAATTGTTTGTATGATGTTATTTTCAACCTCCATGATTTTACGAATGGTATCATTTCGAACATGTTCCACGCTGGAAATACCACAACTCCTCCTAAAAAAATCCATTTCAAGAGCTAATAGTTTGTCTTTGTCTCTTTTATTTAGCTCCCATGTTTCATAACCGTATACACATATTGTGGCGTCACCAATTAATTAATATAATTTTATTGTGGCATCGCCAATAACAAAATAATTTCTACATCTGGAAATAGCTCGCGTCCAGGCAGAAGTAGGTCGAGGGAAGATGCCTTTGTCAAGCAGGGTTGGCCCCGACCGCACTCAGCCTCCTTTTCAGAGGCGGACCGTTTATTGCCCCCCTCATAAAAAGACATAATGTCCCTGGCCGGAGCCCAGTCGGACAATACGCACCCTCGCGTCCTTTTTTCTGCCGCGCGACCGGGGGAGAACACGGAGCCCGAAGGAGGGGCTGGCCGGGTGTCAATTAAGACGACGACGCATTTACAACACGTCGTAAGCGAAACCTTTCTTGGCCATCAACCGATCCCTTTTCAAACAATGCTCGCCCCCGCATCCGTTCTGGCACGCGCCTGGGCTAGG
Source organism: Gryllus longicercus (assembly GCA_038098605.1). Taxonomy (NCBI): domain Eukaryota; kingdom Metazoa; phylum Arthropoda; class Insecta; order Orthoptera; family Gryllidae; genus Gryllus; species Gryllus longicercus. Next base: position 1,513,200 of record JAZDUA010000007.1, on the reverse strand, counting down.
CACCAGAATTCCCGCAGGGGCTGTTTACAAACTAAATACAGTAGGCTGTCGATTAGCCCATGCCGACCGTCGAGGATCCGTGAAATGCGCTTCTGCACGCGCACGTGTCCAGACAGCTGCGAGCAGCTCCTGGAACAACTGACAAAGGGAAGCGAGCGAGAGGGAGAAGCCAGTGTCAGACAGAGAACAATCGACGGAAAAATACGGGAAAATTGCCACATGATTGGTTAATCAGGATTCTGCGACGCAGCCACCCTCAGCCAATGGGAAGCTTCGCCATGAGGGAAGGGAGAAATCCAGAGCTAGGAACATTTTGGGAAGGGGAAAGGAAATTCCTTTAAAAACGAGATGCAGAGAGAAAACTGGACTTTTGTAATCGGAGCAGACGGGGGAGGAACTCTCCCAGAGACCGTTCTTGCGATCGGAGCGCGACGGGGGAGGAACACTCCCAGAGAGTAGAAGTACGGGATAATTCTTAGCGACTTCCTGTTACTCCGAGATACTTCTAAGATACTTCGAGAGAATTCCAAGATACTTCTTGGGTGCTAAGTTTGCTCGATTACTCAGTTACTTACGATCGGGACGCGAGTTTGGGAAAGACTTTCCCAGAATCGAATTAGTTAGGACGCGACTAATGGACTTGTCGCGGAGGACACTCGGGCGGGAGACTACTGGATCCCGCGCCGTTTCCGCATCGGCCCACCAGCCTTTGCCGCCTCCCGTGTCGGGCCCAGTGACAGCCCACCGCGTTACGTCAACGCCCGTGGCCACTCAACCCACTGAGCCTGCTCGAGCCGGCGACCTGCCGAGAGGGGAACGCGCCGCTACCTGCCGAGAGAGGACGCGCCGCTGAAGGTCAGCGACCCGGGACTGCCGCCGCCTCTGCTCCGGAGCCGCAGCTCGGCCCGCCCGCGGAGACAACGCAGCCACTGGTGAAAAAATACGAGACGAAGCCGTCTCGCAGAACAATCGTAACGGCGAGAAACTGCAAGTGGCCGCGCTCAGGCCCCGCAGACCTTAAATGATGAATAGCACGTTTCATCAAAGAGTAAGCATAATGTGTTAGCTGTAAGGGAATTGGCAACTAGTAATTAGGACAATTAGTCCACAGATTAGATTTAGTAAAAAAACTTGCGTCGCCCTTTGCGACATGTAACTTCCCTGGCAGCTCTTGGTGCCAGGAATAAATTGTTATTTGTCACAAATGACTCTGTGCTAATTCATGACCTCCCAACTCTTCCATCCAGTCACATTTCAGGAGCTGAACCTGGCGCCCTCCCCCGCTCACATTAGGTTAGTTTACAATATATTCTCAACAATGCTTTTATACATTGTTCTTTTGGTTTGCTTTGTGATTTTGTCGTTCCATTACACAATTTAAATGCCGAATTGCTCTCTTTAACTGACTAATTTTATTAACTACGTCAGCTTTGCTTTTACCACTCTTAGTTAGTGTCACTCCCAGATATTTAAAATGTTTGCAATGGCGCACTTTCACTGTTCCTAAATCCACGTCATCTATATTTCCTCGCGTGTAACCAGATATTCCGTTTTATTAGTATGAATTTCCATTACCCATTTTTTGAATTCTTCTTGAAGATGTCCGACCATGTATCTGGAGACTCTTCATCAGCAGCTACAACACCTTAGTCATCCGCAGATAGCTGAGTATTCAAGGTATCGTTGTCAATTGGTATACCCATTCCGCTGCATTTACCTTTCCATTGCACTAGAACCTCAAGCTAGATCATGAATAATAGTGGGGCCATTGAGGACCCTTGTCTTAAGCCCTTCGTAACCTGGAATTTTTGGGTTACCCACTTGGGGATACCCACTTGGGTTACCCATTTTGGGATACCCACTTTTTCCAATTTTCACCATACTCTCGTAATCAGTGCACATATTTGGGACAGTATTAATATAGGTCCCACTTACACCTTGTTTATTTAAGGACAGCCACAAATTGCTTAATGACTCTGTGTCGTAAGTCTTCTTAAAGTCGATGAAAGTTAACCCGTCAATTCCCATAGTAAAATTAATAATGAAAATCGAATAAAAATTACATGAGAGAGTTTATTACATGTGCTTGTAACGTCTACAAACAAAAAAACAAACATTGATTTGGTTAGTTTTTTTGGAAATGGGGTATCACCTGCAGGTGACACTGGGTGCGCTATACACACTGGTTTATAGATGAATTCTTCAATATAGAAAGTTTAGAATTTTTCTTTGCAGTAGCCAGAGGTTTTCTCTCCCGAAGTAGATTCACTACATACACTTGCGCCACCACGGAGCAATCGTATCATCGAAAAACTACATGGAAGACCGACCGAATCACCCTGTGCAATGGTACTACAAAAGTAATCGGATCACCTGTTGAAAAGGCAGGCAAGAACCGTTGATTCGTCCAAACACTCGTTACCATCACTCTAAGAACCATTTCATCCTATTCAAATCCCATGAAGGTTTGAGCGCCAACACGAAATGTTATGAAGCAGCCCTGTCTCACGCCAAGGCTCAAAATCAAGGACCATTTGGCCCTTGAAACTGCAAAGACAACGGGAAAGGTACCTGCAGAGGCAGCGGCTTGTGGCCGGCGGGGGCGTCGTCGGCGCCGCGGAGCGCCAGCAGCGCCTCGGAGTCGTTGGCGGCGCCGGCGACGAGCGCGGGGGCGGAGGCGGACGCGAAGGCGAACAGCGGCACCAGCAGCCAGGCGAGGCACGACAACATGCACGACCCGATCAGCAGCGAGCCCACGCGCGTTGTGAGGCGGCGCGCGCCGACCAGCATCACGTGACGACGCGACGACGGCAGCCCCGCCGCTTCCATGCGCGCCAGCCGCCTCATGCACCGCTCCACCTGCTCACCAGCGCACACGAGCTCTGTGCAAAACTAGGGGGTGCTACAACAGCACGTACTTTCTCGCGTTATGTATAAATTTGAAATTTTCGAAAATTCAGAGAGTTTAACGAAAATGCAACATAGGAGGAGAAAATTTCAAGAAAATGTTGGAACCTTTCTTTGGAAGGGTTGATTTAAAAATTTAAAACTTGCCCATATTACATCCAACTTTTTGTTACCAGGTTCTGCAATAACACTTTTTCGATCGAAAATTCGCCGATTTCGGGCGCCCGATTACAATATTTACGAAGTAAGGGCGAGAAAGTAAAAATTGCTGAATTGGATATATTACATCGCACAAAAGAAAGACGAAAAGAGAGAAAGAGAGAGAGACAGAGAGACAGACAGACAGAGAGACAGACAGACAGACAGACAGACAGACAGACAGACAGACTGACAGACTGACAGACTGACAGACTGACAGACTGACAGACTGACAGACTGACAGACTGACAGACTGACAGACTGACAGACTGACAGACTGACAGACTGACAGACTGACAGACTGACAGACTGACAGACTGACAGACTGACAGACTGACAGACTGACAGACTGACAGACTGACAGACTGACAGACTGACAGACTGACAGACTGACATTCTGACAGACTGACATTCTGACAGACTGACATTCTGACAGACTGACATTCTGACAGACTGACATTCTGACAGACTGACATTCTGACAGACTGACATTCTGACAGACTGACATTCTGACAGACTGACATTCTGACAGACTGACATTCTGACAGACTGACATTCTGACAGACTGACATTCTGACAGACTGACATTCTGACAGACTGAGAGACTGACTATATATATAGTATATATAGCTAGATGAAAATCTTTTATCATGGGGACTCGGAATTCGTAAGCCCCTCCATCAGAAACGCAGCAGCGGTAGTGGCGAGCCATACAACGAGTCGAGAAAGCAGGCGTGCCCACCTTGTAGCGCGAGAAGACGAAGGGGAAGATCTTGGCGCCGTTGGTCATGCCCACCAAGAAGATGCCCGCGGCGTCCAGCACCACGGAGAAGTCGCGGCGCTCGATCAACATGTTGATGGCGACGGAGACGACGAGCACCAGGTGCAGGAAGATGTTCCAGGCGGTGTAGACGGCGTAGGCCACGCGCAGGCCCAGGCCCCAGCGCCCGTCGCCCCACCACCCGGCCAGGCGCAGCAGCAGCAGGTTGGTGAGGAGGATGTTGCGCGGCATCTCCACCTCCGCCCCCGCCCCCGCCTTCGCTGCCCGCTCGGCGCGCGTGGTCGGGGGCCCCATGGCTGGACAAGCGCTTCCGCTCACTCCCCACGCACCGCCCCTGCTTTCCTCTCTTTTGGCCTCCCGACCTCTCGGCCTCTTTTGCCTTTCCTGGGTTTCTTACCGGCATTCTCCCATCCATTTCTACTCTTCCTTGCTAATTCTTTATCTTTGCTTTATATTATGCTTACGTATCGGCCCGAATGTTACACAACGCCGTCTGTTTGCTTTGTAATTATTTCCTTTTTGTCACGTACATTTCAAATGTTTTTTTTTATTTGGTTTTTCACTCTTTACTCCCTGACTCGTTCACCGCCACTAATGTTCTCACGACCTGTTCTACTTTTTTATAATTTTTCTTTCAGCCATTTTTTCATCATAATTTTTCCGTCTAATTCTTGTACTTATACTGAGGGGTCCCAAACAACGTATTCTGTTTTACCTTCCAATTATTTCCGTTTCATCACCTATTTTCACATCCTATCTTTTCTTTTTATTTACCCAATTTTTGTGTCCATCTCCTGATCTCAAGGCCCATTATCCTTTCTACGATTTGTCTTCCAAATGTTTTTTTCATCCCTTCTCTTGCTCATATACAATTTTCTCAATCTTTCTTTTCTGTATTGCTGCATTGCTTACTTATCGGCCTCATGGATAAATAATGCCTTCAGTTTACCTTCTCAATAATTCCCTGTCCCTCACAAACTGTTCCATCAAATATTATTTTCTATTTGTCTTGCATTTTTACGTAAACTACGGTTTAATTTACTTTTAGAGTGTTTTCTTTTCCAATTTTTCCTGCCATTGCGTACTGATTTTTGCCACATATTTCCCCCCTATTTTCGACTCAAATATACTTATTAGCGTATGGGCCACAACTGACCACGCAACACATTTCTTTCTCCGAGGCCCAGTTGTATTCTATCCTAGAGATCAACGTGAGGATTTATGGGGATCAGCCTGCATCCCTTGGTTAAGACAAAGTTGTTAGCCTTGAATATCATTTAGGTAGGAACATAATGTTGTTGTTGTTGTTATTGTTATTATTGTTATTGTTATTATTATTATTATTATTATTACTATCATTACTGTTATACGGTGATGAGGGGTGGAAGGACTAGGATGACGGTAGAAGGTGTGAGTTGGGGTTGTGGGAGATGGGAGGTGTTTATGGGATTTTGGAACTATCTCAGCATTCACCTTATCACCGAGAAAAACACGCAAACCCTGGTCAGAATGGCCGGGATCGACCCCGGACCTCCCGATCGCTCGGTATGTGAGTATACAAACACAAGCGTCGACTTCATGGCTCAGGAAAGCCTTGAACAATTTTCCTAAGTTTGTTTTTCTCTTTTTCTTTTCTCGGCTTCTTTTCTCTATTTTTGTCCTTTTTATTCCTACGCGTTGGTCTCCGAACTAAACAACACCGGTTTGTTATTACTAACTCGCTTTCTTCCTGCCATTACTTTTCCCATTTCATACCTTTCTCACAAAAGAACTATTCTCTATTTCAGCTACTTTGTGCCTAAATGATTCATGAGATAAAATGTCACTTGCAGTAATTAGATTTGCAAAATTATTTTTATCTGATACATAGCAATAAGAAGATCGAAATATTATTTGTCGTGATTCGGATACATAAGAAACTGGAGAAGAATTAACTTTTATAAATGTCTGTCGTGTTCGCCATGTGCCACTCTTACCCCCCAAGCGTGTGAATTAAACAAGTGGCAAGCGTGGGGGAGACAGCTAGTCGGCGTTGTCGGAGAATCGACCCCAAATGCCAAATACTTATATACATGCATACGTTACGCTAGCATTTTATAAAACATGTTGCCTTATCGCATTCATCCTGACCTCAGATCTGTTCTTTTTCTGATGAAGAATTGGTTAGTAATAGTTCAGTTCAGGTAAAACAGTGAGTTGCATAATGGGCAACGAACTCGCAAACCCACTTTTGAATACTTGTTTACTCGCACATACTTCCTGTCGTTCAAATAAAAATCTGTTATATTTCCCCACGATTTTGTTCTCTTAGAACTATGTACCGGACATTTACATAAAATATAAATACCTAATACTTCTTATTTTCAAAAAAATATCTTATTCACTTTTTATTGCATTTGTCATTCAGTAAAAACTCCGAACAAGTCGATTATAAATCTGTTTACATTAAATGTTTCACAAACCAGATAAAATAAAACGTTTCGTTCTTACCAGATAAAATAAAACAATAGACCTGGATGCTGGCGTACTACTCTATTCTTCTAAAGTTCGCTTCGACTGAAAGCATATTGCTGGAACGTAAGACCTCATCAAGTAATCTTTTTTTAACAACCAGGAAACACATCCACAACAAAGATGGCGATTTCTTTTCTTCTAATTACACACAAAGCTCGGCGCTCAAAGAGAACCTTCATCGGAAATTGCAAAGCGGCATATAATTAGGGTGTCGGGTGCTTCAAACACGAAGGCACAGAAATAGGGAAATATTGCCAGGTGTTTCGAGCATTGAACGAAGATGTTATATTAGAATAGTTTATAGCTCATTTAGGTGTAAATGTGCACATTGTTTAAAACTTTGGTGTAATATACATTACATAAAAACGTATTTAGGAAGTTAAATTTTGTTTATACTAAATTTATAGAATTTTGTGCTTCCAGTCACCTGATACTACAAACAATTTGCTTACAAATTTCAACGGTAATTTCAAAGGTAAATGCAAATTATTTATATTTTTGGTTATGTACAATATGAACACATATCGTTTATATTTTTTGGTTATATAGCTAAATATAGTTTTGATTATAGAACATTAATGACATGTTTGCTCTAGGAATCCTATTATTATCTTTCGGTATCATAGAATCGTGGTTCTTAATTCATATCTTTCGTGGTTATTCTTTCGATGGTTATGTGTTACATTGTGGTTGCCCTAGCTCAGTATTTTTATTTGTGTTAACGTAGAAATAAAATGTTAGCAACCATTACTTCTTGATATATTATGATGATATTTTCAAGATTGAATTGATTTATCAGACTTTTACCCGACGGAAAATGCAAAGGAAAATAATGTTTTCCGGGTTTATCTATATATTAATACGTGAAGAGAAAACTTTGTACCCCTTTTTAAGCGTATTATGCACACGGAGGTGTGTGTGTGTGTGTGTGTGTGTGATATTTTGCATAGTGTAGTTAACATGGAGAAGGAGTGAAAATTGCTTGTGATAGATTAAAATGTATGATAGTTAAAGGAAGGAATTTATTTCATAAAATGCGTGAAATCATGAAGGATGTGCATGAACATGATGGAAGCATTAGTTGCGGGACGACAGATAATAACAAGTGAAGACTTCGCTGAGAGCGTGGAGATCACGGAAACGCAGACTCTCAAGCATGCGGGATATCCAGATGGTTTCCATGGCATCAAATGTACAGCCCGGTAGGTAAAATTAAATAATTATTGAGAAAGTGGGTCGCTCGCTTTGAACATCAGAGATGGAGAGCTCCGGTCATGCCAGTGAGGGGGCATGTATGCGAACCGCGTTTTGGATGCGTAATATAGCATCTTTCGGTGGGGAGACTGTTTTATAAACAACTAATAGAAGAAATGGAGTGGATTTAATACGACAAAAAATATCAAAGACAATATTACACGTCGAGTAATTCAAGATAATAGCTGTAAGTAATAAGCCGATGTCAGGTTATTTTTTTAAATCGTTCAAATATGTGCACAAATATTAAGCGACATTTAATATTGTAACACTGAATCATTTGCCGGGCTTCACTGCGCGGATTGCGTCATCTACCGGCGCCCCCCGAACTGGACAGTTATTCACGGGTCGCGTAGAAATATGGAGCAAGTGCCGGATGTGTAGAGACGGGCGCCGGCCAGGTAAAATTCGCCGCTGTTGCCGCTTACAGCGAGTCAGTCGGAAGTAAGCAGCCGCGAGTCAGTCTGTATGTAGTCAGTGAGTAAGCAGTCAGTCAGTCCGAGTATGCAGTTTCTCCGAAATCTCAAGTGAAAGCTGAGCTGTGAAGTGTGCATTGCGGTGGACAGTGGTGCGGTAGGTGAACAGCAGCCTGAAGTGTAGTCTGAGCAGTGAATTGTGTTCTGCGCCGTGAATTGTGGTCTGCGCAGTGAATTGTGGTCAGCGCAGTGAATTGTGGTCAGCGCAGTGGACCGTGGACAGTGCATCGGACTGTGCGATAGCGTAGAAGAATTGAATACTGTAAATAAATAATCAGAAGGGAACAGTGTAAATAAATCAAGTAAAATAATCAAAAGAAAAGAGTCGTTTATAAGAAAAATAATCAAGAGCACAAGAACTGTGTAACCTATCTGTAAATAAATCAAGTACTTTAGTGTGGCATTAATAAACAAAATAAACGTTTTTGTTAAATATTACCTGGGTGAATTTTAATTCACCAAGAGAAACGTCACAATATTACTTGAGGAAATGGGGAATCGAAATATGGTGTTGTACATTAGATTCGTTCAGTTTAGATAATTAAAATTGTATTCAATTAAAGTACGTAGAGTGGGTTAGTAATAAGTAAATTAGGATGTTAATAATTTCTGGGTTTTTATATAGTGTTGTTTTCTTGTTTCTTCTTTTTTGAATTCCTTATGTGTTTTTTCTCCAAAGAAAGTTACTTTCAGAGATTTCCTGGAGACCTGGAATTTTAATGAATATCCTATACCGCCTTTCTATGAGCGCTTTCTTTATAAGAAAAACTGAAATAAATAATTTGGACTACAGTATTATTGAGTAAATTTTGGAAATGGTATTCATGTAGAGTAAACCAACAACTACAAAATTCCGAATCGAATTCTCAGGTCCTCAAGATCAGTCATATTGTTCGAGAAATATCCATTTCGGAAAAAATCTTGTGAAGGAAATTGCGTATCTGTTCTCTGACAGATGCACATACACACGTTTAAAAACATTTTTCTTATTAGCTTACATCAAAAAAATATTGTCGTCAAAATCCACACATTGAGGTCTTTGCAGCATTACGTAACCCTCTACACTCTGTGTATATTCCGTATTTATAAAGAAAGTATATAAGAATAGTCAACTCAATTAAATTCTAAAATAAACCTTAATGATTATAGATATTTGACCTAAATGAATATTAATCGCTGTAATCAAATTAATCAGTCCCCCTGAAATGAAACAAAATCTCTCAAGATGTTCGTTTTATGCATGCTTGCAGTAACTACTGATCTTCGTGTAATTGATTTAGGACGGCATAATAAGAATATGATGCTCGAACAAGCTGGAACAAGAATAAAATCAATCGTATTTTAGAACTGAAACAATTCTACTAATCGAGCCTAGTTAAAAAAGCTTTCAGTGTCATTCATATTTCATCAAAGACATATCCCAATCCTTCTTAATGAAAGATACATACTAACTCAAAAAACCGAAGCAACTAGGAGCTCATTAATCAAGAAATGATAAAATTATACCATTGAAGTAGAGTACAAGAAGGGCTTAATATTTCCAAACACCACCGAGAAAGAACACTGAAAATGTAACAATTGAAACCGATACGAAAATTCGCAAATTTCTGCACTAGAAAAAAATCACAAATGCGGTTACTACTAACACAAAGACCAAAAAGTAATTTATGGGGGAGTCATTTCAGTCCGGGCATCCGAAACTTATTTATAAGCAAAAAATTGAAACCACGTACGGACATGAACAGCGGCAGCGAGAGCGTGGCGAAGCCCATCGCAGTCACCCGCGACGGCTTCTGCGCGCGCATCATCATGAAGCGCAGCGACGACTTGAAGGGCGGCGCGCAGTCCTCCCACCCGCAGTCGAACGCAGCGTCCGCCACGGTGCGGCTCTAAATGACAACAAGACGGCGGGTATTGTCATATAGAACTTCATGAAAGATCATGAAAAGGCACAGAAGACAATGGGAGGTAGTGAACAGACATGGGCGGGTATTGAAGCTCTGAGAGATCATGCAATCTTCTGCGCGCGCATTATTAAGCGCAAAGAGGCAACTTGAAAGGCAACGCGCAGTCCTCCCACCCACACTCAAACCCCACGTCCGCCTTGGTGCGGCTCTACACATCAACGAAGACGAGATAAAATGAGTGATTATAAATGGGGCAGACTATCATAGGCTATGGCATATAATGGAAGTCTACGAAATCGCAAAGTCCATGATAGGAAATGCTCGTCCATTAATGGCCATGGTACCCCATGAAAAAACACGATACATTAGAGAAGAAAATGTGAAACAGCGGGAGGCGAACGAAAACCACGGCAGACCATAGAATATAGTGAAGGGGCTTAAAACGTCTTGGAAGAACTTGGAAAGTCCTGAATGTGCATGAAATACCATGGAAGTTCACAGATGTAAGGCAGCCATATTCCCCATGGAGGTCTATGGAAGTTCATGGGTGGCAAGGGAATACCCTGAAATGACTCTGACAATGTTGTACCCCACAAAAGCTTTGTGACTATGATGAATCGATGAAGATGACGTCAGTAAGTTTTGTGCGCACATGTAACGCTAGTTCAACACGGCTGCTGTCATGCGTTCTAACTGAGCGTGCACTGCCCCATCGCGGATCAGACACCTCAATTCTCTGGTTCCAGAAAATTCTAAATCCTAAAGAAGCCATTTACACGAGGATAGCTAGATGGCCGGCAGTTTGCTAGACAGCAAGCAACTGCCTGATACAAACCCCTGCTGACAGCGTTGAAGATATTTCAGAAGATAGCGGTCTGTTGTGCCTTCTTCCCGGGTGTGCCCGGGAAAGTTTCAAGACGGAAAAAGAAACAGTTAAGGTTGAAATAGTCAAAAAACAGTCAATTGCCTCCGTGAATACTGCCTTACATAGACATACAATTACCCTTAATAACAATATTAACACCTTCATTACTACTTTCAATTAAAATTTGATTTAATGAGTTCTTTACATTATATTTTCATCGGTTCTACAGTAAAATTCAAAGAAATATCCCATATGTTGCTTGCGATTTTTGATCGAATTTTGTTCTTGTCATAATTGACTAAATTTTGAAATAGCGGTGTCTAGTCTATTGTTTCGAACAAAATCTTGCAGTTTTTTTTAAATTTTGACAAAATATTATGAAATAACCCTTAAGCAAAATTAAAAAATTATTTTGTTCATGGAATAAAACGAATTTAATTTTATCTGAACTGTAATCGGATCTGATATATCTGTGTCAATCACAAAAATATTTGTTCAAGCCGAGTCATTCATTATTTAAGGCACCCGTTCACCTTCTATGTAAACACATTATTTAAGGTTAATCAGGAACAGTTGTTCTTGATGAACAAATTACAAAATGTGTTAAACTAATCAGTCATTTCATCAATTTTTTACCTGCAAAGTAAGATTTGTTCCGGCAAAGCAGAAGAGTGCCAACTCAGATAGATCGAAAACCAAGAAGCCGACCAGAGAAGCCATAGCATAGGCATCCGTCGTAATCTACAAACATGGAATAAATCATACACATAATTTACTTTTCACTACTATAGAGTTAAATTTGGTAGAACAGCAAGGGTATGATTATAATAATAAATTATTATCGTCTAATATAATAATAATTTATTATTATATTATCAAGTAATACAATAATAAATTATTATTAATATTATTCATAATCAAAATAAAATAATTACAATTCGAGAAATCATGTCTGCAGAAATTCTACTAAAGGGGAAGGAGTTCTTTTTTCTTGGAATGAGAAATGATTTAATTAAAACGGAATGTAGATAAATTATATTCATTAAATACTATAACTAAATCTATCTCTGAAAGACGTTTCAATTTTATTAACCCGTAAGCGATTGCGAGGTCATTACAACTGCTTTACAGTTCACGCTTTATTTTCCTTTACCGATAAGTTACCGAATGCTTTAGGCGCATGTATGGTTCAGTAACTTCTCGTCTTCCAACGCAGGATCTTGATACCGTCATTCAGTCAGCTTGCAAACGTACGGAGGAAACGATCTGTGCAAGTCGCTGTGACCCACTGCGATCCTTAACGATCATGTAAAATCCTTATGATCCTTAATGATCATTTAAAATTTTGAATAGTATGGATCAACAGGAGGTAGATTCAAAACATCGAATTCTAGACTTAGAAAGGAGTGAGCATTGCTGAGTAGTTCATCTTCCCCCTCACAATCTTGATACCGTCATTTAGTGGGTAGCGATGAGAGAAACATTGGAAATGAAGTTAATTCAGAAGAAAAATCTAGATGCTGAAGTTCGTGATATTGATGCATAATAAGCCAATAGATCTATTCGAACTTGTAATCAATATTTTTGGAAAAAATGTAAAGGAGAGAAAATATATTTTCAAACCATTAATATTTTCATAAAAATAAAAGCAAGAAGGCATTTCAAAACTTTAAATGATAAAAAGCTTTTTTTATTGTGTGGGATGGGTCCACAGGTACTTTGAATTTGATTAGAAAAAAACAAAAAGTAAAGTTATAAGAAAATACTGTTTTCAGCATATGACAACATTTCTCAAAAATTTGCATTCTAGATAAATATGTATATCTGACCGAAATAAAATTTTGTCCCACACTTAAGACCTAAATCTGGAAACATTTGTACATTATAAACGTTATGTACGCACTCATATTAAATAAAATTCGAACTGGAATATGGACAAATGTTTGAGAACCAAAAGATTTCTTTCATTAATACTCAATGATAGCTAAAATGAATAGAATATAATGGCACTTACGGCTGCGAGGAACGTAATTCCACACAGCATAACAAGATTTCCGAGGCACTGAGCGAAAACCACTAGTCCAATAAGATTCTGCAGTTCCTCTATGTATCTGTTGAACAAACAAAACTTTTATGGGGGAAAGAATAAGTATGAAAAAAGTCAAATACTGTTATTACTAAATAATAATACAAAAACATAATGCCGATCCGGATAGCCGAGATCGCTAAGGTGGTAGGGTCTTGGCGATCTCGGATGGACGGATCGCGTGTTCGATCCCGCCTCGGGCATAGGTGTATTTGTGTATGTATACATGTGTGTGTGCTCCATTCATCCTTCACTGTCATCATCATTCCATTTTCCATTCCCGCCCCCCCCTCAGACTATCAACTCTGGGGGATAAAAATTGGATTCAGCGTAATACTGATCTCCCCAAAAAGGAATCACAGTCAAGGGATAAATGTTACTAAACCTCTGTAAGTGCAGGTGTATGTCCGCGTAGTTCTAGGCGGCCTATTTGCGACTAAAAAATAATAAAACTATAAATATATTATTAATATGGAGCATTGTGTTTTTATCTAAATTATCGGATGGAAAATGAATAATTAAATTAAAAGTAGCTCTAAGCAATATGAAGATAAATTTTGAATAAGAAAGTAATTACATGGGCTTCGCTAAACCTGGATGTGAACAGCACATCGCTACGTAATAATAATGAACCAATGAGTCACTTACTTAGTGGCTTAATCGTATAGATATTATATCCAAATAAACGTTTCATTTTAGCGACACAAAATAAATCCAATTAGATGCTGGAGCAGTACCTTAAGTGGCGCGGTAATGAATTGACGCGATCCTTCCTTTCCTATCATGCTACCTCTGTTGCCCTTCAGACCGAACAATGGGTGACCTGAATCTTCACTGACGCATCGCTCATCCACATTCCTACGGAATTAGTAATCATGCGAGTATACAAGGGCATATCAAATTCTATGGGTGAATATTTCGCGTTTACATGCGCGTTAATTATTTTTGTAATTAGTTCCGTGAGAGTAGGTATTTCTCTTGCAGGTATCGCACCTCGCGAATCAGCGCCCCAGCCGAGACACGTCTTTCCGAATGATTTCATGAACATTTGTAGTGCATATATTCATATAATATTCGCGTTTATATTCGTATAACTGTAAAACGGACGAAATAAACGCACATGACACATACATTAAACTTAAAAGGCGTGAGCAAATTTTCTCAATTCCCCAAAATATCCTTCGATCCGAACAAAACTAACGTTTCTCCGCACTGTACAGGTAGGATCTAGAGGAACTACGATAAAACACACACTTTGTTCATGATGTCAGTAATGAAGACCAGTAAATAGTTTTGAATGGTCAGAATGTCATGAAGATGATAAGTAAACATTTTTTTCATTTTTTAAGTATACAATAAACGAAATTTACTATACAATCAAATTCTTTACCCCAAAACTTGGTTATCAATAAGTAATAGTAATTACGTTTAAAAATATTTTTAAAAAAACGAAACCGAATGCGAAAAAGAATGTAGAGATCATATTGTCGACGTGATACCAACCTTTTTTCTCTAAACTATGGTATGCTATTATGGTAATACGGTATATGGAATAGAAAAAATAATAACAGAAAGTTACGTCAAATCTATTCCCATCTCAACCCAACTGGTAGTATGCATTTTAATGTCGCTGCTTAGGATTCGAGTCTGACTTGAATCTCCGGAACCCACCTGAGAATGGCCTGGTGGTGGCGCACAACATGGCGCAGGCCGTCCGCCATTTCGCGCCGGTACGCGACCACCTCGTCCGGGGCGCCGCGTGGCGTGCGAGAGCGCATGCGCGAACTCAGGCCCAACAACTCTTCACACACGGCGCTGAATTGCTCGGTGGCGCAGCGCAGCAGCGTCCAGTACAGGCTGTTGGTGACGATGGCCATGATGCCGGACTCCATGAGGCCGGCCGAGATGACCAGGCGCGCAGCCATACGCACCACGGTGTTCGGGGGCGTGAAGGGCAGCCACAAGCGCACCGGCAGGTCCTACATGATCGCACTATTAATTTTTTTCCAGAATCGATACGTTTAGTTTTGTGTTATGGTAGTCCACGAAACATGAAAGGATGTTCTTCAAATCTCGAAACTCAGTACTGCAAACTCCCGAAACAGTATAGTAGAATTCTTAAAGGCATTTTTGCTGACTCTCAAGAAGAAATATAGCAGACTCCCGAAAAGAAGAACAGTAGACTTTCAAGAAGAAATATAGCTGTCTCCCTAAAAGGAGAACAGTTGGCTTTCAACAAGCAACCCGGCAAACTCCCGAAAACCAGTAGTAGCCTCTCCGCGTACCTCGTCGGGGCAGCCGTCGGGTGGGATAGGCGCCACAATGATAAGCGCAGCCCACATGGCGGCCGGCGCCAGGCACACGCTCAGCAGCAGCCAAGACACGCGCCGCGACACGCGCCGGGCGGCGGCGGCGTGGGCGGCGGCGGGGGCGACAGCGGCGGCCGCTGACGCGCACCGCGCCTCCACGCACTCCATCTCCGTGAGGCGCCGCAGACAGCGACACACCTGCACGCAAATACACGAGACACTGAATAAAAGTTACAAACGTGTATTGCGGCAAAGGGGTCGAAGATGATCAAATACTACTAATAAACATGTGGTGGAAACTTTGATACTTGGCTGTCCGGGATGAGCCGCACCGTCACACTCGGTTGAGCTGTTTCGGCCATTGTGGCATTTTTTTGAGCTACTCGTATATAACGCTTTAGATCAGCTCGACCGACTGTGATGCAGCTCATCCCGTACAGACAGGTATCAAATGACTTCGTTCGTGAAAGGCTGCGAATTCAAAAGGGTATAGCCGAATAGGGCGGTGTGCTCCCTAACCAAATCGATACTCGCGATACTCGTACGTATGAAAGACAATAAAAATGTCGTAATTTCCAAACAAATCAGCCTCCTCGGACAATATGTTACAGAGATACAATGAGAAACGTGCTTTTCATGTTTTATTTTTTCTCAGCTTCTATTCAGCATGTATCAGGCTGAAACTCATTGGAAAGACTGAGAAAAATTGTTAAATTTGAAGGTATTTTGTCAAACATTTTTGACGCAATATTCAAATAGAAAAAAATGAAACTGATTTTTGACGTGATAACGTTGGAGTACTGTCTCATTTTTTCCCCATAGACTATGTCTCATAATAGTCTATAACATATATTTTTTCCTATTTTTAACAATGAGAGTGAAAAATAATTGTATCAGTTCAAAAAATTGAAATTCGCGACAACGTTCAAACAATTTATATCTAAATAATTGAAAAGTCTCACTTACTAGTATGACTTACGTTTTGCAAATGTTTGCTTTTTTTATGTGGAAAGTATTATGTTATCGAAATAAAATGAACAAACCCCTTTTGTTTTTAGATTTATGTATTGTTTCTAATATAAATCAAATTACTCTGTTTAAGGTATAATAATCATTCATGGTTATAATTTAATCAAATTACTCCGATGTAGGTTTATTATCATTGACAGTTAAAAAATCACAGATAATTAACCATTGTTACTGACTTCTTTAATAAATGGGACCATGCGTTAGTTTATAAACAATCTACTCAAAATGTCTGATGGGTTAACAATTTTCGCCAATTGACGAGCGTGTGTCTAATAAAAAAAAAAGATCGCAGCTATGTGGGAGCAGCATTAAAGGATGCGTCTTCCGTTCGCACGTTCACAATAATTCTGTTTCACTCCCGATATGGGAATCTTCCTGCGTTACACTTTCCATTGTAGAAAGAGATGGGTGCGCTCTTCCGATGCACCGATTTTTGCGCGTTCTGCTCAGCACCACTTTGTGTCACGAACCACGTGATCACGGTACGGGCACTTTGTTTGATAAGTCATACCAGACGGCCGCTATGTTGCATGGAGAGTGAGAAGTGATGAGAAACATTTTGAAAGTGATCATTTTCCGCGATGACCAAACAAAAATAACACGATGAAGGCGTAATTGAAATAAAAGATGCAATATTTTTAAAAA
The DNA here is from genome assembly GCA_038098605.1 of Gryllus longicercus. Lineage (NCBI taxonomy): Eukaryota > Metazoa > Arthropoda > Insecta > Orthoptera > Gryllidae > Gryllus > Gryllus longicercus. Next base: position 1,496,229 of record JAZDUA010000007.1, on the reverse strand, counting down.
AATCTTATGTTTGTTTCAATGACTTGTAACTGTGATAATTGTGGTATTTAAAGTTTCCTTTAATATTATGACCCAAAGTTGTGACAAACTCATTGGCTGAAGTCGGATATGACGCGCAAGAGCCCGTCATGGATATTTCGATTGAATTTGGTACATAATCAATGTAACGCCTATAAGGTGTCAAGTGTATATGTCGTGATTGAACGTGTATTTAAATATTGGTAAAAAATTCCAATCACATTTCGACGCGAATTGCAATTTACTGATAAAATTGTTAGTAATTCTTTTTCACTATCACTTAAGAGTATTTCCCCCTTTTTTGTATTAGGCCCGCTTCACACGGCGCCGCAGAAGCGCTCGAACCCGCCGCAGAAGACCCTCGGGCGACGACGAAGAAAGGGACCGAAGCAGGTACCTGCTGCGGCCCCTTTGTCCGTCGTCGCCGGAGGGTGTTCTGCGGCCGGTTCGAGCGCTTCTGCGGCGCCGTGTGAAGCGGGCCTTAAACTGCTTCAGAATTTCTCCATTGCTACCTATCCCTTGGTCCCTACATGCTCCTCTCTCCTGTTATGGCTCCGTTCTTCCTCCACCAATCCCGTACCACCTGCCCGCTTTCTATTGGTCGGTTAATTGACCAATCTCGCCCTCCCTTCTCCATAAAAGGCGACCTCGCTAGCCACCTGGCATCAGTGTATATAGTGCGTTGCATATAGTGTTGTGAAGTGATGCGTGTTTGTATGAATGAATACGTTTGTAAATATGTGTGAATGCGTGTGAGAACGAAAAATAAAACAAAAGAAGCAAATAGAACAATTCAAAGAACTCCAAATTAAATAATTAAATTAAAAGTTTAAAAACTAGCAAACCCCAAAGTGGGAATGTATATAGTTATAAGATAGTTTTAGTTAGTCTGTAAGTAAGTAAAAAGCCCTCCCTAACTGCAAAATCCTAATCGGCTGCAGTTAAAAATTTATTGTATCCCCGAAAGACGATTAATTCCCGCCTCTCCAGGGCAAGTGAAGAGGGGAAAATCAGGCAGGCTACAATACTCTCTGAGGTACGCTCTGAGGGAGGCTACAATACGCTGGCCGAATGCCACCGTCAGTAACGTGGCTCGTCCCGGATGGCGTAGATAATACTTAGCACATATTCCTCACAAAATCAAATCAACTAAAAAATAAATAAAGGTGATTTACCTTTCCTTTGGAAAAGAGGAATGGCATAATTTTGACGAAACTGAGGATGTTCACTGCTATGACGTTGACGTTTGCCAGCAACGTGTCGATGCCGTGCCATTCCGTCAGCGAGCTGATGAGCATAGAGAGCGTAAACATCCAATACAAGACAAAGATCACAGCCGTGTAGAGGTTGTACAGAAGGCGACGGAAGGTAGGCCAGCTGGGGTTCACCCACCAGCCAGCAGAACGAACCCATCGCATGTTCATGGCAGCAGAGTTCTTCTCAGCCTCGTCACTGCCCATCAGTAGTTTTCGCACCATATCTACGCCACTCTAAGTAAGAGTAGAAACTATGTTAAAAGCTTCAGGTTACAACACAACTCAAAAATATGAATGAATCATGACCCGGTAAGATGATTTACTTCGACGCTTATTATTATTATTATTATTATTATCATTATTATTAATTATTATCATTATTATTAATTATTATCATTATTATTAATTATCATTATTATTATTATTAATTATTATCATTATTATTACTATTATTGTTATCATTATCGTTATTATTATATTATCTGTCCAAAGGAAGACGAAATGAAGAATGGGCATAAAACGAGTATAAAATTCGCCAATAGTTCATAACAATCATACAAATTCATCGATTATGTAGAAAATATTGTTGTTATTGGGATAACCAATATTCTTATTTGAATGCGCGAATAGTACGATGAAACTTCCCTTGTACTATTGACGAAAAACTGAGATTTCAAAGCAGTCCAGCTTTGCTTCTGTTCAGTAAATGTAACTTCAATAGCTGTGCCCCCATCCTTAAGCTTAAAGGGATGGTATTGGAGAATTTAATTATTTTGTTAGCGATCCCATAAAATAAAATTAGAGCCCATTTCCGACGCAAATACTCATTATTGGAGTGAATACTGCTACAGAATCATTATATCCAATATATTTTTATCAAATCCTTATCATTACATTACAGAAGTGAATGTTGTAATCAAATCACAAAAGTACTCTCTTTACTACGTTAATTCATAGCTTATCTAAGTATACTTGTAGTAAAAGAGAGGAGCATATGAATTCAGGAGCTCAACGAAACGTACGCAGATTTTACTTCCTCCACATATCAAACAGTTTTTAACTGGTTTGAACGTTAAATAAATAATAAATAGTAGGTTCATACAGATCGTAGCGTGAAAGCGAATTACCATCAACCGTCTTTTGCTTATGTTCTCAAGGCGGCCAGAGACAGTCCGTCGCCAGCAGTTGCAACGTAGTTCTGGCAGCAAGCGCTTCGCCGGGGAATGCTGTCCCTTACAGAACCGCCGCCGCGCCCGGCACACCCGCCTTGCCTGGCATTTCGTACGCCTCATCCATCTTTCAGAGCAGCTGAGCGAACCCCGGGAGGATGACTCTGCTCTTACAGCGTGCTTTTCCAGCCGACGGTTGCGTTACACATACTTCCGGCGATTTATATTTCCAGGAATCCGTTCCTAGAATACAATGTTACATCCGATATTTTACGACTCTGTTCTGAATGCCATAGGTTTGCATTTCAAATATAATCATTGAAGCGTAATTAAAACTTTGTGAAGTTCTATAATGTGTCAACCTAAACTTAACTCTTGGTAGAAAAAAAATCCTAGAAACTGTTTTGGGGTACTTTGAACATGAACCTAGATCAAATAGCTAAACATACTGGACGCAATTCAGTGGCGGCTCGCGTCAGTTGTGAAAGAAAAGAAAGCTACCTGAATGCATTTTGCATGCTCCTGTGTCTAGCGGCACTGACCGCTTGCCCAGGTCTTTGAGAAGTTAGACAAACGTAATCAAGCTATACACCCCTCATCGCCCCGCTGCCCTCTGCTCGCGGTCTACAACTTGACATCGCCTATGCTTTATTGTAGTGGTGCCTCAGTAGCATCTCAGAGTAAGCTGCGGGGTCAGCAACATCCGCGCGGATCATTCTCTCGTATCTGACTTGCAGTTAATACAAGAAAACTGAGACAAAATTATAACTACAACAGTACTTATACTTTCGCGTATTGTATTATTATTATTATTATTATTATTATTATTATTATTATTATTATTTAAATAGCTTGCAATAAATAGCAATGGATCTATACGTATTCCAGCCAACTAGTTAAGCCCTAGGAAAATGTCGAAAGCAAACAAGATTTCATAACACTATTCCCGGCCTTAAAAGATATTTCGCGAGTACCCCAAGATTCATCCTTCATCTAATTGTTTATTTACATTAGAATCAATGTCCGAAGCTTGCTAATTTACCAAGTAACCGGTACAAGTAATTCGAATTTTCTCCAAAATTAGTGAATAAATTCCGAAGCAGTGGCAGCTTTGATACCTATTTCGAACTTGAGCACAATAAATTGCACATTTGCCAACACGAGGCGGCAAAGGAGGTAAAGTACATTACGCTGTCGAGAAATAGCAGGTATTATTACGATTACATAACTTTCTCTTCTTACAAAGTACCTTCGTAAGGGCGAGAAAGTAATAACATTCAGAACCGTTAACGATTTCACAGTAAAACAAAAACTTAAGGTGGTCCCATGGGTAACAGGAACATTTAAAGGGTGTTCACGGAGGAAACTTCGGAACTTCGAAAATATATATTCCGAATGGCTAAGCCGCAATAAGGACTCAAAAGATGGTTTGAAAAAATGCTCTATGCAAAAATTTTCATTGCAGAAGCATATAATGAAAGCATACTCCAGAAATGTGTATTTTTTATTTACAAAAGAAAATAATATATTTGTTCACAAAAAAATCAACACAAATAAAAAAGCACTCGAATAATGTAAATTAGGTCGTTTTTGATTTAATTTTTCTTTGTGAACAAATATATTAATTTCTTATGTACGTAATAGACAATTTAAATGTTTATGGAGTGTTTATATATTTCTGAAATTAAAATTTTGTGTAAAATCTAAAAATGTTTTTGACACTTCATCTAAAGTAACCCCAAAAATAAAAATATCCGTTTTAATCTCCCAAAGCCTCGAGTTCGTTCAGATCGATCACGAAACATCAATTTTAGAGAAAATCGATTGAACGGTTTAGACAGAAGGACAGACTCTCGGGTGGACGTTTTGTCGTCACCGAGTTTTCAGTATCACCACCCACAAAACTCACAAAACATGGTTTTTGGCTGCATCAGATGTTGGAAGAATTTTTTCTCTGTATTTAGCCACTGGATTTATCCACTTTTTAGTTACCAGAGCCCGACAATGAGAGTTTTTTGCTGAAAATTTGCTATTTTTCGCCGCACGATTATATAATTGTCTCTTCTTACGAAATACCTTTGTAAGAGTGAGAAATTAAAAATAGGTATCCTACCTCTACCACGCTTGTATTTATAGGAAATGCTCTACAGGATTTTTTTCACAGAAAACCAAAACAGTTTTATTCTAAATTACACAATAATAACATCCGTGCCAAACGCAGCCGCCATAACTGGTAACGGCAGCTGAAGAAAATTCCAGGAAACCCTAGCCACTCCGTCAGGAGGCAATACATTATTTCATATTTAGAAATAACGAGTCTCGCAGGGAGCCGATTGGCCGCAAATTAAATTAAATTAATTTGCGTAAATTTGCCCGACGAGTCTCGCAGGGAGCCGATTGGCCGCAACCGACCGCCGAAATTTGCCAAGAGAAAAGAGGGAGTGACGAGATCCGGCGCGATTCGAGATACATCGGCTTGTGGGGATTTTCCCCGACCAGGTATCTTCCACCAGCAATGCACCGCCTCAATCGAGCCAAAATCTAACCTCCCGACTGGTATCCCGTTTTCTGTGGTAGTGTAGTGCGTGTGTGTGCAAGTAAGCGGTGAGGATAAGACAAGGAAGAGGAAGGAAAGATCGCGGACGCTCCGTAACCCGTTTGTTAGGATACTGCTACGGCATTCGCCTGGTGTTGATCGGAGAAACCACAAAAAATACCAATCACAGCAGCCGGCCGCTAGAATTCTCGTTTAGGCAGCGGCTGAACTCGACGCAGCTACCTGACTAGTGTCGAAAATCCTGTCACCGTCGGAACTCGAAGCCTAGGACCTCCCGGTCGGAAGCAGTGCAGTGACATCATTTGATGCCCAAGGCCACCTAAACTGGCGCTCGAAATAAGGGAACCGATGTCCAGGCATCTGCGAAAGGGTAACAAAGCGTTTTCTGACTGCCAACATGGATTGATAATACCAAAATCTATGAGAACCGACATATTTTCTTAAAGATTTTAAATTGAAAGTAAAATTAATTCGTACTTCCATTGGAATTCGAGGTATTGCGCTGGATTGGTTATGTTCATAGCGTAATTAATGATCTCACGAGAGTTTAAATACCGTACTGAAACCTACAAACTTTTCCTATTCATTGCCAACTGCAGATGGGGTCCCGCAGGGTTCGATTTCAGGACCTATTCTCTCATATACTCTTCCTTATATAAGTAAACGATATGTCCTCGACGATTCGAAATGGAGGAACTGTCCTCTTTGCGGAAGATATGAACATTCTTTGCAATGAAGAAACCGTAAATAGAGACAAGAATAAAGAAACATCAAATTTACATACAATACTTGCACATTATTTTACAATACTTTGCCAGCTGACATTAAACGATTGAAATCGATATACAAGTTTAAATGCCAAGAAAAATATTTTCTGCTGCATAACTGTTTCTATACAAAGAGACTATACTGAGCATTACAAGTGAAATAATATTAAATTTAACAATGATACTCAATTTGTTACCATTTGGACTGTATAATTCTAAACAACCTGTAACAAGTATTGAACCTCAAGCTTCTGAGGCTCCTCAAGCATCTGAGAATGATCCCTTCTCGATCACATTTTTCGTCCAGTTTCACTGATCCTTAATGAGCGGATGCTGAGATGGCTTCTTGTTTTGTTATATTAAACAATATTTGAAATAAGATTTTCTCAAAAAGGGCTCCACATTTTTTCTTCTTAACTTTTTGTACTGATAGTGCGAAATGCACTATATAAGATTACATATACGGTAGTTTGCTGTACTCTTTTGTATCTCATTTCTCTCACATTAACAATTACATTACATAAATGAAAAGAACGCATTAAAGTGCCATTTATGTCATGTGATTCAGTGCATTTAGCACTATCCTAACAAAATTTAAAAGAAAAAATTGGTTCTGAAAATGTGCAACTTTGAGCTTATTTTCACAGAAAAGTTTTGGGTTTTCTAAATAATTTGAAGCACGTGTACTTAAAACTGCAGAAATGTATTAAAAAATTAACTAATAATAATAACAACAATAATGTAGTTAAGTAGCCTGTAATGTAGATCTAATGACGTGATAGATATTTAAAACTAGCTGGGCTCTAACAGCACGTAATTTCTCGCGATATTGTGAATGGTTATGTAATATTGTAATATGGAAATTTCTGTCTGACACTTCAAGTACCACTTAAAAAAATTCTTTAAGAAACAAAGCGCGAAAAATACATATTTTTACTTCCTCGAGCTTAAGAAGGAACTTAAGATGAGAAAGTTACGTAATGCTGCACGAAAAAATGGCGAATTTCCGAAGAAAAACCATTACAGGGCTCTCGTTTCGAAAAAGTGGATAAATCAAGTTGCTAAATATAGAAGAAGAAAAATCCACCAACACATTGTGTACCCAGAATCCCTGTTGCGTGGGTCCTTGATTCCGAAAAATCGATTGTTGGCAAAACAGCCGTCCGTCTGTGTACAACGCTAGCGGATAAACCGTTCAGCGGAATTTCTCCAAAATTGATATTCCCCGATCGATCTGACTGATGTCGCGGCCCCTTGAATTTGAAATAGATATTTTAAGTTTGGAGGGTAATTTACATAAAGGCCCTAGGTCATTTTCAAACTGATTTTCAAAAAATAGCGTCATCGATTTTGATTAAATTTTGTTGTTGGATAGTCTGACGGGCGTTTCAAATAATGGCACAGCTCTCATATTCGTTGAAAACTCTAATGTTTCAAAAATTGAAAAAAAAGAAAAAAAAACATTGTCCCCCCGCATCTTCCTACAATGAAAATATTAAAAATTGAGATTTTTTTCACAATAGAATCTGTTTCTTAAGATAGGCTTTGAAATAAGGTCATGAATAAATTTTGACGGCCTTTTTTTTTTTTTAAACAAACCTACTTTTCCTGCAACAGGGGACCCCATAATGTGTATTTCTGTTGAAATCTGTAAATCGACTTTCCACATAACTTTCTCTATACTCATGTATATACATACTACGTATATACAAGAAAACAAAAATCCTTATTTCTGCTAAAATTTCATGATCTCCAGATCAATGAAATAGTACCCCAGACATTTCCTATTTTCTCAGTTTTCCAGAAAGTGGCTACCCTCTGTTAATACTTTTAAAGTCATAAAATGTCTTATATGTTTGTATCATTAGCAATAAGATCCTCTAACTCCAAAATGAGGTGTTCATGTTAAGTTTTGCTGTTAGGAAAGCACCCTTGAAATATTTGACATAGGTATAACATTTACAAACAGTGGGAAAATATATCTTATAATAAATTACATTATGTATTATATGTTTTTCTACATTTGAAGTGAATAAAATAGTTTTATCTGTGGAAAAAAGACACAATCAAATGGAAACAAATAAGTATTAAAGTTCTACATAGATAGCAATTAATCTGTACACATTCTCTACATCTACTTACCTAGGTGACAGCTCTCATACAAAATCCACACTATAATTTGTTTCAAAATCAATTAGTTTGGTGGCTTTCTCAGCACAGGATATTCCATCATTTAGACATACGGAACAATGGATGTTTGAATAGGTTAAAACAAGGTCTTCACACCTGCCAAGACCCTGGCTGCTTAGTCTTAGCAAATTACCTAATCTTTGGGTGAATATCTTCCTTCGCTTCAGTAAATTTGATCTCTGGAATGCTGGACTTAACTTTGGTGTCAGTGCATAGATTCCACATTCTCTAAGGCTTATCTGATGATGAGAATGATGTTCAAAATTCTACAACAAAATGAGACTAGCATTACGTAAAAAAAAAAGTAGTTTTCCAAATTTTTTTCTGTCACTTTGTGAATACCATATGTGAATACCATATGGAATACCATACGGTTATTGTAAAGAGTAGCAATTATATTTTTTTTTTATTTGAACAAGATTTACTTACATTGATTTCTAAAAACTCTTACCTTCTTAGAAAGTGTCCCATAAATTTTAATTTTCTATTTAAAATCACATAGCCAAGGTTTTTTGAGCTTCTTTACCTCATCCAAGTTCCTAGTTTTATTTCTCTCAACTTATTGTCACACTATGTTATATCTGATATGTGTACACAGAGAATATTATAATCAACAAAATACCATTTCCTCTAGGTGTTCTTCTAAATTTTATTTCACAATTACAAACTAGTGATGCTAAAACAGCACATACTTTTTTGCCCCTTAGTAACTTATGTAATAATATTACATCTCATTTCTGACTATATCATTACATCTCAGTCAATAAGCATTGACAACAAAGTGCACACGCAACGATGGACACTGCCAACAATGAGCACACATATTTTCTTGACTCATAGTCAGTGTGAAACCTGTATATATTTCATTAATTTCAACTAAAAAAAAACGCAAAAACTATTCTTTTTTCAAAATATTGTATATGAACTTTCATGAACAGCTAATTTTGTTCAACATACTTTATCTGAGACAAAAATCTCTATTTCCAAATTTATTTTTTTCTTCCAATTTTCAAAAAATCGGGGGATGTCAAGGAAAATGAGACCTCCACCATTCATATAAACGTTCTTTGCACTATTTAACAACAAAATTTAATCCAAAAACATAAAGCAATTTTTTTTTTTAATTTTGAAAATGTCCCAGAGGCTTCATGTAAAGTTCCCACCAAAATTAAAATTTCAGTTTCAAATTCCAGGACCCGCACAATCAACTAGAACGATTTGGAATATAAATTTTGGAGAAAATCTGCTGTTTATGTGCTAGTGTTGTTGCACTGATGGACAGACAGTTTTACTGTCAATTGATTTTTCAGTGTCAAGGACCCACAAAACATGGATTCTAGCTACACTACATTTTAGAGGATTTCCCCCCCTCTTTAACAACTGTTTTTATCCAATTTTTTTCCTTACCAGGGCCCAGAAATAAGACTGTGTCAAAAATTCACTGTTTTCCAGTGCACAATTTCAATACTTTCTCTTCTCACATTAGTTAGTGTGAGAAACTAAAAAGTACACTGCACATGAAACAATTGGTTAGTTTTTCAGTGCCAAATACATACCTTTTTTACTCCCTTGTCAAGACATTTCTTGTTCTTATCACTGCTTCAGGCCCACATCATTACTCTTGCAGAAAATACAGCTGATTCACTACAGATTATACAATTTTATATGACATTAGGAAAATAATGCCACCATAAAACTTAAATAATCTGTGAAATAAATATCAATCACTTAAATATTAATCCAAACTGCTTCTAACCAACAGGATAAATGACAAAGAAATCATTTTTACAAGAAAACTGATCTAAAACACATTATCTAAATTTTGAAACCTTTAGTTATTTTAAACTTTTTGTGTATGAATAACTACTAGAATTAAAACGATTTGATTAAAAGATTAAAATAAATTACACATTAAAATTTCTTTATTCACGTGTATTATGTTCAGGAAGAAGTGTTAGGCGAAGAATTCAATTCACACATAAACTGACAACAACAAACATTTTAAATAGTAACTAAAAACTGGTGAAAGAATTCTTCCCTTAAGCAACCTGTCTAGGTGATGCTAATGAGTGCTACCAAATGAAAATACTTAATTATTCAGTGAAAATCAACTGTTTGAGTCTGTGAGGTATTCTAATAAGTAACATGCTACTTTAAATAAATACATTGCATTGAAAAATTTCATTTATTGCACACTAATATAAACACTGAACAAAAAAAAATAGTAATGATTTTACAATGTAACACTAACATCCAGAGAAGATTTTGGTGCCAGATAATTACAAATTATGAAATCATACACACCTAGCAGATCTCTTAATGACAGTCTGAACACATACTTTCCATTGTAAAGATTTCTACACAAGACTTCTTAAGTAGAAAAGATTCATCACAATTGTACTTTTTATTTAATGTTATGACTAATTCATTAAAAGACAAAATTCTGGCCATACTTAAATAATGCATTACAATGTAGCCTAACACCATTTTAAAATTCTTGAGTTTCATATTTTGAGTTGTGCATGTGCCAGTACACATTTATGGAAGGATTTTCTTCTACAAAATCATCATTAAATTATCAGTATCTCCTCTTTCATAGCCAACTTTTCTTTTGTGGTACCATTGTAAAACAAAACTTTTTTCAATCATGCTTTCGTTCAACAGCGTGGCAAATAAAAATACACAACAAAGCAGATTATTCAGGAAGAAGTATATAATATTTGGGGCAAATATCATTTCCCTCTTTAGGTTTACAAAATATTCAGTACAAAACAAATCCACTATTCATTCTACACCATGATTATCACAATTAAACAAAAAAATATCTAACATGTGTTAATACAATGCATAATTATTTCCAAAGTCATCTTGTTTTCTTTGTTACTTCAGCCTCCCTCAAGTTCTCAATCTCTGCACAATATATCATACGTGTATTGCACCACAAGAGACAAATTCATATTGACAATAGGAAAATTTCCTACATGTGAAAATCTAAACATTTTACACACTTTAATAGTTTTGGCAATTTGGTCCTATTTGAAGAAATAATGCTATTAATTTTGCATTCTGAAAAGTACAGGAGGTCATCTTAGCTGTTGCATGATTATAACGTCCGACCAACTTACCAAACATATTGTCACAACACAACTGTCTTTGGCCATTTACAGAATGACTGCAATTATACTCCTGAAATTTAACTCGCTTATGCCAAAGGTTTTGAGGAAATCAATCAAAATAATAAAAAATTAAAGATAAAACTTTTCTTCATAGAGTGTACTATACATGCTATGTGAACCTATTGCCATATTTCTCTTCAATTTCCTCTAGTTTGATTTTCAATCTAATAACACTATTAAAAAATATGAATTTGTTCATATCAAGACAACTAAACTTTAATTTTTATCTAAATTTACAGAGAGAGATATAACTAGTCTGATACTACTTGTAATTTGAGTGAACTACTTCTATCACATTTCCTTTGTGAATTGAACTGACACATTGTCGGAAACATCTATCAGAAAAGAATTATCACAATTTCTTATTTAAAAACATCTAGACAAATAAAAAGGACTTTGTTAAGAACCTATTTGGCATACACAAGTTAAACTATGTGGAATAGCTGGTTGCTGGGACGGAAGGAGTATAACAGGAGATATGATACTTTCAAGATACTGTAACAGACTAATTACTCAAATTTTTAACATTATATTATTAATGATATGAGCAAGTTATATTTCACCAATCCAAACCTTTGTTTTATAATTTTAACACTTGATCGAATTCATACACTCCTTTTACCATACACCTTTTCAACACTTGTCTCAAGGCAACCTTCCCTCAACAAAAGCATATTCTTTGGCAGTGACTAGCATATATCATCACATTCAATTCTGTTATACAAAACCAACAATCAATACTAGTTTCTGAAGTACAGAAAAGTAGTTTAAGTTTCATTTCATATTGAAAATCCTACTCTACTTTGAGATTCTAATGCTCTGCTTCAGAGAATGAACAAGAGAATTTAGAGAATTTAGTTTCCAAAAAGTTCTCACTTACCTATACAGTAACGTCTAAAAGAATTAAAACAGCTGGGTAATGGTAAAACAAATGGGTAACCATAAAATCTTATGTGCAAAGTATGAACAAAAGCTCAACTATTTCGAATAATCTTCTCTTAAAAAATTAAAACACAAAATGGGTAACTATAACATTTTATATGCAAAGCATAAACAAAAGTTCAAGTATTTCAAAAAATTTTCTTTGCTGTAGTTAAATTCCTCCTTATTCACTACAAAACATATGACTTAATAGCAATCAATAAACATCAAGCACCCCAAAAATAAATTAAAAAACATTATTTTGAGGAATTTTTCGCTACACAGAAATAATTTGTGTCTACGAAATAAAATCTATTTTACTTCCCAATTATAAAATGTGAAAAGCAGAGGAAAAATATATATATTGAATTACTATTAGAAAAACAATGAAGTAGCCAAGTATATGCTCCCATAAGCATTCTCTTCCAAAAGTATAGAGAAAATAATATCATTTCATTGAATTGCACAACTTATTAGAGGATTGTTTATAACATCATCCCATTGTTTAACATCAGTGTTGATGACTGTTGTAGCTTACAACATCATTTTCTAAGAAATTAGAAGACAACTTCTAATAGTGTATTTTAAGATAATTAATTGTCCTGCACTGAGAACTTGAGGGCTACAACAAACTGGACAATGAAATATGTTTATAAGATCTTATACATTCTTTTTATAAATCTCAGATTAAAAATAATTTGTTCACTTATTAATGCAATTAAATCAACTAGCTCATTTTCATGTTTTCAAACAAGGACTCAGTCATACGAACACATTAACGATATATTTCAACAAGACATGGACACCATTTCGAAGTGAGAAGTTCTTTCCTGAGATGTTCCAGGATGACGTGTGTAATGTTCAAAGGAAGTTAACACTAAAATGTTAAAATGGGTCCTTCGCGGTGATCTAGAATGTCTAGAATGAAAGGGAAAAATCACAAACATGTGAATTAAAGAAAAGGTTAACAATAGAATGTCAACAATAAAAAAAGGTTAATAATATTAAAAAGAGTTTAATATATCAAAATCCAAAAATTTAGAACATGAAAATAAACTCTCATTCCTAAAAATTTCATATAGAAGTCCTACAATTGAATTTTTCAGAACTGAAGAATTTCATAAATAAAAACAAACATTTGTAGAAGGAAATAAACATTTATCATTGCTACAATTTAGAAATAATTCAAGTATGGGTTCAAACTGCTGATATAAAGTGGTGATTATTACATTCATATTGATTTTTTCTTCTTCAGTTTGAAATAAATTTTATTCCAGGATATTTGAAAGATATGAGTCTTACCTTTTGCAATGCTCCACCATGGCAAAGTAATGTATGTAAGGAAAGCATTCAATGGAACTGACTGGGCACGTCTTGATTCTTTCCAAAAGTGGAATGTCTGTGTGAAACCCCTCATAGTCCACAAGGGATTGTAAGCTCCATCATCCAGTTCTGCAAACAGTCACCAATTCATCAAAATTTTACAAAACATGCTTGAAGTAAAATGGTACATATTTTGTCATGGAACTCAAGGCCAAAAGTTAAACAATGTCTCCCAAGAATGAAGCAACAGTTAGTATGGTATATATAACACCCTACCCAGCCAATGGGAGTGCACCTGGTAGGGCCTCTTAATGAGCAACCAAGTTTTCTCGTGTTGGTTGGGGTTCAGTTAGATCCAGGGTTGCCACCAGAGCCGACATGTCAAGAACTACTCTGTACAATTGTTTTCAGTACCAATCAACATGCTTCTCTCAGTGTGTAACTTGGAGAGTGTATTTATGTAGTCACATGTTTTTACGTAATACAAGTTAAAAATTGTTTAGTTAATCAATAAAGAATATTACTACACACCCTATACGATATGCAATATTTCTCACTCATCAAATACTCAGGTCTCTCTTCACTAGTTTTCAAAAGATACAAAGATATCAAGTACAATAGCAAGATCATCAAGGCTGTCTAGTTCATTGTCTTGTAAAGATACTACTCTCTGATGACAGTTAAAATAACATAGGAGCACAGCAGCAGTTTCATGAACCAGTGAGGACAGTTAAATTAAGTCAATTAATTTAAAAGCAAACAAAGTTTGTGAAATAATTAAATAATATTCGATTCAATACATTCAGGATAAAATTTGTTGTCATGATCACAAAAAGAAGCAAATACATCAAACCAGAAACATTTGGCTTTGATAAATTGTTCTTTGAGCTTTTTGAGCCAGAGCAATTAGCTTCTCTAAAGTAATGTTTGGAACTCACACACTGACTTCTTTCCTTGTCCCCTAATACAACACTTTACAGCTTTTATGAGAAAAGATAGTGCAAATATGATAAGACAAGCCTCATCATGAAATCCTCACTATTAAAACCTTCCAAAACACTTTTTTTGAAAACTCTTAATGTTCAAGAAGGATTTGGAAAAAAAGGTCAGTTCCCAAACTGTTGACAGATGCCTCAACTTGACACCTCACTTGCCCTAAATAGCGGTCAGGAAGATATTAACCTGACGCCACCCACAAGCTGTCTGATGTGAAGAATTTTTATTTTCTGAATTATTCCTGTTATTGGGAAAACAGTGCTCTATTGTCACAGGGACTTAGTAGATGAATATTTGTAAAGTTACATAATATATGCTCGTAAATAATCAAAATGAAATTCAAAAATTAAAAGTGCTTAAAACGGTTATTTTCACTGTTTTATCAACTCATTAACAATGAGTAAATTTACGTACAATTAACAGAAAACTACAGACAACAACTAAAACAATGCTTCACAGGACAAAATACAAATTTCAAAATACATATCAAAGCTCACAACACACATTTAAGGGGAAAGGCAAATAATCACTGAAGAAGAGTAAAACAAAATATCAGTAGGAAAAATTATCTTTAGTATATATGTATTGAAGTTCTTTTCTTAAGAGGAGAAAAGTGAAACAACAAAAATGTACTATGATTTGAGCTGAAGTATTGAATACATGCATAAATTGTTGAATCACAATGTTTAACTCATATCCTACATCCATTCAAGTGAACAACTTTTCATTCAAGGGACTAATCAAGTGAAAAATTTCAGCTTACTCAATCCTTTGCCTCAATTAGTGTTGGAATTTCAGATAATATACTTCAAGAAAACTAATATGAAAAAGCAATTCATTGTTATACAGACATTTATAGTTTATTTATTTATTTCATTTTTAGTTTGACTTCATTTCAAATCATTAACTCAAAATAAAAAGTTTAAATTTCAAATTCATAGAGAAATTATTATCAGCCACCAAAATTATATTATCTTGTTATAGAATGTGCCAATGTAAATTTATGAAATGTAAAGTTGCAAATATAAAATTATGTCCAAAAAATCTTCATTGAATTTAGGAATTTTAAATATATTCTACATAGATTTCACATCTATTTAATAACAAACAGGTTGAAACATGAGAAAGGAATCAAACTCTTGTATATTGCTACACAAATACACCCAAATATTAAAAATAAGAACTATATGCTGCCAGAGCATTGCACAAGAAGAGCATCACTAACTACAATACACAGTCATCAAATCAAAGCCATGCAAGAGCTTACTCACCCCGAGATCCTGGAACACCTCTGCGGGGCATATCACACCAATAATTTACAAGTGTACCATCTGGTGTCAGCCGGAATGGTGGGGTCACACACCTGCCTAAGGTTTTTGTACGATTGTTCACGGAATCCTTCAGACGTTTAGGTAAGGATCTGGTACAATATTCTGATACACATGGCGCTGGTGTCACTGGTTCTTGTTCTACAGTCAAACTATCTGCTGTTTCATTGAGTCTATCAGGTCGGCTATTTCTTCCCAGTATACGATTACCTGTAGTAGGCCCATTGTGGGTTTCACCCAGTTTTAGGGAGTTTTCAGTTTTTCCTGTGGTCGAGAGCTTTCCTTGCACAACACCAGAAGCAGTGGCAACATTGGCACCATTTTGAGGAGAGCTGTCTCCCAAGGAAATACAGGATTTTTTTGAACTATTAGGCCTACATACACTTGCATCTAATGTGGTATCCAAGGTGCCATTGCATTGTGCATTATTATTGACACATGAGGAGCATCTCTGCATACTTTCATCACTACAGGTCCCAGTTGAGCATTTGGTTGTATTCCCTTGTACTGGGGTGGACATTCCACAGTAACTCTGTGACATGCCCATGCTTATTAAACCTGTGTGCGATGCTCTCTGACTTGAACACCGAATACGGGGAGAGGAGGAAGAAGAAGAAGTAGAAGAGTGCAGGCAAAACCCGAGCTCTACGGACAAAAAAAAGCAAAAAAGAGAAAACAATAAAATAAATAACCAAACACCAATATTGCAACAGAGGCCATTTCCAAAAGAATTAGAATATCTATAACAAATCAACACATTTAATAAATGTGTCACATACTTAAGTTGTATAAAATCATGCTACAATAGTCTATGCATAATGGCCTCTGTGCCTCTACTGGGATATGATTATTCACTGCTGATGGAAATAACAAAAATATCACAGTGAATAATCTCAGTCAATCCTTGATAACCCTTTCATTAATTTACACTTATTTAAAAATGCACTAATGTACTGCATGTCCTTTAATATTAACTACAAAACATTTTAATTGTCTATTTATGTATTAGTTATGCCTTCCAGTTCAAGAAATCATGACATAATACATTTTTACAATCCGACAACCACACAGTTTGTTCACATTCAACCAGGGTCCTCCTCATTCATCAATTTGTACTTATGTCATGCATATAATTATTTTACAGAAACCTCCGGAAGGAGGGAGAAAGATGGAAGAGAAAGTACCAGCTGAGTGATTTGCCAATAAAGTGCACAAATTTAATGTCACTCCTGAGCATTTAGTCATTGAGGCTACCTTTCTAGTTTGCTAACTTTGTACACATGCATTTTCAGAAGACATTCTACAGGAGAATTTGATATGAAGGTGCATACTTATATAACATAAATAGCTCTGTGATTTTAGGAATATCTCAGAAGTTATGCATAAAAATCTTTTTGTAGTGTGCACTACAATCCTACACTCGTTTAATGACCTTAAATTCCTCAACTTTTAATATTGAGAAAAATGTTTTCAAAAGATTGAGGTAGTACTGAAGAAGTACATACATAGCTTGTGAAAAAAATCTAGAAAAAATGATCTGAATAAACCTAAATATGAGTATTTTGGTTATCAAGGGCTGACTGACTTATGTAACAAAAGACTGCAAAAGAAAACAACAACTACAAAATAAATATCTGATAGAAATTAAAAAAAACATCTCGAATTTGCATAAAAGAAATGCATGGGAAAAAATAAAGAAAAATGGAAAATACACATTGGACCATGCTGCAAATTCTACGAGGAGCAATCTGCCATCCAACGACTACCCTGCAATCAACAATACTGTCTGCTCAGTTGGAGCACAATGTGAGAAGCAATCAAATGTAATCATCTGATTCAGTGAATACAACAACTCTGAAGTGCTCTTGGATTGGTTTTGAAGCAAGCACTGTGAAAGGTTGGGAGGGGTTAAAGAAAATGTTCAGACATGCAAACCGAGTTTTAAGGTATTCTTAGGAAAATTACTTATCTATTCAAATGTTACTCTCTTAAAACCCACTCTACATAAATCACTAACTGGTACATCTCTGGACTTGGATAGTAAACAATACCTAGTTGGAAAGCATGCCAAAACCTCTGAATTTTTCAGTGCTTACTTCTCAAAGTACAAATTTAAGTTCTTACCATCTCTCACATCTCCTGCTTCAATTTCTGTCAGACCATTGGCCATTGAATCTAGACCTTCATTTTCAGATCGAGACTTGGCACCTGCAGATTCATAAGCTTTCGTTTTCCATCCCCCGCGGACAAAATTATTCAGATTAGCACTAGGATCACTTAGTCTTCTCTGAAATGGGTAAAAACAAAAGGAAATAAGTTTAAATATATGTTCAACAATTGTCATAAATACACTTGAATAAACACAACAGTACATCTACTACTTGGTAGTTATTTCATTACGTACAACCTATTGTGTACTACAGAAATAATACTGATATTTTTATTCAAAAGTGATATTTTATTCATAAAAAAAATAAGTGGATAATGATATTCAATAGCGCACAATCTTTCATTTATAATTTGCCATGATCTACTCTTTTGTTTTTTATATAAAAAATGCAATAGAGCACACCTGATGCCTGTATACATAAAATTCTTCAGGATCTTCATCCCAGTCAGAATCCCACATATCGGTTGCACAAAGTCCAGGTTCTGAAGTTGGGGTTTCAGCACCTGACCCTGCAAATACATGCCAAAACAGACTGAGAATTTCAGGAAGAGTTCTTTACCTATGTTGTGATGATTCATAGTCCTCATGCACTGTAAAGATTAAAGGCCTGAGGCCTGGTCCTAGTGATGATTCAATTCTTTGAAAAATTCTTCATATACTTTTCTGGTCAAACAACAATATTCTGTTACAAACAACTCTTATCCATGTACATCTCACTCAGAACTGTTGAAAAAGTAAGAAGTAAACAAATATTATCAAATATCTAGCAGCATTCAACAAAAGTAGCAATGCTATAAAAAGAGCTATTAAAAAGCAAATGTTCGTAAGAATTATCAATTAGAAACATAATGGTTTAAGAAATTCAACAGCTTTTAAAAACCAATTTAAAATAAAGAAAAGAAAAATCTTGGAAACTAAATCAAAAAGGCAAACTTTCAAAAATGACTATTTACTAAACCTATTTTAGGGAAAGTAATAGCAATATCAGTAACTTAAATTTTCGAAGATTTTGGCAAACTACAAAACAAAATGCTATGATAAGTAATATGTAATTCACAAATCAAAAATTTAAAACATACTCTTTATGTATAATTGAGTTATACAACGATGGTATTTTAGATTAGTTTTATTAGAAACAGTTCAAGACAAAAATTGTGTGACATTATTGACATAATTAGTTATAAATAAAAAATTCAAAACAATAAATTTCTATTTTTCTTTCTTATACTATCCTACACTACATTACACTTCTTTCTAAAATTATTTTATAGAAGAGCATTATCTTTCTTTCAATATTAAAAAAAACAAAACATTATTATAGTATTAAATAAGACTTACTATTTCTATGATTTATTATTATTTTTGATACTAATAGTTTCAAACAAAACAGCTGCTTCTCTTTGAAATCTGGGAATAAGTTTCATGAGTTTGTCCTTATAAAGACAAATATACATACCATGTGTTCTAAATCTATTCCTAAGATAATAAAAATGTTACACAAAGAATTTCTAATACCATCACTTATACTTACCAAAATCCATGAAGTAAAAATATCATAAAGCATGATTTGTAAAAGTATAAAAACCCCTCATGATGCTTTAAACAATCTAAATTAAATAGCACAAACAACTTAAAAATCTTAAACTTTTCTTACAAATAGCTTTACCTTTTGGTTTAGTAACAGCCATTTCAGCATGACCCTTGCCTTGAGGTCCTTTCATTCGCACAAACTCTACCCTCTGTGTAGTAGCCCCAGAGAAGAGTCCAAATGTCATCCTTTGTGCCATTTTGCTACTCAAGCTAGACTGTAAATTAACAAAGCATTACCAATTAATTTCTAAGAAGAAAAGATAGAATTAGTGGGGTGTTATAGTAACAAAACCTCATATTTATCTATCTATAGAAAAATACAACAAATATTATACATGGTACATTAACATATATTTTTTAGCAACTTTCATCATTTACTTTCATTCAGAATTTACATTCGCAATTGTTAGTAATTTCAAAGTTGTATCATACTTTCACTTATCATAGAAATTTTCATTCTGGCAAACATTAAGAATTGTTTATTATTAAATTCACAAATACAAAAAAATTGCATTCCTTGTTCAGCACAGCACTCCTTCAAAACATGTTTTGTAATCTAGTCTACCATTTTTCACTATAATTCAAAGAACAAGAGTGTTTGGAGCCTAGTATTGGAAGTTATTGAGAAAGAATAGATGAAGTTATTAGAGACAATTGAAATGTTATGCTTACAGGAATGAGACACCAAGTGAAGAAATGTTCAGAAAATAATAATAAGTAATAAAGATGATCATGCCCACTAAACTGCAACCACAAGTGCAATAATATTTATTTTGTAATAACGATGTCTACCTTTCATTGGAATGATTCTAAAATGTCAAATGTGCTTGTAACAATTAGAGTAATCAGCTTCTGCGACAATGACCACTATTTTCATTAAGTGTTCCTTCAGTATCCTATGGTCCACAGAGCAAATGCTGAGATGGTCCTTTAGCTTGCTTCTGAACGCTAAACGTAGCTTTTCTCGCTCCCAATCTCTAACGTTTTACTCTTTTTGAAGTGAAATAAGTGAACATTAAAAGAAAAGTTGCAAAATATATTTTTAACTTTTGCTTATAAAACAAGTCTTGTTCCTCCCCTTCGAAAAAATTCAGCTCAAAGTTTTGTTGATTATTGGGGATTTTAGCAAATAATTAGATGAAATAAACAAACTATGAAACATAATAGCAATTACTCTTTACTGAACTTTTATGTTCCACTTATGATTATGATATGATATGCTTAATAACAGACATCCATTTTGAGATATTATTTCAATCCGGAGAACACATATTGAAAGCATCAATTCACTTTCTATAAAATTCTGTAGTAAAAATT
This sequence comes from Gryllus longicercus, assembly GCA_038098605.1. Taxonomy (NCBI): domain Eukaryota; kingdom Metazoa; phylum Arthropoda; class Insecta; order Orthoptera; family Gryllidae; genus Gryllus; species Gryllus longicercus. The sequence continues at coordinate 1,475,451 of JAZDUA010000007.1, read as the reverse complement.
AATTTAAATGAGAATAAAATTCGTATTTGTTGAAAGTTCAGGAAAAAATAAAATTATGTGAAAATGAAACAATTATTATATTTCAATAACTTTTGGCAAAAAAATTCCTAGTCATAAAAATATTTTAACTGGCCCTAATTTATACAACACATTCTTCACACATTTATAGATGTATGTCCTAAATCTGTCACCATATCTTGAAATTGAAGTGTTGTATTAATACAAGTTTCAAAAAGTGTAATACAATAATGTAATTCTTAATATTAAATTAACCTGTTATTTGAAATTACACTACAAAAAAGTTAGTGTTATACTTACTCTAGCATCATATACTTTCTTCAGAGCATCATACCGAATGGATCCAAGAAAAATTACTCCTTGAATGGCACCATCTCTATCAGATGCCACCAATTCCACACATACCATTTCACCATCTCTTACCAATATGTCACAAAATACCTATGGACGAGGTGACATAATCGGAATAGAGCAATTCAGTATAGTTCCAATTTCAACATCAAAATTATTGAGAACTTGGCTTTTACTTGAGGTACTCACTTCATCAAAGTTGTCCACCATGAAGCAGATATGAGGGTAGGTCATTTCCTCAACTTCCCCTTTGGCATCCATTCTTCTACGACTAGGAGAAGCATACACTTTCTAAAAACATATCAAAAAAATGTATTAGCATTATTTTACAAACAGTTTTTACATGTTTTTGAGGTTAAATAAATAAATAATTGTTCTCTTTGAATGTTCTAGACACTCAACCTCTGAAGTACCTAAAAACATGTTTAATTTTTAAGTCCTTTATTTGATCTGAACTATTTAACAGGAGTGCAGTTATGCTAAAAAGTGATTCCATTGCAAATTGTGTTGCTTAAATTCAATGAATAATACAAATACACAAACTGATTATTTGAACAAAATGAATTAAGTGGCATATTTCATACAATTATTAAAAGAAGAGAGTTAATAAAATTATCAAATAATTCAATCATTAAAGTTGTGATATCCCATTATAACGTAACATTTAGAACACTTTACGAGACTTCTTTTGTTTCAGTTTGTTTAACTACTATCTTCTGATATTAGAAACAGTTGCATGCAGAACCAGGGTAAAGTATGTATTTTTATGCACTTCAGTAGTTTATATCTTCAAATAAATTTCCTAATACAAAGGAGTTTTTAGATTCCAATCCTCTTCATTACTTTTTATCTATTACCAAAAACATACAAATCTTTCCATCCTCTCCTCATATCTGTATATGTAGTCATGAGAGAGAGAGTGACTCTCATTCCTTCACCATTTTCCTCCCTCTGTTAGTTCGCCAGGCCACGAACCTAACCACCAATAACCCACTGACAAAGCCCCAGTCCTTCTCAGCTAAATCCCTGGTTATAATTACATAACAAGAGTCAACAAAATTTAAATAAATCTGTCATTTATAATCATAAACAAACATATTCTACAAAAGATTATCCTTAAGATTATGTCTCAAGAACTATTACAACAATTTTTATACATTACATAAAAAAATGTTATGGAGATAATCTGAATCTTGGTCTAATTCCACAGAAAATCTTGAACTAAAATTCAATTAAAACAACAATTTTATGAATTAAACATATCAAAACTATTTTTTCAGATAGTACCAATCTACAAAGCTTTGATTTTTGACCCATTTTTAAAAAGTAATTCAATGTTGATGTGAACCCTTTCTTTGTGTACAAATTATTACTCACAGTTTCAATATTTTTTCTTTTGTTTCACAAAATTCTTCTAGTATTTTTTTTCTTTTTCAAATATGAATATTACATCCTAAACTTAGTGGCCCACTTTCTGGTTACAAAACTTTAAATTCAACAAGAAAAATGTATAGGAAATACACCCAAGAGAGAAAGAGAGAGAAAAATACAAGAATTGAATTTCCAATTATCACCGTATTTAAAGAAAGAATCATTTTGTACACACAATTAATTTGATGAATTTACCGGGGGGGGGGGGGGGGGGGTTAAAAACAAATGAACCTTTAGTGTATATTTTTTTATCTGTGAAGTTTCTTTTCCCCATGATGTTTCAGATGCTACGCCCAACTCCTTTTCAAGTGATAAATTGTTCCAATGCACACTTGGAACGTTTTATTACATGAAAAGGTGATGAACATACATCCAACACGTTATGGTGAAAAGAACTATCATAGAATAAAAAATATCCTCTAACTTTAGTTCATTTTTAATCCCATACGACCTCGTAGATACTTCATATTTTAAAATAATTATATTCAAAATAATCTAACTCTTGAGATTTGTAGAATTGAATGATTTAATAATCAATAAAATTAAAATTAAAAGAAATTGATTTAATTTACCTGTGAATGTCTTTTGAGAACTTGAAGTTCCTTTGGGCTGGTCCTTGTGCAAATAGCGAGAGTTAATGTGTAATCAAATTGATGAATTATGAGATTGAGATATACAGTTTCTTCCCAATCAATGTCTGGGTCACCAATGGGTAATTTACGACTATCTTTGCGGAAAACATCAACTTCAGTCTAAAGAGATGCAAAAAAATTATTTTTGAAACAAATATTTCACTATCTCAGAAAAAAAATTCATATCAAATGCTTACCTCAAATTTAGGTAAATATCGAGAGGAACCTTTAATATGGCGCTTTCTCACAAAGAATAAAAGATCATCACAGTCAATGCAATGCTCTGTCTGAAATAAGAAGTGTCGGACGAACAAATCCGTCCAATAAGTGGTTCCTTGCAACATCACAAATCCTGAATCTGAAAGTTAAAGATGATTATCATTCAATTTTTTTCTTCTCAATTGTTCCAAGTTTCAAATTTTTTAAATAAAAATCTCTCTAAGAAAACTTTGTGGTCATTATATTATGAAAAATATTCAACATGAATTATATTTTCTGTTATCTTTTCCACATGACTTACAAGAACTTAAAATGCAATTTTTTTTTATTTTTTTTATATTTCCATCATATTTCAAAAAAATAATTGAAGATTACTATACCATCTTTCAAAAGTTGCCTCATTTCTTTTTTTCTTTGAAAATTAATTTCTTCAAGCAGTTGTTCCAACATAGTTGGTGCCTTAAGCAGACTGGATGCGCTACCAAACGCCATTGTCTTTTATTTTGAATATATAGGATTTCTCACTCGCACCACAGAATTGCGGATTTCTGTCAATACATGTCACGGAACTATTTCACTAGTCTCCATTGAGCAGTAACTGCATAACACATCCAAGAAATCTTCACAATCACAAAAGCCGGTAACCCGTAAGTCTTGAAGAGAAGGCACACAACAATAATCCTCCAGCATCTCAATACACCTATGGAAACCTGGGGAAAACCGATCTGTCAGATCATCATTCGCAGCAGCTGGGCTTCTCCGCCCTCTCATGTGCTGCGACGAAATATGACAGGAGTACCAACTTCATCACACGAAGTTGATGTTCTTTTTAAAAAGGAGAAATTCTATGATTCTCCTACATTTTGTAGTTCACAATTTAAAATATACACGCAATTTAAAATTCCTTTTGAAAGTAAAACTGTTTCACATGGGACATTTTTTATATAAAAGTCTTCAAAAATAATACTATATTGGCAGAAATGAAGGCCAATCCAAACCAGTTCTGCGAGGTGATCGATAATACAACCGCGCAATTCGAAGGAAGTAGAAAAGGCGTCCTCAATTCACCTTTGTTATTTGTGTTAGGCAATTAGACATTTACTGAATGTTTAAAGACTGGAAATAGTAATCACGTTTCTATTACTTAATAATGTTTTTATCGATCTTCCCAAATCACATATTCCCTGGCACCTCTACTGCTGTGGTCATTAGTTCTCTTAGTATAGTGAATATTTTATCCCGGAAGATCATCCATCGCTAGATGCTGAGATCAGAAGTCGACCAACCCGCCAGTTTGCGAGAGATTATATACAATACATGTATATTATTTTACAAACCTTGCCATATGACATTAAACAATTAAATTCGGTACAAAAGTGAAAGTCCCAAGTAAAATCTTTTCTGCTGCACAACTGTTTCTAAACAATTAGAAACTACACCGAGCATCGAAAAGGAACGTAATATTAATTTTAACAATGACATTTCATATATTATTTTCTATTTGGATTGTATAATTCTAAAGAATCTGTAACAAGTATTGTACTTCAGCTTCTGGGTCAATGACCTCATCTCGATCAGGTTTTCGTCCAATTTCCCTGACCCTTGAAGAATTGCTGAGATGGCCCCTTGTTTTACTTCTGGACATAAATGTAACTTCGAATTAACTTCTCCCCATTTTACGTCACCCGCAGTTTTTAACTGTTTTTGACGTAAATAAATAGATTTCTCTCTCCAGGTATCTCTTCCCAGAAAGGCATCGCTCCAACCGGCACAGGTTCCAAGCACCCGAGATGCGTGAAAGCGTAATGCGTATAAGTGTGTGCGTAATGTGCGAGAATAGGACCTAGTAGCTATATAGCTTAACTCTGAGCTATCTCAGCCTCTATTTTGTTTTTTGATCCCTCTTACAACCACATTATTGAAGATGAAGACTTTTTTCTTTTGAAATCTGTTCTTCAAAATGATATCTTTAAATAATAACAGGGGTGCCAATTTTTTACTTTCACACTACCGCTTACAGAAAAGAGAGAAAGTTATCTAGAGCTGCATGAAAAAACGGCGAATTTTCGGCAGAAAAACTCTTCTTACAGGGTCCTGGTAACGAAAAAGTGGATAAATCCAGTTGCTAAATTTAGTTAAAAAAATTATCTAACTTGTGGTGTAGCCAGACTCCCTGTTTTGTGGGACTTTGATACCGAAAAATCGAATGACGGCGAAACGTCTGTGTCCGTCTCTGTAAACAACGTTAGCGGCTATACCGTTCAGCCGATTATATACAAAATTGATATTCCACAATCGATCTGGCTGATGTCGCGGCCCCTTGAATGTAAAACTGATAGTTTTAGTGTGTTTTTTTTTTTGGAGGGGGGGGGGAAGTCCTGACATGAAGTCCCTGGGAAATTTTCAAAAAAAATTACTCCGTCGTTTTTGATTAAATTTTGTTGTTGGATAGTTTGAATAACATTTAAAATAATGGAGCAGGTCTTATTTTCGCTGAAAACTTGATTTCTTGAAAAAAATTGCAAGAGTTCAAAATGTTTTCAGCGTTTTCCTACAACTACAATTATGAAGATAGAGAATTTTTTGATAAAAGAAATCTGTTTCTTAAAGATAGATTTTGAAATAAGTTCATGCACAATTTTTCGAAAATTTGAGTAATTTTGCATGAAAGTACCAACAAGAAAGTAGGCCTACATGTTGATTTTATGTCATTTTAAGTTAGCCGAGGCGATTTTTCAAAATTGTCTAAAGAAGATTGTACTCCATTAAATTTGTACTAAAAATGTACTAAAGAATCTGTTTTCCATTGAAAATGAGCGCATGTGATGTTAAATGACAAACAAACAGTCTGATGTTAAGGTATCAAAATTTTTAGGTCTCTCAAGGTAGTCAAACTCCAAATCGAATATCCATTTAAATGAATTAAACACAAAAGTAAGTTCATTTTGCTATGTGTTCAGAATTCTTTCAAATTCAGTTAGCCTTCATCAGTGACAGTATCAATAACACTACAAAAAATTCACATGCAATACAGGCTCATTATTTTAAAACACATTGTCAGATGATATTAAACGAGTGAAATTGATATAAAAGTTGAAGTCCCAAGTAAAATCTTTTCTGCTGCATAACTATTTCTAAATGATTAGAGGCCAGGTTTTTCTTCTTTTTTCCCTGATCTTCTGAGCCAATATCGAGATGCCCCTCGCACAATATTGCATGCAATATGTGCAATTTTAAAAAATTACAAAACAAGATTTTTTCAAAAATAGCTCCTAATTATTTCTTTACACTTTTAGTAGGAATAGTTCTAAATGTACTCTATAAGATTACATAAATGCCATATTACTGTATTCTTTTGATTTTACAAAAATTACAAAATTGTAATTTTTTTGACTTGCCTTTTATGTTGTTAATATTTACATTAGCGACAATTTGTTCACATTATTATATTTATGAGTACATGTGCTTTAAATAAAAGCACATATACTCATATAAAGTTTCTTGAAAAATGTACCATTTTCTGTGAAAACTAGCTCAAAATTTTGCATTTTCAGAAACACTCAAGCGTCATTTTCTCAAAAACAGCTTAACATTTTTTTCTTCAATTATTTCGAACAGATAGTGCTCTAATTTCAAACAGATTCTACTCTTTAATGTGAAATAAAGTTCATTTTAGTGTATTTTTTTGTTTTTTCAAAAAATCACAAAATTAAATTTATGTAAATACTCTCACGCCGCTGATATGCACATTTCCAGCAATTTGTAAACACTATTGTAATTGCAAGTTTAAGTACTTAAAAGGACTTCAAATGAAGTTTTCAAAAAATCCAAATTTTTTTGGGAAAAAGAGCTTCGAATTTCAAATTTACAATAGCACTTAAATGCCCGTTTTTTAAAAACAGCTTCAAATTTTTCAAAGAAAATTGCCATTTAGGAAGAGTTTTTAATGTTCTTTAATATCTAAAAATAATTATTTCGCTCTTCAATTAGGAAACCAAAAAATTAAGAAATGTAAAAAAAAATGTACTTATGTACTTTGGGCGGCAATAGATGGCAGCTAGCAAGATTATGTGGCAAGTGGAGACCAAAGGAAACAGAAAACTAATATGGGGAAGTCTGTGCCATTTTGTAGCACCACTTGTTATCTCTTGAGTTAATTTTTACATTATAGGAGTATTTGATGATTAATTGGATTTGTGGGTACAAATTTTTCAAATATACTGTAAGGAGCTGTGTGTGTACTAATAATGTAATATGTTAAAGAGTTGGTAAACTTTTCTTATAATCTTCTAGGAATATACCCTGAATACAGTGGTAGCCATTTTCGGTAAAACTTTTCAATTAACAAAAATTAAAGATATGAACTTTTTTATGAATCTCTGACATGGTACTTGGTGAAGAGACTTTTTCAAGTGATGGCTGCAGTATTCATTGAGGGTTTACAAGTGGGAGTATTATAATATTATCTAACCTGCACAAAAAATAGGAGAAAATATATACTGTTACACTACTAGTTATGCACCACTTGTATACTTAAATTTTTTTTACAGAAAGGGAAAGTGCATTCAATCACATGATTTAAGTGTCATTTTCATTTAAATTTTTGAGGTTACAAAAACGACATACAATGTTTTTCATCTAGCCTGGATATTTACATCACAGATGCATTTCATAGTTTAATGAATATTTGAACAGAAACATTTCAAAAAACTTTTTATGAAGTTTCTCAAATTCTAAAATGTTTTGTAGTACAAATAACCCTAAAATGGTGTATATTAAAATGCTTCTATAACTTTTTTTTTGATGTCATGGGAAAACAGGTTTTGCTGTTTTGAGATTTTTCTGAAGTCTCATTGTAATGAATTTATTAGAGGTCTAAGAAATAAAAAGATAAAAATGTTTTTCGATCAAATCCAGTAGACAAAATTTCCCAATAAGCGCTCTTGTCAGTAGAAAGATGGAGGGGGGTGGGGGCGATTGAACTTATAGTAAATTTAAATGTACAGTTTGGAGAGGGTCACCTTTTACAGTCTTGAGATTCAATGTAAGAATATTAGACACTTTTTCACAGATGTCAGTAATTTCTGATTTATATGCATATTGAGCAGTTTTTTAATTCATCAATTTCTCTCAGTGCAGAGAGCTTATTCTCATTTACGGAAGGCATTGCTTTTCTTCTTATAAATATTTACATTTTTTAACAGGAATATATTTTTTTCAGAGAGGTAGACCCTTATGACCTTCTGCCTGTATACATTCAAATTTTTATGTTTTACATTTTATTATTATTTTATGAATTTTAAAGAAAATATGTACATATAATTGCAGACTTGAGTATTCAAAGCTTTGACTCTTTAAGAGCATTATTACTATAGGATAGATAGGACAGATACTGGTTTTATATGTGTGATTGTTGGGTGTATGATGCAAATAAGGTCAAATTTTCTTACGATTGGGTCTTGTAAATTGTTAAGAAATTGACATACTTGGGTGCTATATTTCAAGAGGTTCAGTAAATAGTGTATTGCAAGAGATAACTAAAATGCTCCTAATATTTAAATTTTAAAGTAATTAGTATTATAATTTTACCATTACAAATAGAATGAGTAAGTCTGTGCTGTTTTGTAGTTCCACTATTTTTATTGTAAGTCAGTAAAAGTGGTTTAGGTCATATGATATTTAGTTAAAATTAATAATACAAAATTGCTTTTAAGGCTTGTATAAAGGATTTGTACGAGATGAATATGAAAGATTTGTGAAGAAAAATTTCTTCTCTTAATGAACGCTGATAAGCACTTAGTTTAACAATTAGTTTCAGTAGCAAACAAATAGGGGGAAACTTGTTCTTAGTTGTTTCTACTGCAGTTTAGATTTGTTTGATTATCTCTCTGACAGTGTGAGTCAGCACTGAGCTGCATGATCAGTTTTCCTATTACTCTTAAGAGTTGCATTGCAGTTGGCCAAACCCCAATTCAAGGTATTTGCAGTTGCTGGTATTGACTAGCAGATTTCTTTATCCACATCTTATTAGTGATTTTTATTTATCATTAATTCTTCAAGATACATTTGCAAATAGTGAGGCAAAACATTGTAATAATTATAATAACCCAAACTCTATTCATTTGTCAAAAATGAAGTTGTAAGTAGATGAACATAGATTCAGATCTCTATCATTTTACTTCTTGGATCAAATTCTAAAGTTAGTTCTATGCTTTCATTCTGAGAAGATTATTTTATCTTTCAATAGAAATGTATTTCATCTGTTTAAATTAAAAAAGTCTCTCAAATAAATATATTAAATTTGTATCCTAGTAGTCATAAGATATTATATTATATTATTTTAAAACTAAAAATTTATATTTCAAAGGTACAGCACCAAGTGCTGCAAGAAATTCGTCATGCAAGTGCCAATGGTGTACCTGCAAGAGATAAGTAAAACTGAAAACAGAATGGCATGTCCCTATTCATAACAGTAATTGAAGACGAAGTTAACACACCTGAATTGAGTGTAAATAAAGAATAAATAAAAGAACTTGTGATAACTCAATTGTCTAAAAGATGATACTTAAATTTCATTTCAAAAGAAATTTGTATTACAAATTCCTGATGCATGTACAAATTGAAAGGAAACAGCCTCAATGGCATGATAGAGGTATCTATGGTTTTGCTGGATATCCAGGATCTTGGAAAGAGTACAAAAACAATGAAACCATTTTCATTTTGACTGAGAAATGCAATTATTTGATTTTGTTCCACCTATTCTCATTCTGTCCACACTGACTGAATTCTCATAGTGTATCACTGCTTCAACACAGCTGACATCATGTGACAGCAAGGCTCCAAGGATGAAGGTGCTTGCTATTAAATATTTGCTATTTATGTGTTGCATTAAGGAACAGCAATGTTTTTGAAATTCTTTGTATATAAAGAACTGCTGTAATGTCTATTTGTATACTACTATGTATACTGTACTATGTTATTGCAGAATTTGTGAATACTCTTTTTGTTCAAATATTCAATTTATTGCAGTGTTATACAAAAATATTTTACAGTCAAATGTATATAAAAATAGTATGATGGTCACTAATGATGTTACTAATTTAACACTTGGGTAAACTTTTTTTTTTTTAGACAGTCAATATATAAGTTTTAAAAAATGTTTTATTTTCCATATAATAGTGGAACATGATGTTTTGCATAATATTTATATTCATCATCAGGTGTGCACAAAAAATTAATATTTTTACTTTTGGAAATATGGAAAAGAAAAAGGGAAAAAAAGAAAAAAAGAAAGAAAAAAAAGAAGAAGAAGAAAAAAAAAGAAAAAAAATGATGATATTGTTTAGAATGAAAGTCAAATAAATAAAAATACACAGTACAATTTACTCAGTATACAGCACACAGTTCTTTTCGAGTTATTATCAAGGCAAGATTTTTTTTTTCAGTCAGTTCTTTTAATGATGATTTATCATAACTTATATGCTTTTTTGCACTATTTTAGCCAGAAAAATACCCTTTTTAGTAGAAGTAAATGCCTAATCTTTCAGGCTGTACTCATATTAGTGGATCTCTTAGACTCTTAGACTCTTATCAGTGGATAACCAAAGACCAACAAAGGTGAAGAGTACAAGGAAACTGGAGAATGAGAATAATTTAAGTATGGTTCATATTATTGACTACCACATTCATTATGTATTAATATTACAATTTTGTATTTTCACAAATTCAAACAAAATCAAATTACTGTTGCTGTTGGGATATGTCAGTAATAATAAATAATAATTATAAACATTATTGAGTTTCATGATACTCAGTTTGTTTTAATAAGCATGAGCAAGGAAGAAAGTTATTTTCAAAAGTGCCCTAAATGTGTTTTATTTTAGTACAGAAAATTGTTTTTAAAATAACATTATTTTCTTAATATTTTTTATTATTGTATTTCATTAGCGTTATTGTAAAGTTGATTATTATTTCATGCCCTTGAAGGCTTCCGTGGAGAGCCATGATCTGGGCTGTCTGGGTGTCGTGGCTTCCAAGGCTGAGGTGCAAACATTTTCAACCATCATATCGTGGTACTCAGAGCTGTAGTGACTCCAATTCAGCAGCAATTATTTTTTTACTTTTCAATAATTTGATAACACAGTCTTGAAGAAGACCACGATATGTTGGTCAAAACGTCAGCACCTTAGCTTTCAACACAGCATCACCCAGACAGCTCAGATCATATTATTTCAAATTAACTCCTCATTAGTTTACAATCCTCAAAATGGTAAATTATTTTCCATGGTCTTTCTTATTCTTCCGTAATTTGTTTTTAATAAAATTCATAAAATTAACAGTACTTTCTTTTATTTGAAAAGATGAAAGTTTTAATTGACTTCTTATGCCTTAATGTATCCCAAGAGACAAAGATTAATGCAACAATCCCTCACATTTGGAAATTTGTCAAACCATAACAAATGCGGTATTTCCAAGAACTCAGTCAATGCAGCAGCAAATCGTTTTTCCTCTTCATTAATTTGATAATAAAATTCCTTTCATTTCATTGCAACAATTTATTCTCTCTTCCTAGTTGCAAATAAATTGTTTGAGCAATCGACATCTCATTCACTTCAGAGAAAAAATTACCACCTTATTATTCTGGTTGCCAACTCAACTCCCAAACAACTTGTCTTCCCTTGTAACCATGAAACTATTCACAAATCAAATCAAACTCTACCAAAACCAATGCTTGTACTATACAAACATTCTATGATTGAGATTGTAACAGTGAAAAGTGGAGATAAGAAACTGGCATACATAACACTCCTTTAACAATATCTTCCATTTTTTTTGCAATTGAGTAAAAACTTACTGGAACTTACAACAGACAAATACCTCTTTATTTAGACACAAAATGGAATGTGTTCAAGAAAATTTGCATATACGACAACTAATCTCTTTCAAAGAAAGAAATTAAAAGTAATTAGGGTGCTTATCTTTAAGTTGGAAATATTTTCAAATGTATTGTCCTCTTTACTGGAAAGAAAAGTCAATAACACAATAAAAAACTTTGTCATGAACTCTGCTTTACACCAGTATTAACTGCCTTGCTTTTAACAGTCAAAACTGAGATGCCTTACAAGGTGTTAGAGGCTTATAGAGAGAAAAAATCACCAAGTTTCATTGAAAGATAAACATTAGATATGAGGAAATCAGAAATAGGATAAAAATACAAGGAAGTCTTTTTGAACTTGTATGGTCAAGTGGTGACCATATTGATTACCAAGAGCCAACCAATGGTCACTCTTTTTTATATTCTGGGACATGAGAAATGATTGGCAAAATGCAAACTAAAGCAAAGATTCTAATGTGGTCAAGAAGAAAGGTAATTGAGCAAGGTCTCATCTAGCAAAACACAGACAAGAATCTTAAATATCACATTAAATGTCCAAAGTAAGGAGATATGATACTTTTTTCTTTCAAATCTCTTTCAAAGAAAAGAAAAACAACTTTCATTGTGATCAAGAACTTGCAAATTTGTTGTTTTGTAATATTTTGTGTAATTGAAGGGTTGAGAATTATCTGTCATTTTGATAAAATTGAGATAAACATATTTTCTTATTGTATTTTGTGCATAGAATATTGTTTGCATTTTGTTTTCATCATACATCTAAAATCCCTGAATGTGATAATGATGATCTTGAATCCCCCTTGTGCCAAAATATTAGAAAGGTACTATCTGATAATGTAATCCCACAACTACCTAGCGCTCCTTGTTGGATTTTAGGTTTACCCTATCTTTGCCAATAGGAAGCATGGATTATTGTTGTTAATAAACACTCAATTGTCTGTCACTATTAAAATCAATTATATTTGATGAGTTTGGCCACAGATTTTCTGACATAGAAGTTTAAAAAACTATTTCAAATATCTCAGAATCACAAAATTTTAAACATTTAAAAAATTTTTTTTTTATTAGGTAGTCAAAGTTTGTTTTGCAGTGTTTTGAGGACATAGATTTTTTCCCATTTCAGGCTACAATGAATACTATATGAACATTAGACAAAATTGAGGTTTTTAAAGAATTAGTGGTGCTAAAACAGCATGTACTTTCTCGCCTATCTCTCCCCTACCTTTCTTGTACTATCTTCAACCAAAATTACGTGAAAAGGACTCAAATTTTCAAAATTTACATTTAAGGAACAGATTTTACTATGGGAAAAATCTCTATCTACATAATTTTAGATGTAGGAAGACACCAACAAATTTTGAAGTTTTGCAATTTTTGAAAATTTGTGCAATATCTGAGTTTTCAATGAAAAAGGGACCTGTACTATTTTATTAAATGTCCTTCACTACCCAACAACAAAATTTAATAAAAAATGATGATTAGGAAATATCAATTTTGGAGAAAATCAGATGAACGGTATAGCCGCTAGCGTTGTTCGCGGATGGTCGGAAAGACAAGTTTTGCTGTCAACAGATTTTTTGGTATGAAGGATCCACAAAACAAAAATTCTGGTTACACACATATTAAGATGACTTTTTTCTAAATTTAACTACTAGATTTATCCACTTTTTCTTTACCAAGGGCCTGTAATAAGAATTTTTCTGCGTGACTGCAGCTGGGCTTCGAACGTGAATTTGAAGAACCTGAAGGAACAAGGTTACAATAAAAATTATTTTAAACAGGCAAATAAAGTTAACAGCAGTTGGTAAATAGATATTTTACTAATAAACCTATCAGATTTCAATGAATATCTTATGCGTTTTTAAAGTATTAAGTGAGATTACAAACTTTGTTTTCATTGTAGTACTGTTAAATGGTGAAAATGCAGTTAGTACTCTTGTAACTCTCAACCCTTCAATTGATATGTATTTTTGTTCAAAGTCTGAAATGGTTTGTCAATCATCTCCGCATTGCAGAGGGAGGCTTTCACTTTTAAAGAACACCATTACGATTAAAATAATTACACTTATAGAAATTTTCACTTCTGTCACTTCTTCATAAAAACTTTTTTCCTTTCATAAAATAGTTCTATAACATCTTACTCCTGTTCTCAGATCTATTGGAATGGAGATATTACCAATGTGATTTTCAATGTGGAAAATTTGAGTCATGCCCATTTATCATGAAAGACTATCTGAAAGACTATCCTAGGCACAGTTACCACCTGTTCTAGTTGTGAAATTTAGAATGTGCACAGTGGGCAACAATGCGTAGTGATCATGTCCCGGGCAGCTAGAATCCATTATTCAATATGATTTTAAGTGTATTTCACTTCAGCAAAAATATCAGGGCTTTTTTGTACTTTTTTTATTTAACTTCTTAAACATTTTAAGACTTATAACTCTTTTAATGTAATTTGATGTCTCTCCACAAATTTTTAATAAGGTAACTTATAAACCATTTCAATTTTGAAATTCAGTAGATAAAAAGATAGCTTCACAAATGAAATACACATTAGAATTCCTACAATCAATTAAAATAAGAAGCAATAATTATTAATAGTCATGTTACATATCACAAAATAATTTGTAACAATAAAGTTTTGTAACTTTTTGAATTTGTTTTTAATACTTTAAATTGTAACTTAATTCAAAACACAAAGTTTTTTATTCTTCTTCTTCTTTGGCTTTTTCCTCTTATGAGCTTGCTGTTTTCACCCTCCACAACTATTGGTCCTCCCAATATCCTAGTTTGAGGCCTCTATCCTATAGCTTTCTGGATGTATTTTTCCCACTCTAAAATGGGTCTTCCTTGTCTTCCCCCTCAGGTGTTTGTCACTTTAAGACCTTGTGTGACCATCTGTTTACAGACATTCCCTGAAAATGTCCGTACCATTGTAGTGCTCAATTTTCCAAGGTCTTTGTAATAGAACAAATTACATTCATCCTTCTTCATATTTCTTCATTTCACACTCTGTACCAGTGAGTAAGTGGCAGGCATTGTCTCATGTAGTCCGTTTCTACTGCCCTAATCTTATCTCTTATTTTTTGTGTTTGTAGCCACATTTCCGCTTTATATAGTACAGTATTTTCTACTACACAGTGGAATATCCTTCTTTTGACATCTTGGTGGATATTGTTATTCCATAATATGCCATGTAAAGCTTTGGTTGATTTCTTCCCCATAATTATTATTACTATTGAGCTTATATCTTGGCACATGTACCCAAGTTGTTTATTAAAGATTCAAGGTATTTGAAGTTGTTGCAGCTTTTAATTTTGTTACCATTCACGTCTCTACCTGTTAATACTTGTCCAATGTACATACATTTAGTTTTATTAAAATTTATTTCTAATCCCCATTTGTTATACTCTTCAATAAGCTTTCTTAGCATATACGCCATATCTTCATCATCTTCAGCAAAGATTACCTGGTCATCAGCAAATAGAAGGGAGTGAAAAGTTTCGTCTCGAATTTTTATTCCCATGCCTGAACATTTCCTGAACCAGTTATGTAGAGCTTGTTCTACTTAGATATTGAACAAGATAGGAGATAACCCACATCCTTGTTTTAGACTATTGTTCATCGGAATGCTTCCAGTTAACTTATCTCCTATTTTAATTTGCGCTTTGGTGATTTTGTAAAGATTTTTAACCAGGTGGATCCATTTTTCTTTTATATCAACACTTCTCATTGCTCCCCATATCTTCTTCTTTGGGACACTATCATATGCTTTGTTTTTTATTTTAATTAAAAAATATTTTCTGTTGAATTTGGTCAATTTTTAATCTGACACTTGGCTGTCTGGGATGAGCACATAACAGTCGGTTGTGAGCTGGTGTTTCGGCAATCATGTTGTGGCCTCCTTCTGAGCTATACTGCTACAGTAGGGGTCAGAAGAAGGACACAACATGATGACCAAAATGTCAACTTAACCAATTGGGATGCAACTCAACAAAGACAGCCAGTATCAAATGCCTCTGGTTGCAGAAGCCTATGAATCCAATTTTCAATGTATTAAATCAATACAACAGAAGTAAATCATAACAAATTTATTTTTAACTGCAAAGTAACTGGAATTAAGGAATCAACTCAAAGAAGTAATTTAAATCATCACAGGAACAATAAAACATTTTCTTTCTATTATTTTTAGCTTATAAATAAACTTGTATTCAGAAACTTATTATTCTTTGTTGTCAGCTTTATACAAGATGCATTCCAGAATTTTAGAAGAAACATTTATTGAACTTGTTCTATCAGAGATGCTTTTATATCAAGTGCATTAGCAATTTGTTTCAAAACAAATAGTACAAGACATTCAATAGAAGTCATGGAAACTAGTGCCAGCATTTTGCAAATGTATGTGTTTCTTGTCATGCTATTGGTCAAGATCTGATAAAAAAAATGATTTGGTGTAAATGAAGTATTTTAACACTAGAACTCCCAGCGGCATCATTTCAACTTCTGGCTCTATTTAACTGGTTCCTTGTTTCCATAGACAGGAGTTTGTGATATCATGTTTTTTTATGGTTTTTGTTTATTTATTGGGTATAAAAATTTGAATAATCTAAAATAAAGGTTATATTTGAGAATAATAACTGAATTTACCTAGAATGCTAAGAGAAGCTATTTTTGAGGGTCTCCTTCAGATCCGACCAACTTCTGCATCTTCTGTTTTATGTATTTTAACACTGAAAAATTTATAAAGTGCCTCCTATTTTAGATTCTCACAGAAATATTTATTCATACTTTCCTATTTGTATTGTTTTCTAGTTCCTTTTTTAAATTGAGGAACCACGACCTCAATGACCTTAATACTCAAGGGCCACAAAATACTAATTATGAATCATTAATTGTTTTGTAATTATACAGCCAGCATATCACAATATCTCGAAAGACAAACCATTATCACATGAAGGAATAGCAACTGAATTATTTTTGTTAGAGATAGTGGCTAAAACATTTTTTCAGATAATTCAAATGAAGAGAAATGTTCAAAGTTTAAAAGAGAAGTTTTGCATATAGGAGGACATTTTGGACTTGTAAAAATTTTGCAGAGTTACTGCCTGGTTTCATGATTTTAGAATTAGAATTGATGAAATATTTGAAAAGAAATCAAACCCCAGCTGATTATTTTCTCAAAAATATAATGTTTTAGTATGAGATGTAAGAAGTCATTTAAATAAAAAAAAATAGTAATAGAATACTAGAGTAGATAAAGCAGCTAACCCTTAGCAAAGTAGATTTGCATAGTTCATACATCAAGATCAGATGAATACAACATTCAAGCACAATTTATTGTGGCTTACAATGGGTGATAACTGCAAATGATTATATAAATGCTTTACCAAGTCATGGAAAGATTCCTTAACTCATTTAAGCAATTCAAACAGACCTGTAGACAATGTAGCAATGGCTCAAACCACAAAATATGAAATAAATACTGATCCAATGACAGGATAATATTCTATGTGCATAATATTCAAAATGTGCTTCAGTTCTATGATCAGTATTTGTCAGTATGCTTTTGGATCTTACAACCATGCAAGCTTATACTGAATGTGAAGTATAGACCCTAATATCAAAAGTAAATATAATGAATAAGCAGCAGATAAGAGGTATTCAATTGAAACTGGAATAACTTAATTTAAAAATGCAGTCATGTAACATACTAAATCAAGTCTCCAATGATGTAATTTAAAAATATGTTCATGAAAAATGTCAAATAACATTGCAACACTTCTGAGACAATAGTATCAATTTGGGAAGAGTAATGCAAAGGAAATGTATTTGTCGTGTGTGCAATAATTAATATTAATTATTTTTAACAACTTTTAAATGCCCTCATTACAACACTATAGAGAAATTATAGAGAGAGATTTCATAGAGAAATGTTTGCTTTTCAACACTTTTTCCATTTATCTACATATTCCATTCAAGGTGTTCCTGTTACTTACACAGCAAAGGTAAGAAATGTTTAATATATGACCTAACAACCATATCACACAAATTATTATTCTTAAGAGTGTTATTGTAATGTAGATAAACATGTTAACAATATTTTCTATTAAGATGTACTATCATTAAAGGCTTGGAGTCGAACTGCCTCCGCTGAGCATTTTGTATCTGTATTTAGCCATTATATATCCCATCAAAGGCGATTGGCTTCGGCGATCTCAGATCCTCTTAGATCCTGGGGTTCTTAGTCAGTCACCGAACCAGGAACCTGTGATGTCACAAAGTCCTTAACCTCTGTGACTTCACGTAGTTAACGAATTCACGTAGCTAGCGACAAAGGGTTTGTGGTTGTAGTTTTTCAGTTGAATCATCCCAGCATTTGCCTGGATGACTGAGGGAAACCAGGAAAACCTCGGTCAGATGGCTGGCATGGGAATTGAACGAATGTGAGGTCAGCGTGCTACATCCTGAGCCACTTTGTTCAGTCTGCTGGGCATACTTGGGGGTAAGTTAGCCAAGCATTCTAGTGTCAAGGAGGCAATAAGCAAGGAGTTTAATAGTGAGTTAACTTGGCAAGTTACCATTCAGAATTCTGAACGACATGACATTACTGTCATTTTTGTCATGCCATATCTGTCATTTTTCAACATTCTTCCTAAGTAAGAATTACTAAAAGATCTGAAAAGTTGTACAAAATATATATTTTAAATTTAAAATGTTTCAAACATTTTAATATGTCCCATGTTTTTTTTTTAGTAAAAATGATTTATTGACCTACTTTGAGGTATACTTCATATAACTGCAGCATAGCTGGATTATATTGAAATTTTAATTTTAATTGGCTTCAAGGAACTGTAATAAACTCATCAATAGTATCAATATCATAAAGAACATGTTTGTACACTACTTAATGAATTACGAGTACATTGTAAAATTTATTTTGTGATTTAATCAATGTTTTCTAGCATGACGCATTGTCATGCGTTTGCATTGTCATGCGTTTTAAGGAGCCATGAGAATTGCCTGAAACATATTGTTCATTTTACAGGTGTTGTCAAGAGGGAATATTAAAATTAATATTAAAAAGGGGCTTACAAATGTTTTGATAAACATTTGCTCTTTAAATTAATGTTGTTGAGACATTTCATTAAAAATTTTCCTCAGAGGGCCAGATGGCAACTCAATGTCATTTCTCGTCTGTTATTTCTGTTCAGAGACAAATGTCTTGTATTTAGATTCAATTAACGAATATACATTAAAACTTCCAATACATTTTTAGAGTGGGTATACAGGGTGATTCAGTCCTCGTTGGTAATACACCGGAACTTTATCCCATATGTAATGTACAGACTGAATTTTCCCAAATTGGATACTCGTCGTTTAGTTTTGTAAATAATTAACGTTAAACTTTGGACTATGCGCTTGTGCAATTGTAACATGGGCTGCAGCAAGTGAGCGACCGGCTTCACCTCGCGTTTAGGCTGGTTACTTCTCTGGAAAACTCAACTGCTAATACTATCCGAGAAGCCCCGGAAGCGAGCAAAAGGCAAATAGTGCGCGAGGTCCACGTATCACAATCCCTCTTCTAGCGAACAATGCATGCGAAGAAATTACGATTTTTACATTTCCAGCGGGTGAACATTTACACTTGCGCATTACGAAGACTTATAATGTCGTTTAATTCTCTAGACATTTCCTATGCAAATACAAAGAAAACCAGGAATTCCGTTCTTTGCTCAGATGAAGCGTGTTTTACAAGAGCTGGCATAATTAATGTGCAGAATTTGCATATGACGGCCGATGAAAATTCGCATGTTGCACGTACTGTAGCTCACCAAGAGTGATTCTCTGTAAATTTGTCGGTTGGCATTGTGGATGAATTTATTCTCGATCCTCACTTCTTACCCCAGCATTTAAGAGACGAGACGTTCAGTATCTGAATTTTGTACCTCAGTCACCCCCTTCGCTTTTGGAGCTGGAGGTTAATGAAAGACCGCGTTTATGCTCCCAAAGTCGAGGATCGTAATGACCTTCGGCGCATTGAAAGCGTGGCGGCAGAAATAAAGGTACAACCCTGCAAAGTTATGCGCGTCACGGAAGTCGTGTGACACAGACGACTATCTTTCGTTCACGAAAGAAGAGGCCATTTTGAACGCTTGTAGAGTCACTGTTACACGAGGTGAAAATGCGAAATTTTGATCATATACGCAAATATGACAAACTGTACAAAATAACACTTAAATAATCGTTTTTCATACTCGTTAGATAAGTAGGCGATTATAGCAACAGGGTAAAATATTTCATGTAATATTTTGGCTACCGTATTGGCAAAAAGTGACCAATGCTAAAAACTTGTTTTTTTTTCAAAATTTTGAATAGGGTTTAGGATAGGAATTTGAATTAGGATTTTGAATAGGAACTATTTCCTTTTGAACTCATGAATTACTTAGTGCACTGGGTCCTGTATGAGCAACGAAGACTTTATCACCCAGTATTTCTAAGTGCAGTTTGTTAAATTTATATTGTTTTTCCCTGAACTTAGAGATGAATTTATCATCTTGTGAAATATTTTTCAGTATTGGCCCCTAAATTTCACTGTCCCTCTTGCTCCATCAGGTGTCTTGTTCCCTTTTGTATATTGCTCTTGTAAAATGTTGTACAATAAAAGATAATGTATATATAAAGTAGGTCCTGACATATAAAATGTAATGCAAATGTATTGATATTTTATTTATAATGCTCCATAGAGGTTACTGTAGGGACCTAAAAGTCAATACTGTTATTACAGTAGTGTAAATGTACCTAACAATACTTACCATTCAACAGGGATGAATCTAGTTAAAACAGCTCGTTGAATTTTTTGGAGCAAATGTATTCAAGGGTAAAATAGGAATGTATTAATGGTCATGCACATTTATTCTTTCGGGGGTGCCATGTGTTCTTTGTGATTCTCAGCTATCACAGATAATTTCGACATCTTTCAGATTGATATTCTGAAAACTGTCTCTTTATAAGAGAAGAATGTATTTCATGTAATGACACATCAATCACTATACATTTGTTCCAAGTTTTGACGTACACTTATTTAAAACTCATTGGGGAGGTTAAAGAAAACATGCGCACTTCGGTGCTCAGGCAGTCTTCACGATCTCGAAGTCCGGGGAGCACGCGCTTGCCGCAGGGACGTTGCTGCACACAACAGGACACAGTAAAGAACTTTTAGGGAGTATTCGTAACCGATCGTGCGCAACGGGGCCGTCTCGTGCGTTAAACAAGCTCATTCCGGCACAATCAGGCTCACCCTTGGGCACAATCGTGTGGCGTCGGGCACAATCGGGGAACTTGGGCGCAACTTCGTGCACCTTCGTGTACTTACGGGGGGCACCTCCGAGCACGTGACTAGGAGCGTCCCTGGCACTAAGTCGTGCAGCGAGAGGTGCCGTTAAACGCGAGGAGCCCGCTGTGCCGGACCCCATTTTTGAGTTTGAACCAACCCCACACCTCGGGAAGCCGCACCGAGCGGTTGGGCAGGCAGGACGGATGCACAGACACACTCTCATAATCCGAGTTTCTTAATATGTCTAAAATAAACATTCGTGTAACAAAAAATATTTTCAGGCAAGAAATTAAAACGTCAGTGCGTGAGTTCACTCGGCCGAGCGGCCCACTGTCGCACACTGCACCGGGGGCGCCGGTGCGCGGAGGCCGAGGCAGAAGCCATCGAAGAGGGCTGGGAGACCACGAGGGCCGGCGACGCGCCCAGGGCCCTGCTCGGCAGACGGTGGCGCCCCTCGCGCGCAGCGGGCGCGGTGGCGGCGACTCCGGCGGCGGTGACTCACTGAAACAGCCAAGAGCTTGAGACAAACTGAAGTTTTCAGTAACAGCAACAAAAATAACAACAATATTAATATGAATAACAATAACAATAATACTAATAATAATAATAATAATAAAAATAATAATAATAATGGCAATAATATTAAGATTTTTAACAATAAATGTTTTGTTCACATACATTGATTTTCTGATAACTTATAAATTTTTACCTTTTATTTATTTTTTATTTTAATTAAAAATCTGCATGTCGGTAGTGACATCTAGAATCAGCTTCTTCACTTGAAAACCCTCAGATAATTACGAAAATGCTTGCATCCATTTTCGTAGCAGTAGGTTAGTCAGCCTCTTAAGCAACTTGCATTACACTGCTGCCACACTGGTTGCATCCAGTATTGGCCTAGAAGTAACCGTGCAACAGGAGTGCAGGCACGCCTATGTCCTTTTGGCAATGAAAATACCGGATTGATAGAGAAAAATGCACTCAGAAGCATTTTAAATACTTTAATTACATTATTGTAGATTTAATAATTTATTCAATTACAGTTTCTGACTTCATCGAGACAGTACTCTAAAACATAACTACGTACTGTGCTTAACACAGCAGATTAGGGCTAGTCCTTAATTTTTTATGATTCTGACAAGTTTTTAGATATAAAAACTATTGGCGAACCATCCTGCCCCAAAACCACAAATCATCTAACATCAAGAACCTTTACAGCTCTACATTTCTGACAAACTGAAAGTAAACTATTGGTGCTACAACGGCACATACTTTCTCGCGTTATTAATAAATTTGTAATTTTCGAAAAATCAGAGTGTTCAAAGAAAATGCGATCTAAACCATTTTTGTAACCGTCCCGTGTTCTATCCGTGCAAAAATTAAAGACAAAATGAGGAGTGGTGTTTGAAAAAAATATTTGCTCATAAACTGCAGTAAATTCAAGAACAAAATTACTCTTTTCTTCACAAAATTGTACGTGAGATTTTTAAAGAGATGATTTTTTAGAGGCTCACCTGTGGGCTCCGAGCGGGAGTTTCGCGTGGGCGGGGGCCCGGGCGGCGCCCTGCGCGCTCGCCGCCCCGCGGCCGCCTCTGCAACACACCACGCCAACACACTCCTTTCCATTTCTCTTCGAGAGGGATCGTAAGATGAAGAAATGGTAATTTCTCTGACAAGACAATATAGAGCTACTTTTTGTACGATTGTTTATTTATATATTTATATATTTATATATTTTTATTTATTTATTTATTTATTTATTTATTTTTATTTATTATTTATTTATTTAATTAATTTCGTGCTACCATAAGTGCAGTAAATGCAGTGCGAGGATAGCCCGGAATGTAGTGTCGTTTCTTCCCAGCGGGAATGTGAAATCCTGCGCTGACCTACAGGCCGGCTCGCGGAATTTGTCTTGCTAGGTATCTCCCCCAGCAGGACATCATCCCGGTCGGAACAAGCTCTAACCTCCCGATTGAATTCCTGGCATGTGTGGCCGAGTAGAGCATGAGTAGTGTAAGTGTGTGTAAGGGCAGAGGAGAGGGTAGGGATGAGAAAGGGAAGATTGCGCGCAATCCGTGACTCGTTTATTAGGATACAGTCCCGATATTCGCCAGCTCTTGACCGGAGTCACCACGAAAAACTATCGCATCAGCCGACCTCTAGAGTTAGCAGCTGAATTGGACCTAGCTAATGGCTCGTGCCGAAAATCCTGCCACCATCGGTACTCGAACTCTAGAACCTCCCGGGCCGCTACATTGCAGCGGCAATGTTTTCTGTCACTTCTGAGCTAAGGCCGCATTTGGGCGGCGGGCGTCACTTACCGGGGTACGGTGGAGGCTGCGGCGTCGGGAGCGGGAGCGGGTGCGGGTGCGGGGGCCGCCGCTGATATGTTGGGAGCGCTACTGCCACCGCAGCGGCCGGAGCAGCAGGAGCAGTAGCGGTGGCACGGCGGCGGCTGCGGCGGACGCCAGCGCGCTCGCCGCTCGCAGACCGCCCGCGCCGCCGTGGTACATGGCGGCCGGGTGTTCTCCTAAGGCACACGGCCCTCACTCAACCAACGGAAAACACCACGAGGAGCATACTTAGAATTAACCCATTTATTTTCAATGAGAGTTCCTGTTGTTTTTTAGTCACATGGCAATGTCATTACGGATCACCACATGTTAATGATGAAAATCCAATATTTATGATAATATTAAATTTTACGTTGTTAGTTTGCGTGATGATGAAGCTAACCTAACGTCAAAACGTCGCTAAGCGATGAAATAAAGAATTTGATAAAAAACTATAATTGATTGTCAGTATTAGGCACAGGAAACTATAATTTTACCAACACACATGGACAATCATTACTTTCAAGAATTTTAGATTTAACCCCCATGGTGTTGTAAGTTCGGACAAAAATCTATAGATCCGGATGTCTGATCCGGACAACCCGATCTGCATGTCCCGATCTGGATGTTGAGATCTGGATGCACAGATCTAGATGTCCAGATCGAAATATCGAGATCCGGATGGACAGTCAAGTGTCGTCCGAATGTCGAGGCTCGGATGTTGCGAAACTTCATATCATATCCCTCATGTCCGACCACCCTGCGAGTAAGGAGTGATGTTGCATGATGTGTGAGAAACCAAAATATATCTCGTAACTATCGCTTTCTGAGATTGCTCATTGAATATACATGGTGATTACATGCGAACATAGTGATTATACTTAAGGGACGTGATTATTTCATTGCAATAATAATGACCCCCAAATGATAATACAAATATTTTTCTTTCATACTCATTATTTCAAAATTTAACTACAAACGATTCTTTTATTAATTGTACTATTGTTTTGTATACTAGCATTATAAACGACGTATTTAGTTGTAAGAAATCGTTCATAAAATGACATTTCACGGTGTAGATTTTGACGTATTAGCCGTTTATTGCACGAATAATTGCGTCATTGCACATTCATCTAATCGCAGAGAGAGAATTGTGAGGCGATGGCGGGAGATAGCATAGCTGATAGTAGCAGATGATTCGGGGCAGGGGAGGGTAGCGTTAAACCGAACTGCTGACCACCGTTTATCCACGATGTCATAATAAAAATGTTAAAAACACCTTTGATTCTCATATACATTTTTAATACTATTATTAAAAACTACGAATGCAATACGTTTATAATGTTGATTTATTGCATTCGTTGAAATTTGAAAGCTTGCTCCTAACGTGGCTCGTTTTCAAAACAAGTACTTAAGCAATAAAAGCTGAACACTATAAAATTGTTGCCTAATATATTTACTATTATCGCACTAAATAATTAATTTAAAACCGTGATGTTTAGTTTAAATTTCTTTATTTACGTATTGCTGACCAAGTTGGTCCATGTTACGCACCATTACATCGCGCCTCAGGCGAGCACTCACCGTTGAGGATGTGCACCCTGACGCTGGCCGACTTGGCGTTGGAGGGGTCGCACGTGTAGAGCCCCGAGTCGGTGGGGATGGCCTTCTGGATGAGCAGCCGGCTCGTCGTCACGGGCCCCTTCTCCGTCACCAGGCTGATGCCGCCGCGCGGCGAGTCGAAGTTGATCACCTGCGCACGCGTCCGAGGCACGGAGTAAGCACAAACAGGGGATGGGAAACGTAAATCGATACGGCGGCGATTGGAAGATTAATTGGGACTGCATTCCTTTCAGATTGTACGGATTTCCAAAGTGAACGAATAAAAAGGGGTTATAGACGCTTCCAGTGTAAAAGAAAATTGTTAAAATCGTTCGTATTTGATTCTCATAGTTGAAAAGTGAAGCCTATGAATAAAAACTACAATATCGTAAAAGTTTATGTGTTTTAATTATTGAAGAAATATTAAATTGGATGTACATTCAAAAAATGAGAATAAATTCATTATCATTGCTAATTTTCTATTGAGTATTCTATAATTGCAGATTTTTATGGCAATAAACTAAAATATCATTACAGTGTTTCTGAAAATGCGAAATTCTTAGCTCATTTTCACAGAAAACTTAGAACGAACGAATAAGAAATCGTTTGAAGCACTTGCATTCACAAATGATATAAAGTATAAAATCGTTCATTATGGAAATCTATTTTAAATATTGCAGTTGTAGGAGGTTGCAGAAAAAGTTGAACTTGGGTAATTTTCGAAAATTTAGAGAATTTAACAAAAGTGGTTTATATGTACTGTATTCGATAAAGAAAATATTCAAAATTTGTAGCCATTTTTGAAAAAAAAAGAAAATTTTCTTGAGACTTCATGTGAACTACCAAAATTAAAATTTTCTTTTTAGATTCATGGGACAGCTACATCAGCCAGATCGATCATGAAATATCAATTTCGGAGAATATTCTATATTCGGTTTAGCCTCTAGCATTGTTCACACACAGACGATCAGATATACGAACAGACGTTTTGCAATAAATTATTTTTTCGGTATGAGGACCGAAAAAACGTGGGTTATGACTATAAAACTTCTTAGGTAAAACAAATGTACTAAATACAGGAACATAAATTTTGATCTTGTTCGGAATTGATTCATTTTTCTTTATTTATATTTTGAGACGGTTTGTGTTTCTCATTTTCTACACAAACTACTCTTCCGATACTGATCACGAAGCAGAAATAAAATGTTTTCAGCTATCTCTTCTTTGAGATCCATTCATCCTCACATTAACATGATATACGTTTATTTCACCTATTATAAATTTCTTTAACCTTTTCCCATCTGTGTTATTATGGTCTTTTTATTAAAACACTTCACCTGCCGCAAAATGTCCATTGCATGCGTTATAAGAGTAACGCAGGATCAATCGCGCCTCAAGTGGAATTTTTAGAAGCTATAAAAATCCTCAGCACGGTCTCTTGAGAGAAGGTAAAAAAAAGCTCTCGCTAAGTTGCAGATTTATGGCATGTAAAAACGTCTACTTGCACCAAATTCATGCCCTGTCGGCAAATTTTGAACCCCATTTTTCTGTAACCTCCGCTTCTTGCGAGCAGGGATTCTGAAGAAAATTGGAATGAGTGATTTACTTCGTAATTGCTACTGCGTTTTTAGCTGCAGGAGATGATCCTTATATGGGCTGTAACTTTGTGACAAATAAATTGACAACGTGTTAACGATAAGGACGTTAGTTTAGAATTTGAAGTACCAGCGGAAAACAGTCGTATATTTCAGATTATTGAAGTTCAATTATTTGAAGTAATGTTGCTGTATTTATTCAAGAAAAAAATAGTTTGAATCATTTCCTTCTAGTAGTGATCCAGTTAAGAATTTTATGTAATAATTTTCTATATGTAGAAGCTGACGGTTTTTCTTTAAAAGGAACTAAATATTTTTTTTTAATTCTGTGAAAGTTTAGAAAATGTAAAAGTAATTAAATCATAACATATTCAAAATTAATAACAAATCAAGAATTCACAACTATGAAAATCGTTAAGAGGTTTTTAGAAGTGATGGTAAAATAGCAAGAAAAACTGCTAAATTCTTTTATATACTTCAGACGTTGCCCATCGGCGTCAATACTAAAAAGAAGAGAAATAATAAACATCAAAATGTTTGTTTGGTTTGTGTACATTTACCGGAGTTAATGCTTTTTCATCAACTTGAAAAATAAGTTGAGCTATAGGTATCTACCCCTTATTTTCATGTACCTGTACTGAAAACATGGTAGGCTTCACCAACATGCTTACGTAACATACCTATTTTGATTAATTTAAAACAGTTTACTAGTATTATGCTTATTAACTTTTGAAATATGAAGTTGGGCCAAGGGAACAAAGTATACAAAACAAAAAATTTTTTTAGATATTTTTTCAGAAAAATTGCTTATGAGGTGAGTAGATTTATGTACGTCCTTCAAAGGACAAGTAAATATGAAGATAAACAGAAAACTCAAAGGAATATTGAAATTTTTTGTACAGTATTTTATACACAGTAATATGATGTAATATGAATAAATGTAAAGAAAAATCATCAATATGACTGTTCGATACGAATGCCTTGTGAACAGTAACTGAACCCTTTAAGATAATACAAGAAGAAGAGGAAGAAGAAAAAGGAAAACGAGAAGAAGCGGAAGGAAAGGAACAAAAAGAGTGGGAAGAAGAGGAGAAAGAAAAAGAGGAGTAGGAGGAAGAAGAGCAGGAAGAAGGAAAAGAAGGAGGAAGAGCAGAAGGAAGAAGAGCAGGAGGAAGAAGAAGAGGGAGAGGGGGAGGGGGAGGGGGAGGAGGAGGAGGAGGAGGAGGAGGAGGGGGAGGGGGACGAGGGGGGGAGGAGGGGAGGGGGAGAAGAAAGGGGGAAGAAGAGCAGGTGGAAGAAGATAGAGAGGAAGAGAAGAGGATGAGGAGAAAGAGGAAAAGGTAAAGGAAGATGAGGAATAAGAAGAAAGAGGAGGAGGAGGAAGAAGAAGAAAATAACAAGAGAAAGGTGAAGAAGAAGAAGAAGAAGAAGAAGAAGAAGAAGAGAAGGAAAAGGAAAAGGAAAGGAAAAGAGGGGGAGGGGAAGGGGGGAAGGAGGGGTTCGCACCTCTCTGTTGTGGCTCCAGAGCATGGCGGGCGGCGGCTCGGGGGCGAAGCGCACCAGGCACGTCAGGTTGATGGTGCTGCCTCGGTCGATGAAGAGGTCCGGCCCGCCCAGCACCTCCGTCACTGGTTCTGCAACAGAACACACGCACACATTGCAAATTTAGCAGACTTTAGGGGTCACCGTTTTCAGACATCTTGTCTATATTGTTTCCAATCTCACATGAAGCTTCCTTTGCAATATTATCAAGTGAATAAAGCACATATTGCACCAGTCAAAATTTACTCTGTGTTCAGATTGATTACTGTAAGAAAAATCAAAATATGAAGTGTCCCTATACATGTAATTGAAAATAAAAACTAAAAGGATCATCCAGCACTGGATGAGCTGTAACATGGTTAAACGATAAGCAATTGTTTTTCCTTTTAACATCAGCGATCAAATGGCACGTTGTCTCATCTGACAGGCTGTCTTGAAAGAATAAAAATGAAAACCTTTGCTTGCACATATTTAAGTTTACCTTGCGACCTAAGCAGAATATTCTAGGGCTCCGGATCTAGTTGCCCCAGTTTCCGTTGCTCCCTTCCGTCCGAGAGAAGCGGGCCGTGTCGTCGAACCCTCTTGTCCGGGACGACCCAGCCCTGAACTGGTGCGCGTCATCTGTGATTTTGAGATTACTCGGTTCCGACCGCAGGGGACGGGGAGACCAGTGTAGTGGCACAGTGACGGGGAGAGGGAGAGAGAGAGAGAGAGAGAGAGAGAGAGAGAGAGAGAGAGAGAGAGAGAGAGAGAGAGAGAGAGAGAGGTGGAGGGGGAGGCGATGGTGTTCTGGTGATAAGAGTAGAGAAGGTGACGAAAGTGAGATGAGAAAAGAGGAAAGATGGGTGCGAGGAGAGTGTATAGCGGCCGCAATGAGTAAGTGCAGGGATGAGTTGAGAATGTAATTGTGAGGGTGTTTGGGTTTGATTGATTACTAGTGATTCTGACCGCGTCTACTGCGAAGGTCATTAGTCCCATAAGTGTAGTGTATGTGTCTTGCTCAGGAGGTAGTGGTGATCTTACTCCGACGGATGGTGGGATCCGGCGCTGACCTACCGTCAAAGTGTAAGGTTTTCTCCTACCAGTATTTCCCATCAGCGGCACCGCCGTAGCCGGAACAAGCTCTAAACTTCCGGAATGTGTTGTAGTGTAGTACATGTAAGTGTGTGTTTAAGGGGTGAGGATAGGAGAAGGAATGGGAAGGAAAGATCGCGCGATGTTCGTGACCTGCTTGTTAGGGTACCGCTGTGGCACTCGCCTGGAATTGATCGGAGAAAACACCGATCAGAGCAGCCGGCCGCTCGAATTCTCCTCCAGACAGCGACAGAACTAGCTACCTGATAAGTGTCGAAAATCCTGCCACCGTCGGGACTCAAATCCCAGGATCTCCCGGTCAGGGTGTTTGGGCGGGGTTGTGTTTGCGCGGGGATGTTCATAGACGGGGATGTGAAGGAACGGAAGTGTGTGGGGACGGTGATGCATAATGACGAGCACGCGTAGGGGCAAGGTGGTACAAGCGAAATGGAGAACAGTAAGGATGGATGAAATGGGAAGAACTTCCCAGAATTCGACATAATTCACGACAGCGCCGCTTGGAGCGTTACGGTATTGAGCGCTGGCGCCTCTCGTGGCCGCGACGACTACTGCGATCGTTAGCCGTTGTGCCATCTGCCGTACCCAGATTTCAACGCAACGTCATGATATTCTCATTATTATGAAAGGTAATGTACGAAAATGATCCCTAAATGAAGATGAAACTTTAATTTTGAACAATTTGAGTTTCAATTTCTAAGTAACATTTCGATGAAAAAATTATTAAAATATCACAAGTATTCAAATTAATGCTTTACATCTATGCGATAAAAAATAATAACTAAATAGATGTCCATTATTTTCATCTATCTGTTAATAACTTGCATATATTTTGGGTAATATTTAATGATGACTATCATTGTCATTATCATAGAAAATCTACGGTCATGACAGAGACGTTTATGAAGTTGGTTGAAGTAGAAAACAGTTTTATGCATTGCTTCACAAATATGAATTCTCAATATGCACTTAAAGTAATAATTCGTATAGGGTTCAGTGTAAGTGCTAAATAGACACTTGGGAAGATGGGTAGTTTAATAACTTGTAGTTGATACAAATGTTTTCAATTATTAATTGAAAATGAGAGCCATTAACTTTCATTGATAACGAATAATATTTCAAACGATTGCGATATTTAATTATTTTTAATAAAAATTTCAAAATAAACCTATACAATGGCGTTTTGGAATACAACATTACACTCAAGTATGGTGCACGCAGGAGGATGGTTAAATTCTCAAAATTATTCATTAGAGAACACACTCAACACATTGCGTATCAAAAGTATGAAATGAATAGACGGGCAGAACATAACTCATTAACTAATAAAAAATAATTATAATGAAAAATATTGTGGACAAATAATGCTGATTAAGTATCTTCTGCCATCTATACATCCACAAACATTTCCCATCACGTACCACTGCCATTTAAATTTCCACTGTAATCCGTATTCGAATATTCCAAGGAAATGAAAGGCTTGTTGAGAACAAACTCTATAGTTTCATGTAGTACTTGAGTGAACACCACAAATGAGGTAATACCACAATTTAATTTTTAACATGTATGCGAGACACGGTTTCTCGTGATTGTTTTCCGTGCGCGAAACAGCCAGTTTTTTTTTTTTTTTAAAAAACCGTGTGCAAAACATTACGAAGCCTGAGCGAAACATTGCGAAGCAAGTGTGAAACATCGTTCGTTCACGGCATTTTAAAATAAGTTTACGCAATACGTGCGCGAGATGATTCTGGCTCTTGTTACATAGCTGACCATTCACTGGATGCCAATTCTGGATAACATTAATCTTATATCATACGTTGAGGATAAAACAGCCGTCCTCTGAGACAGATGTGAAATGTACTGAGGAAACATGCATAGTTCGCATAGAAACACGCAGACTATTACGCATTACAAAGCAATTCATGAACACGTATATTTAAAAAAACTAAAGATTTTAATTTAGAAATACGTTTAAGCTTTCTACTCAACCAACTTTCGTGTTTTTTCATTTTATGATGATAACTCTACACGTGTGCATTATCGTTTTCTCTTATTAATCCGATCTATTATACAAACACATATTATTAGAACCTTAAAATTAATAGAATGAACGATTTTATTACGTCATTTGTTGATTACTTCATTATCAAGTTGTTAGTCATAATCGTTTTGTTGTGATTGGTAAGCGATCTATTGAAGATGAGTGTGAGTTTATAATTAGAGAAGATGGAAAGCTTTTTTTAGTTCAAAGATAAATTACATTTTCTAAATGCATTAATTTGTAGGTGTAAATAAAGCAATGTCAAATGTCGTCTTGCGTGTCATCACAAACGAATTTCAGGAATTATAATTATATGTGATGCCTTGTGGATAGGAAGATTCCCCGGTATGGTTCAAAACATATGTGTGTATTAACAGATCTTTATGAACAATACACATTTCAATTACAATGTCAGAATGGGAATTTACGTAACGAGAGCGCGAAACAAGTGATTCACGCACGAGTCGAGTTTGTTGTCCGAGCATAGCGAGGTCAACAAAGAGACGAGAGCGGAAATCACCACGCGCCCGTGTTGCGTATTCTTATTTTTATTATATTTTCCTTGTTCGACATAAAAATGCCTTTCAAGGGTTTGAAAATATTTTACATAAAATACATTGATTTTGTGGTATATTATAAACATAATTGAACATTAAACATAACTAACAATCTCAGAGGATTCTCTTCTTCCAGGAAGGGGCCTCTGAACAGTTGCTTTAATTTTCATGATTTGTTACTACTGAATAGCTAATCAGTGGAATTAAGGAAGGTGTCATAAATCTTTCTAATGACAAGATTTAATTCGGGATAAAAGGTGAGCTGACTGTCCTAATGGAAAATTTGGGTCGCTGGGCAAGAGGCAAGTGAAGAGTAGAAACTGTTTGATAATTGCGTATTCTATTTTTTAACATGCCATGCGCGAAACGCAATGCAACAAGTAAAGAAATAAAAAAAAGACGTCGTTAAGGCGAAAGACAATGCGAATCGTTACAGATGTTTCGTACACGCGGTCAAAAAATTAGATGTTTCGCTCACGGAATATAAGGACGAAAAACATCCTTTCGAGCACGGCGATTAAAAAAACATACTTACCTCTGTGTTCACAGCGAATCACAGTTCTCGTGTTTCTATTTCTTTGTGAATTTCTCTGATTTCATTAATCTTCAAGAATAAGCATTGAACGACATGAATCACTATTTTTTGGGTTTCTAATTTTCCATGTAGTGCATATACAGTACTTTTCTGACATAAGTTTTCTTCTGTTCTTAATTTTGTGAGATGTAATCGCAAGAGTTCAGGCAATTGAAAATTAATTCGCAAAGGTTCAAGTACTTGGAATTCTATCAGATACTACGGTACTTTAAAATATTATTTAAATGTGCCGATATTTCGGAATATGTAATGGTTCTTGTAGCTCGGTTTTTTAAATTTTAGCTCGGTTAAATAAATTCTTATACGCCACGAACGCCATAGCTGATGCCCAGTTCGGATTTAGAGCAAATCACTTGACTGAACACCAAATTTTAAGAGTTGCAGATTTGATTGCGAAGGGTTTTCGGCAGTACACGGCAGCTCTGTTTTAGATGTTACTAAAGCGTTCGACCGTGTCTGGCACACGGGATTGAAATACAAATTCCGCCATCTAGGCATTCCTAAGTATCTTCAAGATATAATTGGTAGTTTCTTGATAAACAGATCATTTAATATTAAAAAAAACATGACACCATGTCGGATAAATACAGAAACTCAGCTGGCGTTCCACAAGGTTCCTCATTGTCACCGACTTTATTCAAAATTTACCTTGCCGATTTTCCGGAATTAAGGGATACCGAAATAGCCTTGTTCGCAGATGACACTGTAATCCTCTCAAAACATGAAGAACTGACTATTGCTCTGGAATATCTACAAAACGATTTCAATACCTTAATTAAATAGACTGACAAATGGAAAATCCAGATAAACCCCAAAAAATCATAAGCTAACATTTTCTCGTTTAAAAGATTCATAACCCCTCCAGTGTTAACAATCAGTTACAATCCAGTTCTCTGGCTAAATAATAACCAACCCGTCAAATACCTAGGAGTAAAATTAGATAGGAGATTAACATAGAAAAACCACATAGTTGATATTACTAACAAAACTAATGGGAAAATGGTCAAATTTACCCATTAATAAACAAAAACTCTGCATTAAGAATAAAAAACGGAGTAACAATTTTTAAATCTATAATTTGTCCGTCGTTCCCCTATGCGGGCTCAATATGGAGGCGCTGCAAACACACATATTAATAAATTGGAAATAATCCAAAACAAATTTATAAGACTGGATTACAAAGTTTCCTTGTTTATTCCTAATGCACAAATCCAAAGAGAATTAAACATAAGTCGCATTAAAGTGTATATAAAGAAATTATCGAAATTTTTTAATTTAATGCTTAAAGCTTGTCTAAGCAAAAGAACTTTCAACCTTGGCCGTTCAGCTTACGCACCATCCAGAATATTGTCACACTTTAGGATCGATTAAAGCAGCCATGAATTGCTGGAATAAGGTTATAAACATTATATGTGGTCGTAATAGTTACATATATATATATATATATATATATATATATATATATATATATATATTTGTGTGTGTACGTGTGTGTGTGTGTGTGTGTGTGTGTTGTTCACAAGTGTGATATTTTTTACTCAATGTATATTTTTTTTGTTATTTAAGGTCGCATCAACTACTAGGTTATTAGCGACCACTATTGCGTGTAACGATATGGTAACTGCGAGTAAGACACGATATGATGATGATACGGGTGTGTAAGGGTGTGAAGTACGAACACAATACAACCATGCCCGAGGCGGAACTCGAACCCGCGACCCTTCGGTCCGAGATCGCTACGACACTACTGCCTTAGCGATCTCGGCCATCCGGACCGACTATGTTTATTTTTGTATTAAAGGTAAACAGAAACTGTATATAGACTTAAACATAATCTCAAGTAAGTGTACCCTGATGTAACTGGAAGAGACTTATGTTCTTTATGTAATATATATTTTGTAAATAATAACCCCTGAAAGGCCGAAGGGCCGAACGGGTAAGAAATAAATTAAAAAATAATGTTTTTGAGAACACAATAAACCACTGTCATTTGTCATACGCAATATTTTCTGTGAAATCCAACTATGAAAATCATGAACGTAATTGTTATGAATGAAAGTGGCTGCTTCTATGAGTTATTCTTCCACGGAAATTACATCGGAAAATAAAAAAGGAAGGCAAAAGAAATAATGCCGTGTGAGAGAACTGATGATCACACAGAGAACTTGATATTTTCAAGCATTGTCTGTGAATGTGACGTGAACAATCTCCAAGCAGAGGAAATACCGTCGTAATATGATCATTTTAATTGTCTTACTGTGGAATTTGCCCCGAGGAATTTTTTTCTCTTCCAACATTCTTTGAAAGAAGAGAAGACATCTCTTTTCAAACGCTGACTTTCGAGACAGAACCATCAGAATGCCACAAAAGACCTCAAAAACAGGTTTTCTGTAGATAAATGGCACGACCGAATATGCGAGTGAGTGAAGACGTGTGGGGGAATATTCTGAATGTGGCGGTGACGATTCTTCTTTTGTGTATGCGTTGAGGAATTCCATATTCATGTCATATTATAATTAAGCTAGGGTAATATATTTAACTAATGAATTTGGTCAGAAAGAAAAATAACACTTTGGCGATAAATATATTATATCGCCTAAAAGCCTTATTCCTCGCTTGTTATTAACTGAACTAATAATAGTAAATGTAATATATCCCAAATAATCGAAAATTGTTTTTTTATGTCATACTGTATAATGTCTGCTTTATCAGAACACTAAGTGATAATTATGTACGTATTTGATGCACTAATGCCAATGAAAATATCTTTATTACACGAATATTGATATTGCACAACCATCTTGTCAAATTTATGGACATTTAAATTTTATTAAAATGATGGTTGATTTTATAAAAACCATTAATAACAATTAAAATACTGTACACTATGGCGATGTAGAACAACCCTTCCCATTCCTCCCAAGAGGCTTGAATGATAGATTTTCACAGACATTTCCACAGAAGTGAAAAATTAAATTACTTTTCACAAGTCCTTTTTTACGCCGTTCTCGTCAATTATTTCCGCAAGCGTGAGCTGCAAGGTGAACAACCAGCCGGAGAGGGAACTAGTTGGAGAGGGTGGTTAGGAAATGAGGCAGCGAGGGAGAAGAGGGAGCGAGAGGGCGTAAGGTCAAGTAGACGAGGGGCTCTGTGGAGAGAGAAGGCTGGTAAAGCGTCAAGGGGTGCGAAGCGTTAATGGAGCTGATTGGCGGTTAAAGTAGAAGTCTACGAAGAGGAAACGTCTGTGAAAGAGAAACTGTCAGAATAAAAAGGACGAAAAAACTGATGGAGAAAAACAAAAGATTTTTTGGTTTGATTTAATTTACAACTAATATACATAATACAGAAAACTGTCTCCGTTTTTAATTCCAATAAATGATAAAATAGCGGTACATAAAAATATCAATAGCACAACCATGCCTTCAACTATGACTTAGACGTATTGTCAAGTTCAGGAAAGTTACACACATGTTGAGAAGTTCAGAATTGTTCTTATTAGAGAGCGTCTAACGAGGAGAATGTTGAACGAGGTTTGAGAAGATTTGGAAGAGGGAAAGTGTAATACAAACATAATTTGTGAAGGAAAGAGCTAGATTAGTGAGGAAAATTTGTGTGAATGATTGGTTGCGGAGCGTTACAGCAGTCAATACCATTATCGATCTTCTGCGCATGCTCGGCTCAAGTTTCGCATCACTTTTGTGTATCTGAACCTGCAAGATCGAGAGTGCAGTCGGTTTCTTTACGGTACACCGTGCAAAAACGCCCTATTGCAGCACTTAAGCGGGGCGAAGATCAATCAAAGCATGAGGTGTTGAAAACGAGAGGCAGGTAGAAGTGTTTTTGCAAAGGGTAGTGCAGCGACGTCGGAATTTGAGCGGGATGAGGCAGCCGGCGAGAGCTGCAAAGCGAGAAATGAACGGTGCGCGCAGCTGGGGCAATCCCCGGGCGACCCACGCTGCGGCCAGCGGGGGCCATGGGGGTGGTGACGAGGGGCCACGGTGGGAGGGAGACGGGTGCGGGAAGGACGGGTGTGTGTGGACGGGGGGGTTGGGAGGGTGTGGTCGCTGGAAGGGAACGCAATGGGAGCCGAACGGGAATAGTGGGATAAAGAGAGTCGGGAATAGTGGGGAGAGTCGCGGGTGGTGATGAGGGCGGGGAGGAGAGGGTTGGACGTGAAGAGGCATGGGGGATTGCAAAGGGGCGTGGAAGAGGGGGATGGATAGACAACAAGGTAGAAAAGAGGGGACAGAACGGAGGGATGGAAAAAGGCGATACGGAAAGAGGGGTGAGTATTGCAGCGTCACGAAAAAATGAAGGGGTGGGAGGGGCGAGGAGGAGCGAAGAGACAGGGGAAGGAGCGAAGCGAAGTCGGAAAGGTGCGAGGAAGGCGGGGAAGGGCGAGAAGTGCAAGAAGGGTGGGTAGGGCGGGGAAGAGCGGAGAAGGATGGGGAAGAGTGGCGAAGGGAGGGGAAGACGGAGAAGAGAGGAAAGGGCGGGGAAGGCGGAGAATGGTGTGGAAGTAAGAGAGGGGGTTGAAGATAGGGAAGCAAGGGAAAGGGCAGGGAAGTGCCGAGAAAGTGGCGATGGGCGGAAGTGTGGGGGAGGGTGAGCGGGAGTGGGATAGAGTGGGTAAGAACTGGGAAGTGTGGCGAAGGGGGAGGGTGGTGAAAGGGCGAAGGGTGGCGAAGAGCGGCAAGAGCGGTGAAGGGAGGGGGAGAATGGAGAAGGGTGGGGGAGAATGGAGAAGGGTGGGGAAGAGCGGGAAAGGGCGTGGAAGGGTGGTGAAGGATGGCAAAGACAACGAAGAGCGGGGAAGGTGGAGAATGGAGGGGAAGAGGGAAGGGCGGGGAAGTGCGACGAAGGCTGTCGAAGGGTGTCAAAGTGTAACGAGGGTTGCGACGGGTGGCGAAGAGCTGCAAGAGTGGCGAAGGGCGGGGAAGGCAAGGATTGGAGGA
The DNA here is from genome assembly GCA_038098605.1 of Gryllus longicercus. NCBI lineage: Eukaryota > Metazoa > Arthropoda > Insecta > Orthoptera > Gryllidae > Gryllus > Gryllus longicercus. The sequence goes on along the minus strand of JAZDUA010000007.1, from coordinate 1,438,258 downwards.
CGGCGGTGAAGGACGGCGAAGGGTTGGCGAAGGGTGGCGAAGGGCAGCAAGGGCGGTCGCACGACCACATCGAACGTTGCAAAGCACAAGCGCCGAGGCCGCCTCTGCCGGATGATCGAGGCATGCATCTGCGCCCGGGCATGATTACAGAATTAGTCAGCGCGTCCGCCGGAAGACAGATGAGAATCGAGAATTATTCTGACAGGACGAGATTGCGCGCGCGCCCCATTGGTCGGCCGACACCATCGCGCGCGGTCGCTCGCTATCGGCCGTTGCCGCCAGAGCGGCGCCACTGTCGCCGGCGGACGAGTGGGTCGCCGGCAGCGACGGCGCCGATGCGGCGAATTTTCGTTTGGCGCTCTGGAGCCCCCGCCGGCCTGAAAATTCCAGTGTGCTCGTTGGCAAATACATCAGCGGGGATTTTTAGATCCCACATATAACTATACTTAAACTCCATTCATGTAAAGTAGACCATTAAGTTTGTACTACTATTGATGTTTTTTTTACTATTTAGTCGTCCATTCCTCATTTACATACATTAAATGTGTCAGTATCAGGACTCTTTGAACACGTTGAGGATGGAAGAGCTGCTCGTGCTCCGCTGCCTGTTAATATACTTTCCCGTAAGTTTCATGAACGTGATCTCACAAAATCCATTGCAAAATTAGAATTCTTCTAATATAATTTTACGGGCATTCGTATGTTTTATTCGATATAACTGTTTAGATAGTTTAGCCGATAATTTAATACTATTTGATGCAGGTTACCATACTTCGTGTGGAGTTACTACAGACTCATTGCAAGGTTGATAGATGTAGTTGATAATTTTTTTATTTTACTCATAGTCAAATGTAAAAAATATTTAGGGCATAGTTCTAATGACGTTATTCTTTATGTTTAAAAATATCTTATTGATAAAACATATAAGTTAAATTTTAAAACATTTAATTGAAAATAGAGCGAACTGACGAAACATAACAATTTGAAAACTGGAGTTTGTATGTACAATAATAATAATAATAATAATAATAATAATAATAATAATAATAACAGACGTTTGTTCCATTTCACCTATTTTTTACTTAGGTAAGTATTTGTCTTAATGAGAAAATAAAAGTTTCCAAGAATTTAGAAAACTATTATGAAATTATCAAAAAAAGATTAAACGATTTTCTCCTGGTGATTTCTCGAGGGTTTGAAAAACAACCCTTTTACAGGACTATTGAAAGGAGAAGAAACATGCATTGCACAAAGGAGTTTGTGAGTTTTTTCTTCTTCTTTTTTTTTTTTTTTTTTTGCATATGGACCAATGTACACAGATTTAAAAAACAAAGAGCTTAGTGATCAAATTTCAGCATCGGGGTAGTTAAGCTTTAATAATGTTACGTCAATTGTAATTATGAATACACTAACTTACTAAGAGGGTTGGGCAAACATTGACTTAATGTTTAGTTTTTATTCACGTTAACTACGTTTGTGGGTGAGATGTAATATTTCACTGAAGTATGAGCTATTCGAAGCTTTTTTCTATGCCATGTTTTTTGCTCTTCAATCCCAAATATTTCTTCCGACAAACCCATGTTTCTTCACGTACATCAACGCCTGATAGATCAGGTCGGTCTGCCGGGTACTTAGCGGAACACCGAGCAAGACACCGAGTTGGATGCCGATCGAGTGAAATGTCGAGAGGGACAGCCTACGGGACGTCGATCGGGATGCCGAGCGGGACACAGAGTACGACACCGTACGGGCTACTTGAACGGGATAGCGAGTGGAACGCCGAGTGGGCCATCGAGTGGGACCGAGTAAGACATTGATCAGGACAATGAGACACTGAGCGAGACAATGAGCCGGTCAATGACTCCGAGTCATCAAGCGGGTCAGCGAGCGGGACACCTAGCGGCACATCTAGCGGGACATCGAGCGGGACACCGAGCGGGACACCGAGCGGGACACCGAGCGGGACATCGAGCGGGACACCGAGAATCCGGGACATCCCACTGAGTATCGTGGGAGACATCGAGTACCGGACACAGAGCGGGACATCGAGCGACATCGAGTGAGGAACATCGAGTATCGAGCGAGATATCGAGCTGGACCTCGAGAGAGACATCGAGAGGGACACCAAGTGGGACATTGAGCGGGACATCGAGTATCCGGACACAGAGCGGGACATCGAGTGAGGCACATCGAGTATCGAGCGAGACATCGAGCGGGTCATCGAGAGAGACATCGAGAAAGACCGATCGGGACACCGAGCCTGACATCGAGCGGGACACAGAGTGCGACATCGATTGAAACTTCGAGCGCCGCACCGAGCAGGAGGGCGTACAGAACACCAAGCGCGCCAGCCAGCGAGCGGGCCAACCGAGCAGCGAGGCACAGCGTGCACTTCCGCGCCATCTCCTCCGGGCCAATGCAAATGCGCCTGACGAGGGCGTGGCTGTGCGTGGCGCGGGAGGAGGGAAGGCGCCGGCGGCGCCAGCGGCTGCGGCGCTCCGATAAGGGCCACGAAGCCGGCGCCTGTGCCCGCGGCGCGTCTCCAGCGCCGTCGCCGTAAGTCGCGTACTGTACGAGCGCCCGGCGGCGCGGCTGCGCGCTGCTCCAAATAGAGCGGAAGGCGCACTGTCAGGGCCTGCTTTTACCCTCTCTGCAGAACAGTACATTTCTCAAAGAAATTATTATTATTATTATTATTATTATTATTATTATTATTATTATTATTATTATTATTATTATTATTATTATTATTATTATTATTCCTATTCTTCAGACAAAAGATGTTATGAGTCGGTTGAATATAAAATCTATTTCAGGTTGCAACCAGCTTTCTAAAGAGCACATTTAGGAACTATCGGTGCCTCTACAATTCTTTGCACAAAATGTGGGTTGTTCCAAATAAACCAATTTCTTGCATTTCCCAGCTTTTTCAATGACCTAGGAGTTTAGCCAAATTCTTACACAAATTTTGCGGAAGAAACCGCAGGGCTCCATTAACTGGCTTGATGACCTCTGCTTCGACGCCCCATATTCAGATCACGATTTCCGAACTCTTATATTTTAAAAGGTTTCTCTGCCTCCTTCGTTACGAAATTTTGATCACACGGCAAATCTCAGATAATAATAACCGGTTTATTGGCCGTTATCGTGCGATAAGTTTGATTTTGTTGGTCGTTCAAAATTGTACTGTCCAACAGACGGCACCGGTTTTGGTGAGTGTATGTTCCATTTGGAGCACGTGTTTGGAACTTCGACGGCGGTACGGATCTGCTAGTAGAGGTAACTACACACATCGTATCTTATTATTATTATTATTATTATTATTATTATTATTATTATTATTATTATTATTATTATTATTATTATTATTATTATCATACAAATAAGTTAGCTAAGTGTTCTTCGCGTGATCCATTGCATCCCTTGCACGTCGTACTAATCTTGTTAGGCTTGTCATGTTTAAACACTCCTTTTTTGCACACATTTCTTCCGCTGTTTCACGTTCCTTCTCTACTTATTCGAAGAACTGCTTATTTCAAACGCATACATTTTCCGAGATAAAGAAGGTACATTATTCATATTATACGAGGCTGAGATATTAATTATAAATTGTAAAGCATCGTATTTATATGTAACTAGTGACTCTTGAAATGATGAAAATCGACAAGAAATTCTCCAAAGATAACTACGTTTCTTTATGGAATATTATATAAAGGGATACTGCGATGAAAACGTTTTTAATGAACTTCGTTCCGTTTGTAAAAGAGTAATATTGCTGCAAGTGACGTTCTGTCATCTCTCTCCAAGAAATCAAACGTTACGAATAAAACGAAACCTTCAAAAGGAATTGAGATGCGGAACATTTCGTAGTTCTTATTACGAAGGCGCTTGAGTCAAGTTTGAGCCTTGGCCTGACCCCGGCGCACTCGCGTGTGGAATGGTGGATGGTGGGTGGGGGATGGGCTACAGGGGAACAGGAAATTAGCTTATTACAGAGTTTAAGAATGGGAGATAGTGACTATTCACTGAATATTTTATGGCGACTCTACTTCTTCGGTCGTTATTACAGTGAGTACTGTGCATGACATAGGCAGTAGGTGGTGCAGCTCCTCCTTCACTAGAACGTGAGATTCGGTGCCAACCTATTCGTCAGCTTGCGGGTTTCCCCTCCAGTTATCTCCTCCAGCGAGACACAGCCCTAGACTCTAAACTCCCAATTCGCTTATTGATATGTGTGGTAGGGCAGTACATGAAAGTGTAAGTGCGTAGGTCGAGGAGACGAGGGCCAAGGATGAGCAAGGATTGCGTGTGGTCCGAGGCCCCTTTTGTCAGAATGCTGCTCAGAGATTCGGTGGTACAGATCAATTGGAGAAACGACAGAAAGCTGTCGATCAGAGCAGTCGGCCGCTGCATTTCTCTTCCGGCAACTGAATTCGACTTAGCTTGAGTCGACAATTCGCAACTGTAGGGACTGGAACTCTAAGATCTCCCGGCCAGAGTCATTAAAGAGGCAGAAACGTATGTCTCTAAACGGTCTTAGCCGGTAAGGAAGTAAGTAAAGGAGGAGCAAGTAAAAGAGGAGGAAAAACCGCGCAATCGAAAAAACGCACCACGAATCGCGCGCGAACTTCTCTTCCTCTCTCTTGTCTTCTCTCTCTGTCCTTCTCATTTACACTTATATGCACCCCCACCACACATATCGGAAGAGCAATCTGGAGCTTATACCTCCTCCCGGCTAGGGCTCGGCTCCGCTGCTGGGAGATAATTTGAGGGGGAAAACCTTCCACACAATCGAAGAGGTTGACGCCGAATGCCACCAACCAACGAGGTAGGAATATCGCCAACCCCTAACTCATATTGTGGATTACAGTCACGAGGCTAATGAGTCAATGACTAATGACTAGTTGGCGCACACAAAAATACTTTCCCATTCACTAATATTGTATTAACGTTATCTGTTTTTAGAGTAAAGTACTAAATCCCGATTTCTGAAGATTTTTTACACCGAGAATTTGGAAATTGTATGTTTTACTGAAAGATTTTGTATTGTCTGAATTTTTATTCTGCCCTAAATTTTTTTTTTGGTATACAGTTTTGATAAATGTTTTATTCACGATTTAAAAAATACAATCACTTTCGCTGCAACGTGATCAAATATTTAGTTGTTTTTACAGATTGCAATAAGAAGAGATTTCTTTTCTTTCTTTTCTCTCAAAAGCTCTTTTTCTAATCTTCTCGGCTTCAAATTTTCTCGGCTTTGCTCACCTTAACATTCCAAATGTGTCTAGTACTTTTCATCTTTATTTAACGGTTCAATTTCACGTGCTTGTAACGAGACACACTAAACATACAAATAGTAAACAACATTTTTCACTTCTCTAGATCAGAATTTGCTCCAAAAAGTATGTTATTTTAAAGACCGATGATTTCTTTGGTAATTAGAATCCTTATTTCTCCACTTCATTTGTTGTCTCTCCAGTGGATGCAACTTTATTAAAGACATTCCTTGAACTGTTCAATTTGGGTGCTTAAGTTTTGTTTTTGTATTAATTAATTTTGTATTAATTAATTTTAACTGGTGCTTGAATTTAGATAATAATTTAAATTGACTACCCCATTCCACTCCTTAAGGATTTTTGTGTTAGATAATTTTATCTACATTAAAATCCTTATTCTATTATCTCTGATTAGTAATATCATTTGTTCTAATGAATGTAAGCCAATTAAATTAAAATTTCTCCAAAAATTTACTTAATGTTTTCGGTTCAATGAGCTTGAAGGCATATTTATGTGTCGTCGCGTTTCTGGAATACTGCAGTAATTCAAATAAAGGGATTTTAAACGATAGATAAAAATCATTTTTTATGTAAAATACGTCTGTATCTCAGATGAATCTTATTTTTATACTCAGAGATTGGCGCTTTCTTTTCTGTTGCAATGTTGCAAACAGTTACTGTTTCTTGACTGTTACAACTACAAAGTCTTCGGTGGGCCATGGAAGAGATAAGTCGCAATTTTTCTGTGGTGCCGTATTTGCATTTTTAGCTTTACATTAGTAAATATTATTTTAAGGGACAACGCAGTATTTTCATTTGAGTTTCCCAAATTATAATCACTATTGCATACAAATTACTAGAATCGTTTGTAGAATAGTGTTTTAAGTCAGAAAGTACCAATACGTTCCTAAATAACCATCAGAGATCAGAATTTGAAAAAAATAATTTCAATAAATTAAAAAACGGTAATACGTAATTTTTTTATATAATTTGAAAACTATATTACTGATCCTCGTGTAATGGGATGAAAATGAAAAAATAAATTACGCCTTCTTAAAAAAAGATTTTTGCATTGCAACAGTATTCCGAAGAAGTGACAATGTGTCTACATTGAAATAAATTATCTTGTATGACGTAACAGAAAGAACTGAGAGAGAGGAGAAGAAAGACGTTCAAGGAAATCGTGGCTTACGAGAATGAAGATAAGTTATTCCGACTAGAAGTGTAAAAGGGGAAGACACGACGTGGAAATGATGTTTGCAAGTGGCATCGAAGGGGCAGAGATGGAAAGTAATTTGTCGTGTTAATTCTGCGAGATGATATGGACGAAAGCTGTGATGAGAGATGATCTGGAAGAAATGACAAGGGAGTTTGGAAGTGGTTGACAGATATCGAGAGAAATACTAAAGAACATGTGCGGCAGAGTGGGGTTTGTTTCGTGTTGATACTAAAATATATGGGTGGAGCTGCGATAGGATTTTCTTTAAACATATAAATCTTACTTCTTGATTACAACTGTATAAAATATATTTTCCCTCATGTTTACAAGTTTGGAACAATAAAACCTTTTTAAGAATCTCGGGTAAATAAGGAATTTTCTACGGTTAAGTGTCTGATGTTGGTTGTCGAAACAAAATTGCAGTATTTTCAAATTGGAAAAGACGAGGAAACTTGTTGAACTTAATTTCTTCGCCTCACATCTAGTAAAATATTATATCTGGATGCTTTACAATAAGAGTTTCAAGAGATGAAAGAGAGGGAAACAAAATTCAATTTGACATTTAACTAAAGGAGAAACACAAATACAAATTAAAAATCTTCGTGTCAAAGACAAATTCAACGAAGCGTAACTTAAAGTCTAGCATTGGCATTTAAACTCTGCAATGCGTGTACGTTAAAGGCACTGAAGACAGTGACTAAGGTGAACCAAGTACAAAGGGAAGGGCATGCTACAGACGCCAATTCATTCCTATAGTTGGTAGTGAAGATAAGGTGGCTTTGTGAGACAAGGGCGCGCCAAAAGTAAAAATGCAACAACAAAATAGGCAAGATAAAACATGTTGGGAGTCGCGAGATGCAAGCGGGAGAGTTGGGAAATTACTTATATTTTGTTTTTATTCTTAACAGTTCCCTTTTGCCAACCCCTTATCTTTTATTACACTTCAGTTACGAATACATGATAGCAACTACAGAAGTTGGCTATATGTAACCCATATTACTAATTTCTAATGCGTTCGGAAATTGAAAGAAAATTATGCAGCCTCCTCCCGTGTAAAAAGTATATAGGGTTAGGTTAGATATACACTCACGCACACATGCAAACACGCACACATGCACTCAGACACACTTCTATTACAGTATTCGCGAAGACTTTATTTGTGAAAATGTTGAAATAAATGCAATGTTATAATAGAGTACTTTATTTGTTGTTCCTTAATAATGTACTACTTTTGGGAAAACCAATTTGTATCGTTTTGTATAGCAGAAATTGTGCTGCTACAGGCTACCAATACAATGTACTACATTCGTTTACATGAAATAGAAACTCTTTACATACATCGATAAACATGCTTCAGATTTAATAATCCCGACGAAATAGCCATTGCTCCTCTCCATCTAGAAAAAACGAAACCTCGAGAAAACGTGTGCGTATAATACACATCACTAACAAGGAGTTTAACCTCCTGTTCTCTCGTTTTCCCCGGAGCAGGGTACGTGCTTGAGGGGGTGGACGCTGGAGGGTTGAAACAGCGGCTATATTGGCCCCGCTCCTAAGTGCACTAGCGCCACGTAACTAGACGGAGAAGCACTCTCCAGCGTTTTGCTACGCGCGCGAAACCAGGTCACCAAACCGCAAGGCAGCTCGACTTACCACGAACCCCACACCCTCAGCACGCTGCGCTGTTGCACGGTCAAGGGCGTAAAATTCACATGAAATGGGCGTGGTTCAATCTGCTCACCCATCAGACAACATTTGCGAGCCAATGACGCCAACCTAATTTGGCGGTCGGCAATGACATTTGTGTCGAAATCAACTGGCAATATGGAAAGAGAAATGTAACTTGTTTGTAAATTTCTGCGCAAGCTGCGCTTTTAACGTTATTAAGCTTAATCCGAGGTAAAAAGTATGTACAAAAATACCTGCAGTGGTTATCTTGCTTTTTTGTAAAGAAATAAAAAAAGAACGTCGTGGGTAAGATCTAATAAACAATTAAAAATCCTGAAACGCTAATAAAATAGTTACGTTTCTACTTTTCACGATTTTCCTTCTCTTTACATTCGTGAACCCACGATTTTCTTCTTCATTTTTTCTTGTCTTGAGTTTAAGATAATTTGATAAGTCTCCAGTTATGAATTAGTTATTTCATTTCTTTGGTTCACTAGGTGGTGCTTCAGAAAATTCACTGTAGTCAGAACCGTGAATGCATTTCGTATTGGAAATTTCAGTGTATTTTAAGAAATATTATTAAGAATCACGAGTTACGCAAACATTTTAAGACAGACAAATGCTGGCAAAATGATCTAGTTGATTTCGTGTTCGAGGATCCTTCACGTATTTTCAGCAACAAGGCTTCAAGTTATGAGCAAATGAATCCAGGAATTCGGAGCACGGACTGACAGAGAAAACATGAGTGAAACGAGAGGAGAGGAAGCCCTAATAACAAAACATTCATCTTATGTATGTTAGGAAGCTATGAAATATACCGATGAAAAGATGATTTTGCTAGGAGAGCCCAAACGGCAAATAACTTTTTGGGAGCACAGGAAGCCAATTGCCTTTATCTGACGTTGTCTTCTTCTTCTTCATCTTCTTAAAAAGTCGAAGAATTGTTCCTTTCCAAGAATTATAACGAGCCTTTCCATCTTCTCCTTGGTCTGCCAACCTCTCTTCTTCCCCTCGTTTTTCATCCCCAGTAATCCTCACGATTCTTTTCTCCTCCATTCTCTCAATATGATCGTTCCATTCCTTTCTTCGCTCTGCTACCCATTCCGTAATGGGTTTAATTTTGCACTCTTCCCTGATATTTCTGTTTCTTTCCTTATCCAGTAGAGTGTGATTTGTAAGTTTTCTCAGAACTCTCATTTCGGCGACCTCAAGTTTTTGTTTGGTACGTTTCGTTTCGCTTCTTGTTTCTCCTGCATGTGTTAATATTGGTCTAATTATTGATTGATATATTATAACCTTCGAGTCCTGTTTTAGATGTTTATCATACCATATTGAGTAGTTGAAACAGCGAGCGATCCTATTACCCTTTATTATTTGTTCTTTTATTTCTTTCTCTGTTTGTCCTGAGCTTGTTAAAGTTATTCCCAAATACCTCATTTTTAGAACTTGTTCTATTATTTGATTATCCAGTACCAATTTGCACCTTATCGGATTCTTAGAAATTGTCATAGCTTTCGTCTTCTGGGTGGATATTTGTAAATTAAAATTCTTACAAAGTTTACTGAACTCGTACAGTGATCGTTGTAAGTCATCTTCATTTTCTGCTATTAACAATGTGTCGTCTGCAAACATATGATATTTATATTTTCCCATACTATATCCTTTTATTGTTTTTAGTCGTTTTATAATATTATTCATTATAACATTAAATAACTATGGGCTCAATGTACCCCCTTGTCTTATTCCTTTCGATTCAGGTACAGCAGGCAACATTTCCCCCTGGTTTTTAAGCTTTATTTTGTTTTCTGTATATATATATATATACACATATATATATATATATATATATATATATATATTGAAACACATAATGTGTTTCTTTACACTAATTAAAATATTAGTGTAAGTAATCAATATATATTTTGGACTGCGCGGTACGTACGCCAAGCGCTGCGAACAACGACGGGAGCGAGCAACGGTCGCTACCGCCACCGGTGCCACCGCCGGGAGGCCAGCGTGAGAATGTCGGTTACAAACTGGGCAGCGAGCACGTGCAGGCAGTCGTTAGGAGAATTGCGAAGAAGACAGACGTTGGCGGAGCGGCGAAGAGTTCGGACGTGTGGCGAAAAACTCGCCAGTAGTGCATGGACAAAGAGAACATGCGGTATAATTTATGAACTATCAGCAACTGAAGTGCAGTAGACACGTGAATGAGATATTGAAAGTATCAGTAGAATAAAAGATTAGTGCCGATAGAACAATTAATCGCGCTCGTAATAATTAGCGTGGCGAGGACAATACTGGAATTGTGTTGTGCGGAACTGTGACCAGCATGTGTGGCGCCGAGGTGCCAGGAGCTGCATAAGGAAGAATTCGCCAGGTTGCCAGCCGAGGCGACCGCCCTGCCATCAGCCGCCGACGGCACGCAGCTGCTGCCGAGGTCGGCGACCCCTGCCGACACGAGCTGCATTTCGAGCATCGGAGGTATTTGGTCGGGGCCCCGAAGGTATGATAAATGCATATTACACCTAATCTTGGTACCAAGGCAGAGTGTATAAATGTTATCAGATCATGTAATTAACAAATTTGATTTGCAAATAAATCTTGTTCATGATTGTATTTCTATTTCTGATTAACTTTCCCAATATTATACCAACTTATCCAGGGACCCATTCACGGAAAAGATACCCTCCTTTAGTGTTATATTGCAGTGAAATACCCGGCATCACCCGGTACGTCACAATATATATATATATATATATATATATATATATATATATATATATATATTGTGGCGTCACCGATTAATTAAATATAATTTTATTATGGCATCGCCAATAACAAATGAGTTTCTGCATCTGGAAATAGCTCGCGTCGAGAAGTAAGTGGGTCAGAGAGGACGCGGCCACCACCGAGAGGGTTCTTTCGTCATGCCGCCCACCCCCCGACCGCGCATCGGGCCAGCCCCGAACGCACCCAGCCCCCCTGTCTTCAGAGGCGGAATGTTTATTACCCCCTCATAAAAATACTTGCTGCCCCCTCGCCGGCCCTCTCCTGGGACAAAGCGCCACCCCCGCATCCCTTCTCCGGCCGCGCGACCGGGGGGTGCAAACCCCAAAGAAAGGATTGGCCGGGTGTCAATTAAAGACGACGCATTTACGACACGTCGTAAGCGAGAACCTTTTTTCGGCCTCTTCCGGACAATGCTAACTCGTCACATTCGTTCTGGCTCGCGCCTCGGCACGCGCCTGGGTAGGCACCCGAATCCCTGCACGGGCCATTAACAAATTAAATACAGTAGGCAGTCAAGTAGCCCATGACGGTCCGGGAATCGGGAATCCGTGAAATGCGCTTTTTTCGCGCGCACGTGTCCACACAGCTGCGATCAGCTCCCGGAGTAACTAACAAAAGGGAAGCAAGAGAGAGAGCGAAGACAGCGACAGACAGAGAGCATTTACGGAAAACTACAGAAAAATCGACACGAGATTGGTTAATCAGATTTCTGCGACGCAGCCACCCTCGGCCAATGGGAAGCTTCGCCATGAGGGGAGGGAGAAATTTGGTGCCAGGAACAATTTGGGAAGGGGAAAGGAACTTCTTTTATAAACGCGATGCAGAGTAGGAATAGGACACTTGTTAAAATTTCTTCGACAACACTTGTTAAAATTTCTTCAGGCTAGACTTGTCAAATTTATTCGAGACACTAACTTGGTAAAATTTCTTCGACAGTCTCGACTTGTAAAATTTCTTCGTGGAACTTCGAAATTTTCGTTACTTGAGAACTTCACTTCTAAAAGTTATCCAGTCATTCACGATCGGGATGCGAGTTTGGGAAAAGACTTTCCCACAGCCGAATTAGTCAGGACGCGACTCGTAAATTGTTGCGGAGAAAACTCGGGCGGGAAACTACCGGCCCCCCGCGCCGTTTTCGCTCCGGCCCGCCAGCCTTGCCGCCTCTCGTCCTGGGCTGAGTGACAGCCCTTTTCGCAACGTCAGCGCCCGTGGCCACTCGCCTCCTCTGAGCCTGCTCGAGCTGACAATCTGGAATCGCCGCTACCTGAGCGAGAGAAGACGCGCCGCAGAAGATCAGCAACCCGGAGCCGCCAGCCTTGCCGCCTCGGCCCGCCCATGAAGACCAGCAGCCATTGGTGATAACTATGAGACGTTGCCGTCTCACTGAACAATTATAACAGCGAAAAACTGCAAGTGGCCGCGCTCAGGCCCAGCAGAATTAACCACTTGTAATTAATTCATAGAGTAGTTTTAGTAAGAGAACTTGCGTCGCCCATTGCGACATTGTAAATTCCCCTGGCAGCTTTTGGTGCCAGGAATAAACAGTTGTTTGTCACAAATGACTCAATTGCTCATTCTTGACCTCCCAACTCTTCCACTCAGTTACATTTCAGGAGCTGAACCTGGCGCCCTCCCCCGTGCACATTAGGTTTGTTTACATTTGGCTGGTCCCTAGTCGGGCTAGTTTAGGCGACTTGATCGCTTTTATTACAATATATATATATTAGTTTTAAAAGGTTAGAGGGTACATTTTCTTGTTTCAGTATTCTTATGACATCAATTTTATATTGTCAAATGCTTTGCATAGGTCCGCAAAGCATAGGAAAGCTGGTTTGTTAAATTTTAGAGCTTTTTACACGATTTGTCGGATGATAAAAATTGCGCCAGTGCATGATCTACCGCGGTAGATCTGCCTTTGTGATTACTCTGAATATTCTTACGTTTTCCCCTCGTATTTTCCTCTCTACATTGCAGAGACCTTTTGAAGGTTTGTTGATGGGTTGGCATGGGCTATTTTTGAGTGATCATACTAAACTGTCTTTAAGTAACATGTCTTTAAGTAAGCCCTGTTTCGCGCACACAAATATTAAAAAATGGTGATGGTGTCCTGATTGGCATGTGTTCTGACGGCATGGCATTTGTACCTCACAACATGCAACGATCTTGAAACCATCGCGAGGGTCCGTGCCAGGGGGGCGGATGGGGCTAGCATGCGTTGCTCTCCTAGTGAGTTCGCCTCGTGATAACCCCGTTCGTGCGCCCTGTACTGGGCTGGCGCGCTCTGTGAGCCTGTGGCTGAAACGCAAAGTTCGTGTCATGTCTTGGACAGACATTTCGTTATCTTTCTCGAAAGCATGTGCGCTTTAATCTTTACATTACCCTTTTTCTTAATTCGGGGAGTTTCAAATTTGGATGTCGTAAAGAGATTCTAAGATAACTCTGGCTGTATTTCGTAGAGCTATCTTCTCTTCGCTATTTGTCACGAAGGTGTCAGTTACCAAAGATGGCGAAATAAATTAAAATATTAAGCGATTTTGCCAACCAGTTTTGCGAGATAAATGAATCAATAACTGAAATTGAGAAAGATGTGTATAATTTTAAAAATTTACATATAAATGGCCTTCGGTGTCAAACCGACCGCGATAGCTCAGAAGGAACACCGTTGCCTAAGCAGTATAGTTGACCGGCAGGTCCTAGCATTGGAGTCGCTATGGTGGTGGATTTTTGTCACTAGTTACATAGACGGGTCGAATTCAACCCCCGTCTGTTGGCTGCTAGAATTAGTGCCGTGATTTCTCTGCTCGGCACGAAACAAATGCCGGAGCACTACTCAAACAAATGGGTCATACGTCGCTCAAGATTTTCCCACACAGTGCGTTCACTTGCTTACTTACTGTATATGCACTAAAATACCACACATTTCAGGAAACCAGCAGGAACCATAGAGCCTGTTCAGGCTGAGGCGATTCCGCGCTTGGGGGATATACCTGGAGGAAGAAAACCAAGTAACCAAGCTGAAAGTAAATCGGCGCCGATCTCAAGTTCCAGATAGAGAGGAACACCATCATCTCCCGGAGCAGTAAAACGTGCTCTGCACTTACAGGATCACAATGACCATAACTGGCGAATCACTTGGAATAAAAAAAATACTCACCAACTCCTCGGTATTTGGTAATTGGTTTTGTTTTTGCCCGGATCTTTTTTTTAGATCAATGAGATACATGGATGAATATTATATTAAAACACAGGATTTCGCAAAATATATTTCATAAAATCCCATTATTACTGTGTTGTTTTCTTTTCAAATAAGTAAACAACGCACACATCGTCGCTGAGAGTACAGCGAATTTGTAAGGAGAGCTACTGGAGATAACTTAAAAAATACAGTTTAATTAGTAGCTTCAAATATTTTAACCACATTCGTACGACAAAACTACTGAATGTTGATTGCTCATTGAAATTTATATTATTAATTAAATATGTAGAAGTGGGAGTCAAATGAAACTGTCTTGGTAGCAGAAAATTTAATCTTCGACACAAAAATTAGTTTGCAATGAGTATGCTCCGTCGTGTTAATTTGAAACCTGTCTTGACTTTTGGGGTGGTACTACGTGGTCTACTGCATATTTCATTTATTTTTTAGTAACTTCTAGTTCGTTTATGAAGATTAAAACATTGCATATGAGCCACATGAGACTTCAAAAATCACTAAATATAATAAGGCTGATTGTGTCACGACATGGCAGATTTTGACCTGATAAGCATACACTATTCTTTTGTTATTTTCAAATCCAGAAGGGCGGAAGTAAGTGTTATGTGCAGCGAGGAAACTTAAATACACCGGGTGCAAGGAAAGCGCGTCGTCTATTCAGTGGCGAAGTGCAGTGCAGTCAGGTGAAGGTTCAAAGGTGAAGAGCACATCTTCTGCCGCACCCCTCGGATTGTTCATACAAGGGAAGAAAGAGCGCTAAGGCAGGCGCTGCTTATCAGTCTCAAAGTGCGTAGTGAAGTACTGTGTCTGTTACCCTTGAGACTGTGACAATGCTAGCTTCTAGTGTAACACTTTTGGAATAGAAATTATTGACCTACCTTCACTGGGACGTGTTCTGACGATTCGCTATTAAGGCATTTATATAAGCAATTGATACATTCATTTTAATTTGCGCACAAATTTTAGATGTATTGTCCAGTGGGTAACATAAAATTCATCATCTCATTATCCTTCAGCCAGAAATCACCATATACCTAACATCTCTTCGATATTCTACCAAAATGCTTATAATTTTCTCTTGTACTCCCTACCTAACTTCTCTGTCTATACATCTCTGGAACATATATTGACAGTATTCGTCGTTAACCTCACAAATTATGTACAGCCTGTCTTCTTATTTCTAATTATTAGTTTCTTTATTCATTCCCTCGTCTTTACCTAGTTATAGTCCTCTAACCCTCGTGACCTCCTTTCTTTCTTAAATAATCCGGTATCCGAACCACGAGTATAATTTTCTATACATCATTATATCTCGCCCTTCAAATCCTAGCCATTCCCTCCTGCTCCTGATTACCCATGTCTCTATCAGTTACCAATTTACTTACTTCAGTACTCTCCTCTTTCAGTCTGCTCGCCTCTTTCCCAGCCAAGCCTATCACATCATAAAATCTTCATATCTCCTGCTTCCAAACTGAAGGCATTTAGTATTTTCCTCTCAGTTAACGAGTGAACTTAACTTTGTATTTCTCCGCTCCCTTACTGATGTATAGTGTTAGCGTACAGTGACACTTTTCATGGAAGCCATTTCGGCTGCCCGATTATCGGCAACCCTAGAGCGAAGGCACTCACCGACGACGGTGAGGAAGACGGGGTGTCCGATGGGCGGGGTGGTGCTGATCTGGCACTCGTAGATGCCCGAGTCCTTCTTCTGCGGGTAGCGGATGCGCAGCGTCCAGTCCTCCGTGTGCGGCGAGTGGATGGCCTCGAAGCGCTGGTCGCTCGTGTACGTGTAGCGCCCCACCGTCAGCAGGTGGATGTCGCGGTGCCGCACCCACGACACCTGTCACACACACAACACCACACACATGGACACGTTAACTTTGTATTCCAATGAAGAACTATTTTGGCGTAAAAGTCCTTTGAAAACTACGCGTTGCACAGACTCAAAGAGTGCTTTATGAAAAATAGCAAACGTCGAAAATCGAAGTCTCGACACTAATTCAAACATGCGTAAAGCAGCGTGAACAGTGTTATAGCGAGAATAGGTTAGGTTAAATGGAATCGTTTATATACAAACTTATGACTAACAAATTGGAACTCTAAACTACTCTTGCCTCTCATTACACTTAGAAACTCCCCATCAGTAGTCTGATCACTATTTCTCACATTTCTGCCATTTTTTGTCATCGTAATGTACTTCATCTACTCAACTTAGCCACATCGAATTGCGTAATAACTTCACCTGACTACGGATGGGGAGTGCGAAGTTTATTTCGAAACATTTCCTAATTCGGACTTTATACATTCATTTTGGATAATGTGAATACTTACCGTTTGTTTTGAGATTGGTCATATTCACACACTAACCGCAACATGTACGCAAACTTGGAAATGTATGGATTTCCAAATTTTCTGTCGTACAGTTATTTTCTGGCATTCAGAAATGATGAACACATTGATGCCCCTATCTCTGTGATTCAGTAGTAAATGCAGTAAAAATTACAATTTTTGTTTTGCAGCTGTATGTCTTAAGGAAATTTTAGGAAATTAATAGTATGAGTTGTGCTTGAAAAATGCAATAAAAATAGATTGTTAATTGAAACATTGATATAAAATTGCAATAAATGCAACTATTTTAATTTTACATATGTTTTGAATGATAAGAGGTTTATGGCATCGCATTACTAGTTTTATTTTGCTTTGTTGCATACTGCTAAATTCCTTCTATACATAATGGCTTATCATTTGCGACAGTTTCTCATGTTATTTCAATATATAAAGAATATTTTAAAATGTGAAATGATTTTTCAGAAAAAACATAAAAAATTTAATAAGTGTCATAATTTAAAAATATTGATGAAAATGCTACATTGAAATGAAAATATAAATACGGTTTGAATATTCGAAGTTTATTAAAAAAACAAGCATTAAATAGGAGATATTAATAGTTCCATAGTTAGAGTTAATAACTTTAAGTTTAATAGATTGAATAACATTTTCTACAGCCTTCAAATAAACGTGAAATATTTCATATATATTAATTATCTGCCTTCTAAAATCTCTATTGCTGACTCCTGCTTGTCGACCACCAACCTCAGCGTAATCAAGCGACGCGACGTGCAGCCCAAAGCCAATTACGACAAAGCTCTTTAATTCGCCCCTTCCATCAACAGATCGCGCGCCCCATCCCATCACGTCGCGTGCGCCGCTATCGCACTCGTGCTTATAACATTCCGCGCTGACGTGCAGCGGGCGACCGCAGCGCTGGCAGAGCCCTTGCGGCACGTTCGCGCAACACAATCCCAGAGGGCGGGGCTCCGATTCCTCGGCGCGCGGAGGGACTCACGCGGAGAAGTGCATAGAAATACTCGATGCGGTGGAGGTGGTGGAAGGAACGGTGATGGCGGGGATGGTGATGTAGGCGGCGGCTGGATTGCACTGGGGGGGAAGAGACGGTGGAGGGTGAAAAAAGGATTGGCGACGTGGATCTTACGGCTGCGGCGATGAAACTATGACATGACATGAGTTCATGATGAGTGACTGAATGAGTACTGTTTCCAGGGGTGTCCACTCATTTGGACATTAGCGCTGTGAGTGCAGTCTATATTATATCCTGGGATGTGCTGGTGTTCTTCAATGCTGGCACGTGATATCTGGTGCAGACCTACACGTGTACTTACAGGTGTGTTCCACATAGGTATCTTTCGTAGTGAGGCACCGCTCCATCCGGGACAAGCTCTGGACTGATCTACTGACAGGTGTGGTAGTTCAGTGTATGTGTGTGAGAGGGGGTGAGGATGGGACAAGGAAAAAGAAGGAAAGATCGCGCGAGGTCCGGGGCCCATTAGTTAGGGCATTGCTACAACTGGTACTGGTAAGTGAAAACTCAGGACTACCAATCGGAGCCGCTAAATATTCTTTTACTGGTAGTGGTTGAATTCGATCCAGCTATGAGATGGTTTTGGTAACGGCGATGACTGTGGTGGTGGTGATAGTGGTGGAAATGGTAGAGGTGGAGATGGTAGAAATGGATAAAAAAAACGTAGAGATGAATATGGTTGAGGCAGAGTTTGAAAAGGTGGAGGTGAATACTGGAGATTGTAGAGGTGGAGATGGAGGAGGTGGTGATGATAGAAGGTAGAAGTGATAGAGATGATGAAGGCGATGGAGCTGTTAGAAGAGGCGGCGGAGGCAGAGCGAGCGACAGTGGCAATGAAGATGATAGAGATGGCGACGACAGCTTTAGATAGTGTTGGAAGTGTACGCGGCAGTGGCAATGGAGTGAAAAGCGATAGCAGCGAGAGCACTAACAAAAGGTGAAGGTGGGGTTGGCATCAGCGGTGATTGCGATGGGGTTGGAGAGCTGTGAAAGTGACGCTGTGGATGGAGCCGCTTTGACTCCAAGGACAGCTTTGGAGGCGATGGTGGCGGAGGAGGTGGTGACTATGGAGGTGAGGTCCCAGGGTTAACGCGGAGTGGGGATGGAAACGATTGAAGTGGGGCCAGAACATCTTCCTCCAGGTCTTCTGGAATCTGCAAAAGAGATGTGGAGGAACATGAATGCAAATGACGTCGCTGCTTTTTTGCTGTGTACTTTGGTTGTGATATGGGATGGCAATCGGAGAAGACTGTGACGGTTTTTGAAGATGTGCGTATACATCCTCTTTTAGTACTCCATCTTTCCTAATAGGAATGTTCTTTAGAAAAGCTGAATGAAAATTGGAAAAGAATCAGATGAATGGTAAAGGCATCACTTCAACTTCCATCGACGGCGAGGGCAATAATTCGAAATGTGGATAAGGAGATGGAAAACGAGTGTGGGAATGATTGGAACGGTGCGGACACCAATCTGATAGTTTCTTTAAGAGACGTATCAAACGAAGACGTTTGAAATATGGAGATGAAGATAAACGTGTCTTAGCTGCAAAGTTTAAGGAATACGAAATCTGCTTTAGGCGAAGGAGAAAGTGCTCCAAAGTGAACATCTGACTTAATGAGGCTGGAGATGACCCTATGGAACCTAATGGAGAGTGACCCTAATGGAGAAACTGCTAGAAATGGAGAAAAAGAATTTAGCAATTTGCGAGCGAGAAGTGATGGGTCAAAGGTCTCCGTTATTTTTCCAAAACAGTAGTGGAGCTGAGAATCGTAGATGAATCTACATGTATGTGGAGATGCTGTCAATAAATCCTCCATAACCACTTTTCAGTGCGAAGCTTCCTTTGATAGTGAGCAGTTCCGATGCAACAGTTTCACAGTGGGAAGAGGCTTAGTAAGGGAGTGGGAGTGATATACCCTCCTCCTTTTCCTCCCCTTTCGTGGCAGCGGAGCGGCTGCGAGTATTCCAGGAAGGATCGACGCGAGGGTGGGAGGTTGAACCGGACTCGGCCCAGAACCAGATCGGCGCGCGGCCAGCGGACGCGGGCTTGTCGTTAGGGGTTTTACCGCCCGAGGGCGCGAGATACGGGCGGGGAAAGGCGGGGACGCCGAAGGGGTGGGGGAGCGGGAGGGGAAGGGGGCGCGGACTGGAGCAGGGAGGAGAAATCGTGACCGCAGGGGCCAGGCAGACAAATGGAGCCACGAGCTCGCTTCTATGATCTCAAGGGAGCGGGGCAGGGCCTCCTGATCGCTGGTGACCTCCAACGAAAAATCCTCCCTCGTGAATTTGCTTCCAACCCTCGCTTTCGTTCGAGGGAATATTCCGTTCGGTGGAAGCTTTGATGGTGAGAAGAGAGTAAGAACGACTCGTTGTAACGATGTTTACAATATTCGACAGCTCATATCATTCCATTTTCAACAAAATTAATCAAAAGGATTCAGAAATGGAAGGTAGTTTTAAAAGCCGGCATATAATATTTTGTTATATTATTGCATACGATGAATATTTTATATATAATATAATATATATGATATATAATATATTATTTATGATGATATCGATGCAAATGCTCACAAGTACCTGATATTAGTACTTGAGAATATTTCTATATATTTTAGTTAAATTGTACGAAATGGCCCTAACAGCCATAGGTAAAGATAACAGCCATATTAAGTTTGAAAATTACAGCACATTGTCGAATAACCAATTAATTGAAATTATCTGTTTGTACGAACTGACATAAGTCATATATTTAGAAAACCTACTCTATAGTATCAGAAAATGTTAATGAAAGTAGAAATTTCTCTCGAAGGTTTGATTCGATAACACATTGTTTAAAGATGATAATGAAATTAACTGCAAATTTACTATTTTAGAATGATGCATAACTTATTCAAAGTTCTACTTTCATAGTCACACAATAAGAATATCACGAACATGTAACAAATACCGATCGACAAATAACGACTGTCATGATCCGTATTACTAATTTACATTTCGTTCAGAAATTTATAGAAAATTACGCAACCTACTGTTATAAAAGAGGTACGTGAATCTATGGTTTTGTTACATGCTCAAGAACTCGGTGCAAATCCGCAAGCAATAAAACAGTTTCGATTTTCATTGAAATGCAAATATTTGATTTGAATTCCGTTTATTCTCATAATGCGAGTAACGACTGAATTTTTATATTTAGTCCGTCAGTGCTTACGACACAAATGATATCTTACTACAGCTAGGTTTTGAAAAGCCGTGGTTTATTCAACAGTGATTTTGTAGTTGGAAGCCACTAGGTTTTATATGAAGGTGATACATATAACACGAAGGAATGATTGTCAACAAGTGGCATTTAGTTTCACGTACACTAGTAAAAGCGAAGGGCAGAGAAAGTAAGCAAACGCTGAACAAAAATG
This sequence comes from Gryllus longicercus, assembly GCA_038098605.1. Lineage (NCBI taxonomy): Eukaryota > Metazoa > Arthropoda > Insecta > Orthoptera > Gryllidae > Gryllus > Gryllus longicercus. Next base: position 1,417,299 of record JAZDUA010000007.1, on the reverse strand, counting down.
CCGACATTGTGACAGAAATATATGTTCGGGATTTTCTGATACCGAACATTGTTTTTAACATCTGTCTATACGACTATCACTCAGTGAGCAACAGAAGGGATTAGATAGTACGTAGATTTTCCCCAAAATACCCCACACTATCACACACGGCGGCAGGCTGTTTGAGTAAACTTGGATTTAGTTTTAAATGTATCATTGTACGCAAAAATAATTCATTTCAAGACTCTCAATAATAATCCAAACTTAATACGAAAAAAGTTTTGCATGCGAAACCCTAAGAAGTGGAACAGTGGATAAGAATACAAAATGAATATTTTTAATACTAACTATTTTTCGTTCTAGACATTTCACCACCGTTGTAAATTTGACATTTACGTGAAAAAATATTTTCCTTTTCGCAATTTTCAACCACCGTTGCAATCTCAGAGCTGATTAACGGGAGGCGCAATTATTATAATTATTTTTCTTTATGAGTACGAATTGCGAACGTCCCCCGAAGTATTTTCCAAGGGGTCACTCGACTTTCCCAATTTACTTTATCTCACTACGAATCTGCCTCTTTAAGATGAATGTGTTTCTGTGTAGCGAAGATTGCGCCATATGTAAAGGAAGTGTCCATTTCTGGAAACTGGGATTTGTTGTAAGTATAACGGTATTTCTATATAAATAACATAAGGTCTCCTGACTATTGTCTAACTAGAGTAATTTTGAATCAGTATTCTTAGCTGATTTGGTTCGGATCATTCGCCTCGGAATCATTCAACTTTGGCAAATTTAATGATTACACGTACACGTTTCAGTGCAAGTCTAAAAAAAATGAAATTGCATTTGCAACCACTCGCTCATCCACGCAAAATTAACATACCCCGATAATGAATTCTAAATTCCAAGACATTCTTGTGAAAGTATCTCGAACATTTTCGCTTTAGTAAAAAGAAAATACTAGAGGTCATCCGTGTTTAGACATACATTTGTTATATTTTTGTAAATTTTTTCTTACCTTAATATATTAAAATACATCAAGTCATGAACAGTTATATAAAATACTTATGATGTGTTGTAAAGTATTAAAGTTATTATTTCGTCAAAATATGCTTGTATTTAGCTGGTATAATATTGTTTAAATGTATATATCATTAAAATATATTTGACAATCAATGATGTGTTTAAAATTGGAGTTGAAAATAAAAATGCGAAGATTAAAAATATTGTGCAACTAGCTAGACTGGTTCCGTCTTCACAAGGTTTGCTAAAAATTGCGTAATAAGAAGTTATGAGTTAGAAACAAGCAAAGGTATTTTAATTACGAAAATGAGCATTAGTCAATTGAAAATCAACATCCTATTTTGATCAATGTCTCTTTGTCCGTTACCTTCCAAAAGAGTTTATTGATCAACGACCGCTAACAAAAATGTCTCTCAGAGATAATTATGCAATGCAAAATATATGGTATTTTATGCATTTTACTCTCAATTACCGTAGTAAGCTACTGCAAGCACTAGAATTTGGTTTTAACGCCCTCTCACTCTACAGAATTGCTTAATTTATACCTTATGCGGTCGCTTTTACATACAAAATTACAGACAAAACACCACGTAAGAGTGATTTGTATCTTGCTGTTTCGCATCCCAGCCTACCAATTTACTTTTTATGCAGGAATGTCGTTTAATCAACGGGTTTGCATTTATCTGACAGACTAATGCTGGGTCCCATTTAACCGCCTCTTCGTCATTCGATTAGCAGACGCGTATTACCCTTTCGACGTTTGATCGACTTTGCGTTTTCAAATCCCATTTCCTCCCCAGCAAAATGGCGGATATTCGATTAGTACGCCACGTTCGATTCGTGACCCTGTGAATATCGCCCGAGCTTACTGATGCACTGTGACGGCTAGGATACAAAGCAAGAAGTACGAAACTTTCGAACGCTAAGAAAAAAATATTGAAACGTAAGAGCAGACATGGAGGTACCTTCAGGCAACATCCTCAACAAAACACTTTAGAGAGACATAGTATTGAGATATGAGAAGAGAGAGATAGTTTCATTATCTTATGGAACTTGTGGCTGCTACACACTTTTCAAAAGCTTCTAAAATATTCATGGCAGTCTTGCTAAACTTTTATGATTCCGTAAATCTCTCACCATGCGAGCACCGGTGAGTGAACGCTAGAGAAGAAGGGGCTGGAGAGGTTCACAAAAATCAACAAAATAAGAACAAAATATTGAAAAGGCGATCACAAGACTACTACACGTTATCTATAACTAAGTATTGCGCTGAAAAACAAAGAGAATTGAGAGAAGATATTGATTTGAAATAAACTGATATCTGAATGAACATACGTTGCAATCACACGCAGCTTCTACGGTCTTCTTCCTAAGTATTTACCTTCGTTTATAAACCATTTTTCTCAATTATATTATAGAAACGAATGTTAAAACACTTCAACTTTATTGATTATATATTTATTGATTATATTTCCTTTTTAGTTTTATTTCGAAGGTGTGAATGTAACTTGGAGATCAACTGTGATTAAGTGATCGGGAAATTAATTTTTTAAACTTAACGAATAGTTCTACTGAAAAATATTTCATCTATTTACTTTATTACAGGTTAGTAAAGAATGACAAACAAAAATGTTCCTATAAATTTCGAACGGATTCTGAGCATTCTCACGAAGAAATAAATCAACACAAAGCTGTTTCCACAACGTTAGTTCACTTTTAAAAACCTATAAAAGCATTCGCGTTTCATATTCCGTCCAAGAGACATTCTGCGACGTATTTGGGTTTCGACGTGTCGATCAATGGTGAAAAATTGCAGAGGCATCGTTCTTCATGTGGATTCCGGGCTTCGCGAAGCGACGCCTCACACATCGCGGGCGGCAGGCGCTTATTTTTATCAACCCCGAGCTCATACACGCAAAATATCCGCTCGGCGTAGCTGCCAACGAGGTCCCCCGCCCCCGCCCCGCGTGGGTCACAGCTGGGACTGCGTTCACGCTGCTGCTGTCCCGCCCGCCCGCCCCCTCCCAACTTAGTGTTGCCAACTTCTCCTGTAATCACCGAAATTGCCTCCTGCGGGGCCGCGCGTAACCAGCCGGTCTGGCAACATTTCACATTCTCTACACCACCGTCACCGCCAACGCCGCCGCCTTTTCCTGCCCTTCCACCCCGCCTCCGCTATTGGGCGCGCCATGCCTCGCCCCTTCCCCACTTTTGCTGCGCGAGCCCGTCAGCTCTCCATCATGGGGCAGGGGCGGATGGGAGTGCAAAAAATTATCGCAAATATCGGGAGCTACCTCGTGATCGCTCGATGGTTCGCTGCAGAGGGCGCGGCAGAGGGCAAGGCGAGGAGTAACTTGTGGGATGGAGGGAGAGGGCGAAGGTGAGATGAGATTTGTATCGGAGAGGAGTGTGAGGGGGAATGAGTTTGGATGAGGGGGAGAGAGCTGAGTGGAAAAGCAATGGAACGAATGAATGACACGCCACGTAAAGATATTATTATTATTTATTATTATTATTATTATTATTATTATTATTATTATTATTGTTATTATTATTTGCGTATCGGACATTTCTCATCACACCACACGTTTTCTCCAAGCTCAGTCATATTCCATCCAGAAGAGAGATTAACGTCTTGAATTATGAGGTGATAAGATGATGATGATGATGATGATGATGATGGGAGGTGGTCATGGCCTTTTTGAACCAATCAAGAATTCGCCGGTATGACTAAGGGAAACAACGAAAAAACCGGTGAGGGTGGTCGGCTCAGGGTTGGAGCCCGGACCTCCCGTCTGGGAATCAGCGCTTTAGGCACTGAGCCACTTTGGTCGGCTCATTTTTATTATTATTATTATTATTATTATTATTATTATTATTATTACTATTATTATTAATATTAGTAGTAGAAGTATAACTATTTTATTTATTGTTATTATTGTTTATGTGAAGACGGGAGATGACACGGGATGGGAAGGTGCGAGCGGAAGGAAAAGTCGCATTGAGAAGAGGGCTCTAAAGATGTGGAGTGCGAGGGATGAGGGCAGAGCGGGGTGGGGAGGCGCGTGAGGGGGAGGGGAGGAGAGGGGCGTGCAAGCGATACGCGAAGCAGCAACTGACGTATGGCGCGGCGAGTTTCGACGGCGCAATCATATTTCACGTATAAACGCGCACCATATTTCTGGTGCGCCGGGCGAAGGCCATACACGAAACAGCTTTCAGGAGGCCGGAGGGGGCGGGGCGGGGCGGGGCAGGGTAGCGAGGGAGGGAGGCGAGAACGCCAAGGGAAGCGGCTCGGGGGATGCAACTACGCCCGCCCTCGCCACCTCCGGTCGCTGCGGCAACTTCCGGGTCAGTACCACTTCCTCACACAGGTTACGCTCTGCCAGACTTGCTAACTTGCTGGGGGTGTAATCCTTGGTCATCTGCCCCAATTCATTTACTCTCTTAAACAAGTGAGAGTATTGTAATAAACGTTTTTGAGCCCTTCAACGTTGTTCATGAATTCGATACATACGTAGTATAAGATATCTGAAAGTCTTTGCGATTCGGTGTACTAAACATTAAGAAATTCAGTTTAGTTTGAACGTCGGAGCAAAAACTTGGAAGTATGATTTATTTCATTTGACAATATTTTTGTGTAAACGTTTGTGAGTTCATACAATATTAGAGTTTGAACAAAGAAAATAAAATAGATTTATATATACAAAAAATAGTTTTGTAACACGATTACCACATAAACGCAGCTACTGTATATACGGTGTAGACTCACACATGTGAACAAAACGTTTTTTTGTTTTTGTTTATATTTTTTTCCCCTTTGCAAAGAAATACAAAACCAACGCACTGAAACATGTTTTATTCGTATTTCAATGATACCCTCGTCATTAGTTCATGTCAGTTACATTTAAAATAAAATATTAATTATGGTATCTTGGAGAGAATATGATTTCTGTTCGGCTAGATGTTGATAAAACCGTAGCAATACCATCCGAAAATTTGAAGCCGATTTCGAGATAACAATACTTTAAAAAGTACCCATATTTCACACAAAACTATTTGATGACTACATTCGTAAATTAAAAAAATAAAGTTTGGGAGATTTTAAAGAAAATGAGGCATGCGCCACTTTTTAGCGTCCGTTACGGTATCCAAGGAAACAAAATATTTAAAAAATTGCATCCATTTTTAAGAACATTTCTAAAATATTGAACTTATGTAAAGTACCCCCTAAAATCAAAATATATGTCTCAAATTAACCGAACCGCTAGTTCTTTCAGATTATTAAGGAAATATCGCTTCACTGGTTTAAGCGATAAGAGTTGGCCATATACGGACAGACAAAGGACAGACGGACGGATAGACAGACATTTGCCGTCAATCGATTTTTCGGTATCAAGGCCCCAAAAAACTTAGATTCTGACCACAAATTTCATTACAATTTTCTACACATAGTAACACATTTTTAATAATTCTACCAATTATAGATATTTCTGTACGACGAAATTTTATAATGAAATCTGAAAAGTTTTTCATTCGATCATTTGCACGAGCTCCTGAGAATTATGAACATGTCTATCATTTTGTCAAACAATGAAATGAATAACGCAAAAGTAAAACATGAGCCTGTCGACATGCCTTTAGATCCTCACTTCACCTCCTGACACTCACAATGTGGAGATTTATCGTCGATCATTGTGAACACCACAAAAATAACGTAATCCGTAATCGTTCAAGGTTTCCCAATGAGCAACGAATTCAAACCAACCCCCAAAATAAATTATGTTTGAAAGGCTCATCGTGGGTTCATTTTGTTTGCACACAATTTACTTCCTGGTATTAGTCATGTGGAGAATACAGCTTTGAAGCGAAAATATTGAATTTTCACATTTCACAGAAATTGCCAGCTCTTCAAAACGATATGCGGCTGTAGTAAATCAAGTTTGTACCACCGAGTCATGTGAAGTAGGAATCTAAAACATGAAAGGTATTGTATATTAACAATGTTTATTTGGGTAATTATGCTGACATTAAACGTTTTTTCACAAACTGAATTTCATTTCTAACCCTTCGCTTGCATTTTAAACTAAATATTTTTAACGTCGATTTACTTGCAGGAGTATGAATCTAAGCAAAAAATGACGATATTTTATTGAAACACAATTCTCCGAAACAATTTACTTTGAGTTTCTCTTCAGCAGGTGTTTATTTATTTTAGTTTACTAGAAATTTTGTGCTCATTTTTTTGTACTGCTATTTAAATGTTAGAATAACTTGGAAAGATAAAATTGTGTTTTCATTTCGTGCAATAAATACTGTGGAAATGAAGGTTTGTTGTTGGTAAACATCACCAAACCTTATAAACTGCAGTAATTGTCGAAGAAACGCAATGAATGCTTTCGCTGCAGATAATTTTAACATGAAAAAAACAACAACAATGAATATATTTGAAAATCGTAACACTTGAAACGGCGAACTGACGTACACATGGGAAAATCCCTTCACACTGGGTTCGTCAATGTTTCATTAAGAGAAGTGTGAAAAGGAGGAAAGCGTTAAGATATATAATGAGAAATATTATGAAATTCGAAGAGAAAGGTATACAGAACTATACAGTGTCTGAGAGGAAGGTATATATAATCAGAGAGGTATCAATCTGTGTTCAAGATGTCTCAGATTAGTTATTTAAAATTTCTAGAACATATAGGAACGTCGAAAATGATCACCTTTTGCCAATGAACATGTGTCGAGAAATTTCATACAAGGAAATTACACACGTGATATTTTACGCCTTACTGACAGGCAACTCTTCATACACAGATGTTCGGCAGGTCACGTTCTAACGTAAGGGGATTCTTTCTGCTTTCCAACAATGGTGCTTGAGAGGTTACACGTGTGATATTTCCTCTTCATTGACAGGTAACTCTGTATGCATAGGTGTTCGGCAGGTCACGTACTAAGACAAGGAGATTTTGTCTGCTTCCGAACTGGTGGATGAGTAGTTGCCAAACATTCTTATGTCACATGTATAACTTAGTAATATGAAACTTACCATCACAAGTTCTTTGCAAAACATCAACCATATTTGACGCTACTTCAAGCTCTAGTAGTTTGTAACATTTATTGCGAGACACTTGTAAAAACAAAGCTATTAAGAGAGTTTGTAGTTATTACAATCGCAATAGCACATTAACATATTCAGAATAGCTGTTAACACTAATTTCGAATATAATTCTTATTATTGAATCAGCTAAATGCTTCGAATGCGTTTTCAGACATTTCAAGACATTGTCCACTGTTACGATCAAGTCAATAGCCAAATATAGTACCATAGTCAAATCAATGATTTTATACTAAAATATCACAGTGATTAAAAAAATGTGGAGTTTATAAAACATATTTCTTTTATTCTCTTTAGATAGTAGAAAGAATTTTGATGTATTCTGAAAATATCCGTGATTGCTAGCGAAGAAAGAAATTGAAAGGTTGTTGATTGAGTTGATTTGATTTCACTGAGATGGAGAACGGCCATGGTTACGGTAGGTATCGTAATAATTAAATTTGCAGTGTGGACAAAAATTCGAAGTATTAAATTATGTAATTGTTGATGACAAGAACGAGCATCAGTAGTTTGCACTCAAAATAGGTAAACGCAGATAAAACATTAGTGGTGCTATAGAACGGCACAGATTTTGTCGTAGTAGTTTTCTGATTTCTTTGGTGTGGAGTAGCTTTACGGTCTTGTCCCTTCCTCTTGCCAGCTGTATTCTGTCACCACCCAATACATTTTTAAATGTTAGAGGATTCGTTTTATAAATTTAGCAACTGGATATATCCACTTCTTCGTTATTAGCTATCTACGATGTTCAAAACATATACTTTACACGCTAACCCATTGACTATCGCGGTCATTCAAATGAATATAATAAAATTTATTTCTGATCCAGAAATCGAAAAAAATGTGTCAACAACATGCGCGTGCACATAGGAAAATGTAAACCTTCTTGTAATGGAAGCATTCTTTCCTATTAGTAAGTTCAAAAAATTATTAAAGCATCTATAAGACAATCATGCACAATTAAGAGCAGGAATTGTGTTCAAATTGAAAATAAAATCCAAGTATATTGCTAATATTAGTAGAAGACACATTTTGTAATAAGCAACTACAGATAAGTAAGTACTGCCTTCAATATTAAGAAACACTATGTTTTTGATATTATTCAAACCTGTGGTTCAATCAGTTGTGAGGTTGATTCCCACTCGGTTGCGAATGTTGTTCTGCAGACTCCCCCAGGCGTCGGTTCGTATTAATGCATTCAGAAAATTAGCCCTCCGCTTGCTTTACAAAGGCTTCCACACCGTTTCGGCGAAACTTGGCAACTCGGAGGTGAAAGTGGCGTGCGGTTTGGTTTGTATCGCGACATCCCCCCCTCCTGCTCGCGAGTGCGCTCAAACGATACACCAACCTCCCATCGCACGAGGCAGCCCGCGTCTTGAATGTGGGATCGCGGTTGCCGCTCTGCCTTTGTACTTTCCCCTACTCCCTCCACGCTTCGGAGCATGCCGCTGGCGCTGTCCGCCGTTCTACTCCATCGCACTGGCTCTAAGCGCGGCGTTCCTGCGCCTGTCCACCACCGCTACCAAGCTTCTCCCCGCTGTTCTGGCTCACTGACCCGCCCTCGTTCTCGTCCCGTAGTGTTCAACTGTCCCATCTCACCTGTGCTCCCTGTGCGTCTCCTCCCTCTCCGCCTCGATTCGTCCTAGGGCACCCTGCCACCCTGTCCTGCCTCCCGTTTCGTGATGTTCTCTCTTCTCAACCTCCTCCCCTTCATTTTGCCACAACACCTTACCTTTGAGCTCTTCCCTTTCAATTGATTGATAAGTGATTCCGGGCGCGACAACGGCTACGGTCATTAGTTTCGTAAGTGTAGTGCATGTTTTCCTTGGGTGGTGACAATGATCTTCTCCCGTTGGATGGTGAGTTTGGGCGCCGACCCATCTGTCGCGTAGCGTGGTTTTCCCAACCCCGTATCTTCCACCAGCGAGGCACACGCCAGCCAGAACAAGCTCTTAGCCCCCGACTGGTCTCCCGGCGTTTGTGGCAGTCTAGTGCATGTAAGTGTAAGTATGAGGAAGTAACGAGTGAAAAAAGGTCAAGGAAGGAAGGAAAAATGGGGCGCATTACGTAACCGTTTGTTAGGGTATTGCTCCGGCATTCATTTGGCATTAATCAGAGGGACCACGGAAAGCTAACAGAGCACAGCCGGACTCTAGAATTCTCTAACAGATGGAGACTCAATTCGAGCTAGCTGACAAGCTGGTGTCAAAAATTCAGCAACCGATCGGACTCGAACGTAACACCTCCCGATTAGAGGCACTGCAGTGACATTAGTTGATGCCATGAACCACCTCTCCTGCTCCTCTTACCTTTCAAACCTTTCTATATACCCTCCTCCCACGCACAACCAGTCTCTCCTCACCGCTCCGCGCTTCCATCCAAGCCGCCAAAACCCACGGAGTTGTCAGTAGGATTCCCACCCACAGCTTGTGAGTGCTTCCGTTCTACAGGCGCGCGATGCCACACCGCGTACTAGACGGGCGGGGCGGCGCGTGGCGGGGCAGGGCGGGGCGGGGCGGTTCGCGAGGCCTAACTCCCGCGACGTAAACTTCAGTCGAACTTAATGGTATGAGAGGGTTTAGATTCGGAGAACAGCGTCGAAGGCGAAGAGGTCTGGAAGTCGCCGGCACGGCTTCTTGGGCCTGCGCCGCCGCCCTCCTCCCCCGCACAGCATCGGCTTACGCGGTTAGCGACATGGAGATAGCAGGTCGCGAGCGCACGATTCCGAAGATAGTTTGGCGCGAAAGTTTGCAGACAGTTATGTTTAACGTTACTTGAATTTGCGTTAGTTGTTGGCTTTGTTCGCATAATAACGAGAAGGAAATCGGAAAGAAAGTTTATGGTTGATTTAAATGTTTTTCATACTGCTGTACTAGATAATCAAATTAAGACAACCAAAGAGAGGAAAGAAATACTACACTTAACAGTCGGCGTCTGTTATAGCTTTTAAAGTCATTAGGCCGATAGATAACAAATAGCAGACGCAGTTGAAGTTTGTAATCCAAGGCGATAGCCGAGATATATAACCAACCATGTATGTTATTCGTGTTATCGGCCGTGGGATGTTTAATACTTTTTGTAACATCATATTGTTATAAGAAAAATAATATAAATAAGAAATATATTTCCTTTGAGTATGTTAGAGTGTAACGCTATCCGCCATTTCATTTCGATTCGATTGATGCGTGGGACACATGTTTTCACACACATTTAAACAGTTGTATAAACAGAATATCAAGACAATATTTCAGGAATTTCAAATGGTGCAAATTTTGACTTGTTAACCTTGAAAACTAAGATAAAGTGTGAGAAGGAATACCACGATTTTGACCGTTGACATCAATGTAAGAATATTGACAAAGTAAATTATACAGTTATGCTGGCGAGTGACAGAGAAAGATCTGAGACATACTCTCCCACACCGTTGTAGTCAAAATTCCCAATATTGACACTATAGTTAATAGTTAACGAAAATGTTGACTTATTCCACATTTTTCATTTTTACGGTCCAGTTAAGAAACGTATTTATTTATTTATTTATTTATTTATTTATTTATTTATTTATTTATTTATTTATTTATTTATTTATTTATTTATTTATTTATTTATTTATTTATTTATTTATTTATTTATTTATTTATTTATTTATTTATTTATTTATTTATGTCAAAAACAGTTAAAAACTTGATGTTGTTAGTAACATCCAAATTCATTTTACAGATTCGGAAGCAGTGCTAGTCGGAAACGGCGGCGACCTGCTCTTGTTGAAACAACGTGAAGGCTGGAAGTCTTCTTCTAAAGCAGAAACATATTTGAACAATTGGTATTGAAAATAATTAAAATTTCTAAGTAATTATTCAGCAGTCAGCACCGACGAGGTTGTACTCGTATCAACATCAAAAGAGACAAGTACACTGACATCCGCACCATTGATAGTTTTGTGAAGGGCTGGAAATTAGGAATAATAATAATAATAATAATAACAATAACAATAATAATAATAATAATAATAATAATAATAATAATTGATCATTTAATATTCATGTTAACAACAATGAAAAATTATAAGTTAAAAAAATAAAAATAGTTTAAATTAAATGTTGAAGATTACTTTTGTGTGTGTTATTTGTTTTTGTATCTTCCTTATGTTGTTTGCTATTTGTTTTCGAAGTTTAATAGATAATTAGATAGTTTGAAATAAAATAGTTCCTTAAAGACCAGTGGCTTGTAATTCCTTATCATTAAGATTACCTTCCCATTTCTCTGTTGAATTGCGCTATGCAGATATATTAATAGGACGTTACTATAATCTAATGCAGATATATTATATTAAGCTTTTATTAATTGAATTTACCTTTAACCCCACGTTTACTGCGTGGATACAATAGGAACCAAATATTTATTTTTTAAGTAACTGATAGATTTAAAATATAATATGGGAAGTTCGTGTATTTGTCTGTCAAGCTTTTATTAGTATTTAGAATACACTTCGATGGTTATTATGTATTTTATATTTTAAGTATTTCAAAATGTCAGTGAGCCATTTTGTTCCCTCTTAGTAACTGTTGATTCTAATTATTATTTCAAACTATTAAATCTTGATTGTTGGCAAGTTTGTGTCATGACATTTAAAACACGTTTATTTCTATTCAAATTAAATGGACTGTGAACTACCCTTAGATAAGGCTACAGAGTTATAAACTGGATTTTTATAAAGTAAGAAATAAAGAAATTAAAATCATGTTACATGAGTAACTGAATAGGTAGTCAGATATCAGAATTTATATTTTTAATTAAAATGAAAATAGCTTTCATTAATAGCAAATAGAAATCATCACATTCACAATCCATGTAATCATAATCTTATATTAATAAAAATATGAAACAATAGGTATTTATTTTAAAAAAAATCAGTGTGTTCAAAATGTACCTAGCTAGTAAAACTGCAAAAATATGTATCTTATGAACGAAGGGATAATGTTCGATTTAATGACATCTGTTCTATAACGTTAGTTGGGACTAACAATATAATTAAACAGGTTCAGAATGAGAATGAGAACGAAGTTGACGCTGAGTGTTGAAGCAGGGAGCTTTTGTATATGTTGAAGATGGTTATGATTATGTTTCGGTTGATCATGCGACAAGACTTTTAATACTTATTAACAAATATCAGAGTACTCAATGGAAAATAAGACGCAGTGGATAGAGATCTTTAATTGAGAGTTAGTTCAAAGAATCTTCTTTTAATTCTTTTTGGACTTCTCTTCCCTTGAATGTACTGCGGAACATTTTGCTCCTAAATTATACTATTGTACGTATTTCTGTCCATTCTATTTATTTTTCTAATGAAGTTAATTTTGTTAGAATTAATAACAGTGTTTCAAGTGATATCATAAAAATAATAAATATAAAAACAATAGTGTCTGTATAACGACTTATCATTCTCAGTAGAAATATTAAATACACAAATTCGGCAATGAACTCCATTCTTTTCATTGATGACATTCGAATTAATCTTTTACGCAAATATAGAAGCCTTCTTATATGGAAATATGTGTCTACAAATATGCACGGGATATGAATTCTACACGTTTCGGAAACTTCAACATCAGTAGTAAAAAATAACTAAGGTACAAAAGGCTGTTTGAGAAAAACGTGACTGCACTTCTCTTTGAGTTGTATATAATGAGGTGAATTCCAAGTTTGTATTCGAATGGACGTAGAAAAAAAAACAATAAAAAAATTAACTTTGTCTCTCTAAGGAACTAATACCATCGAACTATTTATATAAAAATTAAACTATTCGTAAAAACATAATGCGGATTTTAAAAATTATACTTATTATTATCATGTTGGGTTATTAATAAGGTGAGAACTATTATATGAGCTAATTCTCATTACAAAATATGGATTGCCGATATTATGTTTTTCCAAACTTTGATGGAATTTCTCGTTCAACTTTGACGAACTCTGAGTTTTCATCCGCTGCATAACTACCAACCCACAGGAATAATGGACGCCTTGAAGTCCATCAACCTAAGGCTAAGACCGCAGAAAACTCGGCGAGCGAAAAGGTCAAGAGAAATCGTAGGCCCGTTCGCGTGATGGAATTCTGAAGCACATCACCCCCGCTCCCCCGCCCCCACCGCAGCAGCCTTCGACATCCAGCTTTTCCGTCGCAAGGAGTACCACTACCCCGGAATGGCATCGTCTCTTATTCAGAATCAGGTCCATCGTTCTAATATCTTTCCTTCTTTACGCGTACTTTATTGATGTGGGAAAAATAAGCTTGGAGAGCTTATTTATTCAACTCCTGGTGTGACCAAACCCTAAAAAAGTACTTTCTACACTCACAATTGAGAGTTCTGCACATATCTTTCTGAAAAAGGCATTTGGTATAATCTAATCCAAGTGGATCTAACCTAACTTTAGGTTTCACAAAATATCAGATTGTTATGTTCACACACACACAAACACACACGCACGCTCTAACACACACACATGCACACTCGGTTATTCCTCACGTTACTGCCAGATACAAATCTACTTCGTGAAACGTAAAGGAATAAAGTAAACGAATACATCCTGTTGATTTTATAATCTACCATTGCCAGAGAAGTAAACAACCACGCTCGCTAAATAAACTACCTCTGTCACAATCATTTCTATCGCCAGTCGCTCACAAGAGACATTCCGTCGGCTATCGTTCTCCCCATCGCTGTCACACGCGCCATCCCGCCCCCGCCAGTAATAGTCATAACCGGGGCCGCATCTCCGCCAGCGCCGTGTTCATCGCAGTGATTCGCCGCCAGCCACCGCCAGCAGCAGCAGCTCTCCTCTCTCTCGCAAAGGGCTATTCGCCTCAGAACGCGGTCGCATTGTGTGCGCGTGACACGACAACTCAATCACACGCGAGGGCCCTCCGCCCCAGATATACGGCGCGCAACTTGTTCGCGGGCGCTGCAATCTACGGCGCCGCCGCGACTGGCGCGCCATCAAACGGCTGTAAATCCAATTAGGAGCGCCGACGGCAGCGCCACCACCATCCGCGCGTCCGCCACTCCCCTCTCCGCCCCCCGCCCCGCGAGTGGCGACCGTTGGATGTCTGCGCCTCGCCGTCATTAATTCCCGCCATCTTCCCGCCGCCGCCGCCGCCGCCCGCATCGCCTCCGCCGTGCCGCGCCACGCACCCGCTTTCGCCTCCCTTCTCCTCGCGCGCAGAAGAATCTCCAGTTAATGGCTCAAGACTGACTCGCTCACTCCCGCTAACCAGCCGGCGGTCTCTTTCGTTATAATTTACCAAGATTTATCGCCGCCATGCTGCCGAGCTTCCGTAGTGCGCGCGACGGCCGCGGGGCGCGCTGCCGTCGGCGCCAAGGCGGCTGCCGGGCGACGCCGAAGGAAATTGCTGCCCGGGCCTAAAATATCGCCCGCCCCCGTTTTTTTGCCCCCGACTCGGTCTCTCTCCCTCTGGGCGGGACGGTCTCGCGGCGGACCGAGAAGGGGAGGGGCGACAGGACGCGACGAAGAGGGCGCTGCGGAGATAGACGTTGAGCGTAAAACGAATGAGAGGAGCGTCGTGTTTCCATAGAGCCGAGCTTCCTCCGGAGCATCTCTCCCTCTCCGTGCCTCACCGCGCTCTGCCTCGCCTGCACCTCCGAGTTAGACCGTGCTTCGCCTGGTTTCGGCCTTCAGCCCCAGGTTCACTCCGCTCCGCCCCTCCCTCACGTATCGCCCCGCCCAGTCCATCACTCCCAGCTCCGACCCGCCACGCCCCGCTCCTTCCATCTCACCCAGCTCTACCCCACCCCGGTCCGCCCTTCGGCACAAGTCTCGCTCTGCCCCGCCCATCACTCCCAGGTTCACTCCGACCCGCTCACCACCCCCAGCTCTACCCCACCCCGTTCCTGTTTCATCCCGGTGCATCCCACACCTCACCGGCACGGCACACTCCTCATTCCCAGCTCCGTTCCCCCCGATCAGCCTCGCTCCTCCCCTTTCCTCCCCACCCGCTCCGCCCCGCCACGCCCCGCGCTACTCACCTCCCCCAGATCCACACCACTACGCCCATTACCTGGCTTCAGTCTCCCCTATCCCACCGTTCCACCTCGCTCCTCTTCATTAGCCACTGTTATATCCCATTGCACCCCCTACTCCTCCCCGCCCTTCGACAACCATCCGCTTAACCCCAGAGCCGCTCCTCCCCGCTCCGCCCCTTTCCTCGCCACCCGCTCTGCCTAGCTCCGTCCCACTCCGCTCCGTTCCGCTCAAGTCCGCCTAGCTCCTCTCCATCACACCTTGCCCCGCCCCAGCAGCCGCGACGACGGCGCCGCGAAACGCTAATGAAAGAAAGCTTGTAGCTCCCCGCTTTATCACAGAGCGGATATGAACATCGCGGCGGACGGCTATAGGTTATACCTCCCGCTCGCCGCGCCCCGCGCTTCTTCCCGCCCCTCGGGGACGAACCGTCTCCACGAGCTGCTCCTCCCCGCCCCGCTCCGCCCCGCCCAGACCCGCCCCGCGCCGCGCCGGCGAGAGACGGAAATTTGGTTACATCGGAATTAATGTAAGAATCTGCTGCTCCAAGTCGCTTACGAAACTCGATGCCCGCGCTTAATTGTATCGCTCGGGAATCGCTTAGTTACGCGGACCGGTCCCGGGGAAGTTTCGTCTTCCGCTGCTGCCGAATCTCGCGTTTCACAAACTCGCAATAAAAACATCGCGAGCGCGCAAGGTTTCCTTGGGCCGAGTTGTAAACTTCGTCGAGCTACAAAACAACTTGCTTGTCCGTCAACGGGAGCTACACGGACTTCATAATTGCACCTGCCCGCGCCGGGAAATCGAGCATGCAGAGTCGGGACGTGGGGATACGGTGCGTGGTCTCGTTTTGATTCATGTGCTTAACGTGCTTATCAAGATAGTCTTGATGCACAATATTGAAGATACAATGTACCCGCTGGACCGATTACTACAAGAAATTGTGTAGAAACAACTATTTGTGTAATAGTGAATTAGAAAGTCTGGGTTTTATGTGGTGGTTAAATTGAATAAAATCAATTGGAGACATAAATCAATATGGACAAAAATTACTTGAATTTAGGACTAGAAATTTGAATGAGAACGTTTAGGTATTCTCTTGACAATATAGTTTTATGCGCTTTAGTGAATAATTTTAATTTCATTCAAGTGTTTGAAAGTAGTTTAAAAGATAAATCGAGATACAATTTTTAAGATATTTTCTTTAAGTACACACATAGAAGTGTAGTTGACAACGTTTACTTTATCACATCGGATCACAGATGAAACCGTGTTGTATTGTGGTGGCTTTACTAAAGCAAAAACGCTTTCTTATTTTTCCTGCCACATCTGCATAAGTACCTTTAATAACATTCTCTTTCAATTTTCATTCGTATTATTATTTTTCTCTTGATTGTGTTCATCATACTAACTTCCCTATCTACTAAAACTCTATAATTAAGTTGGTTGTTAGTGATTTCGGGCACGTCATCTAGTGAGGTCATTGGTCCCGTAAGAGTACTGCATCTACTACTTCCTCCTAGGAAGGTGGATGTGATATTTCCCCGCTGGATGGTGAGATCCGGCGCCGACCTATCGTCAGCTAGAGGGGTTTCCTCCACCCAGAGGGGTACCTCCTACCAGTTGGGCACCGCCCCAGGCGCGACAAGCTCTAGGATCTCGACGGGTCTCCTAGCATGTGTGGTAGTGTAGTGCATGTTAGTGTAAGTGTGTGAAGGGGTGTGGATAGGACAAGGATGAGGAAGGAAAGATAGCGTGCGGTCTGTGGCAGATTTGTTAGCGTACTGCTTCGGCATTCGCCTGGTGTTGATTGGAGAAATCACGGAAAACTATCTATCAGAGCAGCCGAGCGCTAGAATTCTCCTCCAGACCGTGACTGATTTCGACCTACCTGATAAGCTATTGTCAAAAAATCTTGCCACTGTCGGGACTCGAACATAGGACCTCCCGGACAGAGGCACAGCTGTGACATCAGTTCGTGGACTAACCCACCTCTCCCGATATGTATAATATTGAACACTAAAATATAAACTATTGTGGTAACGTTCGTATGATTTCATATATTTGAAAATTATAATCAAAACTCTTAGAAACAGTAGGAATCAGCCAAGCAATATTTCAACCAAGTCATTCAACAGCAATAAACATTTGAACTCAAGTCATTAAATGTATACCAAGTCAATTTGAATTACATTCCTTTATAAATTATAAAAAAGTACCAACATACGTCACTGAAAATAAATAATTGATAGTGTCGGAAAATTGCCTATCTGTGACATCATTTTTGATTATGAGAGTCTAAATACGAGTAATTTCAATGAAAACATTTTACCTATTTTTTCATTACTTTGTTTTGACACAATCACTCTGATTACTTTCCTTTAGGATATCTCTGGTTAAAGATAATATTATAAATCTAGGAAAATCTTATATTATATTTCGAATTTAGAAAAAGGTTAACTCTACATAAATAAAGAAAAAATAAACAATAAACTTACAAGATGTTAGATGGAAGTAAATAGCGATGCATATACCCAATTTTCTAATGCTTCTTTGAAACCTTTTGTGGTAGTATCGAGGGACTATTATGATACTACTTTGAGAGAGTTTGAGTAATATCTGTGGAGGTGTACTTTGAAAGGCAAGGAATACTGACAGCTAAGGAATACATGAACATGTAAACCTCCACTTCATTTCCATTTGTAGGCCAAACTTTTCAGAAGTAACGAATCTCGCCATCGTCTGCCAGCGACGCGAACGGTGCAGAGTCCTCATCGAAACAGAAAGGAAGGACGTCGCTAGCGGCGCGAGTTATGAGCAATCGACGGCGCGGCATGGGGCGACGGAAGCTTCCTGCGTCCACGAGAGACGCCGTCCACACGGATCGATGGCTCCTTATCTCCGCTTCCTTTGGCGACGCTCGCTGCCTGCTTGACGGTTCGACACTGACGGCGCCGGAGACACAGCCGTCACCGGCACTCCAACTTTCCTCGAGCGCCGGGCCCCTTGTTAACGTGGCTTGACGCAACACCCAGTACTTTACTGTTTTGCGGGCAAGCATCCCCTATCGTATTGTAGGCGAATTACATAACGCAGCAGTGGTTTGAAGCCAGAACCTTTGTAACGAAGTGGAGTCTTACGGTCTTTAAAGTAGATTATTACTTTAAACTTGCATTATTTTCGTGCGCAGAAGTTAGTGTACTGAACAGTTTAACAGTTTTATAGCATCAGAATAACGAAGAAATTTATTAATACGTACTCATAAGCATTTGAATGCTAGACAAGGAGAAAGATCAAAGAAACGTAAATATGGGCGACCATTGCAACTAATCACACGTCTAATGCATTCATATGATGCGGCGGCTGCCACAAGATTAGGATGTCCACAGCGGCGGGAGAGGGAATACAGTTTTACCAGACATTTCTCTGAGATACATTATCTAGAAGTTGTGAAAATATGAATTTTCATGAGTTTTTATTCGTGTATTGTGGTTGAGTTATGAGTAGTACTGTAACTTTGTGGAAATAACTGTTTATCTACAATTTTTAATTAACAATTTTCAACAATAATTGACAATAATTAATAATTTAATTTTTAATTAAACTAAACTAGATTCGAAAAATGGGAACTTGAAACAATTTTCACCATCATATAAAAATTAGGAAAGAAATTCCATGAACAAATTTGTACGTTATCCTTAAAGTATAAACACAATAGTAGAGAAGTGAGAGGTAGAAAATAAATTGGCTAATTGCTTAAACTTCTACTTTGTACTTACTTTTCTACAACAAGTAGATTTTGTTCACATTAAAATCAACTTCCAAATGTAATTTATGCTTCTTCCTGGCTACGTTGCTTTGATGTATTTCAGTTATACACGTAGTCGCGAAGACGCTTGTACCTAATAACGAGTAACGAAGATTAATTGATCGCAGCGTCCCAATTGTCGTTAACGTCTTTAATATCAGTCTGCATTTTTAATGAAGTGTCTCTAGGAGCCAAAGTTAATTCCGGAAATTAAATTTTCAAGAAAAGACATACAGCTTCCTAAATCATCACAAATCAAATAGCTATTTGTCAGTATTGAAGATGAGGAGGATAAAGAGAAGCAATGGGTTAGTTTGGCACGAATAAAGAAACCTTAAGTAAAAACAAATGAAAGCTAAAGGAAGTTGGGAGAGGTAATAACAACGAACTGCAAAGAAAATCGATGTAAATGAGCCAGATCAAGGCGAATGATGAGAAGAGAACGATATTAAGCAGAACAGATGTAAGGGATATCAGAAGAATAATGAAAGGAATAATTATCTCAGAGCTAAAACGACGGGGATTGGGAAATAAATAATGAACAAGAAAGAAGTAAATGGAAACAATGCTAAAGAAATAGAGCAAAGCGAAAGATGAGAGAAGAACTAGATTGAGCAATACATATGAGAGAGTTATCAGAAGAATAATGAGAGAAACGATTATCTCCGAGCTAAAAGACTGGGAACAAAATACACAACGGACGAAAAAGATTCTCGGCCCTCATGAATAATCGGTTCGCGTTGCTTTTAAGCATTTCCGCAAAGCTCTCACGTGCACCGGACGCGTCTAAAGCAAGCACGGGGATTCCCCTACGGCAAAGCTTCGAGATGAGGGGGGAGGGAGAGGGTGAGTACTCGGCGGCACTCCCGGGGCCTCTCGCTCTAGGTTCTCATCTAATTTTAATTAAAAGCAATTCAAACGGGAAGCTTAGCGCCGTTTGCCTACGCCATCTACTCTTACCAAGAGGGGATACGCCCCTCTTGTCCCTACTCAAACACTGCGCTAGGGCGGAATGGCCGAACCAAGGCATGAGGAGTATTTGAAGGTACACTCAAATGAGTCTTGATACTCTTCATGTGTTTTCAGTGGAATTAGAAAATTCCAAAATTATGGGTTTTCGTATTTATAATTTGATTGGTCATTAATGATTTGAAACTTTAAATCGTAGTACTTATATTTGAAATATATATAATCAGCATATACATGTTTTGAATAAATATATTTCAAATTATTTTAGATGCTATCGAACAAATATCCAACCTTTTCCAGCTTCGAAACTGTTAGTTACTCACTGCAAACTGTATTTTATTACTCATTGCAAACCATATTTTAAAAACACCACTATCCCTTCAAACATGCACACGATTGTCTTAATTCATTAAGTCAGGTATTACGTTCTGTTGTGCAGGATTTAATGCATGATATACGTGTATATAATATGGTTTGCAGTGAGTAATTAAACACTTTATAGAGATATAATTTCTGTTAGTTATAAATTTAAATGTTTAAGAACTGGGTCCTAATTGGTAACATTTTGAATATCTGTATACCATCAGATAATTTGTATCTGAAAGGTCGTACTAAAACGTTAATAAAACTATATAGTGAAGGCAAGTAGAATTAGACTTTTATATACTGACGTGCATTCACAACCAAACAGGATATTTGTTTTTCGTACAATACAGGCCAAATTTTCATCCCTTCATTCTCTCTTTGATGTTCTTAACGGGTAAGGGATATTACGACTCGCTTTCATATATCGGTTTATTTATTCACGATACGTCGGCAGGGAAGAGAAACAGATAAGAGGATTAAGGGAAAAAATATTTTATAAAACACCTCCGTATCTCTAAATGAAATCAGAATTCCCCAGATCGAGGGAATCGTCAAACCCTGGGATTCAGCAGTGGGGCGTCACGTGCATTCGAGGGACAGTGGCCGATGCGCACACAAGAGCGCGCTGTGAATCAATAAAACATCAGAGATCGCGGAGCGGGGGATTCCAACAGCCGTGCAGGAAGGAGGAAGGGGGGAAGCGCGGGACGTGAAGCTTTAGGAACTGCAAGGCGGAAGCAGTCGCTGTGAAAGGAGGCGAGGAAGGATGAGAATGGCGCGGGGGAAGCGTGGAAGGTCGCTGCGGCAGGAGAGGCTCATATGAATAGGAGGGAGTGGGGGTGGATGAAGTAATGATTAGGGCGAATGAAGCGAAGAGGTACCAAAATCAGTACACTGGGGTGGTGGTTGAAAGAGAGGAGGAAAGAGAAGAGTGCAGAAAGGAAAGAGGCGAGCAGGAAGGAAAGAAAGATGTAGAGGAGAGAAAGAGAAAGAGAGAGAGACAGAGAGAGAGACAGAGAGAGAGACAGAGAGAGACAGAGAGAGAGAGAGAGAGAGAGAGAGAGAGAGAGAGAGAGAGAGAGAAGCAAAATGTGGTATTTTGAAAAGCGTGGGATTGCAAGCGATGGTGATGTGTGTGCCACATGAGGATACAGAGTAAATGCGAGAAAAGTAAATTGTAAGAGTAAAGAATAGAGGCAAAGGAATGAAAGAGATGAAAGCGGAAGTCAAGGAATGGTGATGATTGAAGTGAACATATCGAGCGTAGAGGAAAATAAATTTTTGGATGAAAATGATGTCAGAGAAGACGACGAACAGTGATCAAGATGGCGGTATGGGACCTTCACAGAAATTCTGGAAGTGGAAGCAATGGTGGGCCAGCCTAAGATGAATCAAGAAGAAAACGAATACGATTGTAAGGTGAAAATGGACGATGATTTCAACAATGGAGACGGGGAAGGATGAGTTATTGAGAAGGTTCGGAAGGAGCAGAGTGAGAGACGAGGTAATGAGTTAAAAGGTAAATGTCAGAAACAGAAATGGCTGATCACAGAAGCTAAGAGGAAGGTGATGACAAGGAGGAGGTGTGCGGAGGGCGCGAGTGCGAGTGCGAGTGCGAGTGCAAGTGCTAGTGTTGGGCTAGTGCGAGGGAGAGGGCGAGGGCGAGGGCGAGGGCGAGGGCGAGGGCGAGGGCGAGAGCAAGCGCGAAGGAGACTGCAAGGGTGATGGTGGGGGCATGGGCGAGGACGGGGGCGGAGTTGGGAAGAGGCGGCAACAAAGCACGAGGGGAGGAAAGAGTGGAGATAAGAGCTCAGAGGATGAAAATGCTAGTGAAGTTGATAAGTGATGTGGGTTACACGAGCGAAGGAGAGCAGGAAGAGTTAAAGACGGAAGCAATGGAGGTGGATTTGGAAGTGGGGGTGATGGCAGAGGCGATGGCGCATACAAAGCTGGAGAAGGATGTTTCAGCTCGGTGCGAGTCGAATGGAGAAGGGAGGGCGGAGAGGAGAGGAGAAGAGGGGGCAGGGAGGAGAGGAGAAGAGGGGGAAGGGGCTTAGGGCGCGACGGAGATAAACTGAGAGTGGAGGAGGATTCGAACGGAAGGAAAGAAGGGGATTGAAGCTGAGGCGGGTCGCTCAAAGAGTTCTAAAATGGAGGTAGGGGCTGAAGTAAAAATGGCAGCGAAGACGAAATCAGAAGTTTGGGCGTTTAAGAAGGCGGGGCGGAGGCGGTGATAGTGATGGGGATGGTGGTTTTGGTGGTGAGGTTAGTGGTAGTGCCTATCGCAAAGTTGGACGTGGTGACATGGCGGAGATGGAGGAGTAGGAGGGAGAACGCAGTTGGGAGGAGATGGGACGCAGCGGTGCTGATTGCTGTGACGGAGGTGGAGGAGGCGTTGGGGAAGTCGGTGTCTGTGCCAATGGCGGTGGTGACCGTGGGTGACAGTGGGGGTGGCGAGATGGTGGCAGATGTGGTGACGGATAGGATGACGAGGGAAGAAGAAGAGCAGAAGTAGGGTAGCAGTTGGAAGGAGACGGGACAGTGCTGTACTGGTTGCTGTGATGGATGTGGTGGCGGTGGCGAGTGCGAGTGCGGAGCGGCGCTGACAGTAGCAGTGGCGGCGGCGGTGGTTTTGGGAGAGATGGTGGTTGCGGATGTGGTAACGGAGGTGATGCCGGAAATGGAGGCGGATCTAGAGTGGAGATAGCGGAGGGGAGTGTACGCGGCGGCGTGGGCGCAACCGATGGTGGGAGAGCATTCGCGCCTGGGGGCGTGGATTGAAGCGGTTACGCGAGGGGACGCAGACCGGCGTGGCCGTACAACCGTGCGCAGAGGCGGAAGTGGAGACGTGGAGCAGGTGAAGGCGATGGGGAGGTCGGAGGGGGTCGGAGGAGATCCTTCCGGTACGCGCCGCGGGCGCCGTGGAAACGAAAGTTGGCTGCCTTCCGGCGTCCGCCGAAGTTTTCGGCTGCGATATTTGTCCGCGCGCAGCCTCCGACCCCCGAACCAGCGCCTCGCCCAGACACGCTGCTCCGGAGAAGCGCAGCTCCATGGATTGAATATCGATTCTGACCACTCGCAAGGATTCCACTTCATGGGGGAGAGATTCTGAAAAGAAGGTACAGGACACCTTCGTAAATAGTTATACACGTAACTTGTACAGAAAGTGAGTCTTACGCATACGAATAAAATGTTGCAGAAATGGAGTGGAACAGAAGAGTCCCACTCTTTGAAATGCACTTTCTTACGAGCTACTTCTAAAGTAGGTAGCTCAAATTCATGGAAACGTACGACTATATAATCTTGAGTTCGTTCTTAATTTTCGAGATGGCGGTGATGTTGATTCATGCCGCTTGTTTTTTACTTTGCAGTACTCAACTGTTTCGTAAGGCGTTTTTTTTGCAGTACGCGTAGGGTAAAGTTATATTTGCCGATCAATAAACACATGTATGCAAGTACTAGTTTCCCAGCATGCGTTCTGAACAACTCATTTATAATCAACGTGAAGAGAGGAATTATAGTAACTGGCCAATATGTTCGGATTAATATAATAAAATATCTAAACATTTTGCTGAAAACGAATCGATACTGCTTACGTTCGTTGTACTGTTGTTCCAAAATATCTAGAAATTATTAAAACATCTAGGTGATTATTAAGAATGTTGATGAAAGACACAATAAAGAAAATATGTGGTTTTCGGATATTGAAAGCCAAAATTCGCGAACATTTTGAATTGACTGAAATGGGTGAACAAACAACGAGAGTTCTTAATCGAATCACAGCACGAGACATTTCTGTCAATTTCTACAGCGACTCAAATTCAGAAGCTGAATTCCGTCTTAGTGGGTGTGCAAAGGTCTTTCCGAAACTACAGTGGGGCTTCATTACTCGTAAACGTGCAAAGTGACAGGTTAAGTCATAAGGTATAGTTCGAAAATACTGAAATACACCTTGAACGGACATCCGTGCATCTGAAGACGAAAGTAATGTACATTCATTAGCCATATTTAGGGAACATGATATTTATTTTTACGCCTGAATAGATTTCAGGCTTAATATATATGTAAGAAGGCATTCAGTTTCGTATACGTTGCGTTCATCTTCAGTACATAGTAGTTGTGGAATGAGGGGCATGTGAGTGGCCTTTTTATATTTATTATTTAGGAGTAGTATTGATGACAACAAATTCTCACAATTGCATTGAAAATATTGAAAGGAATATCAAGAACGCCATATTCATTAATAATCCAATTAAATATTAGAAGAAAAATAATTAAAAGAAAACTAAATAAATGACTCATGTAAGATCGGAATACCCTATAAACAATTTTATGGTTAAGCTGGCGGAACCCGGCAAAAGTTGATCTGTCCTTCATCTCCCTATTTCTCCTTCCCTCTCCCCTTCTCTCTCTCCAACTCTTTCTCTCTCTTCAACTCTTTCTCTCTCCATCCCTCTCTCCCTGTCTCTCTGTCTTCGTCTCTACCTCTCTCTCAGTCACTCTCTTCTTTTCTCCGCCTCTCTCTCTGTCCCTGTCTCAATACGTCTGACTTTGTCTCTGTGTGTGTCTTCCTTTGTCTCTCTCATACACATTTAAATGCAGATTTTGCACGTCTCTGAGCAGGTGAAGTAATATCAAGAGCGCCGGTGCAGCAAAAATCTAATGGAATATTCAAGATCTCATCCTGTACATTACAATTGAGAAACATTTCTTTGAGGTTTTTGACCACAAAATTTTAGTTTTTAATGTCCTAGAACGCTTCTATTCGGAGTTCTTTCACGATACAGAGTCAAAAATCTTCCCGAGTGTTGAGGGTTGCATTTGACGTGTACATTTAGTTTTGTTCTTTGTTCTTTTTTTCGTGAATTTTTAATACATTCAATTTTGGTGTTATTCCAATTGTCAGTTGCGATAACAATGAAAGTATCACAACAATTGTTTTTACATTTTTTTACAATTTATTTCTAGCCTGCAAATATTTACATCTCTAGTAACTTTTTTCCTGTGGGAATTGGAATTCTGTACAATGTGAACGATGTGTGCGAGGCAGAACACGTGTTACCCATAGTGGGTCGAGACTTGTCGGTCTCAGATATGCGTCAGAAGGGCTGTCTCCCCGAACAGCAGAAACGTATTTCGCTCAGAATTACACTCACGAACTATCAAATACTATCTATTATTTTTTCCTTTTAATCGAAAATAGAGAGTTTAAAAAGGCGAAGTCACCCTTAACTGGGATTGCTAGATATGCTATGTATGTATTCTATTATCACATTCCTACAAAACCTAAAATAGTTATGTTTATAAATAAAAATTGTTTAATGATCTTAATAAATATTCTAATTTTATTGGAAGAATGTGGTGAATTCATGAGTGAAAATGTACGAAGGGCGCTTCAGCGGTTCAACAGGGTAATTTCATGAATTCAACAGGTAAGAGCCACTCTTTGAATTCTTTTCTAAGAGTTTTGATGTCTCCAAATTGTGATAACAACATCATACTTTATCAATAAAATAATGTACATAACGGTATTCAGTTTTGTCAGAAGTTAGTTTTTTTCATACGACATTATTGTCGACATTACGACTATACGATATTATTGTCGGATACGACCTTCATAACTGAGTGGAACCAGAAGAAATTAAAGGGCTTGACAAGTGGCTTGCTGTGACAAAGATACATCACGCCAGCCACCGCAAGCCTCCCGCAATACGTACATATTAATATCTCGATTTTGGTCAAAGTTTGTATGAGTTTCTTAAAACGAGGATTATAGTTACGCTTTCTCCAACATTGTGACATTAACATTTAAGAACATCGGGAGGTTTGCATTGAGAGATGCACTCTATTGTGTTCTTACTCAAATTGTTTCAATTGTTACTAAAGATGTGCCACGAAGTAAAATACATTGAATGCTATGTTTTCCCTCAAGGCGTAGGATTACGTGTTCGCTATCACACCTCAGAGTGCGGTTTATTGGCTTGGCAAAGGGAAATCGATTGGAGGCGATTGGCGCTCAGTTACAGTGGCTGTGAGTCACTTTTCCGACCGCAACAGTTTTGCGAAGTACGACTTTCACTGGAGGAGACAGTTTGACGTTAGACCTGGGGGAAATGAAAGACCGCGAATTATTATTGCTGAATATAATCTCCTCTCTTTCTCTTTCTCTCTGTCTGTCTGTCTGTCTGTCTGTCTGTCTGTCTCTCTCTCTCTCTCTCTCTCTCTCTCTCTCTCTCTAGTGTCTTCTGTGCACATAGAACAATCTAGATTAAGAAGCATTAACCGTCACTGATACCTATCGGACGGCGACAATAATTTGGAGGATTGGGACAGGGGTCATGTAAATGTGGCTACCTTTCCTTGCCGATGATTGTAGATGGGGAAAACTTGACAATTCTTTTTTGAGTGTTACCATCATTGAAAACCATAAAGGGATACTGTGTCTTTAAGCGGAATGTGTTACCTCGCGACCAATGATAGAAGCGAGTATCTTCCTGGAATTAAAGTATTTTTATAGGGCGGAATATTTCATTTCAATTTATTCCCATTTTTAGTCAATTACAAAATAAACTCGTGATGCTAAAACAACACGTACTTCATTGCCCTATTTTCACGCAAAATTAAGTAAAAAACGTAGTTTGTTACGACGTAAGTATATATTTTTGAAAGATTTTTTCTTAGCAATAGCTTTTTTAGCATCCTTATTTATCCACTTTTTCGTTACCAGGCCCTGTAATGAGAGTTTTTATGTGAAAAATTTGCCGTTTTTTCACGCAGCATATCATAACTGTTTCTGTAAGTGGTAGTACCAAGAAACCAAGAAAGTAAAAATATGTTAGTTTACGTCAGTACAAATAGTTTGTTATGTTGCCGCCAGGAGCGCGTCCTTAGCATCTACGAATATTTATATTATCTTTTATCTAGAGCACTGTCCTTAGCATCTACGAATATTTATATTATCTTTTATCTAGAGCACTGTCCTTAGCATCTACGAATATTTATATTATCTTTTATCCCCAGTAGGTGACAGAGAGGTGTTGAAGAAGCGTCCTTATCCTCAAGAATAAAATAAAATCCCCCCCTTTTATGTGAAATAGCTGAGTCCCGCCCTTGTGTCTTCAACCATGCGTAAGTAGCAATGGTGCTCATAGTGCATCAACTGTCACTGATACATATCGCGCGTTGACTCATTGATCGATTGAGAAGTTACAGCTGATGCTCCGACTCAGCTGAAGGGTGTAGAGGAGTCGCAGGTGGCAATACTATTTTTGGCGCATGGGCAGTAAAAGTGAGTCTGGTGCTTTTAATCGAAGCGTTTGTTTTCTAGGTAAGGATCTGTGCCAAGAACTGTTTGTGGGCAGAAAGAAAAGTAATACCTAATTACGACAAAAATATCGTAAGACTTATCTTATTACAATACGATTTTGAAAAACTATCAAACCAATATGATGTTACGACACTAATATCGTACAATGTTTTATTCACTTTGTAAAAATTCAAATGCACAATAATTTGTTTTTTTAATTTGACTACTCATCCTGCGAAATGTGTCATATTGATAGTGATAGAAGTAATTAAGAAGACGTGGTTTAGTTATAATATTACATGCATACGAAACTAATCATTGTTGCTAATAGTGGGTTATGGTTTGTTACAGACTTGTATCTTAATAACTGTTGATACGTTACCGATCTCAGTTTCGTCAAGATTGACTTTCGACAACCAAAGAGGATAAACGGTTGTTTCCTGCTCGCTTTCTCAAAACCTAGAAGAGTATTCGAAAGGTACTTACCGTGCGGTTGCCGAGGTTCTTGACGCGGCAGTTGAGGTAGGCCGTCTTGCCCACCAGCCCCGTGAGGTTGTTGGGCACCGACGTGTCGAAGTAGGGCCCCGTGCCGGGCGTGGGCAACTCCTGCAGGAACTCCGTGCGAAAGCGACGAGACCCTTCTGCGCCTGCGTAAAGCGAAACAAATACTTCGTGAGACACTGACGTACTCTCGACAGCTTAAAATTTAATGTCTTACGCGCTTGTCGATCGCGTGAAAACAATCATTTCAGTAGAAAAAATGCAACAAAATATGATCTATTTACACATGTTAAAATCAATTAAATACATGATATTCAGAAGGAAAGTAAAAATAAAATTGAAATAGATTTATTATAGTTTGTTATATTTAACGTCATGAGGCCGGTAACAGCGAATGCGAACCGGGTCTGTTATTTGTGTTAATGGCCGCGTGTCATGCGATACTTTTTAAAATACCATCTTTTTGTGAGAATAAAATAAACAATAAATATAATTTTATTGGGTAAAAACCAAATATATGTGACATTTTATAAATTCTGAGAAAAACGTGTTTATTTTAGGCTATGTTTCAGTGGCAATGTATTTTCGTGGTTTTGATGAACAATTGAAATGCAGTTGGTATAATTATGAAATAAAGCACCCCGAAATTACAGTGATATTGACTTAATTAAACAAATATTGCAGAATCTATAAAATGTCACTTATACCCTTCTGGATTTCACTCATTCATTTATTGGAATAAGTATACTCATACATCTTTAACTATAAATTATTTGATTCGATTGTTCTGAACGGATGGCGGACTGTAAAAACACTATCGCACGCTGACCCCTAAGAGTTGCTTTTCGTTTCTCTGTTTGGATGCATAAGTCAATATTTTCACACCTCAGTATACGAAAAAGTATCAATTCTGCGTAAGGAATCAGGATGATTGTTGTCTAGCAACCGTCGGAGAAACTATGTTCGACGATTTCTAAAGGCGGTGAGCCTTTGTCCACTGGAGTGGGAGTTTTGTAAGAAGTTTGAAGATGATCGAAACATCCGTGATACCTTTTGGAGGTGGACGTTTGATCTTAAAGAAACAAATAAGTCAAACTTGCACCTGATGCGTTTAGTTTAATATGTCTTATTGTACCGAGTGCTAGATTTGAGGAAAATAAAATTAATGGCGTAAATTAAAGAAGGTAAAAAGACCGCATGCAGGATGATAATTTTGTGACGGAAGGAACTGCTTTAGAATTTGTAAGTGAGAAACATACGCAAGGGTATTATATTATGAATTGTTAATATTCACGTGTCTGTTCTTGTTCATTCATGATTGTTCTTCTTGGCCCTTTAGTTTTTAACAGACCTTTTAACTATTGTGGTGTTGACATAATAACACTATGAATATGCATTTAGTATTAGATTTTTTATTGCAACAGTTTCAAAAAACCATTTGTTCTCATCATCAGGCTATAATAGAATAATATTTACATTGATACTGGATAATATCAGGTTAAGTACATTAAATATAATACAAAATAGACAATAATACAATACACACTAAACTAATAATTACACAATATAAGTAAATGGAGCATACCTTTTACAACTATCAATTAATCATAATATATTTCCGTAATGCTTCTTCAAATTTTTATACGGCCGCGGTACCAACGTATGGTAGCACGCCATATTTGTGTTTGTAGAAAATATATATAGGCATTATGTGGAATAGATAGAACTCTGTATTCCAGGCATGGAGCGTGCAGAAGGTGGTGGGGTAGGGGTATAAAATTCTACGACTATTGAAAAATTATTTTACATAATTTTTATACCAGTTAAAATTTATTAGACAAAACTTCACAGTTATTTAACTATCAAAATTATATGTACTTATTTCCTTGTTGTCTGGTGTATGTCGAAATCACATATCAGTTAATACTTATATTGGTTAAATTGTGGTTTCCACCAATAGAATGCTACCTTTCAATAATTGGAATATTGTTAGAGTTCGAGATACTTTCATTTCTGGATGTATACATTATTTAACTGGATGTAATAGTTAGAAATATTACCAGTATTCTAGCTTGTGGACGTCTTCGCTCTTGGCAAGCTTTCAATATAACTTTTTGGTTTTGAAGCAATTTCATTTGAAATGATAACTAACCATTCATTCAAATATGTTTATTTAGATACCAACTATACAGATATTTCATTATCTTTTACGCATAATAGTGAATTGAATCTTCATGTTTTAACTTCAATAATTAAAAAAATAATGAACTAGCAAATCCAAAAAGTTATGTACGCACCACTGATGTGACTTTATATTTCTGCCCCGCGGGTCAGAGACTTTCAGGTTTGAATTATTGCAACTTTCAAAAAAGTAGAGGATTCAACAAAAATGAGACCTGTGCCATTGGCACAAAAGTTCTTCATACTATCTATCATTCAACAAAATTTAATCAAAAACGTTGGAGCTATTTTTTTTGTTTTGAAGATGTCACAGACGTTTTATGTAAAGGAAATGGATTAGATAAAATTTCAAATGATGAAAAATTCATTAATTTTTAATTTATTAAAAAGTAATATTATATTACTATTACTAAATGTAAGAAAGTACGCGCTATTTTAGCAACACTAGTTTAACTATTGTAGCATGTACTCATTTATACATCTTAAAGTTTATAGTTACGTATCACTATTTAGATTTTAATTCGATAATAATTTAATGTATTGTACTAACGCAATTGTTGTAGTAATAAATCTCGTCAAATTATTTTCAGACCTTTTTGAACTAGTAACAATTACCACAAAATAATTAGTAGAAATGCCTCATTCCCAAGCGTTTGGCACGGCATTGCAACTTGAATTTACTATTTGGTTTTTGGAGGCAGTGGATTCTAATAGAATATGTTAAAATATTTCTCTAATATTACAAATTAATGCCCTGAAAGAAGTTTATTGTGCTCTACAACTCAGCAATTGCGCTGCAGCGCACGCTCCTAATGTCGTAGTTGGGAGGTGAAAATACCCCCTCCCCTGCCGCACCGATCTGTAACCTTATTAAAACTTAATGAGAGTTTGCGCACCCAAATCTAATAGCGCGAAGCGTAACTACTCTTCGCACGTTCCGAGCTCTTAGACGCAAAGCCACGACGGCGGCATATTGAGGCTTCTCCACTTTCCGTTTTAAACTCGTTCTGTTTTTGGAAGCAACGTTGCTCTCTCAATTAGAAATTAATTTGTGATCATTCATCATCGCCGATGAATAACTACTAGTAGTAATTGATTACGTGTTTGCTCTTATTACGGGAAGTTCATAAAACAAATATACGAATATAATATAATTAATTTAGAAAAAACGTGTAAATTAACGATTTTCAATTAAAAATCGTTAATTACTTATATTTGATTCAAAAGCCAATTAGTAAAGATAAGTTTTAAATTCGGATATTTGTGTTGAAATTTGATACATTTTTATTCCAATTTCTATTTAATACTGAACACAGATATAAGTGCTACATATTATGTTGATTTGCCTGCTAACACATTTTGTTTTGTTACTTCATTGTTGTATATTTACAATGAATAAGAAAATATAAAAATATTAATTTAAACCCAATAGATTCCAAACAGTTCAGGTCTAATTTTAGAAAATTGTGATTGTAGTGATATACACTTTCATAGTATTCATATGCAAGTATTCTCATCCAGAGGAAAACAATATTTCCATGACATAGTCGGCCATATGCATATCTGTACCTAAGATTTACTGTAGTTCTGAACAAATTTCATCTTATGGCCTTATAGTCATCATTATCAAGGACGAGACTCTAAGGCTGCTCTGAAGAGATCTCGGGGTTGCGATTCCAGATACTAATTACCTGTGTTACTTTTTTCGTAATTGGAATTAAACTATTTCTGTTGTAGCATATATTACACGAAAAAATACGCAAGGGCACGCTACGGAATTGCCAATCCAAAGTTTCTAAGTACATTATCATTGGAAATTGTGGATAAATGCCCGACTCGCGAATCGAGGAGGGGATTTATTTGAGGATTTCGAAAGCACGAGGGGTATTTAATAGGACTATTCTACGAGCGGAATCATGACCAACGGAGTTTCAAAATGCGCCAAATATTGACAATAACTGAAAGCGTATGCTAAAATCAGAGTTCATGTTATAGTACACACGCTGTTTATTGGACATCGACATAGCGATCCATGCATACCGCCTCCTAAGATAAATGAGTAACAGTTTATGCTTGGCCAGTAGGTAGAAGCGGTAAGAAAAAATGGGATAGAAAAAGAGAAACTTTTTGAGAATACACAGCTCTGATTGGGCATTTTGCATGTATAGTTAAACACTAGTAGTTTTAATTTCAGGAGTAGAATAGTCTACGTAATTCTGAAGATTGTACAACCCAATGCATATTTACCGGAAGTAAATAAAAACCTAAATGAAGTGATTATGCATAACTTGAAGAATGTTCTTGCTAAGTGACTATTATTGTGATCATTACATCTGTTAGAATATCATTCTATAAGAGTAAAACAGTGTTAAAAATAGAAGATATCACACTTTGCATTTCCTGGAAACTTCATGAAGATAATGTGAATTTCAACATAAAGAGAATAGGCAAAGAGTTCTTTGACTAGTTAATTATTATGCTCACCATTCAACATACTTGTATTTCATAATCAAGGGCACTCATATAAACCCAAAAGCTACAACAGTTGGCGTAACGCATCAATCGCGAAAAAACTTTAGCAACGCAATGCACAAATCCTAGAAGGAACTCAAACTTTCAGGTAACGTGCACTCAAACTCTTATCTTACATCCCGGAACGACCCATGGGAGTACAGAACTAATACTTCTGATAGTGACCACCTCCGGGGATCGACCAGCAGCAGCAGGGGGCGGGAAGCGAGCCGGAAAAGTCCGGCGCAGCGCGCACTTAACGGAGCGAGCACCTTGCAGCGTGCGTCGGCGCGCCGCTTCCGGCAAAAATACAACGCCAACGTGTCCTGAAACCCGAGAGGACCTCAGGACGCGAGCGGCAATCGTCCCCTCCAAGCGGGCGGGTCCGGCCGGACACATTGTAACAAAATAGAGAACTCTAGGGCAAGAATCTTTGGAGTTCTCTGGGAATTTCTCCGGAGAAGTTCCGGTCGGGCGGACGAAGGGGGGGGGGGAAGAACCGTACGGCCCGGTCTCGCCCCGCCCCGCCCCCTCCTGCCCCGCCACGCCCGCCCTGCCCCGCCCCGCCACGCCCCGCCCCGCCACGCTCCGCCACGCTCCGCCACGCTCCGCCACGCCCCGCCCCGCCCCGCCCCGCCCCGCCACGCCCTGCCCCGTCCCGCCCCTGCCCGCCCCGCTCAGCCTCTCCCGGCCCCTTCCCCGCCCCTCCGCGGAAAAGCGAGCCCTCCCGGCTCCGGGCGTCTCCGGGCTGCTCCGGGCAGGAGACAAATCTCGAAATTTGTTAGCAGAGCCCGCAGCCGAGCGAACGGTGGGGCCTGAGGCTGGAGCCGACACGTGATGTTGCGCGCGGCTCGCAACGAAGTTTAAAGTTCCGCCGCTTCCCGGAAGAAGGGCGCGCGCGGCGGAAGGCCGGCGGCTAGTGCACACTCGGGAATATGTTGCTGGGGAAATTTCAGTTTTGCGAATCGCCTCCCAGCGTGGAATGGAAGGGGAAATCAGAAACTAGCGGTTAATACGTTGCTGGGAGCGTTTTTTAGTTGCGCAGTTAAAAAGTAGAACTATTATGAAAGCTTTTAGTTTGGATGTTGTATTTCGCAAATGACACTG
Source organism: Gryllus longicercus (assembly GCA_038098605.1). NCBI lineage: Eukaryota > Metazoa > Arthropoda > Insecta > Orthoptera > Gryllidae > Gryllus > Gryllus longicercus. Next base: position 1,383,390 of record JAZDUA010000007.1, on the reverse strand, counting down.
TGTTCATCGAGATCTCATTAAAGTTACCACGGTTTGTGTAATTAAAATAATTCCTAGAGGTAATGTATACCTCGTCAGCAGACGGGGTATTTAAACTAAATGTACAATCAAACGATTTTCAACGTAATATTAATTAGTTGTTTCCCAAAAAATAATAATTTTTTCCCATTATAATTAGTTACTAGAAAAAACATCAAGCTGAGACGTCCAACTGGCAGACTTTTTGTTGTTAGTTATCAGGTAAACGAGAGAAAAATAATGCAGAACATTAGAGAAAAAATAACGAGAAAAATATATGTGTTCTGAGAAGGTTCTGTAATATAATGCTTTAATTTTGGAAATCAATAAGTCGTCATATTGTTATTTATTATTTTTGAAGTAGCACAATTCACAAACTATATATTTTAAATGAATAAATTATTTGTTTTAAATGAACTTAAAAAAATTAATAGATTCATTATTATAAAACTGTGCAGAATATTACTAATCGAGAAATTTTATTTTAATAATGTTTACGGTAATAACATTATTTTAATAAGCATATCTCATAATGAAGTTACGAGTTTCATTATTTTCAGACACTCGTATATGTACTTTATATAGATAAAAATGAAACACCAGCTCAAGTCTGAATTTATTTCGAAAGAAACATTGTCTTGTCATTTTATGCAATGCCCATATTTCATGTTTTCTTATACTCTCAAGCCTTAGCCCCTTTGAATAAACCAAACGTTTGCTTACTTATTAGTCTTTTCGATATAATTAACCATAAACGTCCACCCGAGTTTCGTAAACTTTTTATTATTGACAAATTCTAGGGATTTTGTAGTACTTGCTAATCCTCTGGATGTACTCGTTATCAATTCACCGTCATTCTTTTATATACTTGTTAACTTTATTCCGTCTGTGAGATGCCGCATAGTGCCTCGGTCTATTCCCTTGTGGAACACCAAGAGTAGCGCTGCCACGACTCGCGCGAGGGAGGGGGGAGCTGTTGTAGTGACGGACATGCTCGCGCCACCGGCCGCAGTGGGCGAAACGTCAGCAATTGTCCGCGAGGTGGAGCCGCTAGTGTCTCGCGGGGAAAACAAGTAGCTTCGGAGCGCGGGAGCTCGCTCAAATGATTTCTGCGCGGACAACTACTTCTTACCGCTGCCGGTGAGCCTCTTTGCGCGTCGCCACGCCCTGCGACCACTCAGCGTCGCTTCTTCGCCCGGTCCACGTTAAAGGCTCCCACAGACCGGCGCGGAACATCCGCAGCGGGTGCGGCGCGGAACGCTCCGCGCTAGACGCGGTGGCAGAATTCGCGCATCCGTTCATACCAGAGCGTCAATTAGAACTCAGCGTTTGGTGACAGTTTTCCTCATCCGAGAAACAAAATACGCTCGCTTCTATTCATGCACGAAATAGAAAATGTCAATTCTCGTAATACGTTTTCTGAGCACATGCGGTACGGTGCTTTTACATTCTTTATCTACGATTTTCCATCTCTTTAGGAAACGAAGAGAAGTGGTCCATGATTTTGACCTAGAAAGGAAAAAGTACGGAGAATTTCATACCTTGATGCCACAAAGGATTCTATACTAAATAGAGTAACCGTGACTGTTTTGATGAAATTTTAAATCAGATCGCAGAAAGCATAAGAAAATCTGTCACATAACAATCATGAAGCGAATCTCACCTGAAGAACGACATCTTATTGCACTCATATATATAATTCTAAATTTATTGAAACTTTTGAGTATTAAAATGTACAACATTTTGAGAACAAACAATTTTTAAAATCTAAGTTTAATGTTATTTAAAATTAATTAAATCACTGAATACGATTGGAAGTATTTTTCTGACCGTTCAATCGAGTCAGATTCACTGGTGAGATGAAAATATTCGTCATCTGACGAGTCTTTGCCTTGGTTTCCACAGCAAAACTCGAGCGGCAGCGGAAAAAACGCGTTCGACTGCGTTACGAAATACATCGCGGATTAAACGCTGTCAATCCGCTTTCGCGACGCTCGCCTGCCGTGCACTCCTGAAGAACTCAGGAGTGCGACACGGGTCAAGAAACGTCCGCTGCGGACATTCCGCGTAGACTGCGAATCTTCCGCGCAGATCTATAGGAGCCTTAACTTTACGCTCCTTGTCGCCTATTATGCCTACTCTCTGCGCCCACCTCTTTACCCACTTGTTATGACTTTTCTCGATCATTCGGTGGCATTTCAAGTCGGACCAAATTAATCGGAGAATATTCATTTTGGAAAACTCTTACGAATAGTTTAGGCGTTGGCTTTATTAACAGAAGCTCGGACAGACCGACGAATGTTTTGAAACAAAAAACAGCTTTTTCGGGATTAGAAAATCATAAAACGTGGATTCTGGCCATACTACGTAGAGAGAAAGTAATTTACAACGTGTATGAGCAAGGAAATTTCTCTCTCAGGGTATTCAGGGATCCCGAAAACTAGTTTATCTGTCGGAAAACAGCACTTTTTGCAGCGGCGTTACATAATCCTCTCTATACTAATTATATTACTCCATATATACGTATATATACGAGAAAGAGGAAAGAAAGTAGGGAAAATAGAAAATAGTATTCCTGTCATTGAATGAAAAGTCCATGTTACACTTGGTGAGTGACAATGACGTGTCATCTCATGTCATTGTTGACGTAGCCTTCATGTAGCTTAGTATGTTATGCCAATTTCATTCCGAGTAGCGAAGATCTAGAGTTGTTACCGTGCCAACATTAGGGATGTTCTGTGGGCTGAATTGGGTATCGGAGTTTGTAATGAAAAATTAAAGTAAATGACACTAAGGGAGAGAGCATTGATAGGGAACGGTTTCGAGAGAAAACGTAGTATCAAATGAGTTGTAGGGAGTGTCTGTCTTGCTCTTTAGAGAAGTCTTAATAATACTAATAGTAATAATATTAATATAATGTAATTTCAATAGTACAATGTACATAGTATTATGTATACTTTGATAAATCTCTAAGTTAATTTGTTCATCAAAATTTAATTTATATGTTGATTAATTTAAATAATCAATAATATTTAGCAAAATAGCAAAACATTAGTTCATATATCCAAAGCTGGTCTGACAGGAGAGCCAAATGTGCTTTTTGCGACTGTTATGATCGTGTTTCTTGATTTTAAATTAAACAAACGCAGACGTTCACGCTCTATATTTCTACATTTTATTAAGTCATCGTTCTTAATTTTAATATTTACTGTGTCCTAACCAATTAATACATCAGATAGTTATAATATACATATACGACATGAGAATATTGTTGCAAGATAACTAGTTTCAGGTTTTCGAAAATTGAGAGACGACTAACAAAATCTTGGGTGATATTCCAAAACAATTTGTTTACCTCTGAGAATTACAATGTTAAATGTCCAAGGTTATCTCCTAAATTGTTACAAATATACCATCATTGATTCGTAACGCATCTTACATCTAAATGAACTACTACTTCTATGTTATTATTATTATTATTAATATTATTATTATTTTAATTATTGAAACAATCTTCTAGCCAGCTCTGCGTAAACTCTCAGCGAATTCTTTTGTTGCCATCCATTGCTTTATAATTTCGATTCCGAAACATGATTCATTGAACGAAAAAAACACGGAACATAATACCACAGATAAGAGGAAACCTACGAAGGGGAGAGTTGGCATTGGGGCGGGGGTGGCTTAGCGGTGCGGAGGTCGGGGTTCGAGGGCGGGCACGGCGAGCACCTCATCGCGCGATTTACGACCCGCCGCCCCCGCTCCCGCCACCGCCGCGCCGCCCTTATCGAGAAATATCGCCGCACGTGATAACGATCGAAGCGCGGAACGTGCTCGAGGGCGGAGAGCGGGGAGTGGGGGCGGGGGTGGCCGAGGAAGCGGGGCGGTGGGAATCAGGATCTGGTCGGCGGAATATAGCCGGGCAACGCGGATGGAGGGTTGTAATCGGATGGAGTATTGCAATCGGGAATATCGAGCAGGAAGTGTTTAAGAAAGGTTGCGATATCCAGCGGAGTGTCATGGTGTTCAAGTCAGAATCAGGATCTGGTCGGATTTTGAATGAGAAATGAAGATGAACAGCTGCGAGAGTGATAGTGGGCAAGAGGGGGTGAGAGAGAACGAAAGACGGGAAAAGAGGGAGGGATAGCGAGAGAGCAAGAGGGAGAGACAGAAATAGAGAGAAAGAGAGCGAGAGAGAGAGACAGAGAGACAGAGACAGAGAGACAGAGAAACAGAGTAACAGAGAGACAGAGTAACAGAGAGACAGAGAAACAGAGAGACAGAGTGGCAGAGAAACAGAGACAGAGAGACAGAGACAGAGACAAGACAGAGACAGAGAGACAGAGACAGAGAGGCAGAGACAGAGAGACAGAGACAGAGAGACAGAGACAGAGAGACAGAGACAGAGAGACAGAGACAGAGAGACAGAGACAGAGAGACAGAGACAGAGAGACAGAGAGACAGAGACAGAGAGACAGAGACAGAGACAGAGATGGAGAGATAGATAGATAGATAGATAGATAGATAGATAGATAGAGAGAGAGAGAGAGCGGGAGAACAGAAAGAGAAGAGAGTCTGGAAGTAGTCATGCACAATCGGATAAGAAAACAGTATAATGCGGTGTTAGTTGCATTGATATTTCAGAGTGCTTCAAGAGCTATGATCGTTGGCGCCTGGAGAAGTGAACGACAGGGAATACGAGCACGCATCGCGTGGCCCATTGCTTAGGGCCCTGATTCATCATGCACCTGGAAATTTTCTGGTAAGCATGTTAACCACTGATTGGAGCGGTCGGCCAACGATTTGCTTTACGGTAAGCATCACAAACATACATCAAGAAAACTTCTTGCTCTGGCCTCCCAGTCGTTAGCACGCTCAACCGTCTGAAGCGGACAAGAGTTGTGTGGTCGCCGTTGGAAAATCCAGAAATCGGTAAGATTCGATGCAAACGATTGTTGGTGAGCAAGTCCCAATTTGAGAGCCGGGAGGGTAGCAAAAAGTAAAAGAACAGGTTCTAGTGATCGTGAGCGAGTGAGTTTGAAGGTGAATAAAAAGTGTTAAAGCGAAAGTGAACACTTAAGAAAGATCGAGACAACCTTTTGTTGATAGATGGCAAGACAGAATGATGTTCGAGAATGAGATAAAAGCAAAGTAGGAAGAGCGAAGTAGGCCAGGAGGAAACCGAGAGCCTACACGGCATCTCCTTTAAAGAGCGCGCTGCAGGGCAAGACCGCTTGATCCGGGTCCTCCTTTGGAAACCCGGCATACAAGAGGGAAACTAGAAGCAAGATGTTTGTCAATGAGTGCACCAGAGAATCCAATGGTGAGTTCACAATAACAGCTTTGTACACCCGGAGGTGATAGGCCAAAGTCGTGATGGACATTTGACTCCAGTAGCGATGTTTTTTTTTTTTTTTCTTTTTTTTTTCAATTCTGCTAATTTACAATCTGTTCACTTGGAACAATTAGTAAATGGTATACATGATATAAGTTGCTATGAAGAGAATCTAAAGGGTAAGTCTAGAATATGTTCACGCTTTAGCCTATACACATGTTCACTATTGTCCAACATGTTCACTGAGTGTTGATTCGGGTGGCATTCCAGTCTCTTCTGATGCCTCTTGCTTCTCTCCGAGATAGTCTCTGTCATTGTTGAGATGTTCAAATCTTTGTATAAATTATTGTTGGTGACGAACCATGGAGCGTTGCATATATATCTCAGTGTTTTTGTTTCGAATCTTCTCAGGATCTCCAGGTTTGACTTGCTGGCAGTTCCCCAGAGTTCGATGCCGTAAGTCCATATTGGCTTGATTATTGTCTTGTACACTAAAATTTTGTTGTATAAGGAGAGCTTAGACCTTTGGTTAAGTAGCCATGATAATTTGCTTAATTTCAGTTGTGATTCTTTCCTCTTTTTCAAGATGTGAGGTTTCCAGGTTAAGTGACTGTCTAGATGTAAACCAAGATACCTCACAACAGTTGTTACTGAGAGTTCTGACGAGTTTAATTTCACTTTGGGACACTGTTCTTTTCGAAGTGAGAAGGTAATCTGTTGTGATTTTGCTGTGTTTATATTTACTCTCCATTGATTCGTCCATTCTTCTATCTTGTCCAGATGCGCTTGCAGGTGTTGCGATGCTCGAGTTGAGTCCTCGTCGACAGCTAAAATAGCTGTGTCATCAGCAAATGTAGCCATCATTGTGCGTTCTGTTGTTGGTAAGTCAGAAGTATAGATTACGTACAGAATTGGTCCTAGGATACTTCCTTGAGGGACACCTGCTGTTTGTGGCTTAAATCCAGAGAAAACGTCTTGGTATTTAATTTGAAAAAAGCGACTGGATAGATACGTTTTAAATAATGAATAGAATGAGTGCGGGAGTAATTGTTTTATTTTGAATAGCAGGCCTGCATGCCATACCCTATCAAATGCTTGCTGTACGTCCAAGAAAGCAGCTGAGCAGTATTTCTTTTCTTCTAGGCTTTGAGATATCTTGTTTACTATTCGGTGTGTCTGATCTATAGTTGAGTGACCTTCACGAAACCCATATTGAAAGTCTGGTATTATATTATTGGTTATTGGTTTGAGCCGTTGTAAAAGTAGTTTTTCAAATACCTTGGATAAAACTGGGAGAAGACTTATTGGTCTGTATGATGCAACGTCTGTAGCAGGTTTTCCAGGTTTCGCTATGGCTATCACTTGTGCATACTTCCAGAGAGTCGGATAGTGGCTCTCGCTTATAATGGCATTAAAGATGGATGTGACGAATGATAGCGCTTCCTTGGGTAATTCTTGTAATATTGTACCAGTTATGAGATCATGTCCTGGGCTTTTAGTATGATTTATGTGCTTTTTAATGGTTTCTTCTATTTCGCATAAATTGAACGCCTTGATGGGTGCCGACTGTTGGAGAGGAGCCTGTAAACTTTCTATTACCTCATTTTCCGTAATACTTCGTTTTGCTATTGGTTGGAATACTGTGGAAAAGTGTATTGCAAGACATTCGGCTTTTTCTTCAGGACTTCGTGCCCAAGTGCCATCTTGTCTTCTAATAGGCGAGATGTGTTGTTGTGGCTGATTGGTTTTTTTTGTTGCTTTCCACAGTGAGTAATTGGTTATAGCTGTTGGTGTCAAGTAGTTTACGTAATTGGAAAATTTGGTGTTTTGGTACTCCTTTAGTTCTCTTTTTAGTTGTTGGGCTGATGCGTTAAATTTCTTTTTGTCTTCAGGCTGTCTGGTGTACATATAGATTCTACGAAGTCGGCGTTTTTCAGTTATTTTTTGTCTAATTTCTTTGGGATACGGTAAGTTCTTGATTATTTCAGATTTTGGTGTTGCTCTCCAGGCAGCGTTTCGTATAACCTCTGTTAGATGTATAACCTAAACTTTGTAGTAAGTTTACTAACTGGGAAAAATTTAAAATATACGTTAACAACTCGTTAAGCGTAAATATGTCTCTAAAATCAAGTAGCGGTGTTTGAACGAATGATGTCTCTCTGATGCTCTGATCAGGTGTTTCCGTGGTTTCCTACGACCACTTGGAGGCGAATAGCGAAACAGAACCGAAAAGCCGAGCTATAGACAGTGCATCATTTTACTTCCAAACCTGTTTTTGATCTTACGTTAATAACCGTGCAAGCTTTATTTGCCATTACCAGACAGTTCAACATCCATGATTTAGATATACGCTTATACTTTCGAGACTATAATGTGCGAATAACAGTTGAGAAAACAAATGATCAAGTGTATGCTTTTTTTTCTCCCAGGATTACGTGTAACGTGAGTACACGCAAGCAAGGAAGCCTGCGTGTGGAAGTCACGTACTTTTTAAGATTTCTGAAAGTTAATGTTTTGTCATTGAGCCAATTTACTAGAGATTGATAAACAGTTAATAAATTTAAACAAAGAGGATACACATAAATAGAAGTCCAAAAGCTGGAACCAAATCAAAAAATGTATACATCTTGAATCATGGATTACAATTCCTTCTTAACATGAGCAACTTTTTCACCCTTTAAGGTTTATTTTATGAAGTAAAATGCCTTTTTATTCCAACAAACAAGCTTTTACAAAGATCTTTACATCAGACATCGAAAAAAGCCCAGTCTCTTCTTTGCGAATCGTAAACCGAAATCCAGAATCGGCGATGCACGCCGCTCACAAAAAGAGCGCTTTCTGCTCCCAAAAAGACATGAGAAGGCGACTCAGCGATAACGGGGCCCGCCGCTTCGTGCCTGTCGTCTCACAACGCCGCCGCCGGCGGCTGAGGGCGTGTGGGAGCGAGGGGTGGGGAGGACGGGGGATGAGGCAGGGTGGAGGCGAGGGACGGGATGGTGGGGGAAGCGGGGGTGGAGAGGCAGGGTGGAGAGGCGGGGGTGGAGAGGCGGGGGTGGAGAGGCGGAGGTCGGGGGCGGGGAGGGCGGGGGGCTGGGGGTGGGAGACAGAGTGCTGTGACGCGGGGGGAGGCGGGGGAAGGAAAGGGGTGACGGGGAAGCGAAGAGAGAGGGTTGGAGGGAACAAAGCGTCGATCGATGCTTTCGCCTTTGACGGATTGCAAGCGGAACCACTGTGTCTCCGCCTGCGGTTCGTCGATTGATCAACGTTTCGTGCGTGGGGAAATATTGGTGCGATCACCGTTTTGTCCACAATCACCGTCGGCCCTCCTCCTTCCTTCCTTCCTTGCAGCGCATCCGTCGAACCCTCCCCTCCGCTCCGCTTCGCAGGCGCTCCGAGGGAAGCCGCAGACCGCAGGGCGACCGCCCGCCGCCCGATTCGTTATTAACCCAGAAACGCCCCGTACGTCCATCAATAATGATCGGTCATTCCACAACTGTACGTTTCACACGCGCGCCTAATGATCGCCCGCAAACAATATGGCCAATGGCGAACGAAATAAACAAGGCCAGCGCCCGCACGCAGCGAATCCGGAAGATAAACGAGATTAAGTGAAAATATATTCAACATCAATTTCCAGCCAATCTAGCGGCTTCCAGGCGCTCTGTGCGGAACGATAGGTTGTGCGTTCGAATCCCAAATGAAAAGAATGTAGTGAAAGGTTGCAATGCATAGAAAAATTACATCTTGCCTTATAATATCGCCTGTATTGTTCAAATTCATTAAAGCCTATTTGTTTAGTGGTGTAAATCATCAAAGTAGTCGAAAGGTTAAAACTATAATCATGGTCATCATTAATTTCAATGTTCCACCCACGTGACTATTCGATGCAAATTCAAATCTTCCCAGAAACCGTCATGCAAAATCATAAGGGAATGCAGCTTTTTCCGAGTAAATCCGTTGCAAACAGTATTATGATGTTGAAACATTGTGTTAGGAGAACAGTAACATTATCGAGCTGCTAAATTACTATTGACGAGTATTACCAAAATTTGAAATTTGTAATTTGTTTATTACCAATCCACTCCAACCGTTTAAATAATGGAGATCTGCTCATGTTTTATGGTCTATTACAATTCAGAGCAACAATATTTCTATTAAGCGTGTGGTGGTCACATGGTATACTTTATGTGTGGATTGGTATTAGTAATAAATTCTGTCTTCTCTTTTAAAATATAAATATAATGTACATGAGTTATATATGAGCTAATACTGAAAAAAACTAAGGCGTTGCAGAACGATTCAAAGAAACATCTATTCCATGAGTTCAAGCGTCTCTTCTATTCTACAAGTATATTAATATTTTTGTGACATCAGAGACCATCTGATAAAGAAGACAATTATTTAAGGTTAATTTAAAGTTAATAGCCTGCAAAGGAAGGAAGATAAAATTATGTAAATTACTTAATCTAGTTATGTATTATCAAGTGAAATCGAGACAGAATTAAAATTGACGTGGTTAGCAGTGACAGGCTTAACCTAATTTGAGGCACTGGCTTAATAGCAGTTTAAAGGGTAATATTATATGGAATCACAATATATCCGACCCTTTTTAATTTAAATCTTTTCTAACAATTATTAATGTGCATGTGTATATATCAATGGATAAAATGAGAGAGAAATGAAGCACAAAAATAAAGCGAAATTAGGAAAAAGTAAAAAGGGTTGCCCATTTGAGACAGACTAAGAGTAGTATTCATGATCAAAACTTACGTCTTTAAGTTAGACTTTGTAGCTTGTAAGTAGATAATTCCATTTCATACTTGTTTCTCTGAGGAAAGTAAACTTAGAAAGCGACTTTATTTCCAAGACACTGATTTTTTTTGTAGATAGACTTTGGAAAGCAAACTTTGAGATCAGAAGATTCCCAGAATGGCTGTTATTATGGATATACCAGTACATTTTGTAGAAGGTACTGAAGATATCGAGGAAGTTCTTGAGTGCTCTGAGACTAATTTTCTACTTATAACCCGCGATAGAGAAAATACTGTTCAATTTTACACGGAAAGCGAGTTCAAGAAACGCTTCAGGTTTGACAAACGTACGGTGTGAGTTACCCGCGATTTATAATGACCTGCAAAAGAACAATAGAAGAAGACTACATATTCTTCCAATTATCCAAATTTCAATTGCTCTAAGAGTTTGTGCAACAGGTAAAATAACAATTTAAAAAAATCATTAATATTGGGTTGTCAATACGAGTATTTTTTTAAAATTATGTTCAATTGCTGATTCATATTAACTATTATTTTGGTAATGGCAATAGCTGAGTCCGTTTTTGGGTTTCCAGGAAACTTTCAAATTGATTCTGGCAATTTGTAAGGAGTAAGTCAGTCAGTCGTGTGCACAATAATCAATAAAGTGAATATTAATGTTTAAATATTGTTTCTCTATTATGTGTGCCATAAAATTTTAACAAACTTTCATTCTAAGAGAGTAGATATTTCACATTATTTTATATGAATGCAAAGATTTATATCCCCTATATAACTTATTGCAGAAAGAAGAGAAAATAAGAAAAATTTACTGTATATTGACCCTTCTGAGGCTAACTTTGTGAACTGTATATTGAATTACAGGATCATTCCATGCGACATCAACCACACACTAAACCTTAGGGTATGTATCATATGTATGTAATTATTTTTGGGAAGAGTATTTTTGATTATTAAGGATTGAAGGGGGAAAATACCCATATTCATATTTTGCTTGTATTATAACAATTTACAAATAAATTGAAAAAAATGTTGAAAATTCCATATATTAAGGTGATTTGACACGAAATAACCCTAGTTTAATTACTAATTGAATAACTACAAATCATAGTCCTATTTAAATCAAATGGATTTATTAGTTGTTACAAATAATTAATATTTATTATTGAATTTATATTAATTTTGCCCCTGCAAGAAAATATTAAAGTTCTTTCCCCAGCAAACGATCTGATATTCATGGCTGCCTGCCTCCATCTTTATTCTTCTGCATGTCTCTCTGCCCACGCGTCGGTCGGCAGATACACTATAATTCATCTCAGAATGTACATAAATACGGGCGGTTCCTCTTGCAGAGGGCACGGCCCGCGCTATTTAAATGTAGCGTTCTTATCTTCCACAGATAGGCAACTGTTACAATACATTGAGTTGTGCAGAGTAGGGCCAGGTGCTAGGGAGGACGCGAGGCGAGAAGAGGGGAAGGGAGAGACGAGATGCAGCATAAGGGGCTAGGTGGGCCCGAGTGTGGTCCGCGAAGAGTCAACGTGGGAGGGGCGCGGGCGAGGTTCAAGTTTTTTCAATGGATTCGGGAGGGGTGTTGGGTATGGCGCGGAGAGAGGGCGGGGTCTGGTGTGGTGTGGTCCATTGAGCAGAGGGCAGAGCGGGAGGATGGCGGGGGAGCTGGACAGGACGTGGGGTAGTGCATGGTGCAGGACGGGAAAGGGGTGTTGGAGAGAAGTGGTGAGGGGCGGAGTAGGTAGAAATGGCACCGAAAGAGGTCGTGGTGGGCCACGCGAGGCGGTGAGCGAGTGCAAGCGGCGAGGAGGAGCAGGGCAATGTGGGGTGGGGTGGGATGCTGTGGGGTGGGGTGGGGTGCTGTGGGGTGGGCTGGGGTGGGCTGGGGTGGGCTGGGGTGGGCTGAGGTGGGCTGGGGTGGGGTGGGCTGCGGGACGGGAGCGGGGTGCGGTGGGGAGCGAAGAGCAGGGCGTGGGTAACAGTACATTCGAAGTGGAGTTGGGCTGGGCACGGGCGGGTGGGTGAGTAGGAAAGCGAATGAAGGGGAAAGGCGGGGAAGGGAGAGGGGCGCGCGAGTGAGTCGCCGCCGCAATAGCTGTCCCGCGCGCCGCGCTCAATTACGCGCGTGGGCGCGGCTGCATGCCAAAGAGCCACTCCCCCCCGGCGTGCCGCCGCACCCCTTCCGCCACGCGTGCCTCCACGCCCACTCCTCGCGCGGGCGCCTTGGCCAAAGGGCGTTCCTGTGGGGGCGGCGGAATTCCGTGACCTTCTTTTAAAATTTCCTTCGAATTATTAGGGAATTTTCAGCGATTAGTTTATATAAACGAAAAGACATAATGATGCAACTTAATGACCCGGTGAATTTGCTCAGATCCAGCGTCACCGTTGTCTTTGCAGCAACTCTGTCCGGCAGGTCCTAGGATACGAGTGCTGATGGTGGCGGATTTTCACCACAGCTGTATAGTTTGGGTCGAATTCAGTTGCTATCTGAAGGATTTTAGTGGTTGCCTGCTCTGATCGGTAGTGTTTCGAGGTTTCTCCGATCAATTCCCAACGAAAAACCGCGCGTAATGTTTCCGCATAATTTTATTGTCTTCTCTCCTCATTTACACACATACACTAATGACCATAACGGTTGACTTGCGCAGAAACATCAATCAATCAATCAATCAATCAATCAATAAATCAATCATGGAACTAAACGAGGTTGATGACTTGTCGAGTCTCATCAAAAACAATGGAAATAAATCGAAATATAGATATGGAAATTGTTTCTTATTTAATAAAAATGTCTCAAAGATTGGAATATGTTAACCAGAATCCTTCAACGATAGTATCAAATTTTATTTTGAAGGAAATGGTAGCTAGAGGAAAGTCGACGAATTGTTAATACCTCGATACTGTTACGAGATACCAGTAGTAGCCAGTCCTGATCGTTTATGATTAATAGCCAAGTTCTAAACATATCCACGTATAAACACCGCCGAAAACCCATGGTGTGTAGGAGTTACAATAAGCCGCAACGTTTTTTCCAACGACTCGTGTATACGTTGTACGATTCTGCGTTTTGAAATTGTGAATTCGTCATTGATTGGTTTTTCTATTTTAACTTCAAGTGTTACAGAAATTACCGGTAACATCATTTCTAAGAGTGTTAGAGTACAGGTTACAAAAGAATTTGCATATTTCTTTCGTGTGTTAATTTTATACGGTATCGGGTAAGTTGACGAATCGCCCATTCGGGCACATCGATAAATTCAAAGTCATAATTCAGTTATATCGTGAATTATTCATAGAGTTTATAATTTGACTATTTAGTAATTAATGCGGGGAGCAATTACAGGAGAAAGGTAGAGCGGAAAAAATGGTTCAAAGACTAGATATTTAAGGCCGTGAAAGAAATTAATAACACTGCTGTAATAGTCGAGAATATGATTATGATTTAACAAGGAATCCTAAAAAAACGATCGATTTTAAAGGTGAGTTGAGTAATTCAGTGTAAACTACAAGTCTGGAGCAGTAAATTATGATGTTCGAGTTTTTTTTAAATATCTAGAAATATTTACATTGAACTCTCAAATTTTCTGTGACGTGGACCTCGGGACCTCTGTGATGACGGAAAGAGAAAATAAAAGTTCAAGATGACAATGAACTGAACCTTCCCATTCCGTACACTAGGTTTTTCTTATTTCAAATACTAACTGTAGCCTCAATGGAAAGAAGTGAGAAGGAAATTACCCCATTGTACACATCAATGAATAGGTCATTTTAAGAAGTAATGTATAGAGACCTTTAGACAAAAAACTTGGAAGAGAAGTTAAATAGAAATAAAAAAGTAAGAATAAGACTGACAAGAACAAAAAGCCGAATAGTGAGAAGCAGCTGATTTGAAAGGAAACCATCGTTTTCTTACAGACAATATTCTTTAAAGATGGCAATTAAACGTAGGTTTCATAGAAAACTTGATTATATTACCAATGATTAGGAAAAAAGAGAAACATGTTATGCTTGGTCAGTGAGTATAAGATGGAGCCATGCCAAATATAGTGAACTCCCCTCTGTGCTTAAAATAAAGTAATTATTTATAATTATTAATATGCAAGACAAAATAGAAATACAGAAACCTGAAAAACCTACACCAAGTGCTCGATTTCAAAACGTAAAGTAAAAAAAGAACAAATCTGGAAATTCAAGAATTACTTTTATAGCAACGCTTTTTGTAGCAACAATAATTTTATAGTAATAATTTTTATAGTACCACAAGTTTATAGTACCTTTATAGTGATTATGTATATGTGCTTTAAAGACAGATTTCTTTTGTTTTCCCTGTGTATTGTAGGGGGGTAAGGGTGCGTGGCCGAAGAATGGGCTTAAAGAATATCAGTATCATAGCAAATCTCTTCTATTGGATGTAGTGATTTACAAGTTAGATTAATTAGTTACTCCCAGTAATACAGTAGAATTAAATAAAGTATTTACCTAATTTTTCTTTTTCTTCATTTAATAGAGATGCAACTCCCTTTCTTGGGGGGGAGAGGGGTGCACCAGTTGTCACTTAATGCAGTGCATCCTTCCAGCTGAGATTGCAGGTTCGCCACAACCTAACCGGAACATAAGCCTAGCAGGAACCTAGTCCAATTGTAAACACGCAAGAATAGACGCAAATGGTACCGAAATTTTTGAGGTTAAAAACTGAATACGTATATTTAATAATACAGACTAGATTAAACTAGCAATTAATGTTTTCAAAAGAATGAAAACAACAACGATGTATTGTTGTTAAAGAAGTGGTGGTGGCGATATATTATACCCGACGGACTCAGAAAACTTTGCTAAAGCTTATCCCCAACTTCGGCTGTATTGTAGGGCATTTGAAAGTTACTCTTTCTTTATGATCGCCGTCAATCAATTATTACTTAACACGGAAACATTCTGCGCACTTAATTGTTTACTTCCATCTCATTGCTCATCTTTCTCTCCGTCTTGAACATTCTGGGAGCGTCTCCCAGAGGCGGAGCAGCCAAGGACCAGCAGCAACACGCGTGCGTCGTTTCCTAGAAGCGTGACGAGCAACACGGAGAGGCTCAGCTGAGCGGTGTGCATGGAATGAGCACGCAGGGAACGGATGGCTAAGGGTAGGAGCCATAGAGCAATAAACAGAAAGAGTAACGGAGAGGGAGGCAGAAAGAAAGAGACAAAGGGGCTGATAGAGAGGCAGAAAGACATAGAGAGAAAAAGTGTTCCTTAAAATGTTTGTAAGCAAAATTCAGATCAGATTTTCCTGGTTGGATAAATGCTTTAGTTCAAAGCTAGGTTGTTTCGTGATTATTGTTATTATAATAATAATGTGTATTGTTATTATAATAATAATGTGTATGTGTAATAATTTAGATGTGTGAATTATGAGATGATGGGATGATGATGAGAATGGACAATCACAAATACTACCATGTCTACGCAGGACTCGAACCTGCAGCCTCTTCAGAGCAGACGATGGCTGCCGCAACTGTCTGCGCCAATATTAATAATAATAATAATAATAATAATAATAATAATAATAATAATAATAATAATAATAATAATAATTTATTAGTATTGTCATTATGATTATTATTAAAGATAATGCAATTAACATAATTTGAAATAGGATATCAGGTCGTAACCTTACGCGCACTATATGCACAATTCTGGAACCGCAATCGGAATGTAGGAAGCACGCAAATTGTGTTCCTCTTTCAACAGGCGGTTTCCAAATTATCTCGGGGCAAACACAACGATTTCTGGCTGCACGCAGTGAACGACGCGGCACATGACGGTGTGACCTGCTGCTGTAAAATGAACTGGTCACGTCCTCGTACCATATTCTCTCTTTCTTTCTCTCTATCTCTCTCACTGGAGACACATAATGATGAGCCAGAATGAAGAGCTTGGAGACTAGAGCACCCGACGATATTAAAACCAAATATCTAGTTTTTTTTAAATTTATTTATGGTCGTTTTATAACAACTCAGGTAATCAGCAACCTCATTGTTTACATCAGTATCATTATCATTATTATTATTATTATTATATTATTATTATATTACAAGATTATATTACATATTATATTGTATCATTATTATACTAAATTCATCAATTTGCTTACTTTTAGTAATTTCAAAGTTTTAATACAACCTTCTGCTTATTTGAACAGTTTATATAGGCTGCCTTGTATTTTGAGTAATTTATTAACGTTATCACGTTCTGGGCATTTAATAGTAATATGAGGAATGTACATTAGCACCACATTTAGGACAGATTCGATTTTTTGAACAGATGACTGTAATTCAGGTTAAAGTGACTAATCCATAGTCTTGAAATAATGACTTGTTCTCTTCTTCTGAAGCTTGATTTCGGAAGATCTTGTTCCAGAATAGTGTTTATTACTTGATGAAGTTTTGATGACGGTATCTTTCACTGCAAATTTCAATAATTTCAACAATAATACATGAAAAAGTTTTTATACCCTTTCTGGGTGCCAAGAATTTAAGAAAAATCTCTAAAATTCATGAATGACTCACGATAATGTTATTAGTGAATTGAAATCTACCATTATATTTAAGGTAAATGTATATGTAAGATACGTAATAATAATACGACCTGCCCCATGTTTGGATAGAAAATATTCGAAAGAGTTTTGTGATATGTATAAGCTGTCAGCCAGATGAATTTTCATTGCTCATTTCGAGCTCTCCCCGAAGGAAAATTCTTAACACCGAACTCTCCCCTCTCATTTCCACTGAACGAATTGAACGCAGTGTACACTCCATGTAAAGATCTGGTCTGCAAACGAAAACTAGTTTTATAGAACGCAATCATATACACTACCACACATTGTAGGGAGCTTAGAGCTTGTCCCGGCTGAGGCGGTGTCCCGCCAGTGGGAAATACCTCTTTAGGGAAAACACCCGCAACCCATCGTTGGTCGGCACCGGATCCTGGCATCCAGCGGAGAAATATCCCCTCCACCTCTTGCGATTAAAACACTCACTACACTTACGGACTTAATGAACTTAGTAGTAAACGCGTCTCAAATCACCAATCCTTTGCGCGCGTGCATGATGTAACGGAAAACGAACCCGACTGTTGTACCCAAGTTGGCGGGTTCAAACCCAATCGAAGCCGTGGATTTTTAAGGGCAAAAAAATCCTTCGTACGCCTTCCTTCGGAGAGAACGTAAAGCCGGCTGTCCCATGTTAGTAGATTTACTTGCATGTAATAAAAAATCCTCAAGCCTAAATGACGCCTCTGAGCTAAATTGAAATCGCCTGTTTCTCGCCCAAGAAATACCTCCTTTCTCTGCTAGTTGATGAAAGGATCGTAGCGAAATTTGCGTGGTCAGACGGAAGAGCAGGCCTCATGGCCTGAGTCTCGCCACATAAAATAAGGCATTCAATTCAATCCCTCAATCAACATGGATCGAGCGGAATAACAGCATACGTCGCCTGGAGTCGAAATTCTCTACCGCCAGGGCTTCACAGCGCACGAGGCTTCCGTTCGGCGGACTCCCCAACCGCAGAATCTGCAGCATCCGGTCCACGAAATAACAGCGCTGCCAAACAATAACAATCTGCGTGGCCACGTGCGCGTCGCGGGGCCGCGGCGGCAACGACGCACAGTGGTCTAAAATCAAACTTTGAGCGGCAGATGTTCTAAATCAGCCTAACTTTCGTTAAAATACGATTAAGAGTTTTGTTTTTTGCAAAACACAAATATTAAGGTACATTGTAAAATACTACAATAGTGGATCTAGTACGGACAAATAAATTAAACATGCGATTAAATGAACAAAAATTGATTATTTTATTATTGCACAAGAACGTATTGAATGAAAAATCTGTGGAATTGCACCTTTAATCAAATTTAAGACTTTGAACAATCATGTATGAAATATATTTCACAAAATTTACTAACATAAAGTCTTACAGATATTGATTTCGATTGGCGGCTCTCTTTATTCTTGGTGGCGGATTGGAAAAAATGCAACAATAAATGTTAATTTTTATTTTCATTTATATCCAAACACTTATTAAGTTTCTGAATTGAGTTTCTCACAGTAATTTGATTTGGAAATTTATAATAATGGAGTTATTGAAAGAAATTGAACACTCATTAAATGTTAATTTTAATTAAATATAAATATTGTGATTTTTGTTCATTATTAATGCGAAACTTTAATTTCATCGTATTATTTCTTATAGTTACCTCTAGTGTTATTTACTTTTGGAAGACAGTTAGCTTATTTTGTTTATATTAGTAATTAAAAATTAATTATATCTTAAATAACATACACATTCTGAAACCTATTACCTTTTATAAAATTAATATAATAAAATAAACATGCATTGCTTGGTGTCTCTTTTATAACCAAAATTTGTTTTTAGAAATTTATTACGCATTGTTCCTAAATATTTTAGTAATTCTTAAATATACTCATTTGTGGAATTTCAGCATTTAATATACGATGGGAACTCAACTTCAAAGCCTGCTTCTAAGTTTACTTGTAGATAAGCCCAATCAACTATATTGTTCATAGGAGTACAAAAGGTTATTATGTCGTACGTAGTGTATTTAATTGTTCATGAAATTTTGAACTTCTTCCTCCTAAATTTTGATACTAGATCACCGTGCGACGGCGAAACCACAAACTGTGAACCTGAGCGCCGCTCCTGCTTCAACTGCTGGCCCCCACCGCGAACTCGGCTGCGCTACCCCAGCGTGGCCGCCGACAACCGCTGCCGGTCGGATCACCAGATGACCTTTCGCGTGGAAGCGCAGGAGACGCCGTGATCGCTTTTGCGAATACAGCAATTTTCCCCAATTTCGTGAAGTGTTAGGGTTTCCAATTTCATGGAAATTGTATGGAGCCGATGGAACTGTTTACGTGAAAGTTTAAAACGTTCCGAACACACATTTGCCGTATATGTTGGAATCATTCCGGGGAAGTTCCAATCGAAGTAGAATGGTTGGTAATAAAAATTAAGTAAAAACAAATAATATGTTTAATACATTCTTTCTATGCTGCTACTTGCAGACATTATTTTCTCTCATTACATTTTATTTCCATTTATTTTAAAATAAAAGCAATTCAACACACATACAATTTCCAACCTAAATGCTTGTTCAATAATGAAAAATAATAGAAAAAAGTACGAGAAACACGATTTTCCCTCTCTGGTTGTATCCAATATTCATCTCACAGGAAACAATTTGACAACTTTAATTATGCTCCTGAAAGCTATAGGAACCTCGTGTTTTTATAGAATCCCTTTAAATCCCGGCAAAGCGTAACCAACGAGTATTTGATACTGGGAACTGAAATCACAATTTCACATAAAATTAAATAAAAAACAAAAAGGTGTCAAATCAAAATTTGATATGAGTAATATCATTTAAAAGCTATTCCAAGAGGTAGTCGTCACCATTCGGTTTAACTATAACAATACTTCAAACTAGAAAAAATACATACGTATTCACTTATTGTTTGTTCCTAAAAGAATAAACTTTAATTCAACTAACTGCAATCACAAATCCGCAAGTTTGGTATATCTGCAGAATCCTCAGCAACTCGTGAAATGCGCATCGCCAATGACACACGAGATTCGAATTGTCCTATCGGTAGGGCATCCATGGGAACCGAAGCTTGTTGAGTCAATTGGTTCTAGCATTGCATGAGAAGAGTATGTAGTACTGTGTTTCAGCACTTACACCAAATGAATCTCTCACGTTGCCTCATATGGACGCGAATGTGGGATCACTAATTTGAATACCGTATATCTCATGGAATTCACAGCAAACTCTTTTTTATAACGCTCTTTTCATATGAGTTATGATTGTTATTAATACCACAATATTAAACAGGTTACAAAACTTCCCAAAGAAAAATGGATTTCATATCAAGAGGCTATATTAAAACAGTCATTTTAATTCATCTGAAAAGTAAAATTTCTCATATCTATGGTTCATATAATTATACTGATTTTGTAACATTTTAAGAAAGTTAAAACACGTAGGTGGACAAGTAGTGTTTAATACTACTCTACCAGAACGAAAGTCGTATTCCATATTGCCTTTCACTCTATGTTTAACAGCTAGTTCTCGTAGCATCTTTTGTATAGAAAAGTCGCTTAATTAAAAATAATAACTTTAATTATATATCTTCATGCATACATAGATAACTTTAGGACCTGTAAGCTACTTCATAATTTTCTATTCCATGTACGAACAGTTGGAAAAAGTACCAAAGCAGCGCCCACACTGATAATTAATATTGAGACACCAATTGCAGATAAGCACTTTCAATAACAAGTATTTAATGAGAACCGTGTGCATGTTCTATTTACTTTACTAATACTTTACATTTTTAAAACAAAGTCATGAGCTGTAAATAATTTGTTGATACAAATTTTCAAACAGATTGTGTGCATAGATGCGTGAGTTTTACTTTCTCGGTACTGCTTACGCAGTATAGAGAAAGTATTAAAATGCGGCAAAAAATATACGACGTATTTTCGACTGAAAAAATCTATTACCGGGCTCTGGTAACGAAAAAGTGTATAATTCTTGCCCATATATATCGATGTGCATATGACAACGAATCACATGGCGTCGAGAATCCCTTATCATCGTTGGGAAGCGTCGAAATTTATGAAGCGCATTTTAACTGTCGAAGTTTTGTCGAGACGTTAGCTTCATACGTTTTTTTGTGCACAATGTTCCATGATTTGTAACGAGCTTTACAGGTGATAACTCATGTGTGTGACTATAGTCAGAAATTGCAGTGTAATACTATTACGTAACCACTAAGTACGAGAGAGTGTGTGCTTCTGAGGCCCCACTAGTTTTCCGTAGTTTTGTTTTTGACATACTACAGAGGAGAAGGAATTGGATTATATTAATAGTCATCAACTTTCAAGGACTCATTATTCTTTAGAAATACATGGGCCAGCTAATAACATACTTGAGAGCCGTTGCGACGTGTAGGGTAGTGCAGTGTGCCATGGCACCACCAGCAAAAAGGAAGGGGAAAATTCATCACAAATATGTGCATAAAATATCATTTCTTCGAAATAATTTTCTTTATAGTAATTCATTTCAACGAGCGCTTAGTTATTCGACAGTCTATCAACACTCTCTTCAAACGTACAAGACGCAATGTTACCTGTCGGCCCCCTCCTATACCTTTAAGTTACCTACGGATCAGCACCGTCTCTGCCTTTTTAACTCTGTATAAAGAACGCTAGAGTTGGTTGGTGTCTATGGGGAACACGTGCTAAAATCGAACTGACACAGTATTTCACGTTCTGTTAAATAGAGTGCCCGAATGACAATCTCTTGAGCAGACTATCTCTCGCTCCTTAGGACCCCGATGGCCTGGTATTTCGTACGTCTTTCCTTGTTTCACACATGGAAAGGCGGCCTACGCCGTGGGCATAATCCTTTTGCCGTAAGGCTTCCCCTCTTCTTCCCGTATCCTTCTTCAACAAACTCGGGAAGCTGTGACCTGTTGAGATTAATGTGGGCGCTCAGGCTTTGAGGCTGAATATTTTTCATAGCCTGAGAGTCTTTTGCAGAGAAACACAACACACAAGCACTAACAGATGTAAGAAAGGAGCTTCACATTTCAAACCATAAATACAAAATTATGCTTATATATTCAGATAAGAATAATGTTCATCACTTGTATTGCCGCTACCAAGGGTCAGTTTGCGTCGGATCGGAATATATAAAGTCTGCTCAGCTCGAGTCGAGTCCTGTCAGATCGGATCGGAGTGATGCAAGACAAGTGAAAAGGGGTAGTACTGAAAGTACGATCGTCGAGGCATCACCTCTCGAATACCAATAAAATCACATGCAAACAAAGATCACCGCTAACCGTAAATCACTTTCCACTTCCACCCGCTAGCATTGTTCTTTGCAAAGAAAGACTACGTCAGGTGCCAGGTAGGGTCTTTGAGCGATTCGAATAGGGTCCGGTCAAACTGGATCGGGTCGGATTGGATTAGATCGGTTAGGGGTGACGTAGGCAAGTGAGGGAGGTGTGGCGCGAGAAGTTCTATTTTTGCGCCAGCACCTCCCTTACAACGAATGACACCTTACGGAACCAGATCACCACCTCTCTCCGTAAACATCCCTCGCTCCACCTCCCTTGCCTGGTGCTCTTCGATACCGCGGGCGCTGTTCTTCACGGTCGATGCTTTGGTGGAGAGCCAGAGGGAGCGATAGATCGGATCGGGGCGGACAGACGCAGATCAACTAAAAACAGTTCGTTCCGGAAGTACGATCATTGTAGCATCACCTCTCTTACGCCAATAAAATCATACGGCACCAGACACCACCCATAACTGAACGTACCTTTCGCCTCTGCCCCACGCACTTCGTCGATTCTTGCGAGCGATACCTAGGTCGAGAGCCAGGCAGGGCCAAAAGCGGATCGAATCGCATCAGATCGGATCACGGTGACGCGGGGTATGTGGGGAATTGTGGAGATAACCTCTAACAGTAAAGACCTTTCACTCCACCCTCTGCCCGGCGTTCTTCACGGGCGTTGGCGCGCCCGACGGCCGGTGGTTGGGGTTGGACGGGGCGGGGCGGGGCGGGGGACGCCGGTCGCAACGCTGCGGGAATGAATTCGAGCGCCGCTAACGAATATGAGGCATCCAATTTCCCGCAATCGCAACTGAAATTGAAGGTATTCATGAACCGGAACGGCCGCAGCGGGTGCACTGCATGTTAATGGGCTTCTGGGCCCGGGCTCTCCGCCCGCACGCCGCGCCGCCACCCAAAACTCGCGTTGTTGGCGGCGCCTGCGAGGCAATACGGAACCCTCCGCGCGCAGACGGCGGTTTTTGTGAAGCATCAGCTGCGCTTGATTGTTATGAAGAAGGCGCGGTATCTTTCCATTGGATACTCCGTTTCAAATAAATAACCACGTATTTCCAGGGGCTCCCCGCGGAGCGGTTAAATATCTTGGCCTACTGGGCACCAACTTGGCTTAAAAAACACACATAGATTCGTTGAACCTATTATCATATGTGGAGTGTAATGTTAGGCAGTTATGGAGAAAAAATATTGAAATTGTAGAAATGAATTTCTTGAGAACAGTATCCAGGATGAACAATCTTACAAACATACCACCAATGAAGTAATAAGTGAACTACCGTTATAGAGACAGAGTGGGCATATTAGTAAGAATGCGGAAAAAAAACAAAAAACGTTCTTTTCTACACCAGCTTGTTAGACGGAAATAGAGCAGAATGCCGCTGATAACTTTAATTCAGTGCATTTTTTACTAATTTTATATTTGTGGTCAAATGTATTTAAATAATCTGATTTATCTAGCCTTCCCAGATTTTGTTCCATGCAGAGCAATCAGCGAATGATTTATACAGTAGTGCTCTTTTCCTTCCGTGCCCTAACGATTTTCGATGAACAGGCATCTTCCTCCGAAATGGTATTTCACCAATAACTTTAGTATTCTCTCTAAACTCCCTGGTGTGTGTGTGTATCCCAAAAGCTAACTCTGTATTCCATTATGAGTTTGAATTTCGTTTGTTGTCGCATTTCTTTTTTATAAGTAGCCTCATGACAAAATTCAAAGAACATCTAGCTTTTCCACATAGTTCTCTTGTTTCTCACACCTCAATATACTGTTCAGTATAGTGCCAAGTAATTTACAATGCATGTTACGCGGAAGAATGTCATTACTTGGCTTATATGGTATTGTGTGAAGTGTTCTGGCCATACAAAATGTGAATGCTTTACTTTTCTTTCTATTTATAGTAATTGTATTAGCGTTTGTCGAATAATATATTTTATTTGAAACGTCATATAGTTAAATACTATCGTGCTGTACTGCAACTTCCCTATATAACACAAAGTATTAGGCGAAGAGTAGGATTTTTCGCGTTATACGTATGTCGTGATGAAACATTTACGACGATAAGATATAACAGAAAGAATAAGGGACCCGAGGAAATAGAATACTAGTGATATCTGATATACCTTCGACATGATGATGATATGGTATTTCGTAACAAAGAAAATAAGTGTGAGGGCAAATGAAGTACAAAAATGAAGAAAATTCTCAAGAACATGAGGCAATGAATGATGTTAATGGTGGTAAGATATACAGAGTTTGCGTAGAAAGTAGAATACGACGCAAACAAAGAAGGAAGATATTAAAATTTTCAATTCACGGTGAACTGTACCGATGAAATAATACATTGAGTCACAGTTGAAAAACATTTTTGTATTTTAGGATAATCTAATAGTGAATTCTTTCATGTAGTGAAGCAAAAGTGGTAATTCTCAGAGTTTCGCCACAACCGCAGTCGACTGTATTTTGTTTGTCTAATGTCTGTCTGTATTTTGTTTGTCTAATGTTTTAACTTTTTGAAATAACATTGAATGCAATGAGCAATGTTTTTCGAAGAAGCTGGTCTGTCCAGGGTTGCCAGATGCTTCGTATAAACATCCGCCGTTAAATCCGCCGCCAGTAAGAACAAAACTCAACTTTTCAAACGGAGAATTTGAATTTGCATTAAGATAACGTATTTCGAGTTTTTTAAAGTAGTGACCCTATGAAATGCTTGATTTGCATTTCTTTGTTTGTGAATATCTTAATAGTTTCTGTAAACAGTTATACTTTTCGTAAAAACAAGTTATATCTCAATATGTAATTATTAGTTATGACTAGAGCAGGTAGAAGGAATACTGCAAGGGATAAAACAATGTTCTCGCTCTCCCAGTTTCATTCTCCTTGCTCTTCATAAATCATCCGCGCTTAAAACGATAACCACAATAAAGCTTACATGTGAAAGCTTGTTGCCTGTAGCTTAACAGGAAACACTGGCAATAGCACCGTACTTAGAAAAGATGACTAATTTTAAATGGCGTTTTGTAAAATTAAAAGCAAGTACTGCCAATGTGATATACCATGTCCTAACGACGAAGACGCTGTGACTTTTACAACCCACTCTATTCTAGAGGTCTGAAATCTAACAATAGTATATCTAACAATATAACAATAGTAATTCTCAAAGTAAATTTAAACGCATTAACAAACGATAATTGATAAAGCACGTATAAAATAAACTACTAAAATATCAAATTCACTGTCAACGTCGTGTTTTTTTAAAATATTTCCTCCTAATTTGAGAACCCGCCCAAAACCACACGTTTTGATGAATTTCCGTCCCTTGGGCGGAAGTCTGCGAAGTCAGTTTTTGTCCCGCGCGAGAGAGAGAGAGAGAGAGCCGTTTTCCAGCCCAAAAAGCGGAATTCCGCCCAATCTGGCAATCTTGAGTTTGCCTGTCTGTACTCGGTGCGAACGCACAGGGCCTACCAACAGCGTTCTGGCCTTGCGGTCATGGGTTTAAGGGTCTTCTCAACCTGAGATGTGAATTTTCTCATCGACAGCAACATATACTGGGACATTGTAAGGAAAACGCAAACTGTGACCATTCCCGAACGGAAATCGTACCCGGGATCTCGTCATGGAAACGTTGGTCTATGAGCTAAACCGCGAGGGCCGAAAAAACTGATGAATTGTAAAATATGCAGAGTATAGAACGTTCAATTGTCCTACGAACGTCTTGCACAATTCCTCGTCTTGTGAAGCAGAGAGTATTGTCTCACACAAATTAATAATATTTTTCCTTTGTAATTCTGACGCAGTCCTAAAGATAGATAAAGGTTGGATAGCAACGCTGAATTGAATATGTTATTGGAATGTGAATTGTGATATAATGTGAATTTCCTCTCCGATCTTCTATTGCACACTGAAAGGGAAACCGGCTCTTCTCTTTATAAAGTGAGATATAAAGAGAACCGTCATTTGCATATTTTTCCAAGTCCGTCAGAATAGGACAAATACGATTTGAAATAGTTGGAAGTTTGTAATACGATTTGTAATTTGTCTGATTCACAGAATTCCACTTTGAAACATTATCTACGTCCCTTTGTCAAAAAGAACATGTGTATTTTCATTACCTTTTTATAGCCTTTTGTGAAGACCATGATGGTGCTCTCATACATATGGACCATTGACGTCGAAATTAAATTGTTCAAATAAAATCAAATTGTTCAAATAAGAATCGCAAACGAATATGGGAATAAGGAACAACAACTCTGAGAATCATAATTCAAAAATTAAAAATTATGTTCAAAAATTGTTAATTATGCGTTTACTTTCTAGAGATATATATCACATCTATCTCGTGTGAATATTACAGTCGCTATTTCAACTGTTTTCATGTGTTTGTGAACGTGAAGGAGCCACAAAATTCATCTCTTCAGAGACGGTTATGTAAACAGTGATTCTGCAAAGCCAAATTCAGTGCATCACAGCAGTTGCAAACTAATTCAATCCACATCCTTCCTATTCACACGTGTTTCCTTTGCCTAGCAACAGACCCTGGGTATTTCATAGAATGCAACATTCACAGAGATAACATATTGCGAAGCTCTTGCACTCGGTTGCGTCAGACAGTTTAGCGCAGAGCGAGTGCGGTCGTTCGAAGGGGGAGGGGAGCGGGCTGCCCGCAGTGGTTCTGTGCCCGCTGCCTGCCTAGTGACTTAATAACCACCCACTTCGCCGGCGAAAACCGCTTCGTTCCGAAACGGCATCCGGCGAGGTGAGGTCAGCAAGCTTTCAACGGCGGAGGGGAGAGCTCTGTAGGTTTGGGTAGAGGGTACGACGGCGGTAGCACAGAGACAACATCGACGACGTAAATGCGCCGAGGTAAAGCGGTAAGAATATGGTGATGTTAGAATATAGTGATGAAAGTGATTGTGGCGATGATGGTGATGACATTGTCCTGGGAGATGAGTGCGGCGGGAGGGATAGGTAGGAAGCGGGAGGTGTGGATGTAACAGTAGTACAGGCGGTGACTTCGAGATGGAAGCGAATTATACGAGTATCTCAATAAAAAACGATCGATCCAATGGTGGTGAAGATGCAGACAAATGGTGGTATTAGCAGAAGTTTGGCGTTGGCGGTGACGAGAGTAGGGAGATAGCGAAAGCAATACAGGGCGGAGGCAATGCAATGACGATGCAATTGGTGAGTCTGGTAATGGACAGAGTGATGCCTTTGGCTACTTGCATCAGAAGTGTTACTGACAACGTCAGAACATCAATGATGGTGGTAATGCGAGGGTAGAGAAAGTAGTGGGCATTGCCACTTCTGAAGAAGGCCACATCGGTCGGAGAGTGAGTGGTCGCAGCGAGATGGCGTTAACGAGGTGGTTTGTGCAAAGACGCCATCGAAGATGTAAAGACGGAGGGCGAACACGACGAAGTCATAGCAATAGCAAATTTAAGGTGACGAATGTAATAGTATCTAATGTAATAGAGTCAGCGGGTGCGGTGGCAAAGGTGTAAATGGAGGTAGAGGAGGCGGTGTCGGAGGTGAAGTCATAAACTCTGATTGTAGCGGGAGTGAGGGGGAACTGGTATCGGGAGAACGACAGGAGATGAAACAGAGACAGAGAGGTGGATTCGGACACTATGGCGGAAGCAGTGATGGTGGGTGAGGCGGTGAATACGATCTAGTCCATTTACCTAGTGTCGAAAATCCCTGTCGAACCATCGGGACTCGAACCCAGTACCTCCCGGTCAGAGGCACTGCAGTGACATTGGTTGACGCTCTGAACCATCTCACCTGGTAAGATTGAATGATTATTAGTGATTACGGACGCATTATCTACTAGGGTATTTAGTCCCGTAAGTGTAGTGCATTTTTTGCTCCGGAGGTGGCAGTGGTCTTACCTCGCTGGGTGGCGAAATCCGGCGCCGACCTACTGTCGGTTAGCGGGTTTCCCCCAACAAGGTATATCCCACGAGCCTGGCACTACTCCAGTCGGGATAATCGCTTAGCTCCCAACCGGTCATGTTTGGTAGTGTAGTACATGTTAGTGTGTGTTTAAGGGGTAAGAATAGTATCAAAAATCCTGCCAATGTCGGAAGTAGAACCTAGGACCGCACGGTCAGAGGCACTGCAGTGACATCAGTTGATGCTCTCCTGGTAGGAGATGGAAGAAGGAGAGGTAGATTCGGACATTGGGACAGAGGTACTGGTGAAGGCTGTGGCAGCGGCTGTGCCGGCGGCCGGGAGCGGAGGTGGGAGCCGGAGCCGGATGTGGGAGGATGAAGCGGTAGCGGACGGGGTGGTGAGACGGCAATGGCAGAAGAGAACGCGGAGACAGAGGCTGTGACGGGTGAAAGCCAGGTGGCGGCTGCGTCGGAAGCGCCGGCGGCGTGGGAGCAGGTGCCGCTGGCCGTGGCTGGCGCTGCACCGGTGGCGGATGCGGAAGCGCGGCGTAGCGGAGTTGAACGCGGCGGCAACGAGAGTGTGGGCGGGGACGGGGGAGAGCAGGGGCGAGGCCGCGCGCGCGCTCGTGCCGTCATGTATAAGACAAAGCCGCCTGAATAACTCAGCGCGATTCCGTCGCGTTTAGAGGCGCCCTCCCGCGCATGCAGCATTCACAGCGCGCGCTGTCCGCCCCCGCTCCCGACCCGCCGGAAGAGGAATGGCGGGCGGCGTCGCTGCGCGGCATGGGGAAGTGGTGGTGGCGGCGGTGGTGGCGGCGGTGGTGGTGGCGGCGGTGGTGGCGGCGGTGGTGGTGGCGGCGGTGGTGGCGGCGGTGGTGGTGGCGGCGGTGGTGGCGGCGGTGGCGGCAGTGGTGGTGGTGGTGGTGGCGGTGGTGGTGGCGGCGATGGTGGTGATGGCAGCGATGGCGGCGGTTGTGGCGGCGGTGGAGGCAGCGGTGGTGGCGGCCCATAGTGGTGGTGGTTGTGGTAGTGGTGTTGTTGGTGTTGGCGGTAGTGGCGGTGGTGGTGGCAGTGGCGGCGGCGGTGGTGACGGTGGCGGTTGCGGCGCTAGCGAGGGAGGGGGCGGTGCAAGGGAGTTTGAGGAAGGGTGTGACGGTGTGGAGGTGAATTGGTGGTACGGCGGCGGTGGTGAATGATCATGGTAGTGGATGGCCATGATAGTGGCAACGGCGACGTCAGCATTAGAGATATTGATATTGGTAATGACATAGGAAGTTGTATCGGTATATTGTTGGTTGTGGCATCGGTAACGGTAGTGATCTTGGTACGCAAGTCGTTTGTATTGGTATTTGTGGTGGTAGTAGAAGGAGTATAGGTGGTGCGGTGTGGTGGTGGTGGTGGTGGTGGTAGTGATGGGGGCGATGGGTAGTGAGCGGCGTCGCGACATGCGGTGGTGATGGCTGCGTGATGGCGTAATAGAGATGGCGGCTGGAGCGCGACGACAACGTATGAAGACAGGTGTAGAGAGAGGTGGTTGCGAGAGGGTTGTGAAGAGGTTGACGTAGGAGCAGAAAATGGCACGTTGAGAACACCCGACGACAAAAGTAGTCATAGAAATACAGTGAATGGGTAATGGCGTAGGGTAATGGAATACATCTCAAAGACTGTTTCACGGAGAATATGACGACATAAAAGCCTTCTAGCCAGTTTTTATAAAAACAGTGTGCTAAGGGTTTGAACCTTTTTGCGTTGTATAACATTGAATTTGAAAGGATAGCAAATGTCCGTTTTACATATCTAAAAGAAAACAACCAAAAGTTCGAAAGAAGGATTTTGAGTTAGTTGATAATTGTGTTACAAAGTAGATAATAAATTTGTACAACGAACAAATAAATGCTGAATTTCAAGTGAGTTAAAATGTACAGTAGCTTTAAATAAGTCAGAAAATTTTTTATGTAGTGACCTCTATTCGAAGATAACCCAATAAGGCGTGTCGTGGCCATTTGCCATTGGCACCGCTCTGTATATACAGCAGGTACTTTTATACGCGTGAAAGTCATGCCGATCAAGTAACTGTTTTTTAGAGGACTGAATGCTACAAAATAAAATTTTGCTGTATCATGTATGGTAGTGCATTTTGCTCTACGCAGTGACAACGTATAAAACATTAGAAAGAGTAATAAAGATTATGTAGATAACTTGTTAGTGAATAATCAATGGTTGTTGGCTTGTACATCTACATCTAATATTGCAATTTGATGCTCATGTGTGAAGGCTCCTGAAGGGGTTTTCGTAATTTTTAACGTGTAAATCTATCTGCGTTACATTGACAAAAAATGGTTACATAAACGAACTTTTCGGACAAAAAATCGCCAGGTTTAGCCGCGGCATCACAATGTTTTCTCTATATTAAGTAAGAGTAGAAGTAAAACTGATGCTAAAAAATATGCCAAGTTATGCCGTATCCTAATGTGTCAATTGCACTCAAAACACACAGTTTTTGTTTTAACCTATCATTCAGTCACAAAAAGTATATCTTGACATATTGCAGACTAATATTAAACTTAGAGAGAACTAGATTTACTAGATTTCTGAGCACAAACGAATTTGTTTTGAAATAACCCCAATACAATAAAAGAACAATTACTTTTTTGTGAATCGGCTAATACAAACTGAATCACATTACAAATTCATAAAATAGCAATAGTATAATAGTTAACCATATTGTGAGCCTGCAAATATTTTCCTTTTCTGTGTTTAAAGTCACAGGTCTAAGAAAACTAATATGAAACTATTATCTATGATGGTCCACATTCCCCGAGCTGATAATTTTGTAACTGACGATTTTCAACAAGACTTGACAAGACGTATGGAATAACTTATTACTTGCCTGCCAAGGTAGCCTACTAATTATCTTCGGACAAAGCATTTTTTAAAAGAAGAAGACGGTTCTCTAAGAGGTAAAGTTATGCTACAACCAGTGTTGTAGTTCTAGCCACATCAAATTACTAATCGATTTTCGATAATAGGGTAACTTTCAACTAAATGAGATTTGTGATGTAAAATGTCGCTTATTTAAATTATTGCGCCATTTTATCGCGAGAGGACGAGAGAACACCGTGTGTGGCTTCTGGCAATGGTGTTCTTCTTCTCTGCTGTTCCCTGCCAAATTCAGCAAATTGACTACAACAGTCGAAGCTACAGGACACGCCAGATTCTGTCAATGTTCAAAACATGAGATCCATTTTACCAGCACTGGAGAAGCGCCAGTAGACCGGGTTATCGCGTGGTGTCGAATCAGATTTGCGCAACGCATTGGCTGCTGTTTTGTGCGTTGTGATGTGAAAAGCGACCGTATAATAGTACAGCTTTTAATTCTGTGATTGATGTCACGTTTTCATAAATTATTGTTTTACAAGATATGGACAGTATTCATAAAATTAAATATTAAATTAACACAATGAAATGTGAAAATGAAAACATGAGGCATTAAAGGTACATTTATTATTTGGTAGGCTTTTAGCGAGGCAAAATTGACGCTGTGGTGCAAATCTATTGTTCAATTTTATGTGTTTGAATATGAAATGCACAACACAATGTAGTAAATTATATTGGAATAAAAATACATTGTTTACGCGTTAATCATATTTATGCATAACATTTTTCAATGATATAAGAAATATACCCACAGAAAAGTGGACTTGAAAACTTTATACATTTTAATAAGTTATTTACACACGTTTTATCTCTTGTGAATACAGAATTTATGTGACCAAAAAGATAGTTCGATAGTGACAGATCACAGGACGCTGAAGCATATAATGCGTTTTAAAGCACAGAGAAAACGAAATTGAAATATTGAAATAATAAGAAAAAACGAAGAACCAGGGGAAATAATGATAATTAACTGCCGTCA
Source organism: Gryllus longicercus (assembly GCA_038098605.1). Classification (NCBI taxonomy): domain Eukaryota; kingdom Metazoa; phylum Arthropoda; class Insecta; order Orthoptera; family Gryllidae; genus Gryllus; species Gryllus longicercus. Next base: position 1,351,526 of record JAZDUA010000007.1, on the reverse strand, counting down.
AAACTTTAGAGTACAGCAGCATGTTTGTTACTTTTTGCATACTACTGAAGTAGTATATAGATAGTTCTATGAATCTGAGGAATATCATAGAATTCGTTTTATAAAACCTATTATGGGGATGGGGGGATCGGACAGAAAAAGTGGATAAACCGTGTTCCAATACGTAATAAATATTGAAATGTTTAGTCCGAATCAACGTTTTGTGAGCCCTTGATACCGAAGTATTTGTTCACAATAAAAAGCGTCTCTCCATCCCTCTGCCTATACAACTGTCCGCACGTCCGTTTGTCCATCTGTTCGTTTGTCCGTATACCCGTGTGCCAGTGTTTCAGTATTTCAGTGTGCCCGTCTATCCGTCCGTACGTCTGTCCGTCAGTCCGACTGACCGTCAGTCCGTCAGTCCGTCTGTCCGCCAGTCCGTCTGTCCGTGTGTCCGTTTGGCCGGCCGGCCGTACGTCCGACCGACCGTTCGGCCGTCCATTTGCCCGACCATCCGTCTGTCTGTCAGTCCGTGCGTGTGTCTGACTGCCCGTCCGTCCGTCATTCCACTGTCCGTCGACAGAATTTTCTCAAAAATGTCACAAATTTTTTTGTTTAAAATTTCCTCAGCTTGAACAAAAAATGTTTGTAAAAATGGTGGATGTCTTTTCGTAATTTAATTTATTAAATTTTCGACAACAGCAAAAGTTTCAAATTTTCCCGGCGTCTTCACAAAACTATTATATTAAAGATCAAGGTTTTTTTGTTAATGAAATCTGTGCTGGAAAGTTGGATCTTTAAGTAAGATGGTCTACAACTTTTCAAAATCTTAGTAGTTGTCGTTGAATATGGCTTGAAATTTAGGAAATTTTCGATAAATATTTTCTCAGAAACTGCTCTTAATTTCATTATTTTTTGGTAGAATAAAAAAATGTATATACAAAAGGTGCAGATCTCATTTACGGATAATCTTCCAATTTTTTTAAGACTGCAAAAAATGATAATCGCAAAACTACAATACTAATGATAGAGAATTTTTACTTAATAAAATATGTTCTTCAAATTTAGGTCTTTAAGTAAGATCACGTACATATTTAGAAAATGTGTGTAATTTCGCGAAATATTTTCAAAATTGCATGTTCGAATTTCCAGCTCTTCTTTTGCTAGATTATTTTAGGAATTATCAGGCCGCAATGCAAAAATAGCATCGTCGCGACGCGGCAGTTTGAAATTCTAAGAATAACTTTCCATTGTTTGGTGATGTTTCTTGGAGTATGGAACGTTGTTTTGGATTGCCGAATTTGTATTGAGCTAGTAGCTTAAATAAATTAAATTTTCGCTCCTAAATCACTACAATTGGTAATGAGGGTGGGAAGTGATTTACAAATGTCCCTGAGATGTTATAATATGGCCAGAAATTGGGATATTATCATTTTGCGAAACCGTTACTAGTGCGAGAAAGTAGGTGTAGCACTACTATTTTGATATTTACTGTGTAGAGTGTTCCAAAAACAACCCTGGTTTTTCAGAATGTATGACTTATAACATACAGTGTCATTCCAAAATGTCAGCGACAGAAGCAACGCCACACGCTTACAATTAATTTTCTAGGTTGGAATGTGACCTGTAATGCCCACAGATTTTACCTTTTCACCTCGCAGTTCACATGACTTTTATCCAAACACCACTTGTACCAACAATCTGAAAGCAATGTGAATGGAGCCGATGAAATATGCGAAAAAAGCTCGGTTTCTCTTTTGATTGCCGCCTGCAGACATAACAATTTGACACACCAGGTGCACATTTCCACTCCCAGGTGGCACACTCGGTAGAAATGGCGATCATTCTCTCTAGGGAGACGGTATTTCAAATAGGTCCAACAGGAGAGGGCAAGCTAAATCCGACCTGGAGGGCACTAAACGCTGTGAAGCATCGAGTCACATGTGATATTTCGGCGCTCAGCGCCAGTATACACGATGAGGGGCGTCATATGGGATTCGTGTTGGGAGGCCAATGCCACGCGACAATCTGCTGGGTTCGCTCCCGAATGTAGCGCACATTAAATGAGCGGCGAGGGCAGTAGGGCGGGTAAAGAGGAGCCAACGAGAAGAGTCGCAAAATTTACAACTAGCCCGGAGGCTTATGGAACAAACAGGTGGCCGGGGCGTATCATACTCTCCAGCCAAGAGTGCACATGTCGGAATGTTTTCAACACGTACAGAGATTTGTTCGTAATTCGCTGCAGCTAAGTCATAAACAAGAGTGTTGGTACATGTACGTGAAGAAATTACAATTTCTCACGATTGTGATAATTATATTTTCCTCTGACTTCGTAATTCTAATTATTTAACACTAGAAATAACGGCTTCTCCCACAATTTAAACAAGTAAGGTACAGAAGTGTAACCACGTAATAAATACAACGCAAGTTATAAGAGAATAGAACAAACAAAAACCAAAAAGAGCTTAACCCAAGCTTGAAAACAGCATGAAGTGTGTCAGCCAATTATTAATAAGGATGAGACTTGGAAGCTCATATGTACTTGTTAGAAAATCTAAGAACTAGTGCTTCTATTGAACAATTTTGAAAACGAGTTTATTTTCATTTCTTTGTGAAAAAGAACTGAACACTTCACTGTATATATTATAGCATTTTACCAGCTTTTCGCGGTCTGTCAAAACAGCTTTAAAAAGACTGCACTAGTGAAAATACATAATCATTAATAGTAAGTCTCTGCAACAACTGCACTAACAATCGAATGCAAATACCACTCTACGAGGTATCCAGAGGACACCCTTATGTAGGGGTGGGGGAGTGGTAGTGATAGACCCCATAATAAATTGCAATATAATTAAAGAAAAAAATCGTAATTAAGAAATAACTGTACATGGACTGAGCAATCTATTCCAATAATTTTTTGAAAATTCGCATTGAAATATTTTCAGTTTTTTAGCTGTGCCAGGCTCATAAATATTTTGAACATTTTTGGTAGCATTCCGCAGGGATCTAGATGACAAATATTATTTTTGTAAAGAACTATTTCAGATTTCTATACTGCTGCGAGTTCTCTACTGTTCTCTACATCTACAGACACTAATACAAGATTTTAATATGTTTAGGTGTTGGTATGACTGTAAGAGTTTCCATGAAGCGATTATACATGGATCGATTTGGAATTGTTTTGTAAATATCCGATAAGCGTTGGATGATGAAATTATTATTATTAAGAGTTAAGACATATTTTAACATTAAATGTCATAATCGATAAAACACCAACCCATTACTTCAGCAAATAGTATAGAGGAAACTACGTTGGGATCTGTCGTTAATTCCCCTCCTCATTGACCTGATTGACCATTGACCTTGCTGTTAACCTCGAAGACAAAATTTTGAAAACTTGGAGGAAATATTCACTGAGAATGGTGCCGATTCCAATGTAAATAGTGACCGGAAGGAGAACAGAATGACCAGTATCAAACTACGCCAGCTCACCGTTCATAGTCGAAAAGCATTAATTTTCACCAAGGAAGGGTAAATAAAAGAGCTGAGAAGGGAACGGGCATGCGAACGAAGGGAAGGGAGGCAAAAAGTCATCAAAGGAGGATTAACATTATGGAAGTGATCTCTTTCGAAAATCCAAAGGCTATTCTTTCTAGGGAGCGGTTCTCTCAAATCGTATTTAATATTTTTTATTTTACTAACTGGAAGTTAAGCTACAATTAAAATTATCTGCGTATCTAGCATTTCAAGCTGATGAGTAATGATTTCACGTTGCTCACGCGTATTGCACATGCCGAACTGGATGGTCGAGGTGTGTCGAAACAACACATCTCGCTCGGAAGGGTAGGGGTTCGAATCGCGCCGTGGACATTGATGATTGTCCCGTGACTTTCATATATGTTTGTTGTTGCAGAAGACCTTTTGACTCTGCTGACTACTGACCGAGGAGCCGGCAAGTGTGTCAGTGCCTAGTGTAAAGGTTAATATGTGTCCCACGAGGGATAGTCGAAATCGACGCAGATAGTCGAAATTGGCATTCTCCAAAGCTGAAAAATGCCACCGGAAGAAAAAAAACACTCGTATGATAGTCGTATTTAATTAAAAAGCTTTAATACCTTTTCATTTTTGTTCTAAATATTTTAATTGAATGCAACATTTCTCACGTATTTAAGCGGCGTTCCAAGGTGTTCAGAGAAGTGCATTATACGGATGCAGATAGCAACTATTCCATGCGCAACAGATGTGACGGAGACCATCGCATTGAAGAAAGCAAGGAAGTCGTTAAACAAATGTGAAAGAATTAATAATTTTTCCCCAGACCAGTAGGGATGTACGATTCCGTCACTGCCACACGTTTCTTGCATATTTGTATGTAGTGACAAGCACTGGGCTTCACTGTCCAATTTTCTACCTTTATTTAAGGGCAACTAAACGCTCTTCCGTCACTGACAGTGGTCAGAAGAAAGCTATTTTCTTACGCCACTATGAAGAAAAATTTCCAGCATTACATTCCGTTAAAATATTTAGGATGTAAAATAACTAATAAATTAAATGAAAATAATACCTTAATAACAAGAATAATAATATTGTTTTTCATATATATACCGTACGTTGACATCAAATCACTATTACTCATCACGATGAAACATTAGAAACGCTGCTTATTTTTAGTAGCAGCGTAATTTCACGTCAATAAAGAACAGTAAATAAAGAATACAAATGCCATGCTTTTGTAAAAGAAAGGCTATTGGATTTCAGAAAGAGACGACTTTAGATATGAATACTAGATTTACAAAATACTAAAGTAATAATACTAAACTAGAAAATACTAAGTGAAGATTCAAAAACAAGACTCTAATGAGACAAACGCCTTTGGATTGTTGAAGCAGATGACTTCCGATACGTTCACACCCTCTCTCGTTGGCTTGGTGACCACCCCATCCACTAGCGCACCTGCCGGCCGCCGCTTTGTCAACAGCCCCTCCCTCCCCCCCTCGTTATCGGCGCCGCGCGCGCGCGCCCTGTGTGCCCAGCGGGCGTCGCGCAGCCGCCGCCGCCGCCGAGCGCCGTCGCTTTCGTTCGATTGGATCGTCACTCTCGCCGTCGGCGTCCCCTCCGTCTCCTCCGTCCTCTCCGTGCGGGCCTCGTGCCCGGCGCGGGCGCATAAACCTGACGGCCCCGGCGTCCTATGCATATTTGACCTCTGGGGTAATCCTGCCCTTGAATTACCCAGCCGCTGCCAGAGCGCCGTGCTGGGACAAGCGACCGCCCGCTCCTCCCCGCCCCGTGTGACTCGGCCGCCCGACCCTGCGCTACCTGTCACCCCCCCATCCACTCTCTGGATGTTTCGACAACGCATCACCCCGATGTTCTCCCTTCTGCCCACAAACTCCGCGAGGAACGCTCTCCACCTGTGTTGTGCTACACTAGTCGTTTGCCTGTTCTCTGATGTACCTTGTCACCTCTGCTTTACTTTAGCTTCGCGTCACATGTCCATTTCTTCATCGTTTATTGCCACGCAGTACTATTTTTTTTCTTTGTGACAAATAGTTTTCAATTAGATTCAGTCGAACATATCACGTATGTCTCGGTGATTTGCCCTTGGCTGACTGTCAATTCCTTCCCATCCCGATGATTCGAATACGCATTACTCGTCTATGCTGCGATGTTCTAACTTTTGTCTGCAAAAACAGGGGGGGGGGGGCATTCTGTCTTTTATATGCCACACCTGTTCACTTCTATAGGTTTTTCTGAACAAATGTCACAGAATTATAATTCACGAGTAGTCGAAGATGATTACGTTTTGTCAATGAACATCATGTTGGCAATTTGATTTAATGAAGTTACTCATGTGACTTTGTCCCTGAGTGCCGGAAACTCTTCATAATGACTTACTACTAATCGGCAGGTCATGATCTGATGCAGGTAAATAATTTGTTTAACTTTGTTTATTGGTCTGACTGTTCTACATGCATTATCTACACAACGGTATCTGTCCTATTTTTTTCTTTCAACGGTCATTCACATTCAATGAAAGATCACCATATTTTTAAAATGTTATTATTAAAAATATAACAATCTTTACGTTTCGAGTGAAGTTTTTGCATTATTAGGAATCTGAAATTTTTAAGACCTCAAGGAAAAAAATAGGACACAAAGTATTATGTAGAATTTGTTTACCTGCCGAACTGCAGTGCACTAGAATCTGTCCAACAATCAAGGGCAAATGTAACATGTAACTTCTTTATACAAAATAACCTACATCTTTTTCATTAGCAAAACCTGATCTCCGACATCACTCCGTGCATTAAAAGTATTTAAAATTTATTCCGAGACATTCAGAAGTTTGATGTCATTATTTCACTTTCGATTTGCTTTAGCTTCGCATCACATTTTTCGTTTCTTCATTGTTTATTCTCACGATATACTATTTTCTTTTTGTGACAAGAAATTTTTTTTAGTTCCATCCCAACTGGTATTGCCGAGATCATTCAAACGTGAAAGGTAATTAGTCAGAATGTTACATTAACAACTATAAAATTCTCCTTCCACCTTCAAAGCGTACTATTGTCCTTTTAATTTTGGCATTTAATGAATTATTAACTCTGCGTTACTGAAAAAAATATTAAAAATTTTTACGTTTATCTCATAATTATCGAACTGATTACCGCCTTTCTTCCAGTGCACTGAATAGCGATCATTCGAGAATAAAACATATCTGAAATATTATGATAAAAGCTTTTGTGAAGAACTACTGTTTTATGCATTAATGTGATGCTGTCAATAATAGATACCAGCGCATTTAGAATTTCATTGTTGTAGGTTCCAAAGTTAATGGTTAAATTATCAATATTTTGCCTGCTCCCTTTATTGAACTGATATATTCCCTTTCCATGCCACAATAGGTATTTATGATGCGAGTGATAAAAGTGACCTTTTAATTTGCGAGCAGGAAATGTTGGGACACGACGCCGATAAGCCGAGCGGCCCAATCCTATAAGCAAACTAAAATCACTTTCACCACGTATGCGATACATTATTTTTAGACAGCTTTCATGACTTTCGTTTTATTTTAATTCCAGTGTACAAATCCCTTAACCAAATATTAAGATCGGTAGTAACTGATACCATCAGATTAAAGTATTTTGTTCTCTTTGATGCATTTACAGATTTATTAAAACTCTTTAGCATCATCTTACTTTTAGAACTAGTGCTAAAAATTGAGCTTTGAGCTTGTTACGCATGTTCTGACAGATCAACTATTAGTAGAGGTTGTCTAAAAATATATACTCAGTTTTATGAAGTCATAGGCGATTGATTTCTTTCTTCACATTAATACCTAGAAAAGACTTACCGTTAAATTTATTTATCAATACAATTTTTGAAAGGACACTAATTGTTTAATTTTTATATACAAAAATTTTGATTAGAAATTTTATTTGTCTTCAAATTTAGGTTTATTGGGCAGAATCGAACAATACTCAAACAACACGGCGAACCAAATCATATTTGGTTGTTCAATGTTTTAAAAGCATCATAATACAATAAATATTTTAAAATCGCCCCTAATTACTTTTCTTCTTTCCCATCAATCAACCATCAGCGGCTAACTCAGTCCTAGCATTCAACCTGATTTTCTCTCAGCTCATCAAACTCTCTTCGTGCTGTCCGCTACATTTTCCTCTCTCCGCTGGCATCATTTATACGTATCGCCCCTCCACTCCCATCAGCTGCATCCCACCTCATTCTCCCACCATGACCTCTCTCACCCTCTCCCACACTCCGCCGGACTGTTTGCAGGTCGACTGACGTCCCAAACGCGATTGTGTTTGACTTGCGCTTAAATATCAATGACATGCGCCTACTGGCGCCTGTAGAATATTCAATTAACATTTCTCCGCTGGCCGACGCGCCGATCTGTTTTGGGCCCGCCCCCTCCCCCTGCGTCACGGCGCGGCCAGGCGCAGGGCTTAGCGGAGGCGGATGACTGGCAAAGCGCCTCCCCTGTAGAACTTTCCGGCCCCCCCCCCACACACAGTGGTGGGCAATGCCAGGCCAATAGGCGAAATTGACTGCAGCAGCTCAGCGGAAACAACGGTGTCTCTGCAGCTTGGTTGCTCGGGAATTCCTAGGGTTTGAGTTCAGACGGTGAATTTCGACACTAGCTACTTTAGCTGGATCTAGTTCAACAAGTCACTAGGATAATACGATAATACTAGAGGCCACTTGCACTGATTGGTAGGCTTTCGTGTATTTTCCCACCAATACCCGAACAACGCGCCACATGGGTGCAATCTTTCTTTCCCTTTCTTTCTTTCTCTTTCTTTCTTTCTTTCTTTCTTTCTCATTCTTTGTTTCTTTTTCATTCATTCTTTCTTTCTCATTCTTTGTTTCTTTTTCATTCATTCTTTGTTTCTTTCTCTTTCTTTCTTTCTCATTCTTTCTTTGTTTCTTTCTCTTTCTTTCTTTGTCTCTCTCTTTCTTTCTCATTCTTTCTTTCTTGTCCCCTTCGCGCATGGCGTGTCCCAAGCTTTAATATGCCTACGATCGGTTTGGCCCGCTGCTTGTGAAGTCAGCCCGGGGCCAGGTGGCGGGGAGGCAATGGCGCAGGAGGGGAAACAAGGGATGACGAGTGTAGTATAGTGAAAGGGGAAGGGCATGCGGCCCACTGCAACGAGTGCGCGTGGGCAGTTCATCTCGAATTCTTGCATGTGAGCCGCGCTGCACTTCGCTGCGCATGTCCGGAGCTCAGAGCCTGTCCCGGTTGGGGCGGTGATCAGTTGGGAGAGTGACCTGAAGAAGGAATACCGCAAGGCGATGTGAAGATCGGCGTGGGACCTTTCAGCGAGATAGGAAAGATAAGATGTTGACGCACCCGAAATCAATACAATATCCCACTCACTCACTCATTCGTTCAATGGATGAATGAGTAATAATCCAGGAGATGATATAATCAATTTTGTTTTTCAAGCATACTGAGATCCAACACTAGAGAAAATTATTTTTTTGTAGTCCTCTTTTAAGAATCATCACACATTTGTAAAAACATTTGATTCTAAGATCACATTAGAGGAGTAAAAATAAAGTATCAAGAACTGCAGCTCTTATGAAGCCTTATGAACTATTATTTCACAGGGAGAAAGGCAAATTACACAGTTCTGGACCTTGTAATTTTGTACATAATACTTTTTAATTAAACTGTTTGCTCAGGTACTTGAACCAAGGAATGGATGCTTCCAAGGAATAAATTTAAGTCAAGTTTCTGATTCTACAATATAATGGCTTCAGGGACCTTGGCATTAGTTGTCCTATTGTTCGGACGGATTGTTGGTTCACTTGATTGATGATTCGTTTGTTTTGCTGTTCACGGGTCGAGTGAAGTCAGAAAGTGTCGGGTGGTGTCAGCAACAGGCGTGAAGTTATTTATGGTGTATCATTGGGAAGGGATTGGTCACCGCCCATTCCATCTTGAGCTTGTGCACAGTGATTTTCAAGTATTCGAATCATTGAAGATGTAGTAGGTGGTTTACAACCAATACCGAAGTTCAAGTCATGCCGACGTTGCCTCAAGTACAGGTAACGAGTTTTCTAAGTCAGTTTTCATGGTTTGGTGTACAAGTAGAAGGTAATCTCAACAGTTAACATTTCATCTCTTATCAAGAAAAATACCATTGAAAAATTCATATTTGAATGCGGTGTTGTTGACTGAAAATATATCTTTTTAATTTATTTGCAGTTTTTACCTACTTATGTTAGGTCATCTAACTTGTTAGTGACTTACAGGAGTTAGTGGAAACGAGTATTTAAATACGAACGTTTCATGTAAACTATGCACAGTAAAATCTCGCGAACTATAATATGGAATAGTTTTGTATGTGAAATATTAGCTGTAATAACTTTTCTATAACAACTCATGAGACGCTATTTTAATAGAAATAAATTAATAGGATGCCAACATAAAATGTATCGCAAACATATCGCGTGGTTAGACAATTTTGTTTCAATAAGCAGAATGGAATTCATCTTCGTGCTATTTAGGTTGAATATTCACTATCAGCATTCTAAATGCCCGTGTGTTTGATAAAACATGCCAGATATAATAATTTTCAGAGATAAACATTTGAAGGGTAGTATAATTCACAAAATAACATTTGTAAGCTTCACTCTTTCCTTCCATTTTATACATAAAATGTAGGTTTGTTTTTAATCTTTTTGTATTAAATCTTATTAAGGTTTAAAAGACGTGGAGCGTATTTTTCATTACTGTTCTAATACTTCCGCGCCGATTTGCATTTGCAGCAGATTTGTTCTCAGCTAGAATCACATTTCCGGACACTGCGCCTCGGGACGAGATGGCGATCGGGCAGTTAGCTATGAATCGTAATCCTTTGGCTGATGTAATTTCTGAAAATAGCGTGGTAATCACTGAAGATGGGTAGGCGCATGAATGAGCAAACAAAGTGAACGAGTTTTAATGCGGACTTAGCTGTGCTGGAATGTCGAGTCCCAGTAAATGGATTCTCAATTCTGGCTGAAAGCAACAGCGTCGACACGATCTAAAGCCGTTTCATCTGTTTGTGCAGCTATGCACGAATGGCAAAACGGTTCTGCAACTCATTTCGTGTAACATGCATGTCACGTTAGGATAATAAATGCATTATCTTTATTGGTAGAGTTCTCTGCATTGAGATGAATGCCTTGCAGATTATTCTTTCATTCATGACTATATGAGATGCATTTTCAGGCAACGAATCCACGTTACTTTCACAGAATAAACACAATACGCAGCTGGCAAGTTCTCAGAAAGATGGAAGATAAACGTTTCGCTTGAGCGGTTTGCAAAACAAAGGAGAATGAGAAATATTTGACAGGAAAAAGTAGTAGAGAACATGATTACAAATTGCTTTTTTCCGCTTTTTGTATTTTCGTAGAAACGCAAACATTTTAAAAGTTACCATCTAATACCAATATTATTTTCTTATGAACTAGTATTACTTATTAAAAAAATACTCTTTTTTTCTTTTCTGTATGGCCTTTAGGAGAAGCACGTTATTTGTAAATACATATAATCATTTTAAATTGAAGTTATGAATTGTGAAAAATAATAAATAAAAGCGTTTTGAAAGTGTTTTAATATCTGGGCAACGTGGACGAAAGAGCACAAACCTCGGAAAGACCAAATACCGTACACGACAACATAGGGTTGAGTAGGAGTGGTGACAGCACTGTAACCAGATATAACTAAGATGATTACTAGAACCAGATAGATACCAATTAAAGGTAAAAATAGACCAGAAAGACAATGGGTAAATGGCATTGGAAACATACAAAGAAGTAAAATATTGTATGGGCTTCATGTAAATAATTATATTATACTGTAATTGAAATGTATTAATAATGGGAAAAACAAATTCATCATCTGACATTAACGGGATAAGCATCGTATTAAAAGACAAACGGCACTATACGTTGACAAAGAAGCCAAACTTTTAACTACAAAGCAAATACCAACTAAATATTTGATCAAAAAATAAAAAAATCTATTATTCGACAAGCGCAAAGAAGGTTAATCCTGTTTATTTAAACTGAGTGTGTTTGTTCGCTCTCAAGATACGTGACGGTTTATGACAAAGTAAAATCAAAAATGCTTCATTACGAAATGGGAGTAACCTAGGTTAGGTTTTATAGTTTCTAATATAAAACAAATATTCATGCATGATTTGTTCTGTAAATCGTAACGCGTTATGACTGATTGATTGATTAATAGATTGGTTGATTGGTTATTTAGTGATTTCGGGGATGGCCACTACTATGGACATCAGTCCCGTTAAATGCAGTACATGTTTTGTCTCTAGAGATGCTGATATTCCTTCCCGTTGGAACATGAGATCAGGTGCAGACCCACATGTATGCTTCCGGGTTTTTCTCAGCGTAGCACCATTCCAGCCAGGACAAACTATAAACTCCGAACTTGTCATTCGACATGTGTTGGAGTGTAGTGCATGAAGGTCTGTTGTGTGTGTGTAAGGGAAAGGTAGGGGGCAACAATGAAGAAGGAAAAACCGCATCAGGTCAGTGACCCGTTTGTTAGGGGACTGCTCCGGCATCTGCCTAGCACAGATCATAGATCGGAAAAATACCGATCAGAGCCGCCGGCCATTATAATTCTTTTCGAGAGTGGCCGGATTCGATCTAACTATGTAGCTGTATACATCGCGATTTGAAAATGGAAATTTAAGAGCGAAAGGTTGCAGATAAAGTTTGGCAGCTGTACAGCGGAGACCAGCAACTGTCACGTGCGCTGGTCGGACAGTGATAGCGAGAAGGCAGCGTGTTTGTGGCGGGGAACAGCGGGGCCGCATGACTGTGGAACGTGGAGGTTCGCAAATGCGGCCGCCAACTCAGCCGTTGGTGCCGACAGCACACTGGCAATGTTGGGCGCACTGGTTTGGAACGAGTTGCAAAGGGAAGGGGAGGGGTGGAGAAGGGGTGAAGATAGGGCGAGGGACAAGTTGCACGACGCGTTTCAACCTCTTTGAAGATAGTAGGTGAGGAGGTTAGAATTTTCAGGGGGGAAACAAAGCAGCATGTTCCTCACAATTTTAAAAATAAATTATTCTTGTAACGTTTCGGCCCAGAAGCACAGTTTTTCGTAGAAAGTGTCTTGTAATTTTTCAATTTCGTGACAACTAGTTATATAACTGTACTTTTGCACGCAATTTCAAGAGTCAAAGAGCTTTGTGGACATGGAATGACGGTGTCATATATGAACAGCGAGCTTACTATAATTCTGAAGGCCGGCTGGCGGGCTAAGATCCAGACGGTCTGAAATTGGGCGTGATCGCAGAGCCCGTTGCAATACAGGATTGTTGTAACTCGCTCTCCGTCTCCTACAATTCACTAATGCACATTTTTCTTCCATTGACTCTGAAATCGTGTTTTCATTGACAAAACATAAAACTATCTCTAGGGCTTCTACTCACTTCAAGAACAACTTTATGGACGTTTTATACGATAAGTACTTCACGGACATTATAGACAAAGGAACCGTTTCTCAGCAAACTGCCAAAGGAAACATTTATTTATATTATTGAAGAGAATGCGGTTTACCACCTGAAATGACTTTATCATACATTTGTCGATGCTCCAACGAATTGAATTACATCATGAGTGTAGTGACATCATGCCAATTTACTTTCAGAAACCCAATGGAGAAGAAAGGAGGAAGGAAGGTTGGAGGAAGAAAGAGAACGCAGAACTACCAGAAGTACCAAGCCGGGAAGCTGATGTAGACCCCAAAAGCCACAGTCAAGGGCAGAGATACGCTCCGGTAAAAGGGGAACAGAAGTGATTGCATCATAAATGCTGCATACATAACTACAAAGGGAAAGTAAGTTACAAAAACATATTTTTTCCGTTAATCCCTTAACTATGGATTAGTGGAGTAAGAGGAAATAAATAAAAATGACACATTTAATAAGTGTATTTTTGAACTGTAATTCGCATAGATATTTATCAAGTCAATTATAGAAACCACCCCCTCGCAATAGTGTTGCTGCCCAATTAGAGCATTTTTCTTTTATCTGCGTAATAAGAGTTGTGACAGACTGATTGCATAGGAAGTGAGTCAAATAATGTTGTCGCAATACGAGAGCCTTTATGTAAGATTTCTCCGCACACACAGGGAATTTGACCTGGGGTAACCACCAACCGATCACACCAGTAAGTGTCAACACAGTGATAACACTCAACTTACAGTTGAACCTCTTCATAAGAGAATATGCGGAGATACTCTTAGTTCTGTTTCTTATAGACAGGAGGTATTACATGAGGGAAATAATAATATAAGTTCATATATCTTCATCTAAATTTGATTTTAATTTTTACTGTTCATTTCAGAAGTTCTTTTTTAAATACACGTTCAGACGACACTTAATACTCAAAGTGAAGGACTGTTCACCAGACGATCAACACTAATTCTGTGACGATGGCGAAAAGCTCATTACAAAGTACATAACGCTTTTCGAAGACAAACCTTACGTTTTGTACACATAGCTCCAATTATTTTCGCTTGTATGAACACGATGGGATGAGCGTGAATGAGCTCTCGAAGATTGCGGACGGGTTAGCGACTTCCAGAAAACAAGACATGAGGAAACATGTGGGGATAAAACGCCCGTAATTTATACATAGGAGTGGGTGAAGCTCGTTTTTTCTAAAAGGCGTTTTCTCTTACAAGCGCATTTTACCCAATATTGAAGGAAATTAACATTGAATATTTTATGTAATTGCTGAGTGTTCAGTAATAAGAAATAATCGATTGAAACTTCAAACCAGTTGCAGTTGTATATCAGAAAAAAAAATTATGATATTTTTCACACTGTAATTCGTAACATCAGTTCGCGATATAGTCATTCCAAAAACCACTCGTGCATTCTACTAGATGTTTCGCAATTTGCCGATTTATCCAAATATGTCGAAATTAATTGTAGAAATAACGGAGGGAAACAGAGAGAGAGAGAGAGAGAGAGAGAGAGAGAGAGAGAGAGAGAGGCAGAGGAAGAGAGGCAGTGAGAGAGATGCAGAGGGAGAGGGAGGGAGAGGGAAGGAGAGGGAAAGAGAGGGAGCCTCCTAGATGGTTGGGTGAGAGTGGGAGGGTGATGTGAGTGTCTTCAGTCGTGGCCGTGCAGCGCGACGGGACGGGACGGGATGGGATGGGATGGGGCGGGGTGAAGCGGGGCGGGGCGGAGCAGGGCGGGGCCGAGCGGGGAGGGGCGTGGCTGGCCGAAGTGGGGCGGAGCGACGCGACGGCTCTGGGAGACCGTCCCGGGGAGGGGACGAAGGCGCCCTGAGCGCTTGCGGCGCAATTGAGCCGGGCGGTGGCCGCGGGCCCCGAGATCGCGCGCCGCGGAACCGCCAGATCGATTCCCGGCGGCGCCAGCGGCGGCAGATGGGCCGCGGCGGAATGAGAATTATGCAAATAGCGCGGCAGGCGGTGGGATCCCGACCGGGACCGGACCGCAGGACCCCGGCGCGGCATGGCAAGCGAGTGGCAGGAGCTGGTGGCGGCGAGTATGTTGTGGCACAGAGAAGAGGGGAAAGGAAGGCGTGGTGGGGAAACCGTGGGAGGGATAGCGTTATGGGGTATAGGATGGCCTCCTCGAGAGAGACAGGGAGAGAGTGAGAGAGAGAGAGGGAGATAGAGGGAGGGAGAGAGAGGGAGAGAGAGGGAGGGAGAGGGAGGGAGGGAGGGAGAGGGAGGGAGGGAGGGAGGGAGAGAGGGAGAGAGGGAGAGAGAGGGGGGAGAGAGAGAGGGAGAGGGAGAGAGAGGGGGAGAGAGAGAGAGGGAGAGATAGAGAGGAAGAGAGAGGGAGAGAGAGGAAGAGAGGGAGGGAGAGAGAGGGAGGGAGAGAGAGGGAGGGAGAGGGAGGGAGAAAGAGGGGAGGGAGAGAGAGGGAGAGGGAGAGAGAGAGGAAGAGCGTGGGAGTTAGAACATTGTGTGGAGATCGTGGCAGGGTGAGCAGGTTGAGGGGATGTGGTGAGTAGAGAGAGACGTAGCGGTGAGAGCGTGGCAAAAAAAGTGGGGTGGGTAGAGTGACGTGGAGAGCATGGTCGACAAAAAGAAGCGTGGAGGACGTGGCAAGGAGAGCGGGACGGTGGTAAAGGGCAAGCGGGATGGAGAGCGTGGCGGAGAGGGCAGGATGAACTGAATGGAGAAGCGGATTGGCGATCGCGGAGAGCGCGGGGTGCCGCAGGGGCCAAGTTGGGCGCTGGTTTTGCGGTCGCCGGGTGAGGTACGCGCGCGATGGGCGCTGCAGGGATTTGGAGACCGAACGCTGCCCGAGGCGAGGGCAGAAATCCGAGCGCGAGTAAGGAGCTTCGTGGTTACGATTGTACTAAGAGAGCGATGGACTGACGAACGGCGATTCTCATTAAAAACAAGAGGAATAACGTGGAGCAGGTATTAGTCCCTAAAAGGAGGGAAGGAAATAAAAGGGAATTCAATATAGGGATCAATACATGCATTAGCTTTGTTCTTCAACAATTTAATTTATTAGAGTACCTTACAAAATTTTACAACGAACATTTACTTGATTTTATGTTTTTTTTATCAAAAAGAGACAGTGAAAAGAGCGTGAACCGTATACGTGAAAAGTATATTCTGAGCACGTTTTATTGAGCACCAGAATCACTTTACCACCCTTTCATTAAACGCAGTTGAGTGACTAATAAAATGAACCATCAAACGAAGTAAAGCCTTTCTTGAAAACTACGCATTTTGTTCATGAAGAATATAAAGCTTATTTGCCCCGCTAAACTAACTACAGATTTTATTTTATAGTATTACTAACTAAATGGGAACGAACATCCACGATTTTACTCCTACCACAACTGGTATAGGGGAGATCAGCAAAACGTGTGTGTGATACTCATACATTCCGAAGCAAAAGACGGGACCATCTCAGAATTTGCTCATTGGATCAAGGGAAACTAGACTGAAAGCCAAATCGAGAAGTAGATCATTGATGAAAATGCTTAATTAGAATAGTTCTTCTTATTTGAAAAAAAACAGGCGTCATTGCCAACAATATCTACTAAAACAGCAGCTTTCGATGGCTTAGCCAACATCATCAGTTTTCTACGAGTACAAGTTCTCGTAGTACAAGAAAAAAAACTGAAAACGGGAATATATTTTGATTTGACAACAAAAATATAATAAAAGATTACTAATAATTTTCAATTTTTAGAAAATATATTTAACATTTTAAGAACTGAAAGAAAGAAAAGGTGGTGTTAAGTCATTTAATATTAAAAGAAAAGTGAATGAAATTGAGTTAGAACATGTAAAATTTGAAACAGAAAACATGGAAATGTAAGTTAAGCCATTTCTTACCTGGTGTATGGAAGCCACAAACACGACTACGCGGGGTCGGGCGAGCCAAGGGGCTTAAGTTTTTAAAATAAATAATATTGTTGGCAATGACGACTTATATAATTATTTCATTGGAAATGCCAACGAAAACTCACCACAATACCAATAAACGCAAAAAAGTAATTAATTTGAATAAGAATGCCCTCATTAGTGAATTTTTACACAATATGATAGATTAGAACTGTAATGATTTGATTAGGATTCCTGCTGATCTTTATTGCTTGTCTCAAGATGCAATATGATGGTAAAACACCACTCATACTTGAAGACTTTTGTGTATCATTAATCTTCTTCACATTGATTGGTAATGATTTCTTGTGGGCTGATTCGTTTGGAAAGGTGGAGTGACGTGAGTCTTGAACAGTTTACACGTGTTTGTAATTAGTCCTCCGATAAAATTATTATCTGAAATATAACCTGGTGTAGAACTGTCATAGATTAACTGATTATAGTGTGAAACTGAGAAGGTTTTTATTATTTCCTTAAACACTTGATTTGCAAGTTTTTTATAACCATTTTGCCGTTAGCTTTTGAAGTCCATTATATATGTATACTTTATTATTGATACTGAAAATAGTTTTAATTTGCAACTATTTACAATCACATGTTCATAAATGTCTGATAGATAATTCGATCATGTATTATGGATTGTTTGACGTTACCGGAGGTTCTGTTACATGGTAGGAGTGCCCACAAACACGAACATGAACATTATGTAATATGTAATTATTAGATATATAACGACCGTTGATTCTTTCATCTGACCAAACAACAATGATCTTTTCAATAACTCTCTCCAATATTCACATTGCAAGTCTATAAAATCGTTTACATTCGAGTACGTCGTACTCACGTGGCAAGAAGGAGAACATAAGGATTTGGAATAAGGAATAACGTTATAACTCCAGGAGTTATATTATTCTTCTACTCAACAAAAACATGTAGCCTCGTAAATGTGAACACATTATGTTATGTTGTAATTTTTAATATTGTTAATGTTGTTATGTTATGTTGTAATGTTGTTGAACTCATAAGAAAGGGCGACGATTAAATGAAAAATTCGCTATCTCAACTAAAAAATGTCAAATTTGGAGTTGTATGGTTTTTTCACTCACCGATACATTTATTTTTGGAGAATTTAGTATTTTAGAACTATAGAGCACAATAGTTAACTAATATATTAGTACAATATTATGGATCATTGCTAGAGTAAATATTTTCTTTTTTGATGCTGTGTATAGTCTCTAATTGTATATAAACAGACATGCAAACAGAAGAGGTTTTACTTCAGCTTAAACTTGTATAACGATTTTAATTGTACATGCCAATAAATTGCAAAGCAATGTACATATATAAGGTGATTCAGTCCTCGTTGATAATACGCTGGGACATTATCCCATACGTAATGTAGGCTGAATTTGCCAAAATTCTGCCAGACGACTATCTTGCGCTGACGAATGGATTTTGAACACTTGTCAAGTCCCTGTGACACGAGGTGAAAATGCGAAATGTTGGTTGTATACACAAATATAATAAACTATTTTAAACAACATTTAAATGATAGGTTTTTCTCTCTTCTTTCATATTCGTTAGATAAGTCGGTAGTAATAGAAAAAAGGAACTATATGTAATATTTGGTCTACCCCACTGCAAAAAATAATGACCAATGATAAAAAAGTTTGTTTTCTTAAAACAAATTTAAATAGGGTCCACATTATTTCCTTTTGAACTCATGAATAATTTAGTGTTCTCTATCTCCGGGTCTTGCATGAGCAGCGTGGAGTGAATCACCCTGTATTATATGTGGATTTATTATAGTGATTTGTTGACACTGACACTTGAATATGATTGAGACTTGTGTGGTATAATTATAAACATCTGTTTTGTATAAATATATGTTCCCACCTTGAGTTAGTTTTTACAAAGATTACAGATGCGTAAACAAAAAAAGCGTTTAATACGTTTATTACGTTAACGTGTTGTATTTTAGATATGTAACGAGCGCTATTCTAGACGTAGCATCTTAAAAAACACTCTGACAGCAATCGACGCTGGCTTGAACCTTATACAGTTGGAAAGCAGTCGAGTTTTCGGCGCTATGAACAGGAGTGGAAAGACTATGAATAATGGAAGACCTAATATGGGCTGTGAATTTGTAATGATATTGCTGGGTGTGTACGCCTGGAATTCATTAAAGGAGACAACCAACACTACCAATAAGAAGAGGTTTCAGAATCCAACTGGCGAGTTTCTGAAATAGTAAACGTCAAACGCTTCATTCTTAACTAAAACATTTCTTTACAGAGTTCTAGTAGTACAAAAAATAGCGTTATAATTCTACACTAATCGTCGTATTTTCAATCGTTTCGCCCTCGAAAGTACTTCAAATAGATGAATTCGTGACTCAGATTAACACTTTGTTAACAATGGATTCTTATTTTCAAACTGAGGAGTTTCTAAGATTGGAGTATTCGAGTATTACCCTTGGCTAAAATGATAGAGTAAATATGATTGGCTGTTGAAAATGTCGATCTCGTGGAACTAATGGGTAATAATAATTACTCTCACTTCAAGCAAAAGTTTTAATTACATGTACTGGTTAGAGCACTGGGTTATGCCTGGATTTCTAAGTAAATCTCACATTTACCTAACAAATGGAAATGTTCACACATTTCATTGGCAAATACGCAAAAAAATATTTAATATAAATTTATAATAACAAACTAGAAGGGTTAAAACACCACACTTTATTGCCCGTATGTGCACGCATAATTACGTGAAAACTACTCAAATTTTCGAAAAATTGTATTTGACGTTATTTCAAAATCTATTTTTAAGGAAGTTTTATTAAGGGAAAAATATCTATCTTTAATATTTTAGTAGTAGGAAGACGCCAAAAAAAATTTGAGCTACTGCAATTTTTGAAAAAAACAAAAGTTTTCAAAGAACATAATATCTACACCATTCTCTTAAACGACTTTCACAATATCCATCGTGACATCAGCCATATCCATTGTGGTATATCAATTTTGGGGGAAATTATATGAACGGTTTAGGAGCTAGCGTTGTTTACAGACGGACGGACAGAGACAGTCAGACCGACAGACAGACAGACTGACGGACAGACAGGCAGACCGACGGACAGACAAACGGATCTGAGAGACAGACAGACATACAGACGGATTGACAGACGGACGGACAGACAGACAGACAGACGTTTCGCCGGCATTCAATTTTTCGGTATCAAGAACCCACAAAACACGGATTCTGGCTACACCACGTGATAGATGTTTCCCACCCTCATTTAAGCAACTAGATTTATACACTTTTTCGCTACCAGAACCCTGTAATAAGAGTTATTTCTGCCGAATATTCGCCGCTTTTTCGTGAAGCATTACATAGCTTTATCTCTATTCCGTAGCGATGAATTAAAAGAAAGAGGAGTGGCAACCTGCATATTAATTTCAACT
This sequence comes from Gryllus longicercus, assembly GCA_038098605.1. Lineage (NCBI taxonomy): Eukaryota > Metazoa > Arthropoda > Insecta > Orthoptera > Gryllidae > Gryllus > Gryllus longicercus. The sequence continues at coordinate 1,331,144 of JAZDUA010000007.1, read as the reverse complement.
CAGTCAGTAGTGTTAAGCTCTTTGTTAATCAGTTAAACAAATGAAGAAATAGCACGAGAAACGTTGTGTAAAAAAAGAAGTGATAATGAAGTTTGTATTTTTTCGATGGAAAAATTACAATGCTGTCTATTCCCTTGGGTGAGAGATTGACAGCATTCCTCATCCCCTCTGTAGATACTGCAATGAACTGCATTTAGGGATAATGAAATGCAGTTAGCATGCATCGAAGTAAATTATTTTTCTTGTTCAAACTTGTACGTGAGCTTAGTTAACACGGTATTGAAAATATGTAGGTTAGTGTATTGTTTCAACTTTGAAGAAAAACCCTATTTTTGTGAGCTAATTTACATGTTGCAATGTAGAAGCTGCGTATTTTTCATTGAAAAGAAAATGTCATTACTAATTTTATGCCAAAATAATGGATATACTATTCATAGAATGAACACTCTCAAAATGCCAAATTTTAAGAATTCACCACTTCCGATTTCTATCTATTATTCAGTCAGGTCATTCATGCAAAGCAAACAGCATTAGTCTCCCTATATAGAGAGGTCATTCATTTATAAATGATAGAGAAGAGGGGTACAAGAGCAAGGGAGAAAAGTGATTAAGGTAATAGCGTGACGTTGCATTATTAAATATAATCTTTTCCCATTCAGTCATGAGACTAATCAATGACGGATCAGATCACTCAATGAATACAGTGCAAACAAATCACTTCGGTCAAGTAAAATCTTTGCCACATTTTCGAGGAATGGCGATTCATAATTCATTAGAAATAAATACTGTATGACGCGTAATTGCCTAATTATCAATTTAAAGCAATTCAGATTGTCAATTGGTCAAATACATCGAGACCAATAATCCTATAATTTAGGTCTGATAGGGATGAAAATCCGTCCTGAGCATTTACAATCATATGTTCTTTTTCCCTTTGCCTGTAATGAAGATAAAGAATATCAAAGAGTGTGAAAAATTATACAGAAATTGAAAGTATTTTTAATTTTATTGGTAATTATTACAAATATAAGATATAATACTTGATACTGTGGGTAAACAGAAGGCCTTTACGCCATTTCAAAACATAGCACATCATCAAGTTTTCTAACCTTTCGAATGCTAGTATGATGCTGGTATTTCGAATGCTCAGAATATCTCTCCAACGCATCAAAGCTTCCAAACAGAGATTATACGGTTTAAGGAAAGAACGCTTGAAGGGGGAGGGGGACCTTCCGTCAGAAAACGAGTACATGTTAATCTACCAAACTCTTTCTAAACTATTTATTTATTTTTTATATATTTCCTTGTGCAGCCGTTACGTGTTGTTTTCCTTCCAGACTTTGGCATCCTCACCGTCTCAAATAAAACGGTGCCACAGAAGATCGTTATCACACTCGTCTCTGTGCTTACTTCTCCCACTCTCATCCCTTAATTTACTTTTTTATTTACTTGATACTTAATAAATAATTTATTTATAATCTTATTAAAACTTAATTCGATTAACTTACTTTTTGTCTACTTATTTACTTATCCCTTTGCTCTCAAGTCTAGTCTTTGCTCATAGAACTAAACTGTACTATTTACTCGGTCTCTAATTATTGTTTTACTAATTATCCAAAGCTATCCTGGAAAGTATACTAATTATTTCACTTTTGAGACCGACTATCATTAAATATGTCCCAATCAAGCTTTATATTTCTATGTTGAAAGTAATACTACTTCATGCTCACTCCCATCCATTTTCCTCTCCATGATTCTATAGCACAACATTTTTAAACTATGTGGATCCAATTTTATATCACCGCGAAGCACAGACACCATAGCCATTTGAGTATTTTAATATGCATCCACCTCCAACCCTAAATCATGCGTTACCTCCTCTTGCGGTACTTTCTACGTGCGTGAACGTACCTTTCACAGACCCATATCGAACTAGTAGAAGGTTGTGGCATGAGGGAGCGTTTTTTTACCATTGCTGACAGGATGTCTTGCATTTTTATATCCAAAAGTCTAGAAGAAATTCGTACTACCTAGCGTGTCACTTTATCCCCAACTACCTCCACAAAAAGTTTCTAAGACATAAGAAGTCTAGTAGTTTGATTTTGTAAGATAAGGAACGCTATTCTCTGTGGTGTAATTGCACTCTAAATCACCAACGTAGTGAGCCTAATTACCAGCTGAAGCAGCTCGTGCTACCAACATAATTTCTATTGCAAGCATTCTCACCAGCAAGGTGCCATGGAGAGACTTTCCTGGCGTGCTACATTTCTCGTAATAGGTTTATAACATAAGATATACTTAACTGCAAGCAAGTATAACTCTATGTGAGTTATTTGCAAAATTAATTACGAATATAAATAAATTAAGAACATTAACGATTACACAAACATTAACGGTAAATATACTTTGGAGAGACTTTAAATCTCTATCCTGCCAAAGTATACAGTTAATGAAGAGTCACTTCTTTCATCTAATAAAGAAATACTTCATTTATTAGTAAATATTTGTATCTTCTTTCTGTCTCACCTCGTTTGCGAATAAAAATCCCTCCTCGTGAAAAGCAAACCAACGAAACGAAAGCGGCCCTGAAAAAGACACACAGAAATCGAACCGTCCTTTTTGGCACGAGTTGCGTGTGGCAGCGAAAACACCCAACAATACTTCCGCTCCCGGTCCGTCGACATCGCTTTCAGAAAGCTCCATTTACTCTTCCATCGCTGCGCGCCGTGGGTCGAAGGAGACACAAGGCGGTTTCTTGCGAAGTCGCCGCGCGCTCCGCCCCCGCATTTCACCGACCGGCCGCATCCGTCCGACCGGCGGCGGCGAGGGCTTGAACGACGCCGGAGCGCCGCCGCCAACGCCGAACCCGCCCTGCGGCCACCCTGAGATAAACGAATTCTAAGGATTGAATTATTATTAAAATGCAGTTTTCAATTCAGATACTTCCGCTTATTTTTGTACATGAATATAAGTATTAGTCTACGCATTTTTTATAACTTTGGATCTGAGAGAAGTTTCCACACTTCCACTAGTAGCGTTGTTTGATGTCCAGACTCTCTCTTGCCGATGCGTTCTCTATTCATGACGACTTATTCATTTGTTTGTTTATATATTTATTTGGGTTTTTAATTGCTGTTAATAATGATGCTCATGTGTTATGGTCTAATGAGTAATTGAGAGTGAAAATTGTGTTGAGGTGAAAGATGATGGAGCTATCGTCGAATTGGAGACAATGAAATTGGAAGAACCCCAGAAAAATCTACAGAGAGATTGAATTCCACGTGGATTAGCGGAGGATTGAACTCAGTCACCAGAGATGTAGGGCGAATGCGCTAGCTGTTACGCGATGATTTCCCTCTTTCTTTGGCAACGAGGCCGACGGTACTAAAACAATTGGCACTCTTGACTTCCGCCTCAACCGGCTCTTCTCCTTTTCAACATGTTTTTTTCGAGCGCTCACCATTTACAATACCAATGCTAGTCAACTCAATAAATTTCGAGCACTATCACGCGCAATTGATGCCTAAGTCACTGCAAGTAGCTTTGGTGATTTTGGTTTCCATCCAACCCGTGTTCCCTGTCTATTCTCTCTCTTTAGCCTTTTTCTACCGATAAAGTTCTTCCCGTTACCCACCTCATCACACAATCCTTCAATCACATCGTCACAAACTCTACAACAGAATAAACTACTACTTCTTGTATGTCACCATAGCCACCACCGCTGCAATGCAACGTTTGGGGATTGCGGTAGCGGTGACAGTGTGATTGTGAATCGGTATCTGTGATGTTAATGCTGGAGGAGGCAGAGACGAAGATGAAAAATATGGAGGAAGTGGTGACAGGGAGAAGTCAGTGACTAAGTATATCGTGTGTTCTGAGGTGTCAAATACTTTAATCGTTAGTCCCTTACGTTAAGAGTATATTAAATCCCGGGAGGTGGCGGTGTTCCCTCTCAGTAGAACAACAGATTTGGTGCCGGATAAACGTCTGCTTGCAGGGTTTCTTCCCCAGATATCTCCTCCAGCGTGGCCGGGTCAAGTTGCAAGCTTCGGTCTGGCCTCCCGACTCGGAACGGTGGAGGCGGTATCGCAGTCTCCGCGGGAGCAAAAGAGCTCTTCCTTGAAGGGAAGAGTCGCCATTACGCGGCGGGGAAGTGGAGAGGGCGCGATGCGCGATCGCGAGGAATCACGTGATCCATCTCGCGCGATCGCCCTTCCGCTTCCGCCCGGCGCAAAACAAGCGCGCGCTGCTTCCCGCCCTCGGCCGCCTCGATTGCTCCATCGATCCTCTCTCCTCTCGTTGCCGCCTTCGCAGTGGACAGTTCCATCGCGTTCACCTTCTTTGCCACAACCTGCCGCCTCGCTTTCTCATCCGATGTCGATAACATAACGTTACCAGCCTTTGTACGTCGCATCTTTATTGCCCACCTGCCAACACCTCCTCCTCTACCTCCTCGGCATCAAACGTTGCCACTTATATCTTCACACACAACACCACTTTATCGCTACTATTTTCATTCATCGAGTCTATGCTTTCTGCAGCACTCTCAACACCGCCTCAGACGAATCTAAATCCACCGTCGTTGTCTCTGAGAGCAGCCCCTATTCAATCAATGCTTCACCCTCCCATTACTCATCTCTTGCCATCACGAGGTCCGTCTTGACTAGATCCGTTCCTTCCGCTAGAACTGGCACCCTTATTTCTATCGTCTTTCAATTTCCATCGTCTTTCTTCAATCTCATTCCCGATCATCGCAATCACAAACTTCGCCATTCCCATCACCCACAGATCTCTCCATCAACACCTCCGATCCTCTTTCGCCACCGCCGTAATTCACCCTTGCGTTGCAATCCCAATATTACCTCCACCTCTTTCTCTGTTTCCATCACTACCACCATAAAGTCACTCAATCCACTTCCGGCTCCAACTCCGCCACTCTTACCAACACCCGCAAGCGCTTCAGAAAGCCAATCTCTTTCCCGATTCTGCTACTGTCTCGGTTACATATAGTACAGTAACTTCTAGGTTTAGCTACACATTATGACTGCTGTATCCGCCACTACCTCCTACCCTGTTTTCGTTTCCACCAGTACCTTCTCTCCAGCTTCAGGTGCAACTTCGCCTTCACCACAACGCCCCTTTTCCACCTTCGCTTCTTGCTTCGTCCCCATCTTGGATTCTCCCACCTTCGTCTTCGTCACTTATTGCGTACCTACCTCAGATTTCATCACACCGACCTCCGTTACTGCCCCCCCCCAACATGTGATCTCCATCACCAGATCTGGCGCCGAAGCCGACTCGCCACAGCTACAAAGCTAGAGAGTCCGCCACGCTCCCCTCTGCGTTACTGCTACCTCCGTCACCGCTCCCGACGCAACCTCCACTGATTATTAATTGATGGATTGATGTTTCCTGGCACGTCGTCTATTGTAATTAGTCCGGCAAGTGAAGAGTATGTTTTTATCTCGACAAGTGATTGTTATCTTTCTCCACTCGATGGTGAGATTCGGCGCCGACCTATACTCCGGCTAGCCAGGTTTCCCTAACCAGGATTTTCCAACCAATTGAGCACCGTCTCGGCCGAGAAGAACTCTAAATTCCAGACTGGTCTCCCGACATGTGTAGTAGTGTCGTGCATGTAAGTGAGTGTATGTGTAAGTAAGGGGTGATAATAAGATACAGGTGGGGAAGCAAAGATCGCGCGGGGCCCGTGGATCGTTTGTTAGGGTACTGCTCCGGCATTCGCCCGGTGTTGATTGGTGACACCACGGAAATGAACCGATCAGAGAAGCCGGCCGCTAGAATTCTTCTGTAGGCAGCGGCTAAATTCCAATAAGCTAACTAGCTAGTGTCGAAAACCTCGCCCCCGTTGGGACTCGAACCTAAGACCTCCTGATCAGAAGCCCTGCAATGACATCAATTATTGTCCTGAGCCTTCTAAGCCGGTTGGTGCCACTTGTGACGCCGCCGCGTCGCGGCTACCGCCTGTTTCTCTGCTGGGTCGTTGTCGGGCGATGTCTTAGCTCCGGGACTCTTTTCAGGAATCTATTTTATAGATTCAGATGGGGATACATTCTTTTGATGAAGACTTTGTGTGAAAGGTGGTTATTGACCATTTCAATCAGCTTTTGCCAATTGAATGTTGTACAAAACTATTTGCTAATAAATATGTCTTAGAGAAACGTGTTGCAACAAATGTTATAAAAATATCTTCTGCGATTTGCTAACAAAAAACACTAGACTTGCAGAACCAGCAAAGTACTGTCTCCGCAAAGTACTATTTTTATATTTCATAACAAAATCTACTCCCTTCGCGAAAAACTATGTTTATAATCCATATCGATTCTTTAAGGGAACAACAAATTCGTGGGCAATGAATAAAATTTCTAATAAAATATATGAGTAATTAAAGAGATTTACGAAATGCTCTCCGTGTGAATTATTCATTCTATGAGAAATATTTGCGTGGAAACAATTAGTATATATTATTTACTTGCATTTATTCATTATCACTTACAAAACACCCAAGAAAGTAATAACGGTCTTCTCGGCACTCACTTATCGTTTCTTTTCGTCGTTAGTTGGTTGATATCCCGACCTCTTTATATTTTCGGAACTGATTTATTGAGCAGTTCAAACTCATCCAAGCTTGAAAAACCTAACCTTGGCTGTAACTGCTTTTGCAAGATGCTTCGACTTTCTACGAGTTATTGCTGTGAATTTGTCGTTCTATTGTTTTATTTTCCGTCAATGCGATGTTGTTTCTTGCTTTGTTTTCGTCATGACTCTTCTACCACCAATAACGTTTTTTCTAATGCCAATTTCTATCCGCTCGTTTCTAGTTTGTCTTCGACTCATCCCTACCGACGTCATTGCTTCTAGTGCTCTATAGTTGTATTACTGATTGTATTTTACAAAATGCCATCTCTCTGACCTCACTACTGACCACAAACAGACTGGCTTCTAGGATGTGTCTATAAATTCTCCGCCCCATTTTCCTAGATATCATGATCTATACCATTCTTAAGTTATTAAAACTTGACAATTATATACATTGCATTAACTGAGTAATTTGATAACTCAATATTTGCTGGTAATTCAATTATTTGTCTAGAATTCGGGTTTAATGTATAATCCATTTTCATCAATACTGTTTTAAACTTATCCCAAACCCCGATTGTAATTTTTCCCATTTAATTATTCATAACTGTAATTTTCACGTAAAGTTCAAAACTTCATTATTGTCTTACTCTTGGTGAAAGAACTTATTTAATTAAATTCGTTAACAGTGTATTGTCAGGCACAATATACAATAACAAAACCATCCTCAGAGTACCCGTACCTATCGCTTGGACGACGCCCTCGAAACAAAATTCCCGTCTGCTAAGATGACGGGCGTTTTGCTCGCAGTTGGCTGCGCTGAGGCTGGTCGCGGTGGCGATGGTGGTGAGAAGAGAAGTGAAGAGGGTGGTTATACTCGCCACTTCCCGTGTCGCCACCGTCGCCACCTGACGCCCTCGGTGACAGTCGCCAGAGCTCCAGCAGCCGCCGCCCCTCGTTGGCACCGGGCGACGCCAGAAGGCGACATTGCGAGGTGCGAGATCCTCGTAGGCGATGTACGCAGCTGTTCGGTGCAGCGGACGAATGGTGGCTCGATAACGGTGCTTTGTCTTTCGACGCAGACGTGAATAGTGCTCAACTAGCCCAGCTACCCTCGTACCTTTATATTAGTTACCTCGTACCTTTATAGAAGATATTATGAAATTAAAGAGTGAACATTTCTGATGAACGAAATATGAAATATTTTTTTTATTATTACCGATAAAGCACTACCAGTTATTACTGATATAGCATTAAATTTCCTGTAACATTGACTTTCTAATTCTGTACCTAATTATATTAAGCACAAAAATATACAAAAAAAAATATTAAACATATTTTTGTTTTAATAAAATCATTTAGAGTAATATTAAAAACGCTAATTTCATTGTTGTAACATCATCTCTATTACCAGGGGGTCACCAAACCCAGCTACACCTCTGCCTGGTGCTTCCTTCCCTGAACTTTCCACTTATTGTCCATAAACATCTTAAGCTTAACGCATTTGGCGGCGTCCGCAGAGCGACAGGTTATTGACCGCTTCAGTGAAAGCAGCGCCATGTCACGTCTCTCTCCTAGAATCATGAACAGCATCGGCGGCGGCGACCGGGGCAGCGAGGGCGCGGACGGGCGACCGACGAGAGCGGCGTGGGCGGCGGTCGAAGCCCTTGGCGGCGTGCCAGCCCCCGAAGCCCTTTCACTCTCGCTGTCGCCATCACTAGCGGCGGAATGCGCATGTAGGGCTAGTCACGACACCACGACACCGGCCGGCCAACCCGGGCTTTGGCGGCGCTGGCGGGAGCCACTCGTCACCGGTGCTCTCTGCATGTTAGCGCTTTACGAATTCATTTCGGTTTTTCTTTATTTAACTGGATAACTGCAAGTGCACACTCTAGGGACTTAATTATTAAAGGTTTTTTGGCAAATATAAATTTATTTTTTTAAGGCATGTACACATGGCTTAGAATACAACCAATGCAGTCTAAAAATTATAGGATGTCACAGTAATAAAACGGTAATTCTTCAGTTTGGAGTGCTTCAGGTCAATCCTTAAAGAAGTACATCCAGCTTGTCAAACCATTCAGTTGATGTCGGTGTCAGATGAAGGAAAACCGGCGGATCTCCAAGATAATCTGTTCGCTCACATGTCTCCAACAAGTGACGCAAGGTCTGAGGGGCATCACACTTACAGTCTGGACACGGTACCACGCCCCATTCGAAGGATTAATCCGCTACTCTTCCATGTCCAGTACGTATGTGGTGTGCCGTCTTACATACATATAGCGAGGAATATCAAAGTCCGAAGTTTTTTGATTGGCGTTAAAAATATTATGAATTTTAGCAAGTGAGTTAGTGGTCCAGTATTTCTCCCAATCCGAACGCATTTGGAAATTGCTTTCGTTTAAGTATGCGGCAGTTTTAAAAGATGGTTTCCATGATTTCAGACTATTGAGTGAGGCTGCTTGGATGTAGTTGTGTATAGGAATGCTAGTATTACGGGAGATATTCTCGGGGGGGCTCTCGGTCTCCTTAGGTCAGGGGGAGGAATGCGGCTCAAGGTGCGGAGTCAGTAAATAGGATTCGGCCTAATACACGAAATTATGGTGCGCACAGAGTTATTTAGTTGGATATCGACCAAGTGGACATAACGGCTGTTCAACTGCAGCTCCATATTCCGCTGTGCTGTACACAAGTCAGAGAGCTGAAGTACGAAGTACTGAAGTAGCATCGTCCCACGTTGGCACGCAGATATTCAGCAAAATATAGTTTTTAGTGCGAGTTTTTCAAGTTAATATAAATTGTTATAAATTATACAAATTTCCCATCTTGTGTTCACGACTAATCTTCTAACAATCATTCGCACCCAATGGTGACTCAACCATTCAACCAAGGCCTGTGTCTACATTTTTCATTAGGGCAGAGTTTTTAATCATTTCGATTATTCATATGTCGACAACTTTCGGAGTTACATATAAAAACTAATCTGCTTGTTGGCGAGGATGACATTAACATGTGAATGAAAAATAATCATTTTTAACAATTTTAAACTGTTTCATGAGTGTTTTAATAACCAATAACACCCGCTTTAATAACTGATTATAGCGTTTGGGATGCATTTCGAATAAACTCCAATATCAAAAAGAAAACCTGTGTAAAGTATGTTTAATACCATCACCATTCTAAACATGCTACAGTGATAGGAAGGTGTCACATGCGAAATATGTATTCAACCTAAAATAAATGACAGTAAACCTGAGAAGTCTTGAGAGTCTCGGGTTCGAGACGTTATGAACAGAGTACGAATTGCATTTCTCTAACCGTTCTTTACTCAGAACTTTGGAGTTTTTCTTTATTTAGTTTCGTTCAGCGATAAAACTTTTGAAACTACATTTCGAATAAATTCCAGGTGTATTTGAGGTGGCCAAACCTATTACATTTTCACAGAAAAACTGTTCAGATCGTTTTTTTGCAGAATAAATACGTTTGCCTATATGAGATTATGTGATTATTCTCTAGTCCTATTTTTGATTTCTGTTACAAATTTTATTTAATACATAAACCCTTGCTTATTCATATTATAGCACCAAATATTTACACAGACTTTTGTCATTGGCATGTTTGTAATAATATTTTGGCTACGAAGTCTTCATTACTTCCATTACTTCTATTATCTTCATATTCAATGTCTATTATTCGAGTTGGCAATATAGTACCACGTGTATTGTAATCTATACAAATACAATCTCTCTTAATGATGAAATAGAGCAAAATTTTAATACAAAAGAGATACTTGTATTAAAAACGGAGCATCATGCATACAGTCATATAACTTAAAATTACAGTAATTATTGCGAATATTTAAACTTCAACGGATAATTTAAATAGGCATATTTAAAAGAAATGAATTTCCAACGCAAGGCACAGATACACAAAAAGTCAACCACCAACAAAAAGTAATACAAACATTTTTTAAAATTTCATAGCCCCCTCTCAGCCCCTTTCCTTACTTTTGTCATGCCTGAGTTCCTCCAACGCAATCATTTATTACCAGCGCTTCCCCCTCCTCCGGTGGTCGCATAGCCACATACAGCCATCTTCGCCTCCCCTTTCCGTCCGTTGGCCATCGTCCTCTTCCCGCCCACGCCATCTCCGCCACCGCTTCCGCCGCCACGGCCTCCGTCTCCTCCGCCGCCCTCCGCTCCTCGCTACCCCACTCTACCCTTCGCCACCAACGCCGCCCCCGCCGCCGCTGCAGCCGCCGCCTCCCCGTCCTCGTCGTCCCTGCCGCTGACCCCCAGCCGCCGCCGACCCCGCCACCGCCCTCGCTGCCGCCGCCTCCACCACTACGCCACCTCACAACTGCCATTTCACCTCGCCGTATTCGTCATCCCATCCCATCCCATCCCAGACAAGCCACCCTCTCCATTCCTCTCTCCATCTCTGGCCATCCACCCCCGCCACCAACACCCCTGCCGCATCCACCACCTCGTTTTCGCCCGCTGGTTCCGTCCACAATCTCCGTCCGCCCTCTTGCGCCGCCGTCCCCGCTCCCCCCCCCACACGCCGGACGCCCGCCCGCGCGCCATCTTTCTTCTTTAACGGCTCCCAATTAAAATAGCATCTTCTTCTTCTTCTTGCCCCGTCTCCGCTCCGTCTTTGTCTTCCTGCGCGCGTCCGACTCGCCTTCCCGCCCCGCTACACCCCCGCGGTCCGGTCTGTCGTGCGGCGCCAGGGGTGATGTTGGCACTGGAGATGGTGACGGCGGGGATCACGGTGGCGAAGGAGGAGCGCTTTCGACAGTTTCTGGGGAAGAAGGAGTGGTGGTGAGTGAGACAGTGAATATATTCGAAATGCCATGACAATGGCGTAGGATAAATGAAGTAGGGTCGATGATAGTTTTTATGGGTAATATAGTCTTTCGTCATTGCAACATTTTATGGGATTTTCAGTGTTTCATGGTGCACAAAATGTATTATTTTACTAGAGAGAATGTAAATAGTTTTTAGAGCTGTATTAATAGTGCTAAAATTTTATACTGATGACAGTTCTAAGTGCCTTTTTGAGCTTGATTTGTAGTGAAGAGTTTAAAGAAAAACTTATGGGAAGAGCCTTTGATACAACTCCTGGGGCCGCAAAGTGTGAGTTTGTCCATGTTTTAATCGAGCCTGTTTCATTGATTTGGGGCTAAATAGAAGGATGTGTAGTGATATTGTCGTAAAGTGACTGTGTGGATGATGACTACAACTGTTACTACATTTGCATTAGAGATAAAATTGCGGCACTGGTGGCGTTCGCAATGTCAATTCACAGAGTGGTCGAGGAGATGTAGAGCCGAACGGAGTGAGTTTAACGAAAGCGATGGGGGAAATGATAATTCTGGGAGTGGTAATCATGTTCTCTGGTAGTACTCAGACCGATGGATATAGAAGTGGTGTCGCAAAAAGTGGTTGTAGGTGTGGTTGTGTTGTCAGTGGTGGTGAAGATCGTGAAAGTTGTGGCTCGCGGCAGTATTAATAGTGCTCGCAATGAGATAATGGTGGTGGTGTGGGTGATGGATGTAGCGGCAGTGATGGTAATCGCAATGTGGTGATGGATGAACCTGAGCAGTGGGCGTGTCCAGGATGATCGAAGGCGGGAGTGGTCGTGCCTCAAGAAAACGCGCCGTCCGCGCAGCTGGGAAGGCGGAAGCGACGGCAGGGGAGGGGGCGGGGGCGGGGGCGGGGCATGGGGCAGCGCTGGTGCTGTCGGATGTGAATCCGACCTCACCCCTCTTCACCCCTCTGCCCACCCTCGTCTTCATAGGCCGCAATTTCCTCAGTGAAATCCCTTCGCTTCTTAAAAACATTTCCATACCCTTATAATCTCGTCTTATCTGCCGCCCGCCGCGCCCGCCCTTCCCGGGGCTAATTTTTCACTCATTACTCCTCGACCGCCTTTCGCCGAGCGAAGGCGCCCGCTTATCGCCGCCCCCCCACCCCTTGTCCCCCACCACTTCCCCTTCTGCCTTCTCCCTCGACGCACAGTGGCCACGACCCCAGTCGCACCCCGCAGAAGTGGAAAACGTTTACATATAGACAAGGGAATACTGCAATGTGACTCATAAATATAAAATTAGCATAAAAGTATATTTCGAATGTACCGAATTTCACTCATCACAAAAATTAAACGACAAGATGTACAAAAAGATATTAAAAAACGATAATAAACTTAATAAATTAAAATTCAGTCAAATTAATAATACGACAAAATGACTGTCTTCCGATTTTCGTTAAGTAGAAAATAGATACCCTGCGCCTCTACCTTTCCCTATATGTAGGAAATTGATACATTAAACATTACATTAAAATTAATGCGTTTGAAGTACTCATACTCTTAGTTCCTTTGCCCCTTCCCCGACCTCTTCTCCCGCTGCACAGTGGTCACGATCAAAACCGCACCTTCACAGACGCGAGAACTCGATCAAATGATCGACAAGGGAACATCGCAATGCGACTCTTAATAAACAAAATACGCAGTTATTTCGATGTATTTAATTCTATTCAACGTATAGATTAAACGGTGCAAAGTATAAAAAAATATTAAATACGCGATATCAGAGAGAAATATTAAATACGCGATATGCATAAATTAAAGCCAGAGTCTCTCGATTTTCTACATGTGTAGGAAATAAGCTGTACGAAGAAATTAATGCTTTGGGAGGTATTTCCCCTCCCTTTCTTCCACCCTTTTATGGCTCCATCGCCCTTTCTCTGGCATTCTCTCTTGATGTAAGTTGGTAAGGCAAAGATCGCTCTCTCACAGAGGTGACCACTTTTTAAAAACTGGACAAGCCAATATCGCAATGCGACTCTCACAAAACAAACTATACAGATATGTAAATGTGTCGAATTATACTCAATACAAAGATAAAACAACACAAAGTAGAAAAAAGACATTAAATACGCGATACCTGACTTGAAAATTAATAATATAGGAAACCAAAGTACTGAGGTTTTCTGTACGTAGGTTTTCTATAGGAGACACACAGCCGGTATAAATTAATACTTTGGGAGTTCTCATTTGCCTCCCTTGGATCTTTCGGCCCAGTTTCTAGAGGTACAGTGGAGAAAATGACTTAAATAGCACCCTCCAAGAGGTGAACACTTGTTCAAATTGTCGACAAGTAAACATCGCTATGCGATTTTTACAATATAAGATATGCCGATATTTTGATGTATCAAATTCCATTAGATGCAATTTTAAAACGATGAAAAGTAGAAAAGTCATTAAATAAACGATATAATACATTGATATACATAATATATAATGATTCCGAAATTGTTAGACCTTAAATATGTTTGGGAAGTACATTACTCTGCGGAGAAGAACTAAAGTGTTAATAATATCTTGGGATTAGTGAATCTCTTTATTTAAAATAAGTATATGTTATCTTAAACAACACAGCAAATTATATACCGAAGAACAAATATATTTTGTAATATCCATAGTTCGTTTTACGGATACCTTTCGTATTCCTGCGTATTTTGGAGATTTCATTTCAAATAACCAAAACGTATGAAATATACGAGTGTAAGCAAAAACACAAAGCCAAATTAATACGACTTTTTCTGCCCTTTCCCAAATTTTACGATTACTTGAACATTTCTTTTTACGACCACATATAACATGTCAGAATAACACTTGCAGTAATACTTTTTTGTACACCAGAATTAAATTTACTTCAATGCGTTACCTCAAACGTTGGGTTTAGCTATGTTGTGAAAATATATTTCATGACATGTAATGTTACTTTATGCATATTTATGCATTTAAGTATGTCTTGCAAAATATATCATTGCATAGGCTACATACGGTTGTAGTTGTGCTGTAATAGAACTTGTGACATGTGCACGTGTCGACTATTTTGACAATCCTTGCCATGCCATCCATTGAACTTTAGGAAGAAGAATCTGGATTTTAGTCGGACGCAAAGAAGGAAACATAAAAAATCTTTAAATATTTATTTTCCAAACCTCCATGAAAATAATATATAGAATAATAATCCATGAACTTCTCCATGAATAGCGTAATATGTAGAATTATAAAATTGCATTCAGATTGAAAATCTTGAATGTTTATATTTAAAACATCCATGGACATAATTAAGCTTGATATATAAGTATTTAATGTAAAACTGCATGCATATTCAGAACTTTGAATGTCATTAATATATAAAAGAAGGATAAGTAAATTATTAAATAAAAAGGTTAAAGAAGACGTTTGATCGCTTAGTTTGTTGCACGTTCCTACTGTGCGCGGTGGCCGCCCTCGTGATTGCCTCCGCCCCGACCCTCCGCAACGTCTTCCCCCGCCGTCACCCCATCATCTTCGCATTCACCAACCCCTCCCTCCACCCCTCAGTCTTTTTTCTGAGCCCCCTCCCTTCCTCCTCTCTGCGCCGCCCCCCGGCACAACTCGCACCCAGTCTCCAGACCCATCATCTTCCCCTTAACACAGGGGTACACACCGGGCTGTATGTTGCAAACATTTGGCAAACACTCTGGGTCGAAATCAAAGTCAATTCTTGTAGACAACTGTTTTCGTTGTCGAAGGGAATTTGGAAATAACGGTGAGCAAGGTTACGTCACAAGGACAATATTAAATTGATTGTTAATGCTTTCACGACATAGCCGTACGGGCCTCACAGTACCAAGACTTTGTAAGTGCTAAATAGGAATGCGAACAATTCATGATTCGTTAAGTGAATTACACCCAGCATTTAACTCTTTCATCATCTTTTCTTTTTTGTTTTATCTTTCTTCTTTGTCTTCTTCTACTCCTTATTTCCTTTCTTCTTTGCGTCCTTCTTTCTTCAGTGTTTCTTCTAGTTATGATCCTCTAAAAATGAACTTTGTCCTGGAGCCATTTTATGAAAATACCTCACGATTTGGGATTTTCGAGAAAATAGACAAGGGAGAAGAAAAAGCAATGAGAACAGGACAGGACACGTAATAAATAATAAGTTTAAAAAATCCTAAATTTCTTTTATATAGCTTGTATTTGCCCAAGTTTTAAAAAAGAAAAACATTGGTGGAACCATCGCCTACAGTTGTTCTGCTTCTACTCTACTTCTACTATTGTAATTACTTTCGGAACATACTGTTTGTAAACGACTTCCTTTTTCACGAATCCATTTCGATCGTCCAGACTTTGTACACCCCTGTCTTAGCGCCGCCTCTTCCCCTTCTCCCTCCCCTTCCCCTTCCCCTTCAGCGCTGTGCATTGTCACCCGCCCATGCTGCTTTGCCTCTTCCCTTCCATTTTCCTGCCACCATCGCTCCTCGTGCCACACAATGGCTCATTTTAGCGTACCACTTGACGAAACAACGACAACTCATTTAGTGACATATTTCTGGTTTTGATTCAAGAAATAATGAGCTAACGTAATATTTGCTCAAGACTTAGATTTCATATTTAAAACCAATTATTTTTTCCCCTTATATATAGTTGAGCTTCAGTATCATTCGTGCTTTTGAATGCAAATATAAGTGGAGTGATTAGTTAACATTAGAATTAAATTATAAAATAAAACTTATACCTAGTTTCTTTTATAGATTTTCAATGCAATATATGCGTTACATATATTATATTGAAAATGCAATATATGCGTTACATATATTACGTACAGGCATCATTGTTCTATGAGTATCAATCAGTCTGTGTGTCTATAGTCAGTGCTAGATATAATTTTTATTACTAACAGTAACGTTGACTACATGTAATTTTTGTAAAATGTAATGCAATTTTACATTTCAAAATAATAATGTAATATTATAAGTAACAATATCGTATAATGCAATTATTTATTTACTGTTCTTCTAGAACCAAAATGTTTAAGAAATTCGTAAATGAAAATTTAATAAAATCCTATTTCTGCATTTCTTCGGTATTATCAATTTTGGCCAGCCCACTGGCCACATCATGAATGGTAAGAGCTTTTGTGGTACGCGTTCCTCTTTTAGGTCAATGGCTCGTGAGTTTTATTTCAGAAAGTCTTCATTAGCCTTATAACTACCATTTAAACAACTTTTTCCTGTCATTCTTACATTACGTTGTGAATCTGATAAATTCTAATATGTGATCACTTTTGAAATAAGGCATCATGTGATAAATATCGTAATACATTCCCACTTCGTACGTAGATCATGAGCTCAATGAGTCTTTAATCGTTGAAGTATATGTGCCCCCAAAGATATGCTTTGGTAAAAAAATATATAAAAAAATGAGGGGAAAACGTTGCTGCAAAATGGCACTTACTTGAAAAAACAGTTCTTCCACAAACTGTACGTTGCAGCCTGTTCGGTATAGAGATCTAGCCAAGCTCGTTCATTGCAAAAACCCAAGGAATCGAGTGGTGCAAACCCACAGATTATAGAACTGAAAGGTCTGGAGCAAATTTGGAATTCACATTTTCTATACTACAGTTTAACGACAAATATTGCTTTGGAGTTGTTTTCCGTGTCAACCGTGTGTAAAGTTCGAAAGTGTAGCTTATTTACATAATTTATTTTATTAATATTTTCTCATCAAGTTATATAATTGAATTAGTAATGAATGCCTAAAGAAGATGGGGTAAGCGCTACTCGGCAATGCCAAACAATACATTAACACTCATATATCGGCCGACATTGTAAAGCAAAAGCCAATCCAGTCTCTACTCGACATAGAGAAAACAACTATTTCCGCTTTAGTGCTTTGACAGGGAGGTCCTAGGGTTCGTTTACTAACGGTGGCGAACTTTTGACATTTGAAGCAGCTGGGTGAAATTCAGCTGTGTTTGGAGAAAAATTCTGGTCCTTGGCTGCTCTAATCGTTGTTTACCGTGGTTTCTTCTGTTAATACCAGGCTAATGCTGGAGCAATGTCTTAACAAATGGGCCAAGTACCATGTCGGGACGCCAGTGGGGCTTAATGATTGTCCCAGATGGAGCGATGCCCCGTTGGGGAAGATTTCTGGAACAGGAAAATCCCGGCAGCATAGGTTGGCGCCGGATCACACTTCCAGTGATAAACACTGTAACCCCCAGGTATATAACATCCACTTCCTTCCGGAACTGATGTCCATATCAATTGTCAACTCTGTTAACAAAATAATAAGTCAATAGCGTCCCAAGCACCCGCAGCCTGCTTTCTACTTCGCCGGAGGACGGAGTGGACGTGGTGCACAGCAGGCAAGCCTTGCGTTTGCCTCCCCCCCCTCTGCCTGCCGAATCTCGAGTTCCCAACCAGGACGAGGCAGCTCCCGATAATCTCGCTAGCTGACGGTAGGTCGACACCGTATCTCGCCATCCAGCGGGGCAAGATCACCGGCACCTCCCAAGCAAAATACATGCACCGGACGTACGGTAATAATGACCTTAGTAGTTGACGCGCTCGGAATCACTAGCAATCACTCAATCAATCGATCAATCAATCAATCAATCACGAAGCAGCTTCCGCGGATGGTGGGGTGGGAGGGAGTAGCCGTTTCGACCTTTCTCTGAGAATCCGCTGCACACGACTCAGCTCACGGAAGTTTCGATGTCAGCTCTTGCCAAGGAATAAATTGAACGATGACGTGTACGGATCAACTGCTACGGTCATTAATCCCGTTTCCGTATTGAACATTTTATTCCAGGAAGTTGCGGTATTCCCCAAACATGAAACGTGACATACGGCGCCGAAATGAACGGGATATTTTGCGGGATATTTTGTCCTCCAGGTATCTCCCCCAGAACGTCACCGCTCCAGCCGGGACAAGCTCTGAACTTCCGACTGGCATCCCAGTACGATACTGTACGGCATGGGTGTAAGGGACGAAGAGAGAGGTAGGATGAGGAAGAAAAGTTCGATCGCGGTTCGTGGCCCGTTTCTTAAGGTACTGCTCCGGCATTCGACTAGTATTGATCGGGGAAACCATGAAAAACTCATATTCAGAGCGACCGTACGATACAATTCCTCTCCCGACAGTGAATGAACTTGGCCTAGCTCTATCGCTAATGTCTACAACTCGCCACTGACATGACTCTAATCCTGAGACTGTCCGCTCAGAGGCGCTGCAGGATCAACAGTAATTCTGGCTCTAAGCTACCTCTGCCAGCCCAAAGACTGACGCTCATGGTCGATGTTAATACGGTAATGTATTTTCATTTTGTTTATTAACGTGTTACTGATTATATCCCGTGACAGCCTGATGCATCACAGGAACAAGGAAGCGATAACTGACTCCCGGGGAGGGGTGTGGGTGATGCCCAGAGATGCGAAGGAGGATGAGAGAGAAGATGAGCGGGGAAGAGAGTCGACGGGAGGGGGGGGGGGCTTTGCCTCGTGGATGCGATGCAAAGTGTTACGAGGGTGAGGCTTTGCTTGCCAATTCATTAAGGAGCAGTTTACCGCTCATGGCTCCGTCAAAGGCGGAGTCTCCAACGTCTTTGTTCGCGCTACACTGACTGTTACGGTCGACAAACGATGCGACGTGCGCCCTAGAAAACTGACTGCTCCCACTACGCATTCATGCGTAAGGCAACGTTGCTAAGAAATCTATTTGATGTTGCTAAAAGACATTACAAAAGAGTCTCTAATTATTTAACAAGCAACGTGTTTTGAAATTTCTTAGACGTACTCCATATTTATTTTCTGTTATAATATGTACGTTTACATATTGTCAATTTGTTTCGTAGTTCAAACAATTTTCTAGTTATTTAAATAATGGATCGCGATAATACGATGATAATTATTATGTTGTAACTGGATTTCATTATATGTGAATTGACAACAGAAATGTTCTCTTTTTTCTATGGTTCTCGTCAAATAATTTGTTTTACTTCCGTTAATTTTCTTAAAAAAATTTGGAGTATATGCATGTTCTTGCTTGTTTATAATTTCAATATCGGAATGACTGCTGAATACATCTCTATGAAACGTCATGGAGCAATGTATTCGAAAGATTTATCTCAAGACCTTATCTCCAAACAGGAGTACCCATAGAAAACATTTTTCAGTAAACTTTTCAATGACCAATACTGCAGAAAAATGTACATCATTTATTTAGTACATCTAATAACAACTTCCCTTGTTACTGCTTTAATGTCTGCAAATAAATTCAACATTTGCGTAAAATGCATTTGAATGATAAGATTTTAAGGCACAGGAAATTTATGTTCTAACCTTGTAATAAATCTTTTCAATCAGAGTAGCCTTGCGTATAGTAGGATAACATTACTGCCTTGGAAGAAATATCCTACACATGTTCTCTAGTAAATATATTTCTTTTCGCGTAACTGAGTTCCAAGGTTCAAACACCAAGGGGAGCACATAAAAAAAGGGTTGAATTGTAGTTTTATGTAACGTTTCCTAGATAGTTTCAACGATTGAAGATAAAAATTTACTAATAACACGTTAAGTTTCACTGTAAGTACATATTAAATTTAATTTTTATCTTCTTATTTACAATCGCAAAAGCTGGGCGCTGTTGGAATACACAACACAATAAAATTAAAAAAATTGCCTTAACGATACACTAAAACGGCAATTGTACGACAGAAATAATTTAAGAATAATAACGCATTTTCAAAAGAGACTGTTGGTTTCTGAGATGCCTTACATTTAGTTATAATAACCGTTCAGAAATTCTGGTGTTCCTTTGCGTTACAGCAGTGTACGACTTTAGCAACAGAATAATAGTTGGATTATTGATTGAGAAGTTTGATATTATTTATATTATTAATAATAATATAAATATTATTATGTGTTTTGCTTCAGAATACACTCCATTTTATTGACCAATGTGCACATGGCATAAGCTGTATTTTATCCCACCAGAGCATATCATTATAGACAATTTTAATAATTGTAGTTATAATTTAACGTAAATGTTGCAGGTCCTCCTTAATCACACTAAACGAAGGATAGTTATAATAAAGACATACATAAGTATTTATCTATCTTTAATGAAGACTACATATAAGTCAGTTGGATTAATAAATGTGGTTTTACATTAGCAATGCAACTACACAAAAAATGAAGTTTGTTCAGGACTAAAACAACTTGTTAAATTTGTTTTCACCAAAAGATTTATTAGAAATACATAAAAATCTGGCAGTATCGATTACCCGAATCTGAGGATAATTATAATAGTATTATTTGGCAGTCAATAAGAACATGAGACATGAAAACGCATATATGCCAAATTAGATGAAGGGAATCTGAAGATAGCATTTATCATATATTTTAACGATGCTCTGTTACTTTGTAGAATGGGTAAATACAACTACAAAACGACCGAGCCAACAGGCTGGCCGGGAGATAAGCTGCGCGGGAGGAACGTCGAGTCACACACAGCGAGCCCAGCAACCGCAAGCCGGCCATACACGTTCGCTCGCGCCCGCAAGTAGGCCATAGCAGCGCGTGGGCCGGCGCGCCGACCGCAACGCCCGCCCCTTCCGCCCCGCCCCCTTCCCCCTTCCCCTCCCACGACGGTTGTGGGGCAGCCGACGTCTCCGCTCCCGCGCAGCCAGCACGCGCCCTTGCACCCGCCCTGCGAACCCGCCCGCAGCAGGGGCGCAGTGGTCGACTCCCCTCCGCTGTCCCCCTCTCCACCCTTTCTTTCTTCCCTTCCCTTCCCTTCCCTTTCTTCTTTCTCTCGCCGTCACCGTTCCCGCTCCGCGCCGCCCAACCGAGCACAAGAGGCAGCAGAAAATCGGCCATTCCCTCTTTACCCCACCTACCTCGCCCCACCCGATACTCGCTGTGGCCTACCTCGCCCCACCCCATCCTCGCTGTGGCCTCACTTTTGGTCTGGACTCCCAGGCTCAGTGCCCGCCTTGCGCTGTCCTCAGTTCCACCTCTGTCAGCAACGTAGTGGTTGTTCCCGCTCCGACTCCACCCACACCATCTTGCTCCGTTCCGCCTTATCCTGGTCCTGTCCCCACCCTCATACCCGCCTTATCCTGGTCCTGTCTCCACTCTCACACCCATCAGTGTTCCTGTCCACGCTCCAATCTAACCCTACGCGACCTATCCCAACCCTGTCTAAACACTTGCCCCGCTTCAGTCCCCGTACCGCTCCATCCTCAATATCACCCCCCCCCCGGCAACAGCAGAGCCGTTCGCTGATCCCCCTCTCACCTCTATCCTCACTCTCCCCACGCCTTTTCTCCTCGTCATGCCCCTGACCTCATCCTACCCCCGTTCTTGTCCCGTTGCCGCTTCGCCCCACTTTCCCCTCGCCTTACCCGACCCGCCTAGCCTGTGGCCGTTTCCGCACCGGCTGCACCCAGCCCCTACTGGAATCTCACCCTCTCCCCGCTGTCC
This sequence comes from Gryllus longicercus, assembly GCA_038098605.1. Taxonomy (NCBI): domain Eukaryota; kingdom Metazoa; phylum Arthropoda; class Insecta; order Orthoptera; family Gryllidae; genus Gryllus; species Gryllus longicercus. The sequence continues at coordinate 1,309,215 of JAZDUA010000007.1, read as the reverse complement.
CCGCCCTTGTTCCCGTCCCCGTCGCCGCTCCGCCTGCCACCGCGACCACTGCCGCCGCTGCTCTTGCGTTGTTTTTGCGGGAGGCTTTAAATTAAAACGCGCTTAACGAGGGTGCGGGCGGGGGGGCGAGGAAATGGTGGGGTGAAGGGGGATGGAGGGCAGCGGAGGCAAAAGCGTGCGCCACCGCAGGCCCAAGAGGGAACAACGACGCGCGGGGTTTTATCCTGCGGCTTCTTCTTCTGCAGGGCTTCTAGGCCTGGACGGGCGGCTGACAGCCGCGGCCCCTATGGAGTGGGGGCGACTCGCAGTGAGGAAGCGGAGAGTAGTTGAATGCCTCGCCATGTCCTGGTGGAAACGTACTACGAAAGTTCGATTGTTCAGAAATTTCAGATCATGCATTGTGCGGATTTTATTATCAAAATATTAAGAAGAGTACCCCGTTTATTTAATATTAACGAATATAATGTCACGCATGTATAACAATTTATTTATATACTCCATCATGAAAAAGTACCTGCATTTCTTGATAACTGTACATTAAAAAAATACGAATAACACGAAAGCCCATCCAAGATTTAAAAATGATTCGGTGTCACATTAAAAGATTATTTTTAGTAAAAACGTGATAATATCTAACACATGAAAGATTTACAGTCTTAATTCGACAAATTCAATCTTAATTACAAGTTCAGTTTATTCAGTATCCGAAAAACGTTGGTTGCCAGTGTAAGTATCTTATTAAGAAAATGAATATACTCGTTTTGAACTTTGTTAGAGGGACGTTTTATTCGAAGCTCCTTGATCCCTTACTCTCTCTCTCTCTCTCTCTCTCTCTCTCTCTCTCTCTCTCTCTCTCTCTCTCAACACATCGAAAGGCTGCATTAAGAATATTAAGAATAACTGTTGATAGACACTTTACGATGACAAACATTCAATAGTGTCAATATTTCATGGCGTTTATATTGACGCTACACATATATACTCTTTAAATAAATGTGTTAAACCTTTCAGTCGTCATGGAAAGCTCGATCTTACTATTCGTAGCGTAGCGCGCAGCGCGCTTCATGAAAATACTTTTTTATAAAAGTAGGCTGTTTAAAAAAATATTAATTGTAAAAGACAATTTATTTCAGTTAAATTCCTGTTAATCATTGGGTAATTATGTTAAAATGAAGCTAATGTAGCCCGTAGTGTAATATTAAAGCATTTACAGGCCATACAATTGGAGTAACTGCTCTTTTCTGCTCGGATTACAAAGAGAGAAATGGGTCTTTTGACAGTCCACTCAACCAGAGTCCATCTCTATCTCTGTGTAGAAAGGTTGCCAAACGGGTAAATGGAATCATAACCCTAGAATGCTATATGTTTGCTGCATACCTTAGTTAAACGTTTTGTTGAGTGCATTTTTATTCGTTGTTGGGTCTGATGCATTTATATTCATTTGAAAACTTGATATAATTTAAGAACTCTTCGTACATTGCGTGATACTCTTGTGAAGTACTCGCAGAAAGTCGGGATGTCGCGGAACCATGCTTAGAAATCAGTACGCTTGATTCGTTGCTGGAGAATGTGAATTTAGTATTGTGGATCTTATACCAACCCACGCAATTACGAGAATACACATGGATGAGTTTCCAATCAGTGATGATTATTGTTTGGAGAGTGATAGACGGAAGGTGTTGTAATGAATGGTAATATAGTGGAATAGATTGGTCGTGAAGCAAAAGTTGAATGACCCAGAATCCCTCTCAAAACATTATAACAATATATCTATTTTGGAAACACGTAAACGAGAAAATTCATTGATGAATTTGAACCATAGCACTTGTCCCCAAAGCCATCTTCTGTGCAAAGCAATACTACACTGCATTTTCGGTCCACTGCAATACTACCTACCGGTACGTGTTGGCTGTGGATAACACTATTGTGATTATAGAGTATGCTGCACCCTGTGGATTACAGAGTATGCTGAACTATGAATTTGTGCAATAGTAATGTACATTCAAGGGCCATTGTACGTGCTCTATGATTAATTGACGAGCGCTGTACCAAGCGGCCGAAGGAAAACAAAGCACAGAATAGTTGATAAATTAAGGGACATTTTAAATTAGTCATTCACTTTGGGCTTCAAATGGAAGAATATGGAAGCATTTGTTATCCTGCAACCAGTGCACACAACATGAATGAAAAAGAATTTATAACACCAAAACCAATGCCTACGTTTGTACACGCAGGGAGTAGTAATTAACGTTACAGTTATACAACGTAAGTTTCTTTCATTTCATATTTACTTATTTCAAGATATCCTTTTTATAGTGTTTGAAAATCACAGATCATGCGATTGTTTTTGAACCTGAGTAGAATAACTGAATATGAACAATTCACATTTATTGAGGAGCAGAACACAATTTGCGGGTTACATTTTACAGGTTTCATTCACTGCAAAACCATAATTCCTTATTGTTTTTAGAAGCCCCTGCAAATAGGCAAACTAAAATGGTTCAACACACTGATGTACTGCGGGTTGCCCTCATCGGTAACTTGTCTGTGAAGAAATCATTTTTCAAAATGAAGGAAGAGAAACCTTCGATCACCTCGTCACAAGAAAAGAAAGATAAGAGGAAAACATAATGTCATGAAATATAAAGATTAATGTAATAGGGTAAGATCCGATTTTTAGTTAAAAATTTGCTACCAATGGTTAACGATAAAATGCGTTTTGAAAGGAAATTAAATATGGTGTAATTAAAAACGAGACCAAACGTAATTAACTATATAATATTTTTATATACCAGTGGTATCCTTTAACATTAAATTGAAACAAACAAAATATTATTATTTTTTGGCTTTCTGAATTCGACGCTGGTTGTAGGTCTTAGAAAAGCATCGTTTTCAGTCCTTTTTTTAAAATTCAAATATGGTGTTTTAAATCTACGTGCTTCACAATTTTTCGTTCAAGAATTTTTGCCACTACACACTGAAAACTAATAACGTTTTATGGCACTCGTAACCACACAAAGGAAGTCAAAGTATACTAAGCAAAATTATTAGTAGAAAATTTACTGCTGCGTCCTTCTCGCCAGGCTCCATTAATTTCTCCCCGTGTGCTCCGTAGCGCCATGAAACGCCGAACGACAAGCGCAAGCCATAAACCGCGTTCGAATCGTCCATCGCGAGAGACACCTCGGCGCGGGCTGATGGCGCTCCCACGTGGCAGAAGCCCGTTCCGGCGGAGTCGAGGGGCCTTTCTCCGCGCCCAACGGCCCCGAACGACGCGCTCCGTCGAAACAGAAACGGCCGCAGAAATTAGCGGCGTGCGTCTGGGGCGCATAAACTCGGCGGGCGGTCGCAATAAGCTGAATATACGGGTTTCCGCCTCCGCCGCGGCGCGGGCCGGCGCCGGACCGCCCCATGCAAACGAGCGCCGGCCGGCAAGAGGCGGGCCAGGTGCCGCGCCCGGCCGTCGCCGGGGGCTGGCTGTAGGGAGTGGGTGCGGAGGAGGGGAATGTAAGGACTTATAAACGGGGGCAATAAGAATGCCGAGATCACCATATGTGTGATTTATAAGGGTGGAATAAAAAGAGGGGGAATCAAGGAAGAAAGAATAAAAGAGTGGCAGAGGAGCGGGTGTGTGTGGATGGGCGAATGGACGGGCGCACGAGCAGGCGGGCGGGTGGGTGAGCGGGCGGGCGGGTGGGTGGGTGAGCGGGCGGGCGGGCGGGTGGGTGGGCGGGTTGGCGGACGACCGGGCTGGCGGGCATGTGTGTGGGTGGTTGGGGGTCGGACGGGTGTGTGAGTGTTTGGGCGGGCGGGCGGGCGGGCGGTCCCGTGGTCGGGTGTACGTGCGGACGATGAACGGGTGGATGGGTGACTGGGTAAGATTTTTAATTGTATTTCTCACGTGAATGTTCGTGGATGTATGCGCGTTTGAGTGGACGGGCAACCCATGCAAACACGCACGCGCCGTCCTGGAAGAGGCGAGCCAGGTGTAAACGCTGTAAACGCTGCAGATTCTGCCGAAGGGGGCGTTGAGGAGGAAAATTGCTTGGAAGGGGAATGTAAAGACTTATGTACCTCGACAATGAGAGTACGAGATATGTAGGCAACAGCGAAAGTGTTAGTGATAAATGAATTTAAGGAGAGGAAATATACGGAGAAAGGGGACGATCAACACAGTAGAGGGGCAAGCGGGAGGTTAGGCAAGTGGGCATGGTGGGAGCGGGAGCGTGAAAGGGAGTGGGCGAGTAAGATTTGTAGCGCGGTTTGTTGAATGGAATTTGGGCAACTCTTGCATACAGAAATGCTTATGGGGAAATTTGTTTTGCATATTAACAGTAAAATGTGAGATAAGGAAGACATGAAACTTTAGGAGATTAAACATACAATTGATAAGAGTCGTAAATAAGGTGGAAGAAAAGAAAGAGAAAAAATGGGAAAGAAAAAATTAAGAGGAAGAAAATTGATAGAGAGATTGAAAGAAAAAGGACAAAAAGATAACTACTGAAAAACTATCTTAACTCTACGAAAGTGGGACATGAGGGCTGTTGGCTCACGCCAACGGTGATTTATTTGGGACCTTCACCGCGGTGATGGTCCCAAAGAGACGTGTCACTTTCTGTGCGTGACCAGAGGGTTAGACTGCTGAGAGAAGGAAAGAGAGAGAGAGAGAGAAAGAGAGAGAGAGAGAGAGAGAGAGAGAGAGAGAGAGAGAGAGAGAGAGAGAGAGAGAGAGACTATGAAGAAGAAAGAAGATGCGACCTCAAGACTTATCTTATTTGAGCGTAGGATTTCGGAGAGGAGGGCGGAATGTACGAAACATATGAAGGTCAGCAAACTTTCAACTGATATGAGGAAGAGAAATAAAACGAAATAAAAAGAAAGAGAAAGATGAGGAGAAAGAGGACAAGAGAGAAAGGAAGAAAATTACACGAAAATAATGGTGTTTATGAAGAAGAGAAATAATAGGTGAAAACGAAATGTTTCGGAAGTGACGAAGACACAGAAAAACTGATAATCTGGTAAACAGATTTTGGACATCTGGTAAACAGATTTTGAAAATGAGCTTAGAAAATGTCATCACTCATCAATTAGAGAAAAAGAGATTGCAAAAGCTTATTCAGTTTCGGGAGATAAATACGTACAGCGAAGTGTGAAGACCGAAAAGTGAGATTTATGCCTACAGTTTGGAAAATGAAAGGAAAACTATAGTGAAGTGAATAGTGAAGTTCGTAATAGTGAAGTTCGTAAACTCGTGAATAACGAGCAAGAAAAAAAGGGAACGAAGAATTAGAAATATTTATAGAGGCGATTGCAAGAGATGCCGAGAAATGTAATCTTGAAACGGAGTATGATGACGATAAAATAAAATACATTTAAAATAACAGCGTAGAAAGAAAACATGTCCGGGAACTGAAGTAGTTAAATTAAGAGCAACAAATGATTCAGGTTAAACGAGGCAAAAATGGTTTTAGGAGGAAAGAGTGCAGATATAACCAAACAGGATTACAAAAGTAAAAGAAAAGACAAAATTGAGAAGACAAATTTGTGAAGCAGAATACAAAAAATGGGTTTTAAAGAGAGGACTAATATTCCATATTCAGAAAAAGATCAATAAAACCAATACATTATCGAAGTGTATCTCGGAAAAGAAAGAAGAATAAGCGATAATTTTATAGTCGTTCGGAATGAAGGGTATAGGAGTAATTTTCTATGTCTCCTACAACGAACAATCAAAAAGATATGGCATCGATTGTACTGAAAGTAGAACGGTGATTTATTTTATGTTCAAAGGTCAAACAGTTAAGAGAGAAATGTCGCAGGAAACGAAGTACTGTATCAATGGCATGGACGAAACGCAACCTAGTATAGCATTAGATGTAAGAAAACATTTTTAATACTGCCAGTCAAAGAATACACCGGACACAAGAGAATCAAGCAATTCGAGGAAGTGGACAGACCACATGCAAAAGGTGCACACCGAGCAGTAACAGTAGCCAGCGCTAGAAGCTCGCAATTAGCAGACCGAGAGGGCGAAGTAGGGAACGAGCTAGCGACCATGCTCCCCAGTAAACTGAGCGTCAGTTCAAACTGTCACACTGCAGCGCTGCGCTGAACCAGTTTAGTCCGGTCGTCGTCTCGTTTCATACCCTCATTTCCTTTCCCCTCAACTCCCGCCAGCACTGCTGGCTCTGCGATCGCCGCACTCCCCTCCCCCTCGACCCCGACCCCACCCCCACCCCAGTACACCGAAGCAACCCTCCGAGCGTAACACCCCCGCTCCCCACACCAGCAGCGGCTTCATTCCTCCGACGGCCTCCGCACACACAGGCTGCGTATTTGTACTGCCCCCACCCCTCCCCACGTCACCTCCTGTACCCTCTGCGCCCCCTCCTCCCACCAGCTCCGTCCTTAAGCCCCAGGAAAACTAAGGCTGCCAGGCACACAGATGTGTTCCCTTATCCAGTCCCCGCCAGGCTGCTGTCCACCTCATCCTCCCCCCGCCACGCCGCGTCGCCCCGCAGCTACCTTTTGTTTTTGCACGCGCCCCGCCTTCTCCTCGCGCCGTCTCCGTCCCTCTCTCGTCGGCTCATTCCCACTCCTCGCACGTCGCGCCATCCCCCACGCCACGCCCCGCCCCACCGTGCACCGCCCCGCGACCCGCCCCGCGCCGCCCCGCGTCGCCCAGTCGCCCGCGCTAAATCATGGTCCCATTCGGGCGACCCTAAGTCGGGCGCGCGCGCGCACGTGGAAACGCAGAAGTTTAAACCGGAAAAGTGCGCGCCCGCCCGCCCGCGCGCGGGCCTGCAATGAATAAATAAACATTCCCTGGGCGACGCTGTCTACCCCGCGCGCGGCCCCATGGGCGGCGTGAGGACGAGGCCGGGGTCGAGGGCGAGGATGAGGACCGGCGGGGTCGCCGTGAGGTTGCGAGGCGCGGCAGGGCGGGGTGGGGCGGGGCGGGGCGGTGCGGTGCGGGGCGGGGCGGGGCGGGGCGGGGCGGGGCGGGGAGGGCCTCACCTGGCCCCGGCCGATAGCCGTATCTCTCGCCCGCCCCACCCTCCCTCGCCCCGCACCTCCGCGGCCCTCCAGGTTTCTATTAACGTATGCAAATACCAGCCGGCGTCTGTCATAAAAATTTAAAACGGCACCAGAACTTTATACGGCGCTGCCCGGTGCGCGGCTCGCCGCCGCCCTCGCCGCCCTCACCGCCCTCGCCGTCCTCGCCGTCCCGCCCTCATCTTGCCGGTTACCTATTTCCAGATAGCTGGCGCCAACGTCGCTCTTCCAACTTATATTCCTAATTCGTTCCCTCCCTCGTGTATAAATATGGCTAGGTGAAGGGCTGTGAATAGCGGCGTTTCGCTTCACACTTACGATCTTGGTCGTTTGAGATATATACGAGGCAAGCTAGAGAAAAAGAGAATACTTATTTCGTGCGTGAAACAAGTATGCGATAGGTATAAAATTATTAGATTTGCAGATTCCTTTCACCTCGAATTTTGTGGCTTGTACTCTTCCCTACTTCTTTTACAATGTTCATGAATGGTAAATAATGAAATTATTTGAAATTTAAATTTAACAATGGTTTAATAGTTGCTTTGACTGTCAGTGAAATTTTATCACATTATTTTTGATCCACGGTTTATCCGCGCATCATTACGGTTTTGTTAGGATGTTTGTTTAAAAACGTAAATGTGAACAAACCAATTGTTATGATATACATAATAATACGTAACAATAGGTTTACATTTTCCCAACAGACATAAAATCTGAGCAAACAATTAGCTCGAATTAATTCACATAGTCGTGTTACAACACATCCTTTTTCGCATTATTTCAAACTTTCGTAATGTTCTAAAATTCAGAAAATTCAAGGAAAGTGAGAACTCTACCATTTTTTCAAGGGTCCGTTGTTGTAACCGGAAAAACAGTAAAGAAAAATTTGGATCCGGGTTTCTGATTTTTTCAAAAATTGCATTAATTTTAAGCAGAAATTACACAAAACTATTTTTTTCAAAAAAATGTGCATGATCTTGTTGAAAGATCTGATTTTGTCGAAGAGTTTTAACTTGAGATAACATCTTCAACATCTTCAATATTATAGTTTTGCAATGTTAATTTTTGCTTGGAGCAGTTTTTGTGAAAATAATTGTTCGAACATTGCCACTATTTTACGCAAAATTACGATAAATACTCTACTCATCAATCTACTCATATTTAGGAAACCTTATATGTACTCTAATTTAAATGTTTGTCTTTAAAGAACAGATTTAAGTTTAGAAAGCTCTCCATCTTTCTGTTATGTTTTGTTGTCGTTGGGAGAACCCAAAAAGTTGAAACTTTTTAATGAATCACTGAAATGCGCCTTCAACCTTCGGAAACAATTCATGTAGTATTGTGCAATTATTTGCTAGTCTTAATTGTCTTCGTTCAATTCTTAGAATGAGATCGGACATTGCTTTTTATACTCTAATTGCTACCTAATTGGCGACGCACTCTGGCTTCGCGGTGAGGCTCCTAATGCATCCCGAAGTATTGTCCCTCACTAGCAACACATACATCAGAATAATGGCATTCAGATGTTATAATGATGCATTGATCTCATCTAAGTGTCCAAGTAACCTTGACCTAATGCCTCAAAACCGACACCACTAACATGCATGATTGAAATACAATGAACTTGTACACTCCATAGATCTGCATCCGTAATGTATACAACAACAGAAACTGCAATTTCTCGTCCGCGTACGGCACAACTGACATCACAATAGCGCGTCAAAAGAGCAAACTCAAATCGACTGGTTTCTCCTTCTGTCAATAAGAAAATATACAATACACACGCTCATTTCTTTCTCTTTAACGCGAACGAATTCGTCGTATTTGGTATGTACACGCCCATTTTCATTTCTTCGCGAATTACAACTTAAATATATCCAGAAATATTAAGGACACTCCCTGAAAGCAAACTGTATTGATTCATATGTTTTTTAACGACTTACACAGGCACAGAAAAAGTTGTTACATCCAAACACATGACACGTTTCCTTATGTATGTCAACGCGCTCAATCCGAATCAGCAGCCAGAATTGCGCCACCACCCTCATGAAATTGTATTTTTTGTTTTCAGTGGTGGTTGTCAGACCTACAGACTACACACATGTGTCTCTATGTATGTCAACGCGCAGAATCCGAATGTATATCAAGAATTGCACCATCACTCTCCAGAGTTTTTAAATCTCGAAAAAACACTGTGAGATTGTACACTGTAAATTGTAAATTTTTTGATATTAAAAAAACTGAATAGTAGTGGCGCAATTTTGGTTTCAGATTCAGATCCAACGCGTCGATATAAACTATGTGATCAAATGTATCCGGTCACGTGGAAAATGGTGTTATGGTGTGGTCGGGTTTTTCATGGAGAAGGACAACAGGGTACCCTGTGTTGTTTTGTGTCGCACATTCCTGCTTTGATGTTGTAAACACCTTGCTTCCCACTGTTGAAGATCAATTTGGGGATGGTGATTGTATCTTCCAACATGATCGAGTACCAGTTCTTACTGCTGGGCTGGCGTACCCAGAGTCCTGACGTGAATCCTGTCGAATACATTTGGGATGTTTTGGAACGCCGAAATTGTGCCAGCCCTCACCAACATACATCGATACCTCTCGTCAGTGCAGCACTCCGAAAAGAATGGGCTGCCATTCCCCAAGGAACCTTCCAGCACCTGATTTAAAGTATGCCTGCGAGAATGAAAGATGTCATCAAGGCTGACGGTGGGCCAACGCCCTATTGTATTCCAGCATTACCGATGGAGGTCACCACGCTGGTAAGTCATTTTCAGCCACGTGTCCGGCTACTTTTGATCTCATAGTGTACATAGAGAAGCATATGTTAAGTCTTGGGTCTGATAACTTTTTTATTTGGTGTGCCTGTCTTATGAATATCAGCATCATAATGCTTCATGCAAATGAACAGCTCTCTGAATTCACCCGGGACGTCCAAAACTGACGCATCTCACCCGAGACGAAGCATCTTCCCCCCTCTCTCTCTCTCACTCTCTCTCTCTCTCTTTCTCCCTCAAACACACAATTACACCAACACACATCTTAAACGCCACGTTTCACTCCGTATCTCACGAGCTCACACGCACGATACCTGTACGGCATCACTGCAGCGCCGTCGGCCGTTCTTCTGCAAACGAAAGGGGAATCCCCTGGCAGGCGCCGAGGCAGACAGGGCGGCCGGGGAGGGCGGGGCTGGTAGGCGTTATCGTTCGCCGCGCAGATAACCCTAAACGACGCTGGCAATCCGGGTTTTACGCGCGCGCCGAAGATTGCGCGTCGTAAAGTGAAAGTACAAACGCGCTTCCGGCGGCTAACGGCACTTGATCGGCGCGCGCGGCTGCCAGGCCGCCTCCTTGCTCGGGAGGGCCGCGTCTCGAAATTTGCCTCCTCCAGGGGGGCGCGCTTTAGGAGGTGAAATATTTGGCGCCGAAATCCGTGCGCGTGATGAAATGAGAAAAGTAGGGAGAAAATGAAGGGCTGCGTTTAAGGGAAGAGAGGGGACCTCGTGACGCACGTTATCGTTTTTGCTCCCGGTTTGTGCCGGAAGACACTGCTTTGCAAAGGTCCCGTGCATTATTTAGTGGTCCTGCTCAGGCCAGGAATTTGAAGAAAGAAGATGAGATGGGATGCGATGGGGAAACGGTGACTAATCAGCCCAAGTCGCGGGATCAGTGAGGCAGACGAGATCAAAATCATGACTCCAACGATAGAGGACTCGCCTTCTATATTGTATGGATTAGTCCCCTACGCCATTTTTATGAATGGCGTAGGTGAAGTATTTACTCCAAATGAACATTTTTGCAGACATGTGCTATAATTCAAAAAAAATATGATTGGCAAAGAAAATTATAAAATATTCACGTACTCAGATGTATGGAAGCCAGCCAACTCCCTTGCAGAGGGTCCACTTAGGGGGTGAATCATTTGAAGCCGATTTCCGCGCGCGTGACAAAATGAGACAAGTAGGGAGAAAATGAAGGGCTGCGTTTAACGGAAACGGGTTGCATGTTATCGTTTTTGCTTACGGTTTGTCTCGGGTGGGGTTGCTTTGCAAATGTCTCGTCCATTCATTCGTGGCCTTCCTCAAGCCAGGAATTTGAAGATGCGGGATCAGTGAGGCAGAATACAGCAAACTCATGACTACAACGATCGAAGACTTATTTCACGTTCATACATGGTCTAAGTAAGGATTAAGCATCTATTCCTTTTTTTAGATAAGTTGTTAAAATAATACGAGTTTACTATAAATAAACTATTTTACAATTATGTGCTATAATTCATAAGATATGATCACTATAGGAAACTCTAAAATATTTACATGGATGACAGAAACCTCTTTAGCAGAGGGCCTACTTAAGAGGTTAAATATTTATCTCTGAAATCCGTGGGTGTGATGAAATGAAAAAATTAGTTAGGAAATGTGAAGCTTTGCTTAGGGGAGGTTTGAGAACATAGTGATGCAGGTCACCTTTCCACTCTCAGTTGGCCTCGTATGATGCTAGACCGTGGTTGGAATAATTTCGATCAAATGTGAACTTCCTCAAGAATGAAATTTTAAAAAGAACAAAGAACAAGTATATATGTGGCGAAAACTTTGACTAATCATCCCAGGACGTGGTGTCTACGTTAGTTCAGAAATAAAATTATGACTACAAAGACGGAAGACTATGATTTCACCTTCAAGCACTGTTAGGGTAAATATGTTACCTACGTCATTTTCGTGAAAATTAGTTGCTATAATATAAGTTTATTTTGAAACAATGCTTTTTCAAAATATTTTCTCTCACTGAAAAGTTGGTTGTCGTATCTGGAAAATGTTGACATTTTTATGAGAACGTGGCACGTGAAGGGAGCTGATTTAAGAACATGCATAGTTAATGCCGATATTGGTTCACGACTAAAATAGGTACAAAATGAAGGGCGGTGTTTAGGAGAAATTGAAGATCTGCACGATGCATGTTATCGTTTCGCTCGGTTTAACTCGGAGGATGCCTATCTCGGGGTCTTTTTAGTAAAAATATTGACTAAATGTGGCCTTCTTCAAGAGAGAAAATTCAGAAACACGAAGAAAAAGAAAAAAGTAAAGAGGGTGTGAACTAACCTTTGATGAATCAACATGAAACACTCAGTTAAGAACAAACTAAAGACGCCAACGAGGGAAGTATCGGACTTCACTTTCATGCATTACTGGAGTCAGGACTAGTTCCCTGGTTTTGATCAGAAAAAAACACAAAAAACGACCGATCAGAGCATCCGTCCACTAGAATCCTCCTCCAGACAGTGGCTGACTTCGACCTAGCTGACAAGCTAGTGTCGAAAATCCTGCTCCCGTCGGGACTCAAACCCTAAGTCTTCCTGGACAGAGGCACTGCTATGATATCAGTGATGTCCTAAATCACCTTTGCTGGTAACTAATGGCGGAGGAATGATTACTCAATCTCGTCATCTCCTAACAAATAGTAACAGAACCTATTACAAATTTAGTACGGATGAAAATTTGACCGATATTTTATATAATTGAAAAAGAAAATGGTCGTAGAAAACTCAAAAATACTGACATGTTCAAGTGAAAGTGATACAGAGAAATGCTCTCTGTAGAGTCTGCCTAAGAGGGGAATTATTATATGGCGCTCAAATCTGTTCGCATGATAAAAAAATGTAGGTAGAAAAAGAGGGATGCTTTTAATTTTAAACGCGTCTCAGACATCGCTTTTGCTAGCGGTTGCCGAAATGACAACGCGTTGATATATTTCTCCAACGATTCTGTCATAGTTTAGCAGCCTCTTTCTGCGCTGAATTGAGAAGTATGATGGGCTATGTGAATAGGTTTTGTTCACATAGTACTGAAGGACTAAATGTTGATACCTAGTTGACTACACAACTTTTGTAACAAATATGGAAGTGTGGTAATACATGTTTGTAAAAAAGTGAATTAATGCTTAATGATTTATTACAACTTAATATATTGGTAGTTTCATAGATTTCTTAACGAATGCATCTCATACATTTCAACTTGAATGACGGCTCCAGCAGCGTCTATTTATCCGACGATCTGATTTTGGCGAAATACCAGTGCATTACGAAATGAAAATCGCAGATAGAAAGTGATAATGGCGTTTAAGTGAAGTTTACCAATCTCTTTTGTTACAATTGCCGACATAATTTTTTTAGGATGAAGGAAAAATATTGATAATTAAGGGGCTACGCCATCTCCTAGGCGTGAAGTTTAAAATGTATGATACTTACCTCTGAAATGCTGTCATGGAATATCAAAAGTCCTTTATTCGAAACCAGACGCTAAAGAAACAGTTTGGTGGTCAATGTTCCAACATTGGTAATAAATTCAGAAATATAGAATAATAGTATAATAATAATAATAATAATAATAATAATTATTATTATTATTATTATTATTATTATTATTATTATTTAATTATGGTAATAAGTATAAAAAATTGTTGAATTTTATTATCTCCAAAAGTAAAGTAGTATGCAGCTTTCGAAATGCTAACCTAAGTTTAGAGTCCTACACAAGTTTGCATTGTCAACATATCTTATACTCTGTCACAATCAATGCAAAGTGCACTGCTAAGTATTATTCTCTTTCAACGCCATTTGAGCTCCGATCATACAATAAAGAAAACAATGTGTTCGAACGAGAGGATTACACACCAAACTCCGAAACAATCGAGAGCAAAACGGCACTCAAAATAGCGCAACAACCGCTTAAACTTCAAAGCAAAAACGAACCCGGCCGACGTATGCCGATCACGCCCGAAAGGCACCGGTTCCGTTTTTGACGACGCCGCCAGTCCGCGCCACCAGCAGGTGCTCGATGGGCCTTCGTGCGCCGCCCGCAACAAATTAATCGCGCGTAAATATTGCACAATAACCCAAATAGAAGCGCGGGCGCGCCGCCGCGGCGGCGGCGGCGGCGGCGGCGGCGGCGGAGGGGGAAGTGTTTGGGGCGTTATTTCACAAATGACGCGGATGACCGATCAAAGGCCACGCGTCGTTGCGGGGCGTCGGGCCCGACGCGCAAATCGGCGCAAATCCGCGTCGCGCCCGTGAAATATTAAACCGTCGATGGTAGGAACGGGCGGCGCAAAAATAAATCGAGGGGCGTGGACTCTGGCGGCGTTGTCGCGAGGGCGGGCGAGGGTGAGCGAGGGTGGGCGTGGGTGGGTGAGGGCGGGCGAGGGAGGGCCGGCACGCGGGCTGTGTCGCACCGCAAAACCGACGAAGCGGGCGACTGCGCGCTGTTTGCGGGGCGGGTGCAGCCGGATCGCGTGAGGATGGGAGGGAAGAGCGTGGATGAGGCAGGCCAACAGTGTGTTGGGTTTGGGTGAGCGGGTCGAGTAGGGCGTGCGTGGAGCAATTCGTATGAAGGGAGAAAGGACAGGGGAGTAAACATGGGGAGATGGAAGGAACGGAGGAGAGAGATCAGGGCCGGGTGGGAGGAACTCGGTGGGATGGGAGAAGTTGGACAGAGTGAGAAGAACAAAAACGAGAATGCGATTTGAGCGGAGAGGGTAGAGCGAGTGGGATGAGCGGAGCCCTGGAGGGGGAGTGCGAGGTAGAGCGGGAGGTGGTGGGCAGATCGGAATTGAGCGAGGATGAAAAGGGGACGGTACGGAGAGTGGGCAGGGCGGGGTGGACTGGAATGAGGAATGCGGTGTGAAGCAGGGAGAAGAGGGGTCGAAGCGAGAAGCGCGTGGTTGAGCGGAGACGGGCGGGTGCATGGGTTGAAGTGGGCGGGGTGGATGGCGTGAGGGATGCGGGGGTGTCTGGGGTGTTGTGCAGCGGGCGTACATCGCGGCTGCTGCTGCATCGCACTGCATCTGCCCCCGCACACGACCACCGCTTCGTACTTCCGTCCCGGGGAATATTGACTGTGCTGTCTCCCATAGGGGATGAAGTGGCGTTGGCTTTAAACGAGAGAGCGTACGCACTCGTGGAAAATGCTATTCTACGCTAGAGTGAGTAGGACGAAACTCCTGCAAGTTATTAACAGCAAAAATAATTTCAATTATTATAATTTTTCAATAAAAGGAGTTACCTTAATCTTCGTTTCAATTCTTTAATAGCATATGACTAAGAAATAAGTTTTGTTCTTCAATCAAATGTCATCATTTTTCAATGACCCAACATACAACATAGTATTCATTGTCTACTTATCCCTTTAATCCGATTCATAAGTTTTGTAACGGAGGTGTCTTTTGTCCATGTTTCTGTTTTCCTACATTAAATGAAACTAGACCATGTTCTGTGTAAGCTTATACTTGCTGAGCTGATACTGTAATAAAGAAATGGCCATTATTTTTCTAACCAAATATATACTTTTAAGAAAATCTGATATTGAAATCCAAAAGAAAGAAAAAAATTGGTCTTGAGATCTTACGGAAAGAACTGGAATACAAATTTTAAAAGTCATAAAAATTTATTTGACGAGAAATATTATTGCTCTGAGCTGCCAGTCGAAATTAAATAGGAAGGAAAATATACAGCATTTTTTGGATTATGGTACCAAGAAAAAATTACAAGAGCATTTACAATCATTAAATATTTTAATTGTCGTTCAATTACTTCATTGCCACAACAGATTTGCACCGATGTAAAATACGAAGAGATAGATTGGTAAAGAAGAACGTTAAGGGAGGGAGAGAAACAAGAGAGAGAAGAGCAAGAGAGGGACGCGCGAGAGAAAAATAAGTCTCGAAAGTAGAAGGAAAAAATGATATACACAAAGAAGAAAGTCAAAACACGAAAAAAATTTAAAAAATATAACAAAGTAAAAGAAATAAAAAAATCCTGTTTTATGCTGCACGGTTTACCTCTTTTCGATTTTATCCAGGAACTTTTTTCTTCGTGGCTCCAACAGAGAAGGACGTGTGACACGCAGTAAACACTTCTCCGTCGCCGGGAGCCCATTCGAATGAAATGTAGCAACGCAGTCGTCAGGTGGGCACTAACCCGCAGGGTGGGGGAGGTTCACGTAGAAAGCGGAAGATTGCAGAGGACGCACGCAGCGAGCTAGAGGAATTTATGAGAGGCGATTACAGAAACAGCTTATTTCCCTCCCAGCCTTTTCCTTTCGTCATCGCCTCCAGCCATCAATCTCATCCCTTTTTTCGGAGGAGGAATACCTTTCGAGAATGTTCCATTCTGTAAACGAGAAAGAAAACTACCCCTTCACCTAAATAGCAGATCAGTGCACAGACGGAATTACTACAAATCGTTTGTACTGACTCAGCAAGTTGTTGGTTATCAACAAAAATAGAAAGTAAGTATAGTCAGCGCTATTGAAAAAGATGTTATTGAGATCCATCTGTCATGTTAAAATGAAAATGTAAGGATTGCTTAGCTTAAGTTTAGGAAATAAAACTGATATAAAATGTTGGCAAACCCAAAAAGTCTATTTCTTCATATTTTGATATGTTATTACAAAAAAACTGAGAGGATGTTTCATAAAAATATCCCAGGAATGTTCATAAAAAGATAATTAAAATGTTAGTAGACACGAAATGCGGCCAAGGCAATAAAAATAAATGAAGAAGCTCGTCAAATGAAAAATCGTTTGAGATAATCATCAAAATAGAAAAATTAAAAATAATCCCTCAGGCAAAACCCTGCAAAAGTTCTTTATGAAGCAGTTAGAAATTCCCATTTGGTGACTCAGCTAGTAACTCTAATCCTGACAGAATATCTTCTCAATCCCACCCTCTAACCAAAATTTTACTGATGTTTTCTGTTCATTCAGCGCTTCGTTTGTTAGATTTCAGCTTTCTGCAACAACTATTTTTTATTGTTTCATCCAATTTTTCCTCGCCAGTTGCAGTTGCACAGAAGGACCTTCCAAAAACGCTAGGTAAAGTTCGCGGATTCTTCTCCCGAGTAAATTGAGTAATGAGTATGTAATTTTTTTATTAAATACTTTTCTGACTCAGCGTACATAGCCATTTTAAAGAATTGTTTGGTTGTGATACATATATACTGTGTACATAATAATTCACAGTAAAAAATAAGAAGGGTGACCTCACTGAACTCCTCAGTGGAAAGTATGAAATTCATCACAGTATTCTCCTGTGTTATATTAATTATTTACGTAGTTTAGATACAGTTTTTATCAGCTCTCACAACCAATAAATCGTAAGGAATAACTTGAAAAAACAATACTTTAACAGAAATGGGGATGAATTTAATTTTTACTTAATAAGTAATAACATACTAGCTAAATCCCTAGAATTACACCGCATTAAAACGAAAGAACTGTAAAAAGGTCACAACTGAAAAGTACAATATTTACACAATACGAAAAATCGAGAAATTCAAAAATATTGTTTAATATCGTTCTTTTTCTCCAAAACTGATAAAATGAGGGAGGTTTATGAATTATGGAATAATACAATCACTATTCGTTCAAAATACTGAGTTAAACATGTTTCTTAAAATCTAATTGAAATGTATATTTACATACTATATATCTGTTCATTTATGTTGATGTGGATTATTATAAATTATCCTGCTATTTATCATAACAAAAAAATAATATATCACTTATAATTATAATCACTAAACTTTTTTATGAAGGGACACATGTGACGGACGACTGAAGATCATTCAGTTTAATTATGTTCACGCACTAATATTTAAATTTGAAAATAATCTTCAAACATACAACACACATGTATCATCGATTTGCCAACTACAACATCACGTTGCAAGGATATCCTTGCAACGTATTGTAGTTAGTCTAGAAAATGACTTAAAGAACAAATGACAGCAGATAAGCGTTGTTTCTATTAATTTTAAGAGTTTGCAAAAAATAGTGTTTATACTGTAAAACCTGTGAATAGCAGCAAGCAATATTCGGATCTGGGGCCGTCTACCTTTCATTTAAAGCAAAACTCACGAAATTTTGTTCGGTTGAAATCTTAAATTTCTTTCTAAACTACAACCTTTAATGTTGTAAATATATGTGTTTTTGAAAACCTCGTCTAAATTATGCAGGAACAAATTAAATCTCGCAACGTACGATTCGCTGAACGGCCTGTTTATGACATATCAATCGTGTCATAACTCTAAAACGGTACGCCTTAGGGTTTTAGAAGTAGGTTTCGAGTTTAATACCTACTTATGCACTAGTGAATCAATACATGTCGTAATCTACAAAATGAGATCTGGGACATCCTAATAAATTTTTGAGAATTCAGCTCTTCTATGTACCTCCCATCCGTCTTCAGGGTGGATCGTGGAGTATATGTAACTCTATTAAAATACTTTTTGCGAACATGACTCTCAGTTCATATGGATGTGGGGGGAAATGGGAATCGTGAGTCCATATTCGAGTCCTCGCTCGTTCAGTTATATCAGAGATCAGCTACCTGAACTTCCTCACTTCCGAGGTTCCCGAGACCACTACCCTTGCGCGCGGCGATG
The DNA here is from genome assembly GCA_038098605.1 of Gryllus longicercus. Lineage (NCBI taxonomy): Eukaryota > Metazoa > Arthropoda > Insecta > Orthoptera > Gryllidae > Gryllus > Gryllus longicercus. The sequence goes on along the minus strand of JAZDUA010000007.1, from coordinate 1,290,711 downwards.
GTGTAACGGTTAGCGTACCCGATCGAAGCGGTGGATTTTTAAGGGCGAAAAAATCCTTCGTACGCCTTCTTTTGGAGGGGAAGTAAAGCCGGCTGTCCCATGTTAGTAGATTTACTTGCATGTAAAAGATCCTCATGCTTAAATGACGCCCCTGAGCGAAATTCAAAATCGCCTGTTTCTCGCCCAAGAAATACCTCCTTTCTCTGCTACTTGGTGAAAGGAGCGTAGCGAAATTTGCGTGGTCAGACGGAAGAGCAATGGCCTGAGTATCGCCACGTAAAATAAGGCATTAATTCAATTCAATTCAATTCAATTCAACCTCAATCTCCCGCCTCCGCCGCGACCGTCCCGGCCTCCTTGCGCGGCGGCGGGGGCGGGGGCGGGAACGTGGTAAGGCGCCTTGGCGCGGGCGAAGGCCAATCAGCGGCGAGGCGGGCTCGCCCGTGATTAGCCCGAGGCCAGTGGCGCATTAGTGTCCGCCGCCGCTTAATTGATATGTCGCATAGGGAGGGCCGTGGCGCGGGGGAGTACGCCACGTACACACCGGGGACCGGTCGTCGACACGCCCCCACCCGCTCGATCCATGCGGGTGCTGACGTTATGGGCGCTGGGTGGGTTACGCGTTTTTGGTCTCTCGTGTTGCGATGAAGTCGATGTTGTAAAATAGGCCGTGTATTTACTACTATCGATTTGACAGTTTCTAATATTTATGCCGACACGTCTGAGTATATTTTTTCGTTATATACAATTTCGCAACGCATATTAATTGAAAATAAGTGATCATCGTTGGCTCTCCTACATTTCCTAGAAGTTTTTAACATTACTTCTGAGACTTCTTTTTGTAGAAACTAATATTTTAATTTAAAGAAGGAGTCATATATTACAGCCAAATAGTATAACCGTGTTCCAGGATATATGCCTATACACCAAGCATGTTTAAGAAATAAGGATGTTCTATATTGCCTCCTTGGACACACTGAATGAATTCAACGAAATTCCTGTTACGGAAGGTAAGATTATTGTATTCTAAAAGATAGGTGCGAAGAAAGGAGTATCAGTCTCAAACATGCTTGCCTTGCAATTCATGGTGCAAACATGCATTGCCTTGCAATTCAATACCTTGGTGCAAAGGTGCACCACTTGATTGAAGCTTATAAGACCCCTATTTAAAATTAAAATGTTGGACTCTAGATGCAGGCGTCTGAGAACAAATGTAACAAACTTCTATAGTATGTAAAGGGGTCAAAGATAACGTTTTTCCAATTAACTTGTGTCGGGAAATTTCAGATAACGAAAATTCGCAGATGCTGCTGATTGGTAGGCAACTCACCACACACTGTTATTTGGCATATCACGTTCTGACACAGTCACAGAGATTTAGTGTTCTTAGTTGCGTGACAACTGCGTATGACTGTGGTGCTCCCCAAACCATGCGTCACTTAGTGGAGAGATGTGAATGAAGAGCTTACAGCGAATATCCGTCGTATTTCCTATATCTGACACCAACAGCAATTGGATGGATTAAGAAGCTAGATGTCTCTAGCCCCTTTAAAGACTGACCTAAAGGATTGTAACCTGAAAAATTATTTTTATTGTTGTGTTCAATAATTTTAAGACTGCATTGGTTTTATTGTAAGTCATGTGTACTTGCCATTAAATAAATACATAAATAAGTATACAAATAAATAAAAAAATGAAATGGGCATGATTTTCGCACACTTGCATGAAAACTGCTGAGTCATGTAAGAAAAAATGTTTTATTATATTATAGATTTTTAGGTAAACTTCAGACAATGTGTATTACAGAACTCTATTAATGTTCTCCGCATCACGAAGTTTATTGTATTGTTATTCTACACAAGATAGTACAGAAGTAACAAAAACTCCATTCCAAATACTCATTTAAACTGATGCAAACTACAATGTTCTAGTGACTTTGGTTTAACCACCGTTTCACGTTCAATGAGAATTAACAGGAACTGTTACGCAAACACGAATTGCGGTGGACAGTTTCTGTTTTCCAAAATTCTATTACAACAGGGTCCAGCGAGACAAAGTCCAATTTAAGTAATTGTTTCCGGTTTTAATTGGGAAATTAAAAGATACAGGTACATGGCAGACACGACGAGATATTGACTAATTGTTACAATATGGGCAATGACAAAATATTGTTTTACACTTATTTTTCATTGTTTGTAAACTACCATATATATATATATATATATATATATATATATATATATATATATATATATATATACCAAAAATATGAACATTTGGAGATAAAAGTTTTTTTTTGCCGGTACTACCACACAGTAATTGTTCTTCATGTTCTTCAAAAAGTTAAATGATTCTTCACAAGAGATACAGCATCAAAATCAGTGTCTTATTTGACGACGTACATAATTTCAATACAAATAAGAGTGTATTTCTTGTTAGAAATATAGGTTAGAAGTTTTGGTTGGTACCTTTATTTACAATTAAAGTTCATAAAATTATAGTATAGTAAAAGAGAGAGTATGAATTCTGGGGAACGGGTATATGATTAGAGATTTTCCTACTTAGCCACACGTTACAAACAGTTTCGATTTGTTTTTGACATTAAATAAATAAATAATAAATAATACGATTTGTTGCAGAAATGCAGAAATTTAGATTAGTTCCTTATTGATCTCACTGGTTGAAACTGTCAACATGAAGTTGATGACAGTTATAATGAAATGATGATGACAGCTCAGCCAGAAACAATGTTTTAAAAGTTTTACAAATGATTCTGTAGTCACTTATTTCACTTGCTTAACAAAAACCTCTAAATATGAGACAAGGGAAATGTGAACACACACTCACTGAATATCCAATGTAATCATATTTTACATTAATTCTGAAATAAATGCAATATATTTATTCATAATAAAACATTATTAATCGTAATATTTTATATCAGAACTTCTTGTACATTTGAGCATCAATATTTTATTCACTCCTTTAAAAGGAAACGCTTGAGGCTTAAAAAATGCTTCATAAAATATTGTGTCGGTGTGTTTCATTCCCAGAAGTACCGTATAATTAGTAGTGATATAAATTTATAAAATATTTATGTACTGCATGTCCCATAACTTTTTGCCTACCTCATACGTATTCACCACTTTTCCAATACATGTATTTAAACAACATCTACCATCTTGAATGAAAATGATTTTTCATGAATGAGATAATTTTACGTAGTTTAGATGAAAATTTTACTTACAGAAGTGATGAAAATCTCCGATATAATGAACAAGGGATTCGTAAATCCCTTTCACCCCGAGATCGGTTCTCCTTCTTTGTAGCCATTTCGGACTGGATGTAATCATTTACCTTCATGAGACGTTTTTATTCATACCTGGAAAAGACGAGAAGTCAACATTACGCAACAAAGCAACAACATTTTTAAAGCTACTAGATTCATAAACTATGGGTAATAATATTTGAAGACATAAAACAGAGCATTAGGTTTCAAAGTTCTACAGTATTAGAAACTTTGTTATTGTTAGCCTAAAAATATAAAAATTAGTATTTAGAAACTAAATGCATTGGCGAATGAATTATCACTTCCGTTAATTCAAATAAAATGCGTTGCAAAAGTATTAAAGTTTAATAGTGTTTTGATAGGTTATCAATATTATTTTGTCAAAAGTGTTTATCGCAAACATAAAGTTTGCTGATTGAGACTACTACAATATTTTTGTGAGAATCATCATTTTTGACCTTCACTTAACCGTTCTCATTAAGAATTTCACTTTGTCAAGAACCGGAACAGCAAGATCACGTGCTCTGAACAACGTCAATTCATCATCCGCACTTCCAGAGAACAAGTAATCATAGCAAAAGTTTATCTATACCTTCTCACAAGGAGTCTCTAACAAGCTAGTAATTTAACTTCTGATAATATACAATACATAAATAGAAAGTTCAGAAACCATTATGTGCAATGCATTCCGATAATAATGTATTTTTGAAAGAAAAACGTGTACAGTGAATACACAGTGAGAGTCACGTCTTGAGAAAAAAATATAGATTTTGACGCTATACAATTGTAAATATCTAGAACTCCTTTTAGCACCTTGGTACGAAAACAGCCATTATAATACAAACAATAGAAAAAATAACATGTTTTGATGTACTTTTAGCCCTTCACAAATTATAAAGTTCAATTCCTGAGCAGTGTATGAAAGTGTACTAAGATCATTCTCGCCTACAGCCTTAAGGCTGCTCCATAGTAGCCCACGAACGGAAACGGCAAAGCGAACGGGGACGCAAGGAAGTTAAAAACTGTAAGGAAGTTCACAACATGACGACAACGCGAAGCTTGGCGGGAAAGCGACAAGGAAGGATGATTAACATTTATCTTGATTCAAATCTCCCCACATGTCATTCACAATTCCCTTCTTTAACACCCCCCCCAAACCTTACAATATCATACCCAAATAATAATTTAGGAAATTTTCCATGAATTATGTATGTATGTATTCCCAACTCTATAGGACCACCTGGTCTCTTCTTCTTCATGCCGTTTTCTTGACCGCTACTTCGGTCTTCCGGTGCCTAATCTTCTTCTCCGGTCTTCCCTGTTCTTCCAGGAATCAGGAGGTAATTTCCACTTCTTGATTATCTTTCTAATCTTGTCGTTACATCCTGGTCTTGATCTGCCACGTTTTCCACTTTAACTTGATTGCCATTCTAAGGATCTTCTGGGGAGTCTTCTCTCGTCCATTCGCTGTACATGTCCAAACCAAGTGAGTTGTTTCTTTTCAATTTCCTCTACAATATCATGTTGCATATTCATTATTTCCTTAACCTGTTCACTCCTTATTCTTTCCCTTCTAGATATATCTTGCAGCTCTTCTGAGGAAATCTATTTCCAAAGCTCTCAATTTTATTTTCAGGTGTTCTGGAAGCTGCCATATTTCTGCTCTGTACAATGTAACACTTGATATACTTCATACAATATACATTTAAAATATATTTATCTTTACCCGGGAAAAGAGAAGTCTTTTGACCACTCCAAATGGCGACGAAGTTTTCAGCTGACGACACTGGTCCGAAGTGGAGTTGAGAGTGAAGTGCAATAATGATGTTAGAGCGTAGATTTAGACGTTAGAGTTTGAAGAGGGATTTCTCAGCCACTGTGGAATTGTTTAGTAACTTTGAGTAACTATAGTTCAATTATTTTTCAATTCATATGAATGCATGAAATTAATATTTCCTCTAAAATTAGTTTTATATATTTCGTTAAAGTACATTGCTGTTTGTTTTTAAGTTGGTTGTATTTTCCGTACGTTAGTGGTTTTTCCATTTTCTTCATTCTCAAATGGCAAATCAAAGTGCGAACAGAGTATCGGAGCTACAATTGCATTGGTTTCAGCAACCGTTTCTTGAAGTCGTAATTTTTGTCGCTACCGGTTCAAAGCGCTACTCCTCATCTCGTTGACGTTTCTGGTGATGCGCACCTATCTCGCGTTCCGTTCCCGTTCCCGTCGTCGCCTTCGCCTAGCCGTTCCCGTTTGCGGGCTATTGTGGAGCGAACTTTAAGAACATGTTGTAGAACGATCATGTTGGAGTGGTCCGCATAGGAAGGCTCTGACCTACAGCGTAGTCACGCAAGTGTGCCACGCAAGGCACGTTGTAGGCAACGATGCCCTCGGCCGAACATCGAGAGGGAAGAAAGATTCATGATGCTTCAGATCTAGAGTGTGCCTAATGCCGCGGGGAGGGAGCAACACAAGTGTCTAGCTTTGGAGCATCTCAGGGGAAAGATAGCAAATAGAGAGCAGTACTCCGGAGCTCACGAGGAAAAGAAGGACAATAATGCAAAACGTCTGAGCATCTCAGGAGAAAGAGAGGGTTAAGAGAGTGGCGTAGCTTAGAAGAAAGTGACAAAAGAGAGCAGTGCTCCGGAGCAAGTCAGGAGAAAAAGAACAAGAGAACCTTAGAGCATTTCAGGAAGAAGAGAGCAATAAGAGAAAACTGTGCTCCAGTGGAACACTGGAGAAAGTGTCCCACATAGCGTGGGAGGTGTGCCATGAACGCAAGACTAGAAAATCTTCAAGATTGCCACTTGCTGCACACCGAGCTAGACCGAGAAGCATGTCTCCTACCGCCAGCCAATGACGTTTCTGAAATGTATCAGGAAGACTGCCGTACCAACAATAACAGTTTATTTGAGATTTCTTCTTTACAAACTTGCACAACCCATATCGTTCATTTAAACAATACCAGGTTAGACCAACTCGCCAGAAGATGTACACCAAGTCCGTTAGTCTCACACAGTATCACCAGTACATGTCCAAGTTGCGAACCCAACCACCAAATTTCCACAAGAATAAACAGAGTACTCAGTGTAGTCGGCGTCGCAGAATCAGCAACAAACTCTATGGGCCACTCGATCACAGTCCAAATCTAGTCTGCTTGTCGGGCGCAGCACCACCCATTACATAGGTGTCGATGCTGCTGACCTAGACTTGCGCCGACGGCTTAATGCTTGTTGTGCCGACTTCTTATCTTCAAAACGGTGCGCGCACCGGTTAGCGCGCCCGCGCGCGTACTTGAAAGTCCCCCACGCATACAGCAGTTTCTACATAAGGCGATTGACAACAGTTCGCTGAAAGGCATCTCCTCCATGGATGACGCTCAAGGTGTGCGGCCAGACGCCCTCTGCTGCCCCGCCGGCGTGGGAGACGTTTTCAGGCCGGCCCCACGGGCAGCTGTGTCCTGGTAGCCTGGAGGCCGCTTGAGGTCTGAGGTGACCGCCTGCCCGTACGATGGATCGAGATTCTGCGTACTTTGCAACTCTGACAGTATGGGAAATTAGAGCGTGGAGCTCTGCAAAAGAACTCACTTATCTTGGATCTCATCCAACCCATCCCAACACATTCTGGAGTTGTTAGAGACTAAAAACATGACACAAAATTTGCAGATTGGAGAAAAACTAACTGAAATATTCTGAGAGTTCTTTCAAATATGACTACATCTAAGGCTAAAATATGTTCTACTCTACCAAAAAAAAAACTATTCGAAAAGCAAATTCATTAACTGTAGTCCAAGACACTAATTTTACATGAATGCCTCTCAGAGAGTTATTGATAATTGAGAAAGCTGCATATGTAATTTGAAAAAGGCTTGTGTGATTGATAAAATACTCAATTTAATATCAACATACAAATATATTTAAGAGTTGTATCGTTGTGTATATTTTAACAGCAGAGCTGTTTATACTAATTTCTGTGTTCATTCAGTACAATTCCAGGATAACATAAACTACTATTATAAAATAAATTGTTTTGATTAAAATTCCAAAAACTAGTCCATCTTAATACAAATAAGAGTATTTTGGCATGCCGATTATTTGTTTGGATCCCTTTATACCTCCTACTTTGTTCTAGACGTCAACTATGAAAATAAATAGAAATCGCAACTTTGTGGCGTCGTCCCCTATCCCGCACGCGAGCTTCCCAGAGGGCAACTGATCACAGCGAAAGCCGCTCTCCCGAAAGGGTCAGACAAGTTGTCTGCACGGGGGCAACTCAGCGCCAGCCAGCGAGCGACGCCCCGGGGCGGGGGTGGCGAGGCGGCGGGGGCGTGGGTGGTGGCGGCGGTGGCGGGGGCTTGGGTGGCGGCGGGGGCGGGGGCGGCGGCGGGGACGCGCTTTGCGCAAACAGAGCGGTTGCGTTGGCCGCCGCCACAACAGGAAGTTTCCCCGCTGCGAGGAGAAGCGCGCATGCAGTGTTTATTCGGGGGGGGGGGGGCGGAGGAGGAACCAGAGATGCGAGCCCGCAGCTGCAAGGATGCTCTAGAAACGCTCTCGGGGCCCTCGAGCAACCACGCTTCGGGGACGTTTCAGAGACGTTCAAGGCACCTTCAGGGACCCGTGAGCGATGCTTCAGGAACCCTTCAGGGATCCTTCGGGGCCGTTCAAGACACCCCCGTGGTGCTACAGGGACGCTTCAGAGTCGCACATAGGGCGCTCCACGTACCCGCAAGGATCCCCTGACGCTTGCCGGGACGCTGACGGCTGTCGGGACGCTTGAAAGACCCGCAAGGGGCCGCGTGGTCCCGGTTGGCTTCAGGGCCGCTCCTTGACGCCCTTAGGGACGCTCCATACGTTCTCAAGACACTGGATGGCGTTTCAGAGTTGCTCAAAGACGCTCCAGGGACCCACTAATGACTCCCTAGGGTCTTTTCAGAGTCCTCACGGAGATGTTCCTATGTAGATTCAAGGACGCTCCCCGGGCGCTCGAGAGAATTTCCCAGGGTTGCTTCAGGAGTTCAAAAAATTGAATGCAAACATACTGAACACGTTCATGAAGGTTTTGATAAAGTCGTGAAATTGCTGTCACTTACGTTTTATACATTAAGCGATTATAGCTAGTACTAAACTCGAAGATGTCACACCTTTACGAGTTTGGCTTAATCTCCCATTCGAGAACTCTGTGACAGTAACTACAGCAGAAATTTTCCGTCGTTTATATCTGTCCTTTCCTTCACACAAGGCACAAGAATCTTACAGAACTACACAAGAGAAAATCTTACACATATAACCCTGAACACATTGAATCGAAATAAATGCAACAAAGATCGAAGTAATTTCTTAGATATTGAGCATCTTAGTAATTTTTTACTTAGAAGACATGCATTCCGAATTGTGCTAAAATCCCACATGATACACGTTTTTCTTAAAACCTATTACCCATCACATCATTCAGTGGAAAAGATAACAATAAAAACTATTCCTTACTAATATGAGATGAAAGTATTGAGATTCAATGTGACTTTGAACAAATGACACAGTTAAAATAAGAACACGGCGAGAATGACATGCAGTTGGCAAAAATCGGCGTAATTAGCAGCATAAATTGGTGGTAAGAGATGCATGGCAAGTCAAACTTTGCTAAATATAGCCAGTGAGAGGAAATTCTTCTTGGTGTCGTTCTTTGTATACATAAGAAAAAATAAATATAACACAGATACGTATACTAATACAAGTACACTATGTGTTCAAAAGTATCCGGACACATCCAAAATGGTTTTTTGGAGGGGTCGTGTTTTTTATGGAGGGAGCTTGCACCCCTTGCTGTTTTGTGTGGCACTAACACGGCACAGGCCTACGTTAATGTTTCAAACATCTTGCTTCCTACCGTTGAAGAACAATTTGGGGATGGCGATTGCACCTTTCAACACGATCGAGCATTTGTTCATATTGTGCAGCCTGTAACGGAGTGGACATGACAATAACATCCCTGTATTGGACTGGCCTGCACAACTAACTTGAATCCTTTCGAACACCTTTGAGATCTTTTGAAATGCCGACTTCGTTCCAGGCCTCACTGACCTACATCGATACCTCTCCCCGGTGCAGCACTCCGTGAAGAATGGGTTGCCATTCCCCAAGAACCCTTCCAGCACCTGATTGAAAGTATGTCTCTGAGAGTGTAAGCTGTTATCAAGGCTAAGGGTGGGCCAACACCCTATTGAACTCCAGCATTACTGATGGAGGGCGCCATGAACTAGTAAGTTATTTTCAGTCACCTGCCCGGATACGTTTGATCATATATTGTACACAGTCGTACTGTAATGTTGCCAGTATGTAATGAACCGCTGTATACAACACACTACACCTGTTCGTGAACCTACATTTATTTGAGCCGGACACTCTCCAGGCCTTTTCCTCTGGAATCAGCTTTTAAGTTTTAAGAAACCCTTCTTACTTTTCTGTCCCATCGACTACCTACTGTTTTAATTAAATTTTGCATACTTTCTGTGTGGTAAAATGGAACTATTTTCTGTGGCAATTCATGATGTTACTTTAAATCATAATGTACTGCCTGAGAACAGAAGCCATGTTCTACTGTAGCCTTTTGTGTCACACTTTATATAAGGAGTACATTGTCTACGGTGATTATTTTTTTTTACAATACACGGTACCTAATCTTTGTAACGGTGTAACAATAGCCGTTACACCGTTATTGACGTTGCTATTGCCCATATTCTCATCATCACAAACATCCATTGCCGTCATTCAGCTACACTGCCGTCACAACAGCTGTCATTGCCGACCCTGAACCAATTGCCGTTACTCATCCATTTGCTGTTACCCACCAGCTGACCGTTATCCACCTTTCACTACCACCCACACAGATCCAAAACACATTGCCGTCGCTACCACCCACACAGATTCCCCGCCTCCGCCTCCGCGCTGCGGTCGGCAACTTTCGCAGGAGGTCGCGCGTCTGCGCGCAACAGGCAGCGACGGGCAGCGGCGTCGGCGGCGGGGGATTTATGTGTCCCCGGCCGCAGATGTTTCAACTCCTCCGCGCTCGCCCCCACCGCCGCCTCCCCTGCCGCTACTCGTAATTATCTCTGGGTTACGTCGCGTTACGAGTGCCACCTCGTAGTGCTTCGCGACAAATCGTAATGTGAGTAGTTGGCAGCAGAACGCTCGTGCAGGTAGGTGGATGTCCCTGATGTGGAAGGTGGGATTTTCACTCTGTAGTATCGGCAGCGTATAAGCGACTCTGACAGTTCAGTACACCGTTTCCACACATTACTACGCACATGATATCACCTACACAACAGATAAATTAAATCGCAAAACATTAACATTTACTGACGGGCTATGACACGTCTTGATATCATGTTCACAACTTTCGCCAAAGCCGAACCGTGTCGCCTCCGCGGTTTTGTGTAAGTCAGATGAGCGGCAACACTGAATACTGGCGGTAAGAAAGTGAACAAATACTCGCAAGCTGATTGCTTCAGAGCAGGTCACATGATGTACAACTGCACGTGGCGAGAGAACTGTTAGAGTCGCTTATACGCTGCCGGTACTGTAATGTCGCCTATATGGTGTGAAGTGTACAGAAATAATGGGTACACCAATGTAAACAACAACAGTTTATTGAGAATACGTTTACCGTTACACATTATTCCAATACAAGCCAGCCAAATAATTACCTTGGAGAAAAAAATACTTGCAGCACTCTTCGTACCAAGTTCAAAATTTCAGCGCAGATCACCACTCTCCAATAGACTAATTCGCATCCAGGGTTGAGTGGTGCCACGCTGGTGGCAATACTTAGTTTTTGAAAACCCCTCTAGCCTACGGTAGGTCGGATCTCCACATTCACCGCCTCCTCCCGAGGAAAAAAGGACGTTCACTACACTTACGGCACAAATGACCTTACGCGCCCGGAATGAGTACGAACACTAACGAGTTGACGCGCTCGGTATCATTAATCAAAAAAATCCAATATATTAAACAAAAATAGACACTACAAAGTAAGCAGAAGATACTTCACTTTCGGCACGAGATCTAACCACTTCCCCAATCAGGTTGCCATCTCCCTGAAATGGATTACATACTTCCCCTCCCGACACTCGGAGCATCTGTTATACTACGAGCGACGTCACGCCAATGACTCATCTCGAACCCTTTTTTACGGTGGCTACTTCAGCACGTGAGTACAAACCACGCGTATTGCCCTGCTGCAAGCGCGCCAGTTTTGAATGGCCCACACACACATAACATGATTTCAAAGTTGTTACCCCATATGGTAGAGTCGATGGGATGGTCTGTCCATTTCGCTGAACCAACCGTCAGATGTTCGAATCACGCATACGAGAGACTGTATTTGTGTAATTTTAGTCAATGATATTCAAAAGACATTAACGACAACATTATTTACATTCAAAAATGTACTCTCTAAATATATACCCATCTTTTTTTGTTTTGCCTCGCTACACAAATCCTACCGCAACCTCATCTCCATCTCATCTCATCGTAACAATTCGCATGGATGTCCTTAGCGATAAAAAATCTAGATATATTATTTGGTAAAAGACTAGCATGGAACTCATGTCAATGCTTTAGTCAATAAAAAATAAGCACAAAATAAAATTACTTCCGCGCATTGATGCACACATTGCAATGAAAGCTGAATGCCGTGTTTTACTAATCATTCATTCTAATTTATGTAACTTACCCCCTGTTTGAGGTGGCGTTGCAACAAGAAATCTCCTAAAATTAACAATAATTCAAAAGAAAATTTTAGTAGTAACTATAAGTGCTTTGTGGTTTATTCTAATGCCCAATTTCAAAATACAACTTAATATACATCCATTAATCAATCATATAAATACCTCATTATTACTACCAGAACTATCATTTGTACTACCTTTCCGTTACCTTTGATATTATTACTTTTGTAGAATTCAACAACCTCGAGGTTAGTAGTTTACAAAACAATAGGCTCTAAAAAGGAATATTTACCGAAGGAGATGAGATACAAATAACAGATGACATGTTTGCCTATGCTCTCAGGCCTTTTCATACAGCATCACATAATTATCTTGCTGCGTAGAATTAAAAATAATAAAAAAAGCTAAAACAGGTAACAAGTCCTACACTGGTAAAAAGAGGAAGGCATTGTCTTTGCAGTCTGTATTTTCGAATAATTTTGAGACAGATATGTTGCAACAAAAAAGATTAATCATCAAATTTATGGAGTAACCTCCCTAATCTTTATATAAACAAATAAATAATATAAAAACTTATTAACATTTATATGGACAGTTATGAGGGGACTCGTCAGATATCTCTATACAGTAAGTCAGTAAAACTCTGGAGTGTGCAGATGTGCGGATGTGCGCTACACAGTCACTCGTAGCTAGACCAGATCCCGTGCACCAATCGAGACGTATGAAGTGTCATTCGAAGCGATTCCATCTCCTGATGAGAAAATTATCATTTATTTTTAAAACCAGGCAGAATATTCAAAGAAAAAAGTGTTTTTTGTTGTTTTGGCGCTGCAATCTTAGTGATAATTTGATTAAACACCAGTATCCAATCATATTTATCGCACAATACGCTATAATTTTCTTTCACGACGTTGGCTACATTAACATCATTAACATTTTTAAGTGAACAATTGAATTACCAAGTAAATCGTGCTGCAGACTGATTTCTTCACCTTATTCACAAAAACATACAAAACAGTCGCATTTTGATGTTAGATTCGTATGCAACGCTCGATTCGCATACAAAATCATAAATAGAGCAATTGTAGAAGTAGAAGTGAACACAAATTAGACTGAGTTTATAAAGTTTTAATCTCTTCAAAAATTAGAGGAGAAAAATTAGGAAGCGTTAAGGAAATGCGGGGAAGAATCAAATGTAGTTGTTGACGTCGTATACAAGGTCATTGGGTGTTGGGAACTTTTGAACGGGAGTATAACATTATCAACTATAATGATTCATTGGTAAGCCCAATGCCAGATACTGAAAGAATATATTTGAACAAAGCTGGGCATGAAATAAATTTTAAAAATAGTTTACAGCTTCGGAAACACCCATTGTTTTTACTGCTCAAAGAAAACCAATTGATACACATTAAAGAATGAACGAAAATGCATGGCAGGGAGGTTTAACTTTTGGAACAGCAAAATTCTATTTGATTTGCAAATTGAAACTTCTGATTCATTCGCATAAACCAAAACAAGTGGTTTCCGAATGTTTAGTTTCAAACATAATCGCTTGATGGATAATTATTCCATACGAATCAGTTGCACTGCTGACAAGAAAGAATATATTCAGTATTCATTCTGTTTTTTATGTGGTAAAATTGGACGTCATGTGTAACTTCAACCTTTTTAGGTTTCACAATAAATCGGGTCTGCATATTTGCAACGTGAGTATTTATTTTATTATATGAATGCCAATAATCGTTTACAATAAATAACAATTTCTATGAACGCTAGTGAAACAGAGAATCGCAGACGACCGATTGTAATAAATCGGGCTTGCTACAAAGAGCACGAAGTTCGAAGTGTACGTTCGTATATTTACATAACGCAACCAATAGAGAGGAGATACGACAGTTCATTCAGAATTCGACCGCAATGATGCCGTAATAAACCTAAATGACCCTATAATAAAATCGACCGCAATCGATAAATGTTTCACAATTGCTGGCAACAATGGCTACACGCTAATGTTTGCCCCGTCGGACTTACATAAAACGATTGTTATTTACTCCGTCCGCATTCGACCTACAAAATGACGGTTCATTTCTGTTAATGTGATCATTGAAATGGATAGCGTTCAGTTTACTTTTTCAACCTAAGTGTTCACATTTAGTCTTCGACAAATGCGTAAATCTGTGAGATGTATTTCTGGCAACATTCTGCAAAACTGTACCAATTATATGTAACTGAGATTGAATGTTTCGTCAGAATATTACTTTAACTTAATGAAAGAAATAAAACCAAGGTTTAGATACTAGTAAAATAAAAAGTTCGCTTGAATTATAATATGCAAAAAATTACAAATATGAATATCATTATTAAATCTAAATTATTCTATATTCCTTTTATTTTAATATGTTGTGGCGAAACCCTGCAGTGCTGACTTGAATGGGATTGCTTGATAGCAACAATGGGTGAAGGTAATGCCCTATGTACAAAACAAAAAAATGTTAGGCGTTCAGAACACCAATGACAACATAGAGTAGAGATATACTAGAGTACGCAGAAGGCCCGGCCGGGTATCAACATCTCTCGCGCCCGAGTCACGTGGCTTTGGGACAGCTAGGAAGCATCTGCTATATGATCCCGTCTCATACTAAATGATTTATTTTAATACGTATCTAACATGCTTCACTCTAGCGTTATTTCGCATTTATTACACAACCCTAAGAATGATGCTTGTAACAGAAAAGTTACTTTAAGTTCTTTTGCTCTATTTAATTAATTACATGAAAATTCCGATTTTTGTTCAACTTGTCACTCTCAACTGCGTACCCCACTACACCTGTTTTACAAGTACTATTCCATAGGACAATAAATAAAAAATATTTGTAAAATAGATTAACTCCATGGGAGTCATTAATCCAAGTTTCTGTTACTACTTAATGCTAGACATTCTGCTATTGATAATCCACATCACACATATAACAGCAAGTTATCAAAATATTTCAAGGATTTGTAGAGGGGAAAAACAAACTTTTATTTTGATTTATTTAGTCAAAACAGTAAATACTGTATGTGACATACGGAGGAGAAGTACCATCTGCACAAATTTTCTTGAGCTCAAAACTCTCTTCCCAACATTTCAACTATAGACATTAGATAGTTTCCCTCCCAAGTTATACAAAGCTTATTTGTATCGATAAACAAACTGCAGATTTGATTTTATTTTTTTGGTATTAATAACAAAACAATAACATAACATTGGTTTTACTCCTACCACTACCAGCAAAAGGAGTGCTCAACAAAACGAGCGCATAGTGAAGCTACATATAATCCCAGAAGCAAAACAAGGGTCTATCTCAGCATTTGCTCAACGGATCAGAAAAACTGACCAAAAACCTGATCAAAATGGGGGTCTTTGACCCTGAAGCTGAAATTCATAATTTTCAAAGAATTTACAAATAAAAATCAAATACTTACAATCATACAAACTATAAACACTAACATACTACGAACACTACAAACATAACTTACACCAGTAAATACATAATATATACTACTAACACCAATAAATACACTCACATTAATGCCCTCAAAATAATATCATTTTATTATTAACTGATCTAATTCTATTTTTCTGGTAAATTTGAGTCTTTCTCTTTCTATGTTTTAACCTAATTTCAACATATTTAAATAATATTGCCTTAATCAAATACATCCTATGATTTAGCATGGCCTCTTGACCAATAATATGATAAGTAAAATTACAAAAAACTGAATTATTTACAAATTCCCTCTAACATCTATTTACAATTGTCGTGTAAGCTGCCCTTTTAAAAATGTCACCTCCTCTTGAAGTATTCTTACTTCTACTTCTGCTCTTTCGCAGATTTTCATATCTGCAGAAGGGTATTTCAGCCCATGATCATCCTTCCTCTGAATGAAGGAATATGGTCCTTCATCACTATCAGTCCGGCAAATCTTACAGTCAACACAAGCAAGTGACATTTCCAACTTTTTTACTACAAATCCTCCAATATACGTTACAATGTCCACAATGTAGGGAGACAATCTAGTTTCACGATTGTCTACTGATGGCAAGTACATATGGTCAATTGGCACCTCAATGCACAGTTCAGGACGCAGTTCAATGTACGTTGCAGCCAAAACAACAACAATACTGAATCATGGTTCTTAACAAGGCTCAAACACGTGTGGATCGTTTGCAGTAAGCAAATCTTCACAACGCCCCCCAAATAATTTCGCTGTAACACCAGAAATAACAAACAGCACGCAAAGGTACACGCAATTCAACGCAAAACAAACTACCGGTATCCCACAGTCACGTGACATGCGGCCACCGCATGTTGAAACCTGCGCAGTAGGTTAACGCGCACTCTAGTTGTATCTCTCCTCTATGAATGACAATTGGCTTTTAGAGAGCAGAAAGTGAACCTTTTCATTTTATGCCGAGTCTTAGAGAAGTACAGTTCGGTGTATGGGAGTGAACAAATGCAGAATAGGAGAGGTCGAGAAAGTTGGAGCTGGTAAAGAGAATTGTACGATCTTTCGAAGTCATATCGTTTTGATATAAAGATGAATAGAAGATATTTTAAATACTTTTTGCCGATGAAAACCATTTTGAAATCTGCAACCACGCTCTACCAAACTTATGCAATTTGCAACTGGCTATTACTGAAACAAAATGAGGTTTTGGAAATGTATTAACACAGAAAAAACAAACAAATGAAAATGATAATTTTTTAAAATTTAAAACTGATTCAAAAAGAGGTATGTCCATCAACCTTTGAGTTTCCCACTGGGAATTTTGAATTTCATTTCGTCCATTTCAAATTGACAAGCTGTCTAGCTCGGAGAAATCGATTGTGGAATATCAATTTTTGAAAATATCGAGTGTGCAACGTTGGCGCTGTTGTTTACAAACAGACGTATGGACGTTAAAAAATTACTAGATATACTCACAACGTACGAGTATATTTGCGTCAAATTCTAAACGTATAGTGTTTGCATTATTTTTGTAATTTCTGCAGTAGTACACGAGGACATAGAAAAGACTAAGAGTTTGTTATATATATATATATATATATATATATATATATATATATATATATATATATATATATATATATATATATTCCAGCGCGAATAAAATATCTAAGAACTAAAAAAAACTAAATTATTCGGCGAATACATAGTTTGAAATGGATTTATAAATCACTATTTCTTTGCATGACATTCCGCAAAACAAGCTTCCCACGCGGCATTTCTCCAGCCCCCTTATATCACTCCTGAGTACTCCATCGGCGCTCCTTTCCGACAAAATTACGACCGCTTTTCCCCCTTCTTCCTCGACTTTCGCAAACGATATCGCAATTTGTGCTGATCCCACGACTGCACCCCTCACGTAAATCATCGTCCACCGCAGCACTAAAACCCCATAAAAAACAAAAAAAAACACCCCGCCATCTCATCGGACTCCGAACGAGGCAGGTGCTCAGCAAAGAGCCCGTTTTTCAAACCGGTTATCAGGGACTACTTCACTAGGAAAATTCCCCCAGACAGAAAACCGACCATAAAGCCATGGTTCATATCCTGTAGGTCCTGTACGAAGCGCGGCGGAGCGCGGCCGAAGCACAAATATTGTCCAGGGCTCCTTTTCACGGCTCGCGTGTAATGGCGGACGGGGCGACTGCATAAATGCGGGCGGTGGAGGGGGGGGGTAGGGTTGGAGACGGTGGCACGGAAGGTGAGGTGCGTCGGGATGAAGGCCGGTTGTAGGAGGAACGGGCGTAAAAAGGAAATTTGGAAAGGAAATGGGGAAAGAATGGAAGGATGAGAGTGAAATGCTAGAAAGGGATAATGAAAACCATTGTGGAAATTCCATATAGAAGCTTAGGAATTAAGGGAATGAGAAGAACGTAAGGGAGGAGGTAATAAAAGGCAGGTGGATTTTGGACCATTGTATGAGAGGCTGCCAGTACGTACGTACGCAATCCAAGAATGTGCAGATGAGTAGAAAGCGGCACACATGATGCGGGGAGAGCGGGGATGTCGGTGAGCTGTGATGTTAGAATACGGGGTTGGAAAAGATAGGGATAGACGAGTAGCCAGGTACGTGGAAACAGACGCACGAATGAAGGAGGGATGTAAGGGTGCCATCATGTATCGATTAGGTGAGGCACATAAGGTGGGGTGTATGGGTGGGGTTGCAATATTGCGGAGATATACGACTATGATGAGGGATTGAAGGAATGTGGGTGTGGGATTATGTGAGGGTAAGGGTATGTGGAAGTGCGGGATGGTGGGAGAGAGGGAAGGTGGAAGTGAAGCGAGGGAGGGGTTGCGAAAGTAAGGGGATGCGGGTATACGTGTGTGACTAAATGTAGAGTGAAAGAATGCGGGGACGTTGGAATTCTAGTACGTAGTGTAGCGAGAACGAAGTGGTAATGGGATATAGGAGTGTGGAGATGGTATAATGCAGGAAATAAGGGCAGAAATTGAGATATGATGTTGCGAGAATGTGGACGTGCAGGGACGTAGGAGGGGCAGAGTGCAAGGACGTAGGAGTGTGGGGTTGTAGGGTTGCGGAGACGAAGAGGTGGGAATGTCGCAGTGTCTAGACGGCAGAATGACGGAGTGTAAGAGCACGGAGATGTGGATGTGAGGCGAGCGAGGGGGAGGGGCCGCGAAGGCGAGGGTCTGCGGGTCGCGCTGATGCAAGCCGCCCGCCGCAGGGCACGAGGGCGCTGCGGCGGGGCGAGCGCGAGGGCGGGGGCGGGGGCGGGGGCGGGGGCGGGCGAAGGTGGTCGTCGGGCGCCGGAACAAAGCGCCGCCCGCAGAGCGCTCTGGTGCCGGCGGCGGCGATTATCGCTGCGATTAGCGGGCGGGGCTTTACGGCGCCGATAAAAAAAAGCGCCGCGGGGCGAATGGGGAGGGGGGAAAGACGATGGCGCTGGAAGAGGGGGCGGAAGCGCCCTGAGGAAGCAGGGGCTGCAAGTACCTGCTTAGACGCCCGAGAGAAGAAAAAAGGCGATTGCACGGACGATGAATGTCGTGACTTTGCCAAGTGCTTACGTACTGACGTTAGGAATTGAGCTGCAGATATTGAGGCTGGGCGCAATAGCTATGTAACATCCCCTCCAATGAAAACTTGAGTTGCTGACAAAATGTATTTAAGAAGGTGAGCTATCTATGTACATTGCTGGTGTGGTCAATTTTCTTCTATAAAGTTAAGAATGATGTCACTATTTTTTTATCAGCACTTCTTTTAAACACAACTATGTATCTAACTATTGATTTTTCTCCGTTTTCTTAAAATGTGACTTCAACCACTATTAAGCTCATCATTTTGATCCTAGGAAATTTAGAGTGAAGACGACGGTAGGATCCACTGCGCCAGAAGTGGACACAAAATCTGACAAATAATACTTGGAAGATTTCTACATGCAACCTTGAAATATTCGCGAAGCAACAAAAATAACTTATTTTCCACTTTTTTGTATTTAAAGAAGTTGAAAACATTAATATTGAGACTAATAATGCAACATAAACCTATCATTTTTTAGATTTAATGTGTCTGAAATAAATTAGTGTAAAAAACTGAAAATTAATCACTTTTAGACACGCGATTATTTCAGAAAAAGGTATGAAAATCGCTGGAGTCACAAAAAAATATGTTTTTCAAGAATAACTTCGAAAATATTCTTAACTAGGTGCACAACTGATATCTTTACCTTAGCTTATGACGACACAAACATTTTGCATGTGTGTTGAGGTTGGAAGACAACAGTGACGAAAATATGAGAATATGTTTGTAAGAGATTGTAGCAAAATGTAACGAATCATGAAGATCGTGATATAGGTACGAGAAGTTTGGAAGTTGCATGAAATGACCAGTCTTGAAATTTTGAAATATATCTAGCTAGTGGTCCCATTATATTAAACCCCATTAACAAGTTTTTGACAAATTAGTATTTTTATGAATTTAGTACATGACGTACCACCAACCCACCAGGACGTTTCACATAAATATATTGCATGTAAAAAATTCACTTGCGACCCTGGTATGAATTCAACAATATCCTTGTATTCTTTTCGTATCTCACGTATTTGTCTTGAATAGGATACGTAATCATGAATGGATGCCTAATCAGCGTATCTATTTTGAACTAATTTGATTGCGAAATAGTGGTGCTACAGAATGGCACGGATCTATTTAGTTTTCAATTTCCTTTCTTCTCGCCTAGCTATTCAGAATGATACAAGCTCTTGCCATCTGCCATCTATTGCCTCCAAAAATTCACTTTTTTGAAATTTTGTTAATTTTTAGGTTTCCTACTAATAGAATGGAAAAAAATTTTAAGAACATTACAGAACAGTAAAACCTCGTTATAAATTGCAAATTTCTTTTAAAAATTTGGAGCAGTTTTTAAGAAAGTAGCGTTTAAACGTAAATTCGAAATTTGAACATCTTTCCACAGAAAACTATTAAGTTTTCGAAAAACTTCATGTGAAGTTATTTAATGCACATTTAGTCAAAAATACAAGTGTTTACAAATTGCTGGAAATGTGCATATTAAACGGATATTTCAAAAAATTACATTTGTGTAATTTTAGAAAAAACAAAAGAATACAGCAAAATTAATTCTATGTCATCTTACACAGTAATAAGTACTATCTTTTGGAAAAGATTGAAGAAAAAATCTGGAATCATTTTTGAAAAAAAAATAGTGTTTCTGAAAATGGGAAATTTTGAGCTCGTTTTCTCAGAAAAATGTTGGGTTTATGAGAAAGTTTATCTGACATTATTTAAAACATATTTACTCATAAATGTAATGTGACAAATCGCCAATATAAATATTTACCACGTGAGAGATAAGTCGAAAAGAATTTTTTTAAAATTTTTCAAACAACAAAAATATATAGCAATGTGATGCTGATTTCATGTTATAGAGTACATTTAGTACTATTTCTACCACAGTTTAAAGAATTTGTTTTCAAAATCGCGGTGACTCGAGTGGAGTCAGATCGATCGGGGAATATCCATTTTAGAAAAAGTCGCTCATATTGGCGTTAATGGTGTTTAAAGACTGACAGACGGACGATCCGACGTTTTGAAAAGAATCACTTTCTGTATCAGAAGACCCCCAAAACGTGTATTTCCGTTGAAATCTCGAGATCGATTTTACACAGCATTACACAACTTTCCCTATACTGCGAATGTATGTATGATTACGGAAAAGTCAAAGTGTGGAAAGGCTGTTGGGAATTTCCTAGAAACTATCACAAACCTCACAGACAAAAATCGAAATTTCAATTTAGCATCCCCTAGAAGGAATGCTATCTACCTGTTCCGCAAGCTACGAATAGTGAAACGTGTTCGGCCTTCTCACACGTGTAGTCCAGTTCCCAGAGTAGCAGGCTGACTTCTACCCCACGTTCTCCCTCCACGACATCGTAGCACGCCGGGCGACCTCCGACTCCCCAAGCGGCCAGCCGGACTACGGGACACGTCCTCGGGACAAAAACCAGAGGACCCGCCGTCGGCCGCTGGGTGCTCGTCCCCTGCGTACCTGAGCGATCCACCGCCCCCTGCATCCCTTCCCCCGAGACATCTCCGCCAAGCCCGCTGCTCTCGCCACCGACCCGCCTCCCTCACCACGTCAACCTTTGGCGCTCCCACACAGCCGCACCTAACGCCACGTTGCCATCGCTGCCCGTGACACCGCCTCTGCCAGGCACTCGCTGCCGCCGCCGTCACGTCATGCTCCACACCAACATTTTCGTATTCATTTATTGGTGATTATGGGCACGTCAACGGCTAAGGTCATCGGTGCCGTATGAGTAGTACATTTTTTATCGCAGGAGGTGGCGGGGTTGTTCCTCCAAGCTCTAAACCCCCGACTGGTCTCCCGTCAAGTGTGGTAGTGTAGTGCATGTGGATATAAAGTGTGAGTAAGTAAGGGGGAGAAAAGAACAAGAAGGAAGAAAATTTCGTGCACAGTCCATGGCTCATTTGTTACGGTACGATTCAGCATCCGCCTCGTCTTGGTCGGAGAAATCACGAACAACTACCGGTCACAGCAGTCGACCGCTAGAATTCTCCTCCAGACAGCGGCTGAATTCGACCTATCTACCTAGCTAGCGTTGCCCCTGCCACAGACGGGATTGGAACCCTAGAATCTTCCGGTCAGAGGCACTGCGGTGATATCAGTCAATGCTCTGAGCCATCTTTACCACTCACAGGCCCAGTGACAGACGGTGTAGTGTTTGCGGGAGCGTCAACTACTACGGCCATTAGACCCGTGACTAATCCGGAAGATGAAGATATTTCAATCCCGCTCGATCGTATGGTCCAGCGTCAACCTTCACGTCGGTTTGCGGGGTACTGATCCAGCCTTCGCCTGACATTGATTTGAGAAACCACAAGTCAGGTAGAGTCTCTCGAGAGCGGCTGTTCAAACAGCTAGCTATTGTCGAAACTCAATCTGAAAGTGACGATAATCTGCCATTGTCGGGGCACTGGAACTCTAGGACCTGAGCTTGTCGAGGTTGTCTGTCTTCCCAAGAGCGGCGCCCCGCGGATCACGTGATCCCCCGCCGCTCTCATCACCACTACGTACTAGCGATCGCTATCACTTCCGCCACTCAAAAAGCCACACTCTACACCCCCGCAACCGCCTTTCCCGCCACCTCGTCAACATTCGCCGTCCTAAATGCTTTTGAGGCCCGCGCTTTCCCCTCGCTCTGACAACCACCACCACAACTAGCAGATCACCTCCGTTGCCGCCACCACCACCACCACCGCCGCCGCCGCCCCCTCCGCCGTCCACATCGCTCCACAACTCGCTCCAACATCCCCCGCCCCATCGTCACTACCTGTACCACACTGTACCAAGCCTGTATCACACACTACCCGTTGCCGTCTAAATTACCACCCTTTGCAACCCTCGCACTCACATCCCACCTCCGTCTGCTGCTCTCACCACCACCGCCGCCTGCACCAGGGCGTCGCAACCGCCACCTCAACCTCTGCCGCCCCAAACGCCTGCGGCGCGTCCTCGGAGAGCAGCCGTCGTGGCGGAGGCTGGTCCGCGGAGGGGGGGGGAGGAGGGCGCTCTCAAAAACGCGAAGGCTTCGGCGGCGCGCGGGGCGTGCGTTTTATGGCGGAGGCCCTCGGGCGGGTGGCCGGCGGGCGGACGGGCGGGCACCCACGCGCGCGAGGCACGATAAATCGCAGGCGCGTTTACCACCCGCCCAGCCACCCAGCGAGGGCCTTGGCCGCGAGCCCGCCGATACCACCCGGCGGCGTTGGGGGCGCTGGCGGCGGCGGCGGCGGAGGCCCAACGGAAACACGGGGGGAGGAAAACGTGACGGAAGCAAGGCCAGTCTCTTCAAGGTCAACGACTAGCAGGAAGATGCGCAGCAGATGGATTTGATTAGGGAAATTGGCCGAGCTGAGAAAGAACATTAATTGATTAGAGTGTCCGGAGGAGTCAAGTAATGCTCATGTCATATCCCGAGATGTGATGGTGTACATCCTTCACTGTCGGATGGTGGGATCCGATGCCGTTATACGCGTTGGATGCTGGGTAACTCCTCCCACTTATCTCCCCAAGTGGGCCACAGCCCCAATCGGAACGAGCTCTAAACGCCCTTCTGGTCTTGCGACATTTGTAATAGTGAAGTGATATGGGTGTGAGTATATAAAAGATGGGGGATAAGGATGGAGAAGGAATGATCGCGTACGCTCTGTGGCCCTTTTGTTTGGGTGCTGCTCCGGCATTCCTCTGGTGTTGATAGGAGAAATCACGGAAAACTACCAATCAGATAAGCCGGTCAATTCTTTCAGAGAGAGGCTGATTGGACCTAGCAAGTGTCAAAAATCAGCCTTTGTCTGCATTCGAACACTGAGAAGGTACAGGGTGCACTGATATGCTTCTACCACTGGAATGGAGTCGGGGCAACCACTGCTGCAGGGGAAATAGTTGTTGCCCTGATTCAGCAGGTCAAAGAAGGAAAACGAAATGAAAATAAATGGATCTGAGAGGAAAAATAAACTCGTTTTAATTAAAGAAAAGGGACAGACTCGAAGGTGCACTCGCCAAGGTGAAGACAAAAGCACTCCGACCGATGTGGTAACGCAGAAGAGGTAGAAGAGAAGGATGTGGAAAAGGAAGTCTGGAACGGAGTAGGCTAGGAGTGCAACACACGAGATGACACCAAAGATGAATCTATGTCCAATTTCAAATCGCGGAATCGCAGTCGATGAAAGAAATGGAATCTTGTTGGAAGAGTAAAGAAAGAAGTTGGAAGGGAAAATGGAGAATGAACCCGAAAGAGAAGTAAAGATAATTTATTTTTAACACATTAGCAGAGCGCAAGGCTGTTGTGTTGGACTTGCAAAAGGATCTCCAAGTCTCACGTTTGTGGGCCAACAAACATGGGACTAGTGGAATAGGGAAATATGTGATATTGAACTTGGGAAGGCGAAAGTATGAGAGGAATGGTGAGGAGAGGGAGGAGGCATGGAGAGGGTAAAATAATTTTTAGGAATGTGAGAAGGGATGGAAGAAAGAGAAATGGGAATGAGAGGATAGAAGAGGAGAGGGGTAAGGGGATATGGGTGTAGTGTAGAGGGTGCAAGGCGTGAGGCAGGATGGGAGGGAAGGAAGAGGGAAGAGGACTCGAGGCGACGCGAAGCAAGCAAGGGAAGGAGGCGAGAATTCAGAAGAGGTTTAGAAATGAGAGCGCAGAGCCACCGGAGCAGACGGTCTCCAGCGGCGCCGCTGAGAGGAGAGGCAAGGGCGAAGCGGGAGGCAAGAATTGTCACCTGCTGCGTGGCCGTGGAGGTCAGGGTTGCCAGCAAATACGGGCGTCGGAGAGGGTAATGGGGCAGGGTGGAGCGTCGTTATGAGGGTGGAGATCGCAGAGCCTATTGGCTTACGAGAGTGCTGCGGCAGCAATACCCCGAAGGCCTGAGAACGCGGAAGGGTTATGGTCTGCATGGCAGATGAGTTAGCCATAGAGGACCTGAACGGTAAAGCGATTGTGGGGTTGGCGGCAAAAAACGAAATATAGGTCGGTGAAGAGGGTGAGAGAGAAGGGGGCTTGGCAAAAGAAATGGACTTTAAATGCGTCAGCAGTGGCAAGCAGATGAGGGAAACCGATAGATTTTTATGGGTTTCAAATGCGGCACATAAACCTGTGCAAATGACGAGTATTATGATGGAAATAACAGAGTTCTGGCGACACTAAATTGCGTGAAGCAATCAAAAAGTAAGATAAATAATAGGAAAATATGGATGTAGATCACTCACGAGGAGTGAAAGGGTAAAGAAAGACAAGGAAGGAATTTGTAACCGATTCAAGACATTTCTCGAACCGATATACACAGTAACATATCGAAGGTTCACATCGACTTTTCACGCCTTTAAAAATGCATGTAAGTTCTTTATAACTAGGGAACGACAATGTCTAGTTTACAAATGTTGCTAACTTCGATTTGTTATTATTATTATTATTATTATTATTATTATTATTATTATTATTATTATTATTATTATTATTATTATCATTCAAATATTTATTATAAAAAGTTGGGGAATACTCCGATAGAACTCTTTCCTCATATGTTGCACATAATCTTTACTGTTTTCTTACGAAAATACATGAATTAAAATAAAGATTTCTTAAAATTCAGGTTTTGTTTTCTTTTTTAAAATGCTTTAGCTAGTGGTAGTCTTTAGTGTTATCTAGGTAGATGGATGATGAATGTTCAGATGTTTCGTTCGTACGTGTACACTACCTCATGGACCATCTGCCCCCAAAAATATCAATACTATTGTCGTCCTCTGCGAAAGTCCCTATTGCTAAAATACGTAAAAAATTTACGCGAATATAACCTCCAAAACTCCAATTGACCGAATTCTAAACTTTTTTAAAATTAGAATATTAAACAAAATTATATTATACGGTAATGCTTTATGATTTGAACAATATTTCCTTCGGTTCATTTGATAATTTGAATGTATCTCATGGAAGAACCGAAACCAACTGAACATCATGTTTTTTTGCAGCGAGTAAAAACGATGCCACCGAAATCCTTTGCTAGGAGGAGCGAAATAACTCGGGGTTGTGGGCTGAATGTGAAGGGCGGGCGGCGGCAGGTGACTTGTGTCCTGAGGTACGTCATCGCTCAGCGACGCGAGTGCTGCGATCGACGTGGGGGGCTGGGGGGCGAGGCGGGGGAAGGGAGGGGGCGGCGCACAGGCGGGCGGGGATGAGCCAGCGGCGCCGTAGGGACATTAATGCCGTTACACGCCGTGCGTGACGCATGAGGTCAACACGCCGAGATGGAGTGCGCGACAACAGGTAGGTGGATGCGCCCGCGCCCACACGGGGACCTGCGGTGTCATCGGCTGGGTCAGCGCTCGCCCCGCCCCGGGCTGTGGACACTGCCGAGGCCCACGCGCCATTGGAGGAGCCCCGCCCACGCCACACCAAACAAATATTATGAATGGGCGCGAAAAAGCTTACGAACACGGAAAGAAAAAAACGAGGTTGGAAACTATACTACTTGCAAGATGCAAACACATTCACGTAGCGTTATCAATAATGCATTAAAGCAAAAAGGAAATGCAAACAGAAAATAGTTGGGATTTCTTGATTTAATGGCTTATTGCAGGTGGCAATTTGTGAAGAATATAATTGACATTTAAGTGAGGACTGAGAGCATTTGCAGGGGTTTGGAAAATAGTACTAAAATTACAACTGCTATGTTTTCAAACATGTGATCCTTTCCTTCACAGAAAACATTTTATGGATTATAATATCTGCTAATTATACAATTCAGTTCAAAATATTTTTTTCATTAAATGTCACAACGTTTCTCATGCTAATGTGTCTGAATCATCAGGTGCAACATTCAATGATAATAATAACAATAATAATATTAATAATAATAATAATAATATTAATAAAATTATATAAATATTGTGCATAGTAAATTATACATGATATAATAAAGGGAAATTCAAACTCATTTGATCGCAATATAATGCTAATTACAACATTGATATTTTTGTAGTTTCATATTTTTCCTATATATTTCAATTATAAGTTATAATATTGGGCAGACAAATAACCTACAGAAAACTTTTTAAATATTGTCAATGACTTTGCATTAACACAATGATATTTCGTTACAGCTGAACTCTCCAGACAGTTAAGCTAGAGATGAATACTCCCAATACTTTCTCTTCTAGAACTCTAGAGTGTTCTGAAGAATATATTCTATGTCTATCCCAAGAAAGTACCATAAGTGTTCCAATGATCTATTTATTTCATAGAACAACATTTTCTCTTTTCTTGGATCTGTTCTGAGCTAATTACAATTTACAAATTAATCAATAAAACAACGTTTAGTTTTGTTACGATTTAAGTGTTTGCGGCAAACATATTGATTTATAAAACTAATGTAATAATATTTTGATATAAAGAATGCAAGCAAAATTCTTTGACATATTCTGACCGGGTAACTTCTTTAAAAACGAAGTTATTTTTCAAATTATTCAAAGGATTTAATTCACTCATAGTTAAACAGAAATGAAGCAATCGTATCAATGGTAAAGTAAAAACATAAATATTCGTATTTCGACAATATGATTATTTTACGTTAATCTTATTCAAATAGATTTCGAATAGAAATAGAACCCAAAGTTGGAATGTATTTCATGTTTGAAAGAGGAATACTATTTGAAACGAGCTGCATTCCATTCATTCCAATACTCTCTAAAATGGAGTAAAACAATATGTAATGCCAACCTTTAATTTAATTTGATGGTACAAAAACATTCGATTCCCAAAACATTTTAATGTATGCGTATTCCCAAGAGTGAGGCCTCGTCGCACTTAGCCTATTTTGGAATCCCCGCAGCGAGGCTTGTGAAAACAAAAGTGACAGTAATTGAACGCTTTGAACGTGTGGTAATTTATAATTAATGGTCATTTCATAATACCGCTGATATCAGTATTATTTGAACTAAATGTTATCATAATCAATGTATGAAAGTATGAAAGTAGCATAAATTATAAATTATCATGCTAACCGAATTGTTTGGGGTTTGAGAAGCTGTTGCATGAAGGTGACAGAATATAGTGACTTTTTTAAATTAAGTTAACTGCAAATATATCTAATGTGCATAGTAAGTACAAATTCACATATAAAAGTGTATCATAGTTCAAAGTTTTATTTACACAATAGTTACTACTTCTTATGAACACATATTGTGTATAAACTAATAAACGCGTTCCCAAAAATTATTAATCCTTTTTTTAATCTGAACATTCAAATCAATTTACGGCCGTAATTTCTTTTGAAAATTCATATAATACCTACTAACCAATTTTTCAAGAACACGGTATAATGCCTAGTATTAAAAATTAGTATTCTTACTACTTTTGAATATCTACTTCCATGAATAGGCAGCCCACGTGAAAATAGCTCGTGTTGCACTAAGCTTCGAGTAAAAGCTTGAAGACCGAAAGTAAAGTTCTGTGTTCTAAGAATGTTTGTTTTCAGGCTAAGAAAATTATATTTATAATTAATTATCATAGTTTTAATGTACAATTTATCAGCTGTAAAACTAAGTTTTCAAACTAATTTTAGATAAATGCCTTAAAAACACAATTTTAAAATCATATTAAATTTTATGAGACGTCTTATTTGTATCGGGTTCTATTTTTTTCAAAACTTTTGTTAATTATTTATTACTCCAAACTTTGAAAACGAAGTAACTCTTGTGTATCCACGCGCCAATGTTCTTCGACAATGTTTTTTGCATTTAGATCTTGATATGAACTACTCATCTTTTCTGCTTTTCTGTCCACGGTATATTATTTATATTGAGTGCCAAAAAATGAGCTTTGTTCCTGCTGACTTGAATATTAATTTTCTATAGCTTACGTGTACTTTGATCATGGTGTGTGCCGAATACAAGAAGCTATTTCATTCTAAAAGTACTGGAAAATTTGTTCCAGTACTTTTAGAATGGAACAATTTAAACAACTTACAATTTAAAAATTCTTGCTCTGTATTGTAATAACTAGAAACTGCATTGATGAGACCATTAAAATACCAATTTAATTTTGATATTTTTAATCCGAGTTACGTTCTCCCACAGAAATATTTCATTTCAATTCCTTCTCCTGCAGACCTGCACCACTAGATTCAGAATCAAAATAATTCACGTGGCAAATATTTCTAACTAAAATAACGATTAATATACTCAATAGTCTCTTATAATTATTGTAAATTGTTTCCTAATTGTTCTTATCGGAAAAAATAACATTAATACTAATTTTCAATGCTCGAAAAAATTGAAAGAAAACTATGAAGCCTCCGGTGATGTGAAAAGTGTGTGTGGTTTGTTAGATACTCAGGTACTCGGAGAAAAATACAAAAACGAAGACATAGTTTCGATGTTGACTACAAAATGCAAATATTTTATTATTCCTCTATTCTCGTACTCCTATTCACATACTGCACATTTAGAGTAAATTCTCGTACTCAACGCGTTACCCTTTAAGACGTAGCTGACGTCATCCGACAGAGAGGCTTGAAGAAAGACGCACCCTCCGTTAAATATTCTCTACTTACGTACTGCGTAATGGAACAGTAACTTTTTTGTTATTCTTGGTATGTAAAGAACTGTTTAACTGTGATTCCATGTAATTTACTGCCAGTCTGCCTGTAAATACAGCTAAACAGTGCCATTAAATGTTTTCACAGTATTCGCGAAGACTGTTTTTTAAAAAAATATTTCATTTATTGCAGAATTTATACGAGAGTATCTTATTTGCTGTTCTTGAGCAGTACGTGCTCATTTTTAGGTAAGCATGATGAGGTTTTTCTCAGTAGCATTTTTACTGTTCCAGCCTACTAGTGAATATAATTTTTGTCAATAAAAAAATATATTTGACAATCTTGAAATAGTGCGATTAGAGTGGGTACTAGAGCAATATGAAAAACATGTCAGATATGGAATTCACTTTGTGACACGACGGAACAAGCACTTTTGTTTTTTCATGTGTTGTGAATGCGGACATTTCTCATCCTTGCATATTTCCAGGAGAACAACGTCGGTCTCATTCCTTCTACTGCTGGCATTTCGCACGACATGCCAGATAGCATTTTAAATATGAACAGAGTTGGGCGTCTCAGTCGACGCAGCTAGGCAACCTCCTGGAGTGACTGCCTGTAGCTGTGGGATTACAGCAGGGGTAGGTAAACAATAATAAATCCCTAATCAGGTGGCAGGTCCTTTTCGTACGACCCGCGACAAGAATTAATTTTGTGACTGAATAGTTATGATCGATATTAGATCGATAGAAAGCAAATGACAGGGTTGAATTTTGTAAACCGAGCCAATTGTCAAGGTTTATAACTAATCAAGTTTTTAATATAGGTTGTGGGACATTTAATACTTTACTTAATTTCATCTTCGTCACCACCAAGAAAAAACATACTAATAAAACCATTTTCTTTGAAAACACTCATAAGTCACCTTTGGTGGACCGCATTTGTTTCTATTGTTCTTAACGAATCACTTACAGTTAAAATCCATAACACACTCCACCCTTTAAGAATAACTTTTTGTTTCTCTGTTTAATTGAGTTAAGACTATAAAACAGTACAAAATTGTGAAAACGTTTTTACAAAACGATATTACAGAGTTCCACCAATTAGCAATAGAACGCTCTTATTAATTGCATATATTTCAGAAACACTAGTATTCGGGCGTCGAATATTTTCTAAAAATACACTATTGTGCAAATTGCATGTTTGTACGCTTTCGTCATCGCGCAGTGCGATTTCGGGTAGGGTCTTTGATTTTGAGATACCGAAAAATTAATCATATGACTGCAACGTGAATAGTTACACATGAAATTTGTTCTTCGTTGGGTAGACCTTGAAATAACCAACAAACTTAGATAAGCCGAACTTTATAATTAAAAAAAAAATTTCTGAGCAAATTTTTTAAAAGGGTTAAAAAACAATCGCAGATAATTCTACCTAAATACCAAAGTACGGAGCTATAGAATGAGAATTGCGTGATTGTTTGTACCAGTTCTTACTAAAGCGAAGGAGTGTAGAAATCAGCGCGACGCGTGAGGCACCTTCGACAGCGCCGGTGTTGCGAAGCTGAGTTGAGTTGAACAGTTGAGAAGATAAGGCGAATGATAGCAACTCGCTTTGTTGAAAAATTGCCCGATAGAATGAAAGACATTTTCGCGGAAACAAATAAAGGTAGCCGAGAGATACTACCGACCTTAATGTTACACTTTCCAATTCTACAGAATTCGTAAGTACGCACTATAACGGCCGACTACCTAAGTGCAAATTATTATAAAACAAACTGCTTATCACCCACTTGTAGTTAAATTGTTTTCACGCTCTTGGTGGCTTTTCCTTTGGTCGTTTTAACAAAATTGTGTTCGTGTCAAGCTCTTTAGCAATTCTTGACAGAAGAAAGATATTCGAGTACTACACACCCAAATTGTATCTCCAGTTTGACGGCTGCGGGTCATATCATTCACTCTTCTGAAGGATTTATTACTACTCGTTATTTCACATTTTCTTCGTTCTGTTTTGTTGGAACATTCAAAATGTCTCTTATACCAGTTTTCTGAAATATTATCTTTGAAAAAGAGCTTCTATTTTCGTATTAGTAGTTGTAATTTAAACACACACAGCGGAACCCGGCAGACGTAGGACTGCCCTTACATCGTCCTAAAGAAAAAAAAAATGCAGTTCAATTTTTTGAAAAGAATTATAATTTTCTTTAAAAAACATCATTTATCCATTATAAAAACCTAACTAAAACCTAGATATAATTTTTTCCATATTTTGAACTGAACTTGCCTGCAAGGCTTAAAATCTTCCAAGATAATGAAAACTAATAGTACTACGCAAAGGAACCAAAAAATGCTGCACTTTCTATTCAATACAAATCTAAGAATAGGCTGCGGGTGATTATCCAACATTACTGAACTTTTTATTTTTGAAATTTCTGCAGACAATTTTTCACCATGTCATACAGACCCAGGTGGAGTAAAAATATTCTCTGTGATTCTGTGTAGAGTTTTATTCTTCTTCTCGTGAAATGTTTTGTCCTATCTCTTCGGCTGTTCATGTTGCTGTTTTGATTTGCTCATTGGTAAATATGTGCAAGAAAGATTGCCGGCGGTTCGTAGCCCGTTTGTTAAAGTAGTACACTGGCATTCGCCTGGTATTGAACGGAGAAACCATGGAAAACTACCGATCAGAGTTTCTAGAATTCTCCTCCAGACCGCGGTTGAATTCAATGTAAATGAGCGTTGAAAATCCGCTATGGTTAGTACACATGACATGAAAATTCTTTAACATTCTCATTGTAGTGCTGTCAAGTGTTCAACTCACCCTTATATATAGAGAACTGATGTGGTGCATTTCATGAAATAGACCAAATTCGACAACTTTACCTTAATCGCCATTGTCAGATGCAAAGACATACGAAGATTTATCTTTCTGTTTTTATTTTCTATTCTGAACAAATAGCATATAGGTGAATAAGAATGTGATCGGTTGGATTTTCAATCGATTTGAATTTGATTAAAATTGCATTTTAAACGATTTGGATGACAAACCCATCTGTTTTACTAAGTAATTAACGATAGTAAGGAATTTCTTAACTGAATTGGCATTATATCAGCTTTAATTTCACGTATTTGCAACTTCATCCACATATTATTGAAATAAGAAGCTTATTTGTAAGAACCGTAGATGAGGAGAGCTTTTGAAGGCGTCATGCCAAAGTCGTGTCTGCAACGCAGTCCGCCCAACCCAAGGATAAGATTCATCTCTTCGCAGTGCATTTTTGATTCATATGTCTCGACGTCAGCGGGACTGAGAGTACTTCGCATGTTCGAGTGTATAACTTAAATTAGAGGCTGATTACTCTTAAATTTCCACTCCTTATTCTTCTGAATGTGAACAACTATTGATCGCACGTAAATACACAAAACTTAGTGTGTGCATTGTATAAACATTTCTCTTCCCTTATGTTTTATAACTGATATCAACGATATTGTAGCGCAGTTAGTATGAATCTACGTCATATTATAAGAAGGATATTTCTAAAGTCAAGCACCAATGTGAGCTAGGTGTGGTCGCCACCTTCAATATCCAGAATATACTGAAAGCATGTGATATTGTATTATTGCAAGTTACACGAAGCGTTTCTATTGTTATACTTCTCTCTCGTTATACGCTTCTGTGCACAGCACGCACACGTGCAAACTCAGTACATATGCATCGGTTGCCCGATATTGTGAATGTATACTACATTTTTGTGACGCTTGAAAATCACGAGACCCATAATTTTGAACATTGAGTTTTTCAACCCGTACTAAATATAGGTTTCCGCCTTGAAGGTGTTTAACAGCAAAAACCTTAATTTTTACCTCCAGTTATAACACGCTTAAACGGGATTTCGAAGAACCAGAGTTGTCACCAGGAAAAACCACATGGCCTGTTACGTTTACGAGGATCATGTTCCGATTGGAAGGGCGGAGCGGCGCGCAGGGGATAATGAGCGGCTGTCGCCTTTGCATCGCATCACAAGTCGGCTCTCTCGATCCGAATCGCGGCCGCACCTCTAAGCTCTTCGCTTTAATTGGCTGCCTCGGGATCACGAGATCGCTGAGCTGAGGCCGCAGACGTCTTGAGGGTTGCGGCGCCACCTGCAGCGCCCGACGGTCCCGGTTGCCACTTTGCACGGGAAGCCTACGAAACTACCAATTAGATCTAGATTATGGAATGAATCATCCTATATTGTAATACAACCTTTATGTCGACACCCTTGACGGGCAGAAATGCCGAGCAAGCAATAAATTTTAAAAAAATATATAAAAAATGCGTTTGCTATACGTCTCCCCAAACCCTTTTTACTTATGTCAATTTGTTACCACGGGGAGTAGACTACCTCTTCATCGTTACAAAAAGAACTCATACAAATGCGCAAACCATTTCAGTTGAAACTATTATTTTGAAAACAACATATTAATATTTACAATGTTTGTTCTAAAACTTCCTAACTTCATCTTATTACGTCCTCCTCCAGCCCCAGGAACACGCCTATTCATCCCGATCGTTATGAACCACTTTTCTGTTTAGGCGGTTGGGAAATAACGTTTCCTTCGTTACTTCCTTTGGTTCTTCGTTTTCTTCAATAATTCTTTCATCGTTATTTCCTTTTCACCAATACATTTCTTTCAACCCTTTCATCGTTCGTTGCTTACATAATTCTTTTGTTCCGACTTTCTTTATGTCTTTCCAATTTTTCGTACTCAGGTGTTTTCACCATCCACTTCCTTTCCTTTCTGAGTTTATTTTTCTTGTTTCATCTATTTTTTTTTAATTATTTTCCCTTCACGTACTTATCTCTGATTTTCAAGGTTTTATCTATTATTTTCTTCGTTAATTTCTCTTTTTGTAGATTGCTAATTGAGGTATCATTTCATTTTTTTCTTTTTTAGAAAGCCTTTAAAAATGAAAAACCCATGTTCAGTCAAATATAAAGAGGTTCAGTGAGTTCTATCAAGAAGTGAATTTACTGCTTAGCTTGTAATCTTTGCACACTACATTCTGAGTGACTGATATACAAGTCCAAATGGCAATGGATTATTTCTATTATTAAAATAGTAAGAAGATGCATTTTATTTTTGGATTAAATAGTTTTAAGACCTCTATGCTGTTTGAAATTTAGTTTTGGTTCCATGATTAAACGTTAGGATTTAATTATCCTACTTGGAGGGCACCAGGGTATTGGTACATTACTCAGGGTTATTAGGGGGGTTTAATGGAATGAATAAAATTTAAGGGGGGATATTTAATCGGATGCTATAATTTAGTTTTTTTTGTGTGCTTATCTTGTCTACCTCGGCTATTTTATAGGTAAAACATATTTAAATTATTTCCGATCATTTCATCACATTATACCTTTCACCGCCTATTGTTTTAAGTCAGACAACTATTCTTCTTGGAAATGCCCTCCACTGAACGGACTCGCTCTACCGCCTCCATCGTTTCCGCCGTTCTCTCTCCTCCTCCAACACTGATCCTGATTCGCGGTCTCATAACAAGCCCCGCAAGGTGCTCCGGAGGACGCCACAGGCTCCTCACCCCCACTCCTTCCGTCGTCTGGATCGAGGGAGCCCACTAATCCCGGAACAACCGTGACGGGGGAGGGGGGGGGGCAACGGAGATGCGCCCAAGAGGTGAAATGGCGCCGTCAATGGGATTGGCTTTCGTGTGCGCTAATGAGACCTAAACTGTCTGTTTGTGACAATGCATTTAAATCTAAATTTGTAAGGCAAGAAATGAGCGACTGAAATCCGTACAGCATTGGTTATTTTTTATTGATACTAGACGTTTTGAGAAACGTTATGAATTATTATGTCACGATTATTAATAAAAATTTTTCTTCAGGAAATTATCTTAATATCTTATTTTACATATTTATTTCACCTTTCGCGCCCCTTCCGTGTTGCTTAGAAATTTTATCACAATCTTCTTCTTCTTCTTCTGGGCAATGATTTTTGGCCTAAAATCTATTGATATTCAAAATGAGTTTATCAAATAGAATTTTAACGTTCTTTGCTTTAGTTTTTAGAGTTTATATATTGAACTTTACTTATTCTTCTATTACGGATTAAAACTTTGGTTTATTCCAGTTTCAAGACATCCTCCTCGAGATCTACCTGAGTTTCCATTTCATTTTGCTTTACAACAGAAAGCCTTATTCTCTCCCTGAATGCAATTTACATAATTCATCTAATTATTTTGACACCGAACAACATTTCGCTGTTATGAATATTGTTCGAATACGCATTATATATTTAGAAGTCATTGCTCGTTACACAAATTGACCAGAAATGCTTCATTCTAAACAGTTAGTCATGTTCTTAAAACAACACTTCAGCATGTTCCTCGTAATATATATATATATATATATATATATATATATATATATATATATATTTTAACATCTGCTTTATTTGCAATTTGTTCTACACGAACATTCGGCAAATACAATTGTACATATATTATCGACATGTAAAGAAACCATACAATTCTGGTTCTTTCTAAAAATGGTTTTAAACTAATTGTCCAGTTCAGAGAGAGAAAGAAAAAAAAGACAAACAAACAAAAGCAACAATAAACAATATCACATTGAAATAACAAAAAACACAATAACAAACAAACATACAATAGTGCAAGCATTGTGACAAACAAAATATATCTACAGTAACAATTATTTTAAAAGAAAAATATTATTTATATCTGTGGTCCAGATCAAGAGGATGTACTCTTTTCAATCTTCTTGTCGTTGTGCTGTTATCTAAGATGTTTATGGCCAGATGATTAATATGATTTTCGAGTCTGTGTTGGTATTTGTGAGATTTGAGAGTGATTTCCTCTTTAACAGTGGTGATATTGAGATCTTTATATAGAGTGGCGTTTGATACAAACCAGGGAGCATTGCTTAATAGTCTGAGACATTTGGATTGAAATCTTTGAATTATTTCTACATTTGAATGTGATGCTGTTCCCCAGAGTTCAATTCCATAAGACCAGATAGGTTTGAGTATTGTTTTGTAGAGTAAAATTTTGTTTCCTAGACTTAAACTAGATTTTCTTCCTATTAACCATATCATTTGTCTACTTTTCAGTTCTGCTTCCTTTCTTTTGATCGAAATATGTTTCTTCCAGGTTAGCTTTTTGTCTAGATGTAGTCCGAGATATTTGACGGTGTCTACGTTTTCAATTAGTTTTCCGTTTATTTCTATTCTTGTATTTCTTGTTCGTCTGAGGGTAAATGTTATACATTTGGACTTTGTTTCATTCATTCTTATTCTCCAGAGTTTACACCATTTGTTTATAAGCTCGAGGTGCTCTTTCAATGTTCTTGTTGCCGTTTCTTGGTTTTCGTGCGAAGCTAGCAGGTCTGTGTCATCTGCATATGTTGCAGTGGTGACGTCTGGGGACTGAGGTAAGTCAGCGGTGTACAGCGTGTACAGCACTGGTCCAATGATGCTCCCCTGTGGCACTCCTGATAATACTGGATGAAATGGTGTTATTTCATCTCCGAATTTTATTTGAAAAAATCGATCTGAAATAAAGGATCGAAGTATATTATAGTATGGATGCGGCAGACATTTCTTGATTTTATATAGCAAGCCTTGATGCCACACTTTGTCGAACGCTTGCGCGATATCTAGAAACATGGCGGAACAATACTTTTTATTTTCTAGAGCTCCGTTGATGGTGTCGACTACTCTATGAATTTGTTCTCTTGTAGAATGACGATTTCTAAAACCGAACTGATGGTCTGGAATTGTGTCATTTTCTTTAAGTAATGGATATATGCGAAATAGTAATATTTTTTCGAATACCTTAGACAAAGAAGGTAATAAACTTATTGGTCTGTACGAGGAAACATCTTGTAGCTGTTTTCCTGGTTTTGCGATTACAATTAATTGTGCCAGTTTCCACTGCGAAGGATAGTGTCCGATGCGTATTATTCCATTGAAAATGGATGTTACAAGGGCGATGAGTTTCTTAGGCAGTTTTTTAAGCATTTCCCCTGTAATACGATCATGTCCAGGAGCCTTATGATTTGGTAGTAGTTTCAGCCCTGCTGTGACTTCTTTTGTTGAGAAGAATTTAATTGGTGGCGACATTTGATGGGGACATTCCAAGAATTCTATGATTTCTTTTTCTCCTGTGAGTAGTGCTGAGGGGTGTGGTTGAAATGTTTTTGCAAAATATTTTGCAAATTCTTCTGCCTTATCGTTTTCCGTCCTAGCCCAGCTTCCATCGGTTTTACGAAGAGGGGGGACTTGTTTTGTAGGTCTTTTTTAATTTTTTAGTAATTTTCCATAAGGAGTAATCTGTAGCTTTTGAGGGTGACAACTTTTCTATTCTTTCCTTCATTTCCTCCGAATGAATTTCTTGTAATTTTCTTGATAAGAGGCGGGAAGTTCTGTTGAGTATTCGTTTGTCGTCCGGGTGATGAGTGCGTTGCCAGGTCATCTTCATCTGTCTTTTCTCTTTAATCATTTTTAGTATTTTTGCTGGGTATTTATTTTTTTCAAACACTCTCATTTCTGGAGTTGCATATACGGCTGCCTGTTGAATGTGTTGTATTAAGTATTCAACAGCATCGTCGATATCTTCTGGACATTTTAGACGGACCTTGGCAGTGGTGTTATGGTAAAGCCAGTTGCTGTATTCTTCCCAGTTCGTTTTTCTGTTTGTAAGGTATATGCTTTCTTTCTTTTTGATTTCAGAAGAACTGATTGTCAGTATTTCTGGAGAATGATCAGATGAAAGATCAAAAGACGGTTCTATTGTGTGATAGGTCTGTGCCATTCCCTTTGTGACGAAGAAATCCAAGACATCAGGTACCTTGTTACCATCCGTTGGCCAGTATGTGGGATTTCCTGATGAAATTGTTTGGAGTTTTAGTGTAGAGATGGCTCCTTCTAAAGCGCGACCTCTTGTAGTTACCAGTCTTGATCCCCATAGTTGATTTTTAGCATTGTAGTCTCCTCCAGCAATGAACCTTGTGCCGAGCGTTCTAAAAAACTTGATATACTGATCGGTGGTTATCTTGTGTTTTGGAGGGGAGTATATAGCTGAAATAACGAGCGGACCGAACTTATCGTATACTTGTATAGAGGTTGCTTGCAGATAGTCTTTAGCATTATCTTTGTACATATTATGTCTGATTCTTGTTTTAATTATTACTGCTGTGCCTCCATGAGCTGTCCCATCTGGATGATTTGTGCAATATACTTCGTAGTCAGATATACGTAGATAGCTTTTTTCGGTAAAATGTGTTTCAGACACTAGAAGTATGTCAATATTTTCTTGATGTAGAAACACTTCTAACTCTCTTCGATGTTGAAGTATTCCGTTGGCATTCCAGGAAGACAATTCGCAGTGAATTACTCATAGTTTCTTCATTATTGCAGTCATGATATTAATTAGGCTGGAGATTTGTTCAGCTTGCTTTGCTAAGATGGACTCGAATTTTTTAAATGATTCTTGCATTATGGAAATCAGATTATTTTCATTCGACACATTTTGATTATTGATTTGCGAATGTTGGGCCATTTGTGCATATGTGAACTGTCTACCTGTTCCTATGGTTTGATTACTTGTTAGTGAGCTTGAATTGTTGCCTTCAGTTATGTTTTGCGTAGCATTTCTACGGTGTTGACTTTGACTAGGATACTTGCTGTTACGAATTTTTTGATATACTTCGCAGCCTTTATAATTTGCTGGATGGTCACGGCTACATAGAGCACATGTAGCTGGCGTGTCTCTCGTTTTAGTACAGGTTCGACTATCGTGATTTTTTCCACATTTGACGCAGCTATACGGAAGCGTACAATACCGAAAACTGTGCTCGTAGGACTGACATCGCTTGCATTGTACTATTTCTCGTTTTTTACGCGGTGGTTCAAAACTAATTTTTGCATGTAGTAAGTATTCGACGTCATATATTTTTTTGTTGTTACTTTGAGGTTCTAAGTCCACAAAAAACAATGGTAGAGGTGCTTTTGTTAAACGATGCTTGATATTATGAATTTGTCTTACTTTGTGGCCTTGTACTTCTATAGCTTCTTTAAGTTCCGTTACGTCTGCTGTTGGGTGCATATTTTTTAATACTACCCGAAAGGCTCTTTCTTGTTTTAACTGAAAAGTATAATGCGCAATATTTTTTTGATTCAGATGTTTAACAAGCGTTCGATAAACTTCCGGTGTTTGAGGTACGATTTTCACATTGTTCATAGTAATTTTGGCGTCATCTTGGTAGGTTTTGACAAGTTTATATGAGAAGTCTTCATCTTTAATGACTTCTTTAATAGATCTGATCATATCAGATATTACTCTGACGCCTGGAATGAAAATAGGCGGTGTACGATATTTGTCTTGTTCTTGCATGCTGCCCTTGGTTGTTGTATCATTGATTTTCTCAGAATTCGAGATTTCTTCCAAATTTTCATCACAAGAGAGATGTTCATACCTGTTTTTTGATGATACGGGGTCGTGTTCACTGTTAGTCTTCTTAGAGGGTTGTATAGAGTTGTCATCATTGCGTCTTTTTTGTCGACGCAGCGGGATTGTTTGCCATGAGCTGCACAAGGTTGAGGCTGTTTCCTGCGTTGTAGATGCTTGGCCGTTAGTTGCTGTAGCTTCTAGGACGGTGGCTGGGGTTTCTTTTTCACGCACATATTGCTGTATTTGAAATTGTAACTGTTGGTTCTGTTGCACTAATTGTTGTAAGTGTTGTTTTAGCTGTTGATGTTCATGCAATAAAAATTGGTGCTGTTGCTGAAGGTTCAGTGTTATTTCACTGTGTTCTAAAGTCATTCCGTTCGTACTATTGTTGACGAAAGCTTCACTGTTTTCTTGGTTATTTAGTATTTCTGTTGTTTGTGTGATTAGTCCCCCGAAGGGGACGTGGTCAGTTAACATATTTCACTTCACTATATATGTGCGGTATTGATTTTCAATAGTTCTTGACGCACCACTGTTCACACGAGAATGAAGTCACCTTTGTACACAAATACGAGCGGTCACCACTGTATCACTAGTAAATATGAACGGTAAGTTGAAAACGTTCCTAATTCACCACTGTTCACAAATAAATGCACTTCTTTCTGACCCCGGACCGGCACTAGTAGCGGCCGGGGCAGTCGGACTTGCGATAAGCGCTAGCCTTCGGCTAACTGGCGGAGCTGCGGAGCACGTCTGCTCGTGACCGCTGCTGTTCCTCGTAATATAAACGATAAAGCCTTTACCATGCTTGTCTCAAAAGCATAGCTTTATGTGAAAATGTTTTTTCTGTCATTCGTCGCAGCCTATGTGCCAACTAAACTTTGCGGTCATTGTCCAGTCCGAAGCAATGTTCTAGAGTCGGTAATATATTGCTTCTTTTACGAACAGCAAGTGTAGGTATTACTCGCGCAACTTTTCTTGAACGATGGATTGAAGAAATGTGAATAGAGTGGGGGTATTAGTTAAGAAATCGGCCACTAGATTTTATGAAGCAATGCCAATCTCTGGAGAACCAGTCATGTCTTCTGAACGTTCTCAATAATTTGCGTTCTAACTTTATCAGGAGTTCGAGGTATCTCCTGTAATAGATCTTTACCTTCTTCGGTCATTTCTTTATATTTTTGGAGAAAATAACCTACAGGAGTTCTCGACTTCAAAAGAAAATTGTTTCTACTTCGCGCCAGTGAAGATGTGTTTGGAATGTTGTCATCAGTGCTCGCTGCGAGCTTTTGCCTTCATCCGTTTATTGTGGCAGAGAGGGGGAAGCAAGGTCATCGTTCAAGAAAAGTTGCGCGAGTAATACCGATATTATCACGCTCGACGTGGGAGGTTATGTTCGCACATCTGCAACAATACTGGGCTGTGATAATATACATTCCAATTCAGTCAATACACAAATTTGCTTTAAAAAATAGTACAATTTTTCTTCAGAAAAACACTTTAAAATATCATCTATACTTTAAGCACAGTCTAGATTAGGAATTTCAAACGGAGTAAATATCGATTCCTACGGTGAGATATTTTAAAGGATGTCAATGGTGGCTAAAGGGGTCTATTAGGGTAGAGAGACAAATGAGTATTGGCGATAACACGGAATAATCTAGTTTAAGGTTTCACTAATTGAACAATTTTTCAATGAAATATTTTCTTCTTCTGATATTTACTATTTGTTTTTTGTTTTTCTTTCCAATAATAAATTACAAATTAATTATTTTCAAATTTTACCTCAATTATACCAATTAAACTCTAACTTGTTGTTCAATTAAAATCTGTAATTTCGTTCCTGAATATTTTTAATATTTTTGTAAAATTCGAAATGCGAATAGTTCAAGAACAA
This sequence comes from Gryllus longicercus, assembly GCA_038098605.1. NCBI lineage: Eukaryota > Metazoa > Arthropoda > Insecta > Orthoptera > Gryllidae > Gryllus > Gryllus longicercus. The sequence continues at coordinate 1,248,679 of JAZDUA010000007.1, read as the reverse complement.
AATAATACACAAAATCAAATACTTGTATCTTTTCTAAAACTATTCTTCACATTATTTATGTATTCTTTTTTTAAATCATTCATGTGCCACTACTTGTGATTTGAGTACGTTACGTGATGTGTGTTACAGAGAAAAACGTAAGGGGGTCGCAGAAACAAAGCATTCCTTTAAAAGGGACTAACGAAAGAAAAATGTTGGGAATCCCTAATCTAGACACCGAGGATGAGAAATCGTCAAAAAACTGCTGCCCAGCAACAAAGCGTTTCTCAACAAAACCTTACAAGAAGAATTTGTTCACCGACTTGAGAAGAAGGCAGTGGTGTTTTTTCCGCACGAGGAATCTCATCACGTACGCCGACCCGTCGCCGCCACTTGCCCCGTTGCATCGCCGGCCGCCGCGACACCGTGTTCACCCTTCCCACCCCTCCTTCACGCCTTCCGAGCGCCTGCCGCTGCAGGTAATCCGGCGACGAGGGCTAAGGACGCGACGAGGGCGCCCTCGCATTGACGAGAATTCGCGGCTGTGGGGATTGCGGGATAAGCGAGCTTGCGCGCTAACGCGATGCGGACGGCGGAGGAGACAGAGGTGGGAAGATGGCTAAAGCGGCACGACGGTGATGGAAGAGAACAGGCATTGCTGGCGGGGTTTTCAATGTTGAAGGTTCCTTAGAGCTAAGCTCGCGGTGGCGACGATGAAGGTGGAAGTAGTAATAAGGCGAATAGCGCAAGTGGTGATAGTGAGGTTGGTAATGGTGATGGTAGTGGTTGTACCGACGGTAACTATTATTAATTTTAATTTTTTATGGATCCATTTTTATGGATCGATTTTATATGGGGTTTATGGATCTATCAAGATCTAAAGCGTTTGAAACTCATAAATGATAATTTAGTGAGTTGATAATACTGAAGATGACGACCTGGTGATGGATGATGAGGGCATAATGAAATGAGAAGCAGAGGAAAAGTGAGAATCCCCGGAAATCGTGAAGAGACCTCGCTTTGCCCCCCGCCAATTCCTTGTGAATTGGCCCCGGAACGAACCGAATCGAACACGGGCCATAGCTTTGCAAGCCATAGGCACATGGGACTTTCCGTGATAGAGTTGGTGATGAAAGTGATGACGATAGAGTACGTACCAACACTCGAAAGAGGGGAAGGCCATAGAGTTGGAAGGAGGAACTGGAAGTGTCAGGAGGAAATTGCTTTTGGCCGAGGTGATAATGGAAGGGAAAGCACTGCAGGTAGGGACACCTCTTAGGTTGCTGACATAGAAGTGTGGTAGTTGGGGGAAAATGCTTTGAGATACCGTGGGAGCGTTGACAGCGGTGAGTATAGTAGATTCGTGTTTTTGTCCTTCGTGGTTGCGGTGGCGGTAGTGGTTACAGTGAATGTTGATGATGATGAGGGTTGTGGAGGGCGGCACCGACAGAATTTGTTCGTCATTGTGAGTTAGCACCAATCTGAAGCAGGTGATTGGAAATTTCTGCCCACAACCTTGAGAGTGAAGAGTTGATGTGAAACGAGAGGCAGAGAGAAAAGTTGAAAACAAGTAAGCAAACGGTATAGAATGTATGAATAAAAAACTGTATTAGAACATTATAAGATATTTTTTTAAAGGGTAAGATGTTGAATTATTACTTATTTTGTATAAAAATATATTTTACACTGCCAAAATTTATTGAAATCTAGTATATTTTTTAAAATTTGTATAATAACTACTTGTTATTGTTACTATCGTCGAATCCATCACACTATTTATTCGAAAACACAGTTCAAATATATGTCAGCCACAAATTATATTTCCATCTTCAATGTGAAAACGTGATTTAGCAAGAAATTTCAAGAGGAGGTGGTGAATATTCCACTCGAAACCATTACCTCATAATCGAAGTAAATAATATAAAATAAGTTGCTTGAATGAAAACTTTTGTGAGCCTTTACAAATAGTAGAGAAAAGAAAAATCTGAAAGTCGTCGCAGCGGAATCGGCCTTTGCGACTGGCGACGGCAGGTGACCACGCCCCCGTCTCGTGCAGGCGAGCGAGCGCCGGCGGCCCGGCGGCGTGAGCAGCGTAGGCACAGAGTGAGGGGGAAAAGGTTAGCACCGCCGACGCCACCTCACCACCGCACCCTTCTAGCTCCTTCGCTTCTTCGTGCCATGGACGTCCCCTCTTCTTCCCCATTACCTCACGTGGGTAGCTTTATCTTCGCTTTGCGCAGGTCTCCACCTCAGTCACTATAGTCATGATCGCAACAATCATCGCTATCGACTATCATGGTCTCCGACATCATTTCCGTCGACCTTTCGATCTCTGCAACAACTCCGATCCGGCCCTGTCAATGACCTCTCTGATGCGGCGCCACTCCTCGTGCCTTTACCTCACTCTACCCTCTTCACCATTGCCGTCTCCGTCCGTCATTTCGTCGTTTATGGCACCGCCCCCTCCTCTCTTTCGCTCCCAACACCCCTGCCGCCACCTTCACACCCCTGTCACTTCACTGTCTTCTGCCCTCACCGCCCAGCTCTTCCCTTCTATTACCGTCTCTTCCCTGCTCTCGCTACGTCCGCACTACACCAACCCCGCACCTCTCCCTTCGTAACTCCTAGAGCCCTACTCCTCCCCATCCCCCGTTATTGCTAACGAACCGTCCCCATCACCCTCTCCGCCCCAATCTCACACCTCCCCGTTGATTACCACCTTCTCTTCTTCGCCTCCACCCTTTACCGCCAGTCGCCACCCTGCTACCATCCTACACTACCTTCTCCTCCCCCTGCCACTCCCCCTCCCCCACCGCCGCCACCGCCGCCTCCGCCGCCACCTCCGCCCCCGGCCGCAGCGGCGCGTCGGAGCAACGGTCTCACTTCAACTTCCCCGGGATTTCCAATTTAAGGCGCGGTTGTTTTTCTCCTTTGCCGCGCTGTTTGGCAAACAGGGCGGGCGCTTTGAGGCCAGCGACGCCTGGGGTGGCGGCCTCCGCGGCCGCGGGTGAAAAGTCGAGGAAAAGCGCCATGCCGCGATACAGTGGACCGAAATATCGCCTGTCAACTCTCCTTTGGAAATGTCGTCAAAAATACAGGGTGCAATGGTACGGGCGCTAGTGTCGGCCGGTGCGACTTTCCATTATGTTTGCATTACTTTGTATTTGCAAAAGGCGCAATTTTTTTCGGGGGGGGGGGGTACGAAAAAAACGCAGAAATCAAGTATTCATAATATTCAACTCGTGGAATTTAAACCAATAGGTTTTAACAATAACTTATCTGCATATCAATCTGGGATGAATTATCCGCTCGTTGTATTGCTGGAGAATCTATGCTTTGGATATATCTCTTCGACGTGCAGTTGTTTCTAAACAATGTAAAAAGCAAATGCCGGTAGGAGGAATGGAGTACGATTTGATTAAGCACCAGCTTCAGAACATTTTAGTAGATAAATTCCATTTATAAAACAGAATGTTCTCATAAATATTTAATTCATGGAATATAATTAACAATACAACTATATTGAAAACTACTAGATTGAATCCTCCAAAAAGGGTGAATATTACCTACGATATATTTGTAAAACAATGGAACTGTATAAAGATCAAACACCATAGCGATATTTTGACTGCGTGCTTATGGGTCCAGCGAGCGCAAAAGTGGCCCACTTACCTTTTTAATATCATTGAAATCAATTTCTCTTTTAGTTTCTGCAAGAAGTTGGAAGAGTAGAGCGTGCGACTGTGAGAGACGCCCCTAGATTACATGGGAGTTGAAAGGCTCTGACCCTGTAGTAATGTGGTTGCCGGTGGAAGAGAGTGCTTATTTTCTAATATCAAACTTACTCTTTGGTTGGGATTGACTTTTCTTGGCAATTTGTCACCGAAACACATGTTTTTCATTAACGTTCAACACAAAGCGGACCAAAGGACCACATTTCGTACAATGATTTATACCTACAGTATATACACTTACTTTAGATTGTATTTTCTTTGCAACTTGTCTCCAGCAGCACTTGATTCAGGTCCAACGCAAAATTGCATGTAATATTTTAGCTCTAGTACTTGGCTGATAAATGACAATGGTTGTTGCTGACGGGTTTGCTCCCCAAACGCTGTAGTTTTGCTTTGTTAATTGCAAAATATATAGAATATTTATACGGGTCTGCTTTATTTTAATAGCAATATGTTTTTCTCTTTGAATCTGAAAGCTTTATTGATATGGGCAATCATTGGCTTTGCGTCCCCTGTTTCTCCTATTGTTAGTATCACGAACAGAATCTTATTGAGCTAAACATGCAATTTACATATTCTTATGCAGTATGAAATAACAATTAACTATGAAAAATAAAATTTCATTCTAAATAATATTTCAATTTCACCTCTGAGTTGCGTTTGGTCCATTTTGAATATGTTTAGTTTCGTTTTGAATGAGTTTGAACTCGAATTGAATGTGTTGGTTCTCAATGTTGTGACATTTAATATCAAGTTGTTTGTGTTTGGACCCAATTTGAATGTACATTTTCCCAATCTGTATGTGAAGGCTATCGACTATCCGAGTGATGCCGGGTCGAGGGCAGTTTCGAACATCATATCGCACTCCAGCCCAGAAGCAGACTATATGATGGTCGACACGTTGGCATCACTGACTTCGATGCAGTCACCCGGAGAGCCCAGAATATTCACATGACTCTGTCCGCGCCTGTCTCTAGTTGAAATTGAAAAGGTTTAGAAGCATGGAATTGCCTGTCCGGGTCATTCCGTGTCGAAAGTTGATTCACCACCAATTTGACAATTTTTTACCGCGGTCATCTTAACTCTATGGTTGTCTTGTTGAAGCCTTGGAGAAGGCTTTAAATATGGTTTCAGTATTGACGCACGCAGCGCCACCTGGTCAACCGACTATTGTCCGACTCGCAAAGTGAATAAACCACCAGCTAGCAAGGTGATCGAAGTGAAGCGCCACTTTACTACTAAGTGACAGAGCACATTTAAACATTATAACGAAGAAAATTGCGGCTCTTGTCGATTATAAGTTCCCACATGGTGTAATCGTCACACTACACCGATAAAACAAAATGGTATTCAATGTTAAAACATTTAGGGTTCATGTGACTCTTCGGAACGAACGCCTCAGTTGGCCATGGACGTCCAAATTTTCGTCTCCGTGGTTATCATAAAACATCTTTTTCCACGCATACCTTCAAAGGCAGTTTATGTAAAATACTTTATTGATCCATCTGCGCTCCACTTCGGGTATCTACTATTGGGGCGCACGGAGCAAATACTTTCGGAGATGGCATCCACAATAAAAGGAAACATTGATTTTGAAACTTCTGTGCTAATCTTCTCATTCTTTTTTTTTACAATATTTGCTTCACTTTTGTCTTGGGAGGAATAGGACGCATCGACCGTGCTTATTCCGACACTCGAGGAGAAGTGTTTTACGACTTGGCGTTATGTCGTTAATTGCGGCGCCGTAGCTTGTCGTGCTTAGCGAAATCACGAGACGAGTGCTATGGAAACCTTGACGCTATCTGACGCGTCTGTCGCAGGTGAGCGCTTCAACCTCTGCGTTTATGACTTGGGCTCAGAATCCCCCAGAGCAGCGATGGCTAGGAATTTGCCACCCGTGGCACTCGGTGACATGAGAGACGCAATGAAAGCTCTCTCCAAGCATTCACCCTCGCGCCAGAAGAGGTCAGAGGCGACAGCGTTTCTGGATTTCACACGCCGTTTGCAATTGAGCGAAAGTGAGCAAAATAAATTAAATTACTCGTTCATTCGTTTCTATGTTAAGTTACATTTTTAATTTCATTTCTCTATTTATATTAGTTGTCGGACATATTATTGCAGCTTTCTGAAAACATATCGCTAAAGGAAAACGCGCTTACTAGTTGTTTTCTTAGAAGACACAATATGAATCATTGTTTGCAGGCTATTTTCGTGACACGATTCCCAACAAGAATACACGATACGGGATTTTTTTCAAATAAACAGGCAAACCATTAGTGAGTAGACTTGAGTTTGGACGAGTAAAGTACCGCATGTCAGAATCATGTGTATAATAGTAGAAGTGGGTGTATAGTTAAAATAGAAGCAAAATTAATTAACTGAGACAATGAAAGACAAACAGAGTATGAATTATTGTAAATTCTTAGAGGAATTATTATGGAATTGAATGGTGAAAGTAAATATGTAGCGCTGGTAACTCTGCAGAAAAACGTGATAAACGAAAATATCTAAACACACTTTCAAGTGAAAACAAATAAGAAGAGATAAAAGAAATGCATTGCTGAGAAAATGTGATGTAACGTTCAACTTACATTTTTCTTTATTTTGCATTATCATTTTAATTCTTTCTTGTGAGAAATTGGTAGTGGAAGTAAACTAGAAGATGTAACATGCAGTTTGTTACCACAACAAAAAGGATATATCACACATGTATCACACCAAAGTCGACGTTTTGACAAAGCAATCTCACACGGAACTTCTCCTCAACTCGTAGCTATTTACAATCGGCCATGAAAGGCGATCGCATCATTGTCAATAATTAAAACCATGATTGCACGATCATTGTTCCTTCAGAACTCAGTGAGCTACATGTCTCATATAGGTTGCTTCACAATCGATCATTCTCAGTTAATTGATGACTTTATGCAACTTATCATTTCAACATAAACACACACCTTTTGTGCTACAATGTCGCGTCCGCGGTATTTAATGCAACTGCTGCCATTACCGGTAATCAGTCACGATGAATCCAATCTGCTGGTTGCTACAGTGTATGCCATACAAGTGTAGCCACATTCTTCACCAGGCAGATCATCACATGTGGCTTGTACGTGTACATTCTACAAGTCCTCATGACACGTGCCCTGCGCATGCGCACTCTACAAGTCTACTCTGAAACAGCACATTATTCTGTTCATGTTTTATAAGTTTCAATTTCAGCACTACTGTGTGGAGATATGTTGCACTCTTGAACTCATATTATTTGCTATGCGCAATTAAAACAATTTAAACTGTCATTGCCAATTGATTGTGATGTTTCAATGTTAACCGCAACTACAGAGTCTTAAAACTGTCAATGCCTACGGTTATTACAATGCCTCAATGCTAACTGCAACCAACACAGTTTTCAACTGTAGATGTCCACAGCTATTAAATTCATTCACGTTTTCTAACATTAGTGTAATCATTATTGTAATTAATTGTATAATTTTTATCTGTCTTAATTATATGCTTTTCTCTTTAATTACTACATGCCTTCTGAATTTTCCGAAGGTAATATGACTCCCTCAGTAGATATAGACATTTACAGGCAACGCGTCCGCATGACATTAAACGCGGAAGCCCTCCCAGTTGTTATCAAAGCCATCAAGGTAAAAGTGGAAGAGGCCGGCTGCTAGCTTTTCTGAGCCATCTACATGGAAATACAGAATTATTCCTCAACAACGGGGCTAAGTTTTCAAATCAAATTTATTTTGATTTTCAAACAGTACTTTTGTTAAGTAGTATTCATTAGTCTTTCCTCATGGCAGGATCTAGTTAGAGTAAATACTTGCGAGAATCCGAATTATATCGTGAATTAGATAATAATTTTGAAGTGAATGAGAAGCAAAATGCCATCTGTAACTAAAGTACAAGTGAAAATGAAGATACAACTTAAAATATTCATGTAAATAAAGCCAGTAACGTCATATTGATGGACATTTTTAAACCCTCGCTGGGTTCAGCGTGTTTTGGAAAAAAACGTTTGGCCAACGCAGGGTTAACGTTTCCGCCCACAGTGCGTCGGGGCGACGACCTCCTTCCACTTTCCCCCTTCCTCTCCCGCGGCGCACGTGTGCTGGGGGTGAGGGGCGGGGAGGCGGAGGAAGCGTCCTCGAGGGGCGCGGTGCCTTACGCCGAGGAGGTAATTTCTTTGTTCCGGCGCTCCTAATCTCCGTTTATTTCGCGCGGTATTTACCGGGAGTGCATTAGCGGCGCCTCCCCGGATTTATGTCCCCTGCTCGCGCGCTCCGCCGCCAGCTCGGCAGGCCGCTGTGGGGGCAAATCTTGGAGTTTTTAACGGTCCGTGGTTTGCGGTAAGAGAAGTACTTTTGAAGATGCTTACAAGTAAATCACTGCTTGCGGGAAGTAGTGGTTTACGAATTTTAGAAGGCCATGCGTCGGAATGCGGATAATGTGATATTCGATTACTGTATTTTCTCAAACATAATTACTCCTTGTTTCTAATATATGCAATACAAAAAGGTGTTAATACACGAGTATCTCAAAAGTAAGCGAATATTTTTTATACAATGTTACAAGTGATTAAATTTGTTTAAATTTTCGACATCCCGTCTATACTTTTCTTAGGACCTGCTTACGGTCAAAATTTCAGGAGTTAGCTGATTTTAAACTGCATTATTGCAATAATTATACTACAAAGTACATACCGAAGGTTTTCGAAATTTACATCGAAAAACTTGAGAGAGCTTAAACGCGAGGAGGACCTATATTCGGAAATATTAGTATTTCATTAGGATCACTTTGTGAAGTGCAGGTGACTTTGTAACACGGTACCTTTTAGAAAACTATTGCTTTAAACTACGTTGTGTTATCTCTACATGAGTTGATGATTATACCGTTAAGAAACTATTCTCATTCCTGTGTTTCCGCTTTTTATTACTTAATTTTGCATCAATTGACTTTGTGCTCAAGTATCTCAAAAATTTGTGTTGCACCTTAGAGCACAGTAGTCCTAGCATTTTGTAATGCAAATTCTAAAGACAAGTTCTACAAACGACTTACAATATATATTAGGTTATTTTTTGCTGGTTTGCCCTCTCATGGTATACGAAGTGGCATATTGAGAGAGTTAGTTTTGATTTACAACATTATTCATTAATTCAGTGCTACAGAATCTAACCTGTGTCTTGCTTATGTTTTTTTTGTATTTGAGAGAGAAATAATCTGATGGAAAATTAAGGGGTGTCTTTGTGCCAGTAGCCCTTGAATACTCAATGCAACATGTCCAAGTTTTTGACACTTCTCTTAAAATTAGTTAAATTATACATTTAGTTTTTGTGAAAACGGGAAATTGTATAAATAACAATTAATGGAGTGATGATTCTCCCAGTAATACCACTCGTAATTCATTATCTTCCCTATCCATAAAAAGTAAGAGAATTTGTAATGGTGCAGTATGAAGAAGAGGTGTTTCCTGTGCAAGTTACGTTTTTGATCGAATGCCTGGTTCTCAAATGGAACACTAAGATAGATTGAGGTCATATGCAATTTCGAATATGAAAAATTCAATAATTTTTTTTCACTATATAATTCAAAATTATTATAATAACGCATATCAGAAACAGTGAATTTATAAAAATGAAAATCAAATGTGAATCTACATATTTTAAAAGAATAATTGTTCGAAGAAGAATACAAGTGAAACAAAAGTTTATAAAATAACATTCTTTATTAGGTATGATATCCATGGAAATAATGACCATATACGTTTACTCTGCATTTCCATAAGATTGTCTGGCTCTTTTTTTCAAATGGCACAACACATTTATTTTGCTGTAACCACCAACTAGTGATTTTCCAAGTCAAAAATCATCATCGGATTGGAAGAGATTTTTTTGAAAGATTTTGAATTTTTATCCCGACCTCCAGAAGACGAAGGTATATCATATTTCTGCATTTATGTTTGGGTTATTTGTCTTCTAAATAACAAGCTGACCAAAAGTGTTTTTTTCCTTTTCTGTAATATTGCCAAGCATTCGTGCAGGCGCGTCAATACAGAATACGAATATTGGCCACCACATTTTTTTCGATCGAAAGGATACCATGTAATTAGATATGCGCTCGTCAATTCGGTATCACAACCAAACATTTATTATAGAAAGAAAATACATGAAGCTGAGATACAATAATTTCTTTCTTTTTGTGATCAGTTGATTGCCTCAAGAATCGAAAATTTTGTGACAAAATTGCTAACTACGTGGACTGACCGATAGCTATACCAGACTGTAACTACACATCTTGCATTTAGTTTTGTATTTTAGGTAATTACACCCCGTTTTTATTTCTCAATACTTTTATTTGATGCTAAGGGGTACTTTCCTAATCTGTTATACATTACGTACATTGTATCAGTATAAACAATGCCCAATTATTTTTAATTTGACAGCCAGCAGGAGGACCGAAAACATCTGTTTGCATACATTTTATGGAGCATTTGGCAGTTTGTCTATTAGCTTCAGGACGAAATGCTCTCTCAAACTGAGTTTCTGTAGCCGGTATTTGTATTTTACTCCGTACGGGATATTCCCACATATTTGGCAACCGTTAGATACAAGTCAAATATACCATCAATCAACCATAAAACGTAGTGATACATCATTCGTTTAGAGTCTGTACCCTTTTGGGAAGCACCGAAAGAAAGCATAGTTGGAATCTCAAATTGGTTTCTAAAGGAAAAGCATTAGTGTTTTAAATATAAAGGAGACTCAAGTTTTTCTAACACGAAAGCACATAGGGTTTCTTTGTTTTAAATATCCGTAGTGCGTCAGAAAATTTCTCTCCGCACTGAGCTGAGTGAGAAAACTTCCTATTAAATATTGCATTTATGTTGGTAGCAACTCGATCCCTGGAGAATAAGTAATGTGGACAACACTTACAGCATCTGTTATGATTGTGGTGAGCACGGTATTTACTTTTTTTTTCTTTGGTACAAGCTGCTGTTCGTTCTAGCTACATAATTTCTCTTGCTAGCACTCTCACCAGCAAGAAGTCACTGTAGAGAGACTTTCCGGGCGCGCTGTATATTATAAATGCTCGTCAGAAGAGAAGAAAACTGAATTTGAAACAAATTTTGAAATTTGGAATTCATCAATCTCGTCGGACGGCAGTTGTAATAGAAAAAACTCAAAAACCAAAAACTATATATAAAAAAACCTCAGAAACATCCATTGGTCACTCCATCTCAAAGAACAGCTTGCGGAATTTGTCAACTAGCTTCGAAGCTTATTTCCCCATTGTGAGGACGTCCGCGTGGATGTTGGCCGCGTCCCCGGAGCGGCCTCGCGCGTCGCGGGGGAGGCGGCGCGGCAAAAACCGCGAAGCGCGCAGGCTGGTGGCCTTCTCGTACGATTCGCGCTCCTCCACACGACGCAGGGCGAAAAATTTCTGTCAGGGCGGTTGACAAACGAAGCCGTCGCCGCGCGCGCGGCTGACGTGATGCAGTTAACCGCAGAAAAACGAGCCGCCCGACACATGCTCAGGAGTCGGCGATGCTTTCACTCGAAGCCCTCTGAGTGACCCCCCCCCCCCCACCACCGCCACCGAGGAGCGGGTGGGGTGGGATGGGGTGGGGTGGGGGAGTTGCGGATGCGGTGCGTCAGAACAGATGAGAAGACGAGGGGGTAGGGTTGAAGGATATGAAGTGACGGAATAACAGCATTGATGGATGATTCGTTAGGGAAGACGAGTAATTGATGAATATGGTATCAAGTAGTTTGATAATGAAGAGGTGAAGACGTCAAGCAGAGAATACTTAAAAATGCGGTTAATGAGAAGGGTAGATCATGTGGAAAGGAAAATTTAAAGACGATACAAAATAAATCAAGTTGAAAACAAAGTTCAAGATAAGAAGTACGGGAAAAAACAACAACAGAGGGAACAAGAAGTCATTAATTAGAAATAAAGGAAAGAGAAAAGAGGTATAGTGACAAAGAAGATGAAATAAACTAAGAAGGAAATTAGGGGGAAGTGAAAAAAATAGTAAGGTTTGTTTGAAAATAACTAGTAATAATTATTCTCGGTCAAGTGTGTGTGTGTGTGTGTGTGTGTGTGTGTGTGTGTGTGTGAGAGAGAGAGAGAGAGAGAGAGAGAGAGAGACAGAGACAGAGAGAGAGAGAGAGAGAGAGAGAGAGAAAGGCAGAGAAAGAGAGAACAAGTCAAAGGACAGGTATTATAAATAGGCCAAGTTCTAAATGAGAAATTGACGGACAGAGAGATATAAGAGAAAAATGAGAGAGCAATAACATTGAAGATATGGAACTAAAATGTGCAAGGAAGAAAGTAAATTAATAATGTATATAACAGAAAAAAGAAATGTATAAAAGTTTGCGGCAAAAAAATTCTTAAAATCGATTTGACTAAAGGATCAGAATGAAAATGGTCGCCCCAATGTTAAAAATATTTCATTAACTTTGAGGCAGATTACGATTGCGTCAGTATACGCAAACATGAATCGCAAAAAGAAACAAAGTTCATGACATACATTCAATAATAGACATTTTAAAGTAATATCTTGTATTTTGTACTGGTAATGAAAAACGTCTGAACAGTTAACAATAGGGTAAAAGAGGTCACGAAAGACGTGGATGAAGACATTCATGAAGTAAAAGCGAAAAAGATGATTGGAAAGGAAATAAAGAAAGGAAAATAATGAATTAGAAATAACTTAATGCGAAAAGAATTTCAGGGACTCAAAATATACAAAAAGGGAGCGGTTAAGAGTAGACGAAGAGAGTGTAAAGGGTAGTGGAATTGAAAAGGATACACATCGCCGGAGTGGAAGGCGTGTAACGTAAGGAACACACCCATACAAACGGGCGAAAAACGAGGAAAAGGAAGGGCTTTCGCAGCGGCGGGAGAAGTGGTCTGTGACAGGGACACATTCCGGGCGTACGTGGAACACTGGGGAGCGGGTGGTGGAGGGCGGCGGCGGCGGTGGCGGCGTGGGCGGCGGCGTGGGCGGCGGCGTGGGCGGCGGCGTGGGCGGCGGCGTGGGCGGGAGCTGGAGCTGGTCACCGATCTGGCGCACGGCGCTCTGCTGGATGTCGCCACCTCAGCCTGGCGGCGTTGGAACGGCTCCAGAGCGAGATGTGTCCACTCCACACGCGCCGTGGGGAGGGGGGGGACTTGGAGAGGAGGATAGGGGAGAGGGGAGGGGAGGGGAGGGGAGCTGGTGGTGCCACAGCGTTCGCTAGAGCCGCCGCACGCGAAAGGCGAGAACGCTGCGGGCCAAAAGGCAGCCCGGGAAACGGATTTCGTTCACGAGGGCAGATGCCATGGGAAACAATCGATTTTTCAGGAACACAGGATATTTCAGCTGCTGTTCATGAACGAGATATAGAAATTGGCTCGTTTATTTGCTTTTCAAGGAGAAGAACTCTCTGAATATAGACCCGAAGGGAAGTTGTCTGCTTTGTGGAATTTATATGATGGCATCTACTTCTCACCTGATATATTTCCTAGTGCTGAGTAATGAATTACTTCGTGTGAATCTAACATATCTAAAGTTGAAGAATTTTGAATTTCACATATTGTGATACAAACCCTCTCCTTAGCAAGGGTGGAGAGCACTTAAAAAAACCAAACCTCCCTTGTAAAATTAAATAGACTATTCTATGGAACGTAATCTATTAATAATATTATAATTTTTACCAACGCACTGAACCGGACCATAAGATGTTATTGCACAGTCGCGGTTCAAAAATATTCGACGATATCTGCATAAAAGTATTAACAATTTTTAAAAAATATTTGAAAATGGGGAATATTCGACACGTTCAATAGAAAATATCGTAAATGTATTACTGTTAGATTGGTATCAGGGACGCATCAATCAGATTTAAGTTGACGAATATAGAATTATGTAATTAATGCTAGGGCAGTGCTCATGCAATCCACAAATGCAGGCACTCTGCATGAACTTTATCATTTAAATCCTGAATTACAGTCTCTGACGGACGAAGTTAAATTTATTATTCCGTAATTTAGAAAATATGATTTTATTGAGCCTATTAGTATTTTTTTAAAGTTATACTCTTCTGATCACCCAGAAAATACTCACTTGTGGTTTTAATAATTTTGAAGAAAAACATTATTAAACACATCTCTAACAAACGTGCGCAACAACTGTAGGTGCGCATGATAATGCTGTGCATTTGGTACCTGATTATGCACTTTTATACAATTATCCATCTTTCTTCAACCATTTGTAAACAATTCTAAAGAATGGATAGCCGTTACTACGTTTTAACATTCTCCACTACTAATATTCTTGTGAAGTTGCAAAAAAGCATTTAAAAAATAGCTTAAACAAATTGTATATCAACCGCAAACATATTGCAGGAAATTGTAAATCATACATTTCATAAAATTTAACAACTAATAAAATTAATTGCTATTTACTCCGTCAGGTCGAGGACGGGCGGGACCATGAGGGGCGGGGTGAGGAGGGGCGGGATAAACTGAGGCAGAGCGAAGAGGGGCAGGACGAGGGAAGGAAGGACGAGCGGGCGCGGGAGGGGCAGGGGCGGGGCGACGAGGAGCAGGACGTGGTGTGGTGGGTGGGGCGTGGCGGGGTGGAGTGGGAGAGAACTGTCTTGGTCAAGGCAGGGCGATGCGTGGCGGGCGGGGGCTGGGCGATGCGCGGCGGGGCCGCCGGGGCGGAGACGTTGCGGGCCGGCCCTGGGCTGGTGACCGCGGGCGCCACGATGCGACTGGCTTTGGCGAGCAGCCAGTGGCCCGCGGTCTCTGCTCCCCTCCCCCGACACACACGCACACACACACACATCCACATACATTCGTAGTCACCCGCGCTATCGCCGCAGCCACGGCCGACTTTTGCGTGGCGCGTCGCAAACAGAGATTGCCCCTTTTCCAAAAACTGCATGCACGAACACATTTTTAAGAAATAAATACTAAAAATTATTAACAGTAGTGATAATATTGAATCAAATAGCACTGAATGAATGAAATAATAATTATATCATAATGTTATTATGCTGCGGAATGTGTAACCCTAAGTAAGAAAATGTCAGAGTAACTAGAAACTACCAAACGCATAATTATTAGCAAAAATCTTGAGCCGAATTAAAATTGGAAATCAGTACCAGTGACGTCATAACAAGAAACTATACAAAATATTGAGAATATTACGGACACGATGAAAACAAGAAGAATTACGTCAAATGTAGCGTTGCCATTTAACCACAGATAGGCAAATCACAGTAAGTACTCTTTCGAACGATTATTTAGTAATAACATTGCCCGAGTGGATTGAATAGGACGTAAATGAAATGCTGAAAAAACGGGACTTCTAACATTTCTATGAATATTCAGAGTGTGAATAGATATTTGGAGGGAATGGAACTTCAATAAGTGCTTGTGGATGGAAGATGTAGAATTTAAATTAAAATCTTTAAGGAAATTGTTCCCGAATAAAACTATAATTGGGTGTGAAACAATCTTTAGTTCAGAGATGTTAAGGAACATGCCAGAGAGCAAAAAAATGTCAATTTCTTAGTTCTGCAAAGGTTTCACGTTATTTTCAAGATAGAGATTCTACTGATAGGAACTTTTTTGCTGTTGTGTAATATATTTGATTATTTTGAAGGGGAGTATTGTGTAATTTTACATGAAATACAAATGTTAAATTATGTGAGAGGGTAAATTTATTTTATCTTCTATTGATGTTAGTCAAATTAATGTTTGTAACCTTGGCAAGAACTTACCACACTGTGCTTGATTAACAATCTATCATGGTCAAAGTGTTACAAAGACAGTATAATTGTAAATGAATGTGTTAAATTTTGTTGTTTTCTTCTAGAGGAGAGAAGAGATATGTGAAGTGATTTTTGTTATTGTACAAAGGGAAATTTTTGTTGTTTTTATGTTACAATAAATGTATTTAATTTTGGAAATTTTCTGGATGAAAACTTCCGTTTCTAATAGGACAAAGAAAGACCCACGATCCTTAAAGAAAAATGTATTTTCCAAAATTCTTTTTTTACTGATGATTTAGAACATATCACAGCTATGAACCCTCCTAAGAATAATTGAAAGTAAGGAGAAGGTTTCAATACACACACACACACACACACACACACACACACACACACACATATATATATATATATATATATATATATATATATATATTGTGGCGAAACCGATTTCTTCATGCCAGGAAAATTAAATTAAATAAACAGATTCGGCCACCCTGAGTAATACTGGGAACAGATTGCGACATGGTCTCACGCGCGCAACCCTGCTTATCTGACACCCATTACCGCCTCCGGCACATTAAGAAAGTCGTTACAGGGCCAGTCGCCGACAGATTTACTGTGGGGCACGTGTTCACATGGCCAGCTGGGCGAACCCTCTAGATCGCTTTTGAAATCGACAAATTCTTTCACGGACAACGCCCGTCTCGTGCGAGCATGTTCTGGAAGGGTAAAGAAAATTCTCGACGCTCACAGTTATGCAAAGAGTCGGAACTCCATTCACTACCCTTGTCACTATTGGTCGAAATAACGTAATGCGCCATTTCTCTCGGCCAATAGCGACGCAACTATCTTAAGGAGCTGGAACATGCGAGAAAACGAGTGGGGGGTAAAAGTTAACCTAATAAGATTTGACTTATAAAATTGGCATTCAAAGCAGGGCAGTCGGGAGAGAAACTTCTCTGAGGGGGGAGAGCTATTCACCGACCAGAGGCAAGTTCGCCTCTGATGGACTTAGAGAAAACTTCGGTGTGAGCTATTGTAATAGAGCAGAGTAACGTGGGCAGAGAAAATTCTCTGAAGCGGGAATCAGTTGTAAAGTGAAGCGAATGTGTCGCTGCAGGATTTCTAGACTTTCTAAAGTTGCAATTGTGAATAATCACGAGTATCAGAAGAATCCGTGACTGGTTACTACGCTCTTGAAATCGAGAGTGACTGCGGGCCGACCCCGAGCTCAACGAGACTGCCAGGCGCCGTTGCCCCGGCCGCACCCTCGGCTGTGTCGCCGCCTTCCCTCGGCCGCGCCGCCGCCCTTTCGGGTGGCGCCTTCAGACGGCCGATCAGCTGACGCACGTGCCTGGGACGTTGCCCCGGCCGCCCCCCCAGCGAAGGTTGCAGCCGCCTCCCCTCGACGGCAACGCGCCCGCTTCGGGCCCACAAAAAGAAACTTTACCAAGGCAATATAATTCAGGGTATTCATCCCTGCGAAAATCCTGTAATGCGGTGTCGCGCTAAGACACACTGATCTGTAATATTTGTTACCATTGTGATGCTAATTATAAGTCTTCCTAATTTCTAAGCTTTACACTGGCTACTAACTTTTCATCTTCTTATCTGTCCACCTATTTTTCAGATTTCCGATTCTATTTACATGTGTAACTTCCCTGGGGCATTTTGAATTATTTTGCCCAGGAATAAAAGTGATTTTACCAGTGATCCAAGTGTTTCTTTCATGTTACCAGTATTTGTTAACAATTCCTTCCATCACCGACTGAGCTATTTCAGGGCCGCTTACCGGGCGTTCTCTCGCGAGACGACCGGGAGTGTTACAATATATATATATATATATATATATATATATATATATATATTAGTTTTATAGATTACATTCGTAAACATTAACTGGAAGACTCGTTAATTATTTCACAAAATTAAAGGTAACCTATATGTGGTTTAAAGAAGTTGAAAAGGACTTAGATGAGCCCAAAATTACGTCAGAAGATATTCTGAGCGGTCACAATATGACCAAACTTAAGAAATTCTCAGTATTGAGGACAACCCCAAAAGAGGTCTGGGGCCACTTGGACAGAGGAGAGGAAATAGAAACATCGAGCCAGAATGAAAGAAATATAGAATAATGGATTATTGTTAAATATTTGTATGCTCCACAGAAATTACGAAACTTCACCATGGATAAAATACAATTTCAAGCATTAACGAAAAAAACAACAAATATCGCGGTAACATTCGTCATACTCAGCAATTGATATTTCACTAACAATAACAGGAACCTTTAAAAAGGCAAACACAAAAAAATATGTAGAGTATTCCATTTCTGTCTTGTCGGCTGTGAGAGTGGATTCAGATTCATAAACTGAAATCATTAAAACGTTGGAAAATTACCTTCCTTGCAGAACCTTAGTACGAGTTTGTGTTCAGACATTTCGCCTTTAAGGAGTTCTATCTAATGAAATAAGCTAATTTTAATGCGATTTCCTTAATTTTCAGAGTCGTTGAAGTGCCGCTTCCAATGCAAAACGACAGCGTCCATTCCCTTTTGCTTGAAATTTCGAGAGTTCTGAGATCGGAATATTGGAATCTTCCTTCGCTCTGCCCAAGAAATGTGATTTAAGACTTCAAATATAATACTCTGTGAGATGAACTTTCCCTTGTTCTTGAGAACAACGTAATGGGAAACAACCAAATCTCTGTACAAGTGTTTTATGAATACTTAATAAAAATTATAAAAAATATATAATAAAATGTACACCGTTCAGAAGATAAAATTAGTCACCTTATTGAATCAACTTCTATATATTTCATTTGTTTTAATAAAAAATTAGTGTGTAAGAAAATAATTAAGTAACTAAACGTTATTTGCAAGTTGTGTCAGGTTCAATATTTATTGGTGTATTTAGAATAAAGTTTTATGGCAGATATAATGAAATTTCGGTGTTCATTGATCACTTTCATTACGTGAATGTTGATTTTCTTTTCCATTCAAAACTTCTTCAAACAGTTTTCTGATATATTCATATTCATTCTAATTTAAGTTTTAAAAGACAATTGTAGAAGAAAATAAAATGCAAAGCCCGAGGAAGAAAAATATGTGAGTGAAAACGACATTACCATCCCTTTGTGTTTCTGAGTTAAACCTAAAATATTCCTGAATGTTTAATTAGAGTACATTTTAGGTTAGTATTCACATGTCTTTTAACGGATTCGACTCCCTATAATGTAATAGGGAAGGGTTAGTGAAAGGCGTAAGGCGCAATTTCAAGTTTTTCAAGTTGCCCGCAACACGATCCTGTCTGAGAAACGCTCTTCCAATTTAGTAATATAGGTATCTTCTAACCACATAAAAATAGCGCACTTGACGTGCCTTTTGTTCCTCAACGATTTGTTTGTTTACCAAATATTAGTTGTGCTGTACCTACAAAATTCGTCTATATGGCTTATGATTCTATCTCATAGACCTGTTCATATTTAAATTGGTCACTAATGAAACAATTAGAGCTCACTGAGAATCATGCGAATCTTTAAGAAGTAATGTAGTGCAACGTTAGTTGCCAATAATAAAAAAGCACGAGATACAATAATAAAATAAATGAAGACAAACCCCAAGAAACGCTTCATTTATGTCGGTTCCTGTTTCCTCAAGTTGAGCGAAGTAGATTCACAACAACGGACACAGACTAACTTGCCTGCAACTCCCGGGCGTTCTTGCACGCAGATTATTACAGACGTGGGCCTCTCGGAGCAGATTGCGCGGCAGGCAGCGCTGAGCTTCGGGGCAACCGACTCAAGAGCTACCGCCCACCCACCTCCTTTCGGCCCTTAAACCTCCCGCATCTTCGATTTCCCCACGTGTCTCCCTCTGGCCATTTCTTCCTCTCCCCTTCTCACTTTTTCATCCTCTCACTTTGTACCCACTTCCACTTTCTCTCACTCTCACTATCGGCCTTTCACTCACGTTTTTCCTCTCCAATTTTCACACACTCTTATCTCTCTTCCCTGTACCTCCTTTAACGACGACACCTCTCTCGTGCATAGGTTGGTTCTTTCCGCGCAACCCCTCTCACACCTCCCTCCTATTTGCTTCCCTAGCCGTCACCCCTATCTCCATTTCTTTACTCCCACCGCCATTCTCTTCACCACTTCTACTAGCCACATCCATCTCCAGAAATATCCTTCGCATTAGAGGTCCATCTTCAACATTAGAAAACCACTCAAAACTTGTAGTCATCAATCTCCTAGATAATGGTGAAGAAACCTTTCAATTACCCAAAAATATAGTCACCAAGAAGCCCAACCAAAAGCAGGAAATGGACTCTTTTTGTTTTAGACGCAAGAAGACGGTGAAATATACCACTGGGATACATTCAAACAAAAATAATTAGTCATTGTCACCAGTCAATTTAATAAATTTACTAACTATTTTAATATAAAATAGAATAGAGAAAGGATGGAAATTTACTTTATTCAAAATAAAAAAAGTTCTCCTTCGCCGTCAACACACTCCACCGCCTCCAAAGTCCATTCCTCCTGCCTCCATCTCTCTGCCTCCGCCCGCCTGCCTCCAATGCAACCCATCCTGAGCAGCATTTGCGTTGCAAAGCTGCCGCTAAGTTGTCAAACTTTGTTTTCTTCAAGCAGGAAACCGCCGTTTGAACCGAACCAGACCGAGTGCGGGGGAGGCAAAAGGTTCTTTGCCGCATGGACGGGCTCAAACTCTCCATCCGTCGTCGTTGTCGTCGTCGCCGTCGATGACGACGACAACGCCGTCCCGCCTCTCGCCGTGTCTGTTCCAGTTCCTGTTCTCTCGCTGTGGCCGCCCGAGCTGTAGTCGCCGCCTATGTTGCCGTCCCCGTCGCCATCCCCGTATGTATTCCTGGCCCCGTCCTCGAAGCTATCGTCGTCGTCGTCATCGCCATCATCTTCGACATCCCCATTCCATTAATTTGCTCTCCAGACGACGGATCTCGATCTTAACGTGACGTGAAAAGTAGCAATGACTTACGGGTTAGGTTTTATTTTTAAGGAAACCCTTTAGCAACCATTGTACAACATTGACATTTTGTGAAAGTACAAGTAGTACATCATTTTCTTCCTGTCATCATCTACGCTAGGTGTGTTAAGTATGATTGGTTTACGATATAGGTACTGCCAATCTACATCTGTCTCTCATTATCAAGAATTCGGCTATGAATCTACTTTTAAGAAGCATTTTTTGCTCTAGCAGGATAATAAATATTTCATCATTATCTTTCGAAAGGTCATAATCACTTTTAATACACTGGACGTTACCATCAGCAACTGTAATGATTCATCTTTCCATGGTAATATTCTTGTGGTATAAAATGATAGGGAAGAAAATGAAGCGAAGAATTGTCAGCAACATCAACGGTACTTCGGATCTCAATCAGACTTAACGCTAAGCAAATACGAAATGACGTGAGGGCAGACACGATCGAGGGGAAAGCCGTCAAAGTGATCCCTAGGGCAGGCCGGAATCCACTAAATGTGAGCAGGCGCGAAAGTCGACGTGAGAGCGGATGTGAAAATGATCCTTAGGGCAGTGACAGGCATGTGAACAAGCCAGAGCAGGCGAGAAGGTGGGAGTGAGAGCGGACGTGAAAGAGGTCCTTACGCAGAGGCAGACGTGTGAGCAGTGAGATGACGGAAGTGAGAACGGATGTGAAAACGGAACTTACGGCAGAGGCAGACGTGCAAGCAGGCGAGGAGACGGAAGTGAGAGCGGATGTGAAAACACTACTTAGGGCAGTGGCAGACGAGTGTGCGGGAGAGAGGGTGGCCGGGAGAGGCGATAAGAAAGTGATTCTTAGGGCACGCCGGATGGCACTAAATGAGAACAGGCCAGAAGGTGGACGTGAGAACAGATACGGAAGTGGTCCTTAGGCGCGGTGGACGTAAGGGTGTACTTGCGAGCGACCGTTGGGCGGGCGAGAAAACCGGCGAGAGGGCGGGCGAAAGGACGGGCGCATTGAAGGTGCAAGCGACACAGGTAGGAATGGGCAAGTGAAGCTCAATCTCTTCCTGCGGCGGAGAAAGTGCCGCAGCGCGGAGGCCGCTTTCTGGGTTATTCAAAGCAAAAGCCGTTTTGCGGACGCCAGTCGCCTTAGCGCACCCCGAAGGACTCTGAATGTTTAAGGAAATCCCTGCGATTAAGTAGCACGGAAGAGCGCTTACTGTAGTCCACGAATTTACAAAAAAATGCCTCTAAAATTCATGAAGAATAAAATGGAATTAAATAAATAGTAAAATAAACTCGTTTAAAAGAGACATTCTGTCACTGTAACTATGTATTATAAAAATGTTTCTGGTTATATTATTTATCATTTATTACATTTTATTATTATTATTATTATTATTATTATTATTATTATTTCATTTCTGAGTATTTTTGTTCTCATAAAATAATGTTTACAATTTTTATTGTTGGTGGAAGAAATTGATACAATGCTATTGATGCAAAATTTAAAACAATGAAGAAGGATTTGTAAGAACAATTGTGAATTATTTACGTTCAATATTTTTACGACTGTCTCAAAATTAGAAAAATATTGAAATTATTATTGTAGCTTGTGTTGGTATTCTTAATATGACAGAACGTTGTTGCGAGCAAACTGTTTGTAGGTAATCAATTCCACTAAGTTTGTTTAGCTTTCTAAATGCAGAAACACTTTTCATTGTTGTAATCGAACTGTTTTTGGTCGCGGGGACTATTTGTTCCTTTTGAATAAGTCATATTTGTAATTAAAAAAAAAATAGTTTTATGAAATTACTCTGTTTTCTTCTTAAATATACACGGTACAAAGCTTACATTACAGGGAACATTTCAAATGACAGTGAAAGCATGTGTACTCATTTACTTCCTTATAAACAAGCTACACTGACCCCTGAAACAAATGATTCCGATTTGATGTGGGCTTTGGAACTTTATGAAATGTACAGATCAAACTTTACACAACACATTACACAAACCAATGACCCATACAAAAATACGCAAAACCATTGGCGTGCCATGCTGTTATATTCCTAGTACACACCATTCATTCTAATGAAGTGCTTTTGGTTCAGTTGTGTTTGTTGAAGACGTACGTCAGGCACTGTTTACTTGTAATGGTGGCCAACATGTAGAGAGCATTAAATGTTCTTGCACGTATTCCTCTCATGTGGCTTGTCCTTAGAGCAATCTTCCATCACGTTCATTGAATATGTACGCCTACCGCGCTGGACGGCAGGGCTTTGATGGATATCGATCGTCTTCCGCTTCCATTATTTCTTTTTCGCCCTCCGCTTGGTAAACAAAGTTTGGTCGCACCTGGAGAATCGCCCAACTAACTCTTCCCTTGAGTCTCTGGCGCTTTCAGCAGACACACATCAATCAAGGGAGTAGGTTGCCCGAGGTCTGTTTGCTATACAGTTTTTTTGAGGAAGGTTTTTTTTCCTGCTTCAGAGATGCCAACCAATCTCCCTGTTGTTAACATGCTGCATGTTGCATGAAGAACATTTTCTGCTTCTTTAGATGCGGCCGTTCGCTCTGTAGGCGAATCCCTAGGCATAGCGAAGATATAAAGGTCCATGTGTGAGCGTCCATGCACGTAGGAGGCGTGGCACAGAAAATGAAGTTGCGAAGAACAATGAAGAAAAATGAATAGGAAACTAAGGAAAGAATGCCCATTGTGAATGACAGTGACGTTAAATGGTGCGAAATTCAATAATGATTTTTGTGTAATGAAACTCGGAAAATAATTCTTCAATTATTAATAGTTTTAGTTTATGTGTTTTTATAATGTCACATACTCCTACGTATTAATATAACCAGAACACTGTAATATAGGAATATTATTTTAGTTGTATTAAAAAGAAACGTCATTTCCGCACATATTTCTCTCTTCAATCTGACAAACTTAAAGATTTTCAAAAAATACGGTCTGGAGAAAATGAGTAAATTTGTAGAATTTGTTTTGACAGATAATTTTATAATAAAATATTTTGCATTTGAGCAAAAGAGAGAGAAAGGTCAACAAGGTGTCCAATAAATTCCAGTCTACTGAAGTAGCTGCAAGCAGACAAAAGTGACTCGGAGCGTGTCAAAAGCGTAGAGACATGTAAGGAAGTCGATATGGATGGATATAATGGAAGTCGAGTGGATGGATACGGAAGACGAGTTTCAGGGACGTATAACAATTGTTCGTCTGACCACCACATCGCAGGTCTTTTCCTCTACAGCGTGAGCCAGGAGAAATATCGTGCACCTCATTAGAAAACCTCCGAATTTCCACACGGCGACATCTCGGGCAGAGCTTGTGGCGAGAGAGGAGACTGAGAGCCTGCGGTTAATTAACTGATGGTTTCGAGATCATCAACTGCTAAGGTTATTTATTCAGTTAATATTGAGAGTGTGGTCCATGCAAGGATGTGTATGTGTGTGTAAGAGGAAAGGAGGGAACAAGGATGGAGATGGAAAGATTCCGCGCGGTTCTTCGCCCAGAATTGATCGGCTACACCACGAATAGCAACTGATCAGAGTAATGGCCACCAGAATTCTCTTCCAGACAGCGACGGAATTCCACCTCAGGATGTAGCTAAAGCAGAAAATCTGACACTGGCTGAACTGGAACCCTAGTACCTCCCGGTCAAAGTTGCTGCAGAAATAACGAAGATGCTGATTATAAGGTGACTCAACAGGGTGGAGGCTGCGGCGCAGGGCGAGAAGAATGGAACCGAGCGAGGCGGGATGGGGCGGGGCTGGGCGGGGCTGGGCTGGGCGGGGCTGGGCTGGGCGGGGCTGGGCTGGGCGGGACTGGGTGGGGCGGGGCGCTCGGGGGGGGGGGGGGTCGCGGCGCCGAACGGGCAGTTTGCTTATTCCGCGGCCCCGGGCGCGCAATCCATCACAGCGCGCCGCCCCTAAAAATACGCCCTCCGCGCCCCGCCGCCGCCGCCCCGGGCGACCGGCCGCACCGCGACTTATTGCAAAATCCATACGCGCCGCGGGCGCCGATTGCTCGCGCGCCCTGGGGGCATTAAGGGGCGGTTAGGCGGCGGCGGAAGGGCGGGCACACCAGCGAAGGAGAGGATGGACATAAGAGGTGGGTAAAGCGGGGGGTGGGAGCCGGGTCGGTTGAGCAAGTGAGAGACGCGGGAGGGGGACGGTGGATAAAAGCGAGAACATAGGATGAAGGCTGGAGAAGACGAAAAGAAGTATAGAAGAGGAAGGCGGTGTGAATCAAAAGAGTTTGAGCTAATTTCGGATAGGAGATTAGAGGACCGGTGTAGGAAGAGGCGAGAAAATGAGAAGGAAAGATGCGGAGAAAAGAGACTGGAAAAGCAGGAGTAAGCCAGGGTGTCAGGAGTGGTCAAGGCAGGACGGGGAGAGCTGGATCGGGCGAGAAGCGCAAATGAATGAGTGAGGGAATGCACGAGAGTGAAGGAAGTGCAGTATACACAAGAGTATAATGGGATGGGGAGGGCTAGGAAAAGGAAAATAGATGGAGACGGCGATGGTCAGGATAGTTAGAAGCAGACATGGAAGGTTAAACTTGGGGAATGGGAAAGGGAAAATGCGGGAGGAAAGGATTGAGGAAATCAGCAGAAAGTAAAGAGAGCCAGGAGAGGTCTAAGAAGGCCGGGGAGAGCTGGACCTACGCAATCGTCCTACACCCATTACCACTAAAAGCATCTTCCATCGTCACCATTCCGGGCAGCTTCATAGTCTCCGCCTAAGTCGCTCGGTTTGCATCGCCACCGTCGCGTCTTCTGTCTGGAAAGTTGCTAGTCCGCTAGTAATCATGACCACAGGAATAGCCTCAATTTTGGTTGATATAGCGAGATTTTGTCATGGCCAACGCCCAGAAAAGGTCGCAGTATGACAGTTGAATCGTTGGCAACACTACCTAAAACGTCATTTCTCTCCTAGTGAAAATTCATTCCTCTCAAAGAACGGTCGGAAAGAAATTTAAACATCAACTCTTAAATAACTTGTGGTGCTACTTCAGCGCATTCTTCCTATACGATCTTATTTAAAGATCTGAGATTATATAAAGAAGTTATTACATTAAGGAAAAAATCTTAATCTTTCCTATTGTAGTTGCTAAAAGACACCGGGGGCAAAATTGAAAGTTCGAAATTTTTGATAATTCAAGAATTTTAATGAAATTGTGCCATGGAGAATTGTTAAGCAACCTGTACGCTATTCCAGGAAAAATGTTAATAACTACGTTGGAGCCGTTTTTCATAAAAAATTGAAAATGTCAAGAGCTCTAAATTCTAAATATCCATACTAAACTCGCAGATTGAGAAGTTCGTCTAGATCATTGAGGAATGCCAATTTAGGTGAAAATTATCTGAACGCTTTATGTGCTACTATTGTGTACAGGCAGACGACAGACCGATGTTTTGCCGTCAATCAGTTTTTTCGGTATCAAAAGCTCACAAAACTTGGATTCTGACTACAGAACCAAATGGAGGAAGTAATTTACTACATAACTGAACAAGATTTCTTCACCGATTTCGACACTAGGGCCCCACAATACGAGATTTTTGTCGAAAAAGTGCCAATTACGAGGATTACATTATCTGTCGTCAGCTCTTCAAAACTTTTTCCGGAAGCTTCTACACTCGGTGCCTGCCAGGCATAAATGTCGCAGCCGCTGGCTATTCTGAGCCTGAGTTGTGAAATGTGTAAGTGCGATGTACAGCAGTGCAGTGGTCAGAGCAACGACCAGTGTAGCAGTACAAAGGAAGTGAGTCGTGGGAAAATAAAGAATCAAGCGAACATAAACTCAAGAACTAAGATATAAATATAGAAGAAAATCTGTATATGAGTCAGTGAATGTATTGTCAAAATAATGAAGAAAAATAAATTACTTTGTTACAATAAAATCTGTATTTCAATTCACCACAAAGAACCGTTACAATATATCACAATTATATATTTATGGGGGAAGGATTTGTTTGAGAAAAGGAGCCCTCGTGGATCTAGTGCCTGTCTCTCGTTTTCTCTGAGCACCCGTGTGCTCTCTCCATTATACTCGTAACGCTCTCGACCCCATGCGTCGCGTGGCGAGGAGGGGCGGGGCGAGGTGAGGCAGCGCCACGCTGCGCTGTCAGTGGCACCTCGTGCTTCCCGGCTGACAGCCTCGCGCTGCAACATGATTTATACGCCGGCTGCGCAGATCGCGCTCGCGCCCCAGCGGCTATGCACCCGAGGTGAAAGAGTGACGCTTCGTGTTTTTTGGAAGGAAGACCTGCACTGCAGTTGTCGCCGAAGGTTTCGATCTATGGTTCTGGTGAAAAAGTGTTTACGTGAAATGGCGAGGGAAGTACGCAAAATATTGTTGTAGCATGCAACCTCGATTCAACAGTAGACCAATATTACTGATTGGCTTTTAATTAAAATATTGATGGTCATTACTTTTGTCTCATACCTGGTCGCTGCTTTTAGTTCTGTTCATAAAGTTGACTTCTAATGTGACCACATATTAATATCTCAACACTCTAGTGCAAATGTACACAAACACAATGTACACAAATAAATTTAAAAAAAACAAGTTTAAAGGTTTTGTGCACGAAAACGTTTGAAAATAAACTTTGATGCAGCTTGCAAAGCAAGAAAAAACATGTATATGAATGTATATTGTTTTATTTTTCTTAAAATTCGCATATGAATTTAGCATCATTACGAGTTTAGCGTTTTTGTATTTTTGGAAAGGCAGATGAAAAATATTAAAAATGGTAAAGTTAGTTTTGATTTTATGCTCATGGATTATTCGTTACTTACTTTATTATTTTAATAGTAGCAAATCTTTTATTCTTACTTTAGTCAATATATGTGATCAAAAGTATCCGGAAATGTGGCTGAAAATGACTTACCAGTTCATGGCCCCCTCCATCGGTAATGCTGGGTGTTCGCCCACCCTTAGCCTTGATGACAGCTTCCGCTCTCGCAGGAATACATTCAATAATGTGCTGGAAGGGTTCTTGAGGAATGGCAGCTCATTCTACACGGAGTGCTGAACTGAGGAGAGATATCGATGTAGGTCGGTGAGGCCAGGCACGAAGTCTGCGTTCCAAAACATCTCAAAGGTGTCCGATAGGTTTCAAGTCAGGACTCTGTGCAGGCCAGTTCATTACAGAGATGTTATGGTCGTATAACCATTCAACCTCAGGGCGTGTAGTACGAACAAGTGCTCGATCGTGTGGAAAGATGCAATCGCCTTCCCCGAATTACTATTCAACAATGGGAAGCAATAAGGTGTTAAAAACATCAACGTATCCCTGTGCCGTGATTAGTGCCACACAAAACAAGGGGTGCAAGCCCCCTCCATGAAAAACACGACTTTTGATCAGATAGTGTACATAACATCGGTTTCCACGAAATCGACTCTTCAAGGAGATGGTGGCGTGGCCGAGTGAAAGGGGACAGGGATCCAGGGTCGGATCCAGAGACGCATTTTGGTAGGGGAAATTCAAAATATTTTCGTCAAATATGTGTACTACCGATTTTGTAAAACGTCGCAGGCTACACTCGGCCCATGCTGCGATACGATTTTATTCATTTTCAAAATAATGCGAAAATACTTTTGATTGACAGTTTCGTGAAAAGACGAAACTAGTAGACACTGATAAATTTCCCTCATTTTCCCCATGGATCCGCGCCTGAAGGGAGTGAGCGAGGAGACGACGCAACGTGCGCATTTCTTTGACAGTTATTTATAAGCTGAAGTTTCGCTTCTGCCCATTGTCCGACCCGTTGCGTTGGAACTGTGGTTGATTCTGAGCCAACTTCGACTTCGGGCGTCGTACGTCGTATTCTCACTACCACTCGCTGTGACTGGTCCTCTTTCATCCTCCAAGCTACGGATTTCGTTCGGACACACAAGAACTCAAGTGGCAATATTGCACACCGAAAAAAAAAGAACCGTTGGAGTACACCAGATCCATGATACTGTAACAAGGAAACTTGTTACAGTATCATGGATCTGGTACACTCCAACGGTTCTTTTTTTCGGTGCACTATTTGTTCTTTTACTATATTGGTTTCGTTTTGTTTTCTCAGTTACATTTTTTTCCTCTTCGAATCCTCACTTTTATGTTCGAACTAATTTACACGCCATTATATATCGGATATAGGGGATTATTTTCGATTTTCTTATTCTTAGTACTTTGTAACATTTAGCATTGTCAACCATACCTTGTCACACTTCTTTTACGTTCATTAGTTATCTATTTCTTCATTATACCAAAAATTCATTTCTTCTCATTTAAAAAATATTTTTAAAAGTTTTTCTTTCCTTCCTTCATCCCTTATGAATTGTAGATCGTTGCATATACTTCGGTAATTTTTTTTTTTTGAGATTATTTCCATGATGAAGCAAAACTTCAATAATTTCAACTATAACAACTCTATGTTGTTCATTGTAATTTGTAGTAAATCATTTTTTATTATTTACGAACGTTTTAAAGGAACAGAACAGTATCGTGAATATTCATACAGTTATTTAATTTAATTCTAAAGCTTCAAATATATTATTTGGTCTAAACTTTTGAATATCATAATGATGATAATTTATCAGAAAAGTCTTTCTTAACATTAATCTGGTAATTTTAAACAAGTAAAACGTTACCCTCAACGCCACAGATAAGGGAACACCGACATAGTGTTCTTGTTTGGTTATCTCTGTTGTAGCCCTCTGATTGTGACGAGAAGGAAGCCTTCACCAAACAACCCACAAGATGCCATTTCCATTCCAACTTCCGAACACCACACCATCCGTTGAATAATTTCCCAACGCTTTTCCTTCTGCACCCCGTGTCCTCCCTCTCTTCCCCTCTCCGCACTCGCCGTCGAAGCGACATCTCCCGATTTCGTCCTCTTTCATCCCCCGGCGCGCGCCCTCAAGCTTCATCTCTCCTTACCCGTCCTCTGCCTCGTCCTCCTGGAAAATGAATTAAGCGCCCACCAGTTCGAGAACTCCGGTATTAAATTTTTAATCTCATTGGGCAAGCTTACGAAAAGGAGGGGATTTAATTACATCATAATGAGTCACGTGCAGAGGACGAGAGGGATTATATTGTTTCAAAGTTATTTCTATTTCCTCATAAAAGTTCTTTTTGAGGCGAGACCAGCTCGCGGTGTATAAAAAAGCTTCTGCAGCGGCTGACAGGGGATGCGTCCGCCTCGACTGATGGGTTTCCACCCCCTGGTGCTCTTCTTTTGCTTCCGCTGTGTTCGAAGCGCTTTCTGGTGGAGATTCCACACACTTTTCATCGGCTTTGGGGGATCCTACATTGTGTATTTACTATGGACATATTACATTTTGGACGCCCGTCACCACTCGAAAAAAAGAGAAGCAAGTGCGGTGTTTAAAGAAAGCGGATGTGTGCTTCTGACTTTTATTGTCGATAGAGAAGATAGATATTTTACACAGATTTCTGTTCACACTGAATAACAAGAAATATTAAATGGATTATAAAAGTAATTGATCTAGAAGCTTAAGAATATAAAATAGTTTAAAACAATCCGAGTTTTTATTTCCGTTCCAACATTTTTACTGTCATCCATTATTTGGAAATCACATGTAGAAATATTGGTATCTTGTATCGCAACATTTTGTGAAATCCCACATTCTGGCACATATTTTAAAGCCGAACATTTTATGATACTTAATGCGACACAACACTTTCCAATGTATTTTACCATTAACTTTTGAAGTAACAAAAGTGTAATAACCTGTTTCTACGGAAACGCTCTCATTTTCTTTATCAGAAAACAAAAAAATGCTTCTAATCAATCACAATGAATACAAATTGTTAACTATATATAATCAAATGTTTTTAAGTAATTTCTTTTGAAAAAATGTATTTGGGCTTTGTCACATTTTTGAGTTTATGTAAATGTATGTAAACGTTTGTTTCATTATCTTTATAAATTATCAATTCCATTGTGTTTTGAACGTATTATCTGCTAAAACAATTGATTTGTACTATTTTAAATACATCCTAATCATTACATAACATTGCGCTTTTACGGACCGTGCGAATAAAGATACTTAAGTTCATCTTTCAATGAAAATATGCAAATAGAGTAAAATAAAGTTATTCGCATAAAACATAGAAGAATAAATAAAACCATCTAAAATATTATTTAAACTAATTTCATGAAAAAATAATGGAAGTAACTTAATATCTTCATCAACTTAATAACTTAACCAGATTTCCCACTAAATTTATTTCTCTACAACGGCACATACTTTCTCGAAATATTTGTAACTTTTGCAAGTTTAGAAAATTCAGAGAGTTTAACAAAATGGAATCTGTGACATTTTTACGAGTTCTAGAATAGGCATGAGTAAAAAAATGAAGAAAGAAATTGAAATTTTTGGTTAAAAAATGAAGAAAGAAATTGAAGCCGTTCTTGAAAGTAATATTTAATTAAATTTTCATTTCAAGCATGAATTATGTAAAAACACTTTTTTAAATGTACGTGACTTTACTTACAGATTCATTCAGGTTTTAAAACAGATTTTGTTAAGGAAAAATATTCCTATATTTAATGTTATAGTTTAAAAATGTTAATACTTGGCCCTTTTTGAAAATACAGAGGCTTTACTGAAAATGGATCCGGCACCGTTTTTATAAGCGTATTTTGCTATATTAGAGAAAATTAAAGAAAATTTCATGAAAATCATTTTCATGAATGTAATATTTTAGTTGTGCACATTCCACCCAAAATTTCGTGAAAATTGATATTACTTTCACAAAATTGTTCCTGTTCTTATTTAAAGATCTGTCTTTGAAGAACAAATGTGTGTTGTAGTTGCAGGAAAGCAAGAAAACAAATTAACCTTTTGCAATTTTTGAAAATTCATTTAACAAAAATGAGATTCGCGACAATTTTCAAGTGTCCATTGCTTTATTATAAAAAAAATAATATTTAAAAAAATGTGGAGCCATTTTGACAAAATTTTTTGTTATGTTAAGGATTCATGTGGAGTAGGTTCTCCCAAATCAAAAGACTTGTTGCAAGCTCTTGAGCTCCGCCAGATCAATGGGGGATTATCAGTTTTGGAGAAAATCGTTTGAAAGGTGCAGGAGTCATAGGTAAGCGGGCAGACGGGGGACTGTCATTCATATGTTTTGCTCTAAACAAACGTTTTGACATTAAGTACCAGAAAAAACGCATTCTGACTACCAACATCTTAGCAGAAGTAATTTATTACGTACAGGAACAAGAGGTATCCACCTTTTCGATATCAGAACCATACAATACAAGTTTTTCGTCTCTTTCGCAATGCATTGTTATAATAATTTTTTACTACGTAAGCACGAACTTGGCGAGAAAGAAAAAATGGAAAGTATAAAAATCTACTATTAAAACGTTGATATTACCTTAATATTTATTACTTTTTACAAATTTTTGTATAGAACAGAGAATGTTTTAAAAGTAATCTGACGTCATTAGTACAGTTATTCTTTTGTTTCTCAGTTTGACTAACTGTAACTACCTTCACGGTAATTTTACAGTCATTAATTTCTTTTCGTGGAGCGAAAATCAAAAATTTTTAATGTATGGATATCAAAACTACTAATATAAAAAAACAGGATCATAGACAATTATTAACGCATTTACAATTCCCTCATAAAACCAAAGCAGAATTTCTTTCTTTCTACGTCGTAAAAATTCATCAACACTAAAAGGCTCTCGCTTTGCGACCAAACGAATGTTATACGTGACCAGAGTCAACGAATAAAAATTCGAGAGAGTGCGTGAAACTGCGATTATCGCCATCACAGAAACGTGAAAAAGCGAAAAGCCTTAAATATATTATAAAGTTGAAGTTAGCACGGAGTTCCATGCCATTAGTTTGAGTTATTTTATGATGGCACGCTCTGTCGAACCTGCAAGAATGAAAGTTTGGCTGGCTTCTCACGCTAAATAAGCGAATCGTCTACACGATTAGGGGTAAAGTTTTAATCCTCTTTTGTCTGTTTCATGAATAATAATAATCCATAATTTTGTAATAATTTTCTGAGAAGTTATCTCGTAAGAGAGAAAATTGCTGCTATAAGAGGATGTAAATATAAATAGCATACTGCAATGGAATGCCGCGCACGTTGCCAGTGCTCCAGATTGAACTGTTGCAATGCTTTATTTGCCAGTGCCTTATTGTGTTGAAAATTTCTAGTTCTAGTGTGTGATTTTAAAACCATTTCTACATTTAATAAGCAAAAATCAAGTCAAGATTCTCTGAAAAAAATATTGTGAAACTTTGTATTCAGACACACACTTTCGATGGCGTGTTCTTAGAATCATCATTAATCACCATTTATTTTATATGTGATAATGTTTGGTGACATTTTATTTTATCTCGTTTCTTTCTATAATAACATAATTAATCCACTTCGGAGAAGAACCAATTTTTTTCATGAAGGGACGGAAAACCCATTTAGAATATCTGTTTTATTTTCATAAAAAATCAACATATGAAATGCATTCGCAATGTAAGCGTCCTTGATATTTTACACTTCTTGGAATCCAAATTTTATGAGTATAGTTAGTCACTTTTCATATTTTTAACATACGATAAAAAATAAAAATACATTTCGTTCGATATTTCTGTGAAAACTACTTCATTTTTAAAGAAAAAATTGCGATAAACAACTCAAAGTTTCAGAATTTTCTCCAAACTTATACATGAAAACTATTCATTAAATAATTTCTTTTGTATTTTCTCGAAATTAATCAATGCTCATGAGTAAGAGCAAATTACTAAGATAAAGATAATGCGTAAAAAATTCCATAAACGGGTTCTCGTCAATCCATTTCGTTTACGTTTAAATGAAATATGTCCGTCTCTTAAAGTTTATTGAATTCTGTACTTCAAAACCTCTCGCACAAACGCGAGCCCAAATATTTAAACGCACAGACTTCCCAGAAGCTCAGTGGTTTCTGAAAATTCCTCAAATCGGCGCCTGCCGACGCACAGGCCGCCCCATTCAGCGGGAACCGGCGAAGGCGCGGAATGCGAACACAAAGCGATCAGCCGCTCTGCTGCTCCCTTGACGGCGGCGGTGGAGATAGTCGGGAGGAAAATATGTGGCAGAGAATGGGGAGAGGAAGAAGTATTCGATGGCAACTCGAAAATGAAATGGCAAATTAAAAGCAAGCGAAGAGCAAGGACAAGATAGTGTAAATGTGTGGGTCGAGACAGGGTAATGGAAATAAACCGGGTGGAGAAAATACTATGACAACAAAAAATATTTTCAAGCAGTGATGTCAAAGTCTGTGAATGTAAAGATGATGGGAAGAATAAGAGGAAATGTCAAAGAAAAGAAACCAACATGTTAAAGATGTGGACATTGCAGGTAAAGACTGCTGTACTGTGAGACCTGGGCATTCAGTGGTATAAATAAAACGAGAGCGCGGACTATTTATTGTCAATGATATAAATTGGTTTTCTTTCGTATGCTGGGATTCTACAATACTATAATTACGATAACTGTTAAAGTATTATAGAAAATAATAGAAGACGTGCCGATATTATACTATACGAAGGTCGAGCGGTTGAAATACATGGATAGTTGGGCAAGGATTTGTTGGGTTGCAAGGAAGGAGCACTTGGGAATCAGAGAACGGCACGGGGTGTGGCCTGTCGGTCGCCGATCCAGATCGCACTACCGTTGCAGAGGGCAAAGGACGCTACACCTGCTACCCGACCTTCCCTTGCCCGCCCCGTCAATCGGCGTGATTGGGTCTCGCGGCTTTGCGGTGCCCTTGCTCGGTGGCGTGGCGCATCTTTCACACGCCCCTTTTCGACTTCGCCGCTGCCGACCACGACCCTGCCCATCTCTGCCCGTTCGCATTGGTGCTGCGCCGACCTAGTAGCTCTCGCCCCCTCCTCCACCCGCGCCCCTGTCTGTGCATTAGACTGTGTCTATGTTGGTGTCCATGCACGAGTCCTTGACCAAGTTCATGTTCGGATTTGTGTCCGTGTCCGAGTCTACATGCGTACTAATGTTTGTGTTCGCTTCCGAGTCTAAGTCCGTGTTCGTGTTCGTGTCCACCTTTGTGTCTAGCAAAGATGAAAATACAATAAAATGGAATATGAATTAAAATCTTCTCCCCACTCTTCATCAGCGTCTGCCTCTGTCCGGATTCTGCCCGCCCTCCAGTCGCTCTCGCATCTCGTGTTCGCCTCTTCAGCCCCTGCCCCTACTCCTGATTCTTCCACCGTCCCCGCCGCTTAATCGCGTCGTCAACCCGACCTGGGGCCCCGCGCCCACCCGCCGGCTGCCCCCGCAACCACCCCGCGCCGCGCAGGGCACTCTGTGAAAATGACTCCGAAAAAAAATGCCACACTGCACGATGCGGCCTTGCTGGGACGTCGTCGCTGGCGGTTGGACGAATGCGGGGTTAATGGATTGTGCATGGGGCGGGTTGGGGCGGCGTGGGCTGGAGCGGTGCGATTCGGGGAGGAGTGGTGCGGGCTGAACGCGATGGAGCTGTAAGGAGCGGAGCGGGGCGGGGCGGGGCGAGGCGAGGCGGGGCGTGGCGGCACGGCGTGACGGCAAGGCGGGACGAGGGGGAGCGGAGCGGGGCGTGGTCGAGCAGAGCGGTGCGGGGGTGGGGGTGGGGAGGGCAGGTGGGCGGGGCGAGCAGGCAGGCGGGGCAGGGCGAGCAGGTGAGTGTGGGCGGTAGGTCTACCGCGCAAGTGACAGAGGACCAAAGCAGCTCTTAACGGGATCGCCCACACCACGAAATGGGGCAGGGCACAAAAGTCACATGCTCGCGAAGGGTATGGGGCAGAAACGTTAGCGGACACAGGCGCCGCAAGTGGCAGCAACAGAAGATAGGCCCGTCCCCTCTGCCCCAAATGAATACACCTGGGAGTTTCAGAAAATCTAGTGGCCCGCAGTCGCAAAAATGCTGCTGAACAAAAACGCACAAAAAATGTTGCACGGAGCACGCACACTGGTCAAGAACAACAAAAAAACAGTCTCTCATAATACTGCAACAAATTAAATATTTTAACAAAACAAAGAATACTGCAATAACATTGTATAGTGTATACGAGTACACGGTACAGCATTTATTTACATACACAAAACATCAGAAAACTTGCTGTGCCATGTGAATAGCAAATATTTAATGAACTTCGTCCTCTTCCTTTGGGCCTTGCCGCATGACGTGAGCAACAACGCACTGAATATTAAATTCAATTGATACTCCAATACAAGAATATTCTGAATAAAATATTTGTATTTTTCAGTCAAAATCAAAACTATTTCATTGTTACCCCATTCATTATTATCTAACAGAATCAAGAACAACTTTCATTTGGCCGCAAGCTACATGTTTTTCATTAAATTTCTGTGCGTATTCAAAATTAGTTATATAGATTTGCTCTAGACAAACCACAAAAAGTGTCTTCGAAGTGTAACTGCTTCCGTGGAGGCTAAACTCGGAAACGTTCGTAGACACAAGTACATACTGCGTCTAAAATATCTATGACATAAACACATTTACTTATCTATGCATTATCTATGCATCCGAAGAGGAAGTACGTACTGATTGTTGTTCCAGTTGCAAGAGTTGACCTCGCTCAATCGAATTAAACACACCGGTGTAATATTGTTGACTGTTTTCGAATTTGGCACCACACATACGCCCAACGCTACCGTTTTCTAACTTCCATATTAGCCACCAGACATCGACAATAGCAAGAACTCAGTCTTTGAATCCATTACTAGAGTTGTCTTCAGGATGAGAGTCTGGCAACTGACTAGAAAGGAAACTGTCAAAAAATTCCCACGGCCCTCAGTCCGGTTTGAATCCGTGAGTTCGAATTTCACTCAAAATGTGCAGTACCTATTTGGCGAAGGACAATTCTAATTTTACTGGGACCTGTTGCTGGGAATATTATACCAAATCGGTCTTCGGAAATCAGTTTTTATTACTTTTAGAATAATAAATTAAGTTCCCTAACCGATAATGTAAAAAATTGTTGACGGAATGTAATTGTTTTTCTACAAGAATCTTCTTGGATCACAATCTCGGCCCCATGGTCTTTGTGGAGTCCACGTCATCTAATGACGGCAGTGAAATAGGCCTGGGCCGATGGGAAGGAAACGACTGAAGAACAACGTTGTAGGAGCCAAAGAGATCAACATACGTGGGAATGGAGGTAGGGATAGGTGTAGCTACATGTGACTTTCTTGTGGTGTAACTGCCCTGCCATCATTTTTTAAACATTAGTTTTGATACATCGTAAATACATTTTTTAAATTGTCTATGTAAATTTAGCATTTCATGTATTTGAAATCTTCAATATTGCTTTCATTTCCGATTGATTCAAAGCGTGTCTTAAAATTAAGTCTAACATCCAATTCAAGCTAGCATGTTCTTGTTGATTTTTAACAAACCAATCCAACTTGTTTTCGTTGCTAAGAACCAACGGAAACATGAAATCTTATCTACCTTTTGCACAGGGTTAACAGGCACATACTAACAGAGGATTGTGCAGTGATGGTGACCCGATAATAGTACTTATATCGCAGTAGTTAGCACAACATGGGTGACATTCCGGAGATAGAGTTCGGGCAGATTAAGGTGGTGGAATTGATATAAATTGAGGAGGTAGCATTTTTGTATTGGTGGCTCAATGATGTCGGTGACAGGGAAATGATGTGATATAAGTATGTGTGAATCGTGTTGTAGTTACGGTGGTGGTGGTGGTTGAGATGATTTCGGTGGGTGTTGAAATGACGTTTGTATTGGTGACTGTGATGATAGTGTTGGAGTCTTCAGTGAGAAGTGCTAGTGATAAAGATTATAATGATCATTGTGATGAGTGATACAATGGCGGGATGATGATTATGGTCGACTGTGACAGTGGTGTTAGCTATATGGAGTTTTTGCAAGCCATAGAGGACAGCACTATCGATGTACGAGGGTGGTCCCAGAAGTATCCGACCCAACAAGGAAAAAACAAAAATTTTGGAAAAATATATGTTTATTTTTCAACATAATCTTCTTTGAGCTCTATACACTATTCTCAGCGATGTTCAATAAGTTCGATACCCTTTTTATAATGAGAACTGTCTTGCTCCTCAAAATAGCCATTAACTACCGATATCACTTCTTCATTGTGGGAAAATCTTTGACCACTGAGCCATTGTTTCAAGTTTGGGAACAGAAAATAATTAGACGGGGCTAAATCTGGCGAATAGGGTGCATGAGGTAGCAATTCAAATTTTAATTCATTAATTTTGGCCATTGCAATAACGGATTTGTGAGCTGGTGCAATGTCCTGCTGAAACAACACTTTCTTCTTAGCCAAGTGTGGCCGTTTTTTGCTTGATTTCTTCGCACAAACGTTGCAATAAATTCGCATAATACTCGTCGTTGATATTTTTTCCTTTTTCAAGATAGTCAATGAAAATTATCCCCCGCACATCCCAAAAAACCGGCGCCATGACCTTGCCTGCAGATGGAACGGTCTTCGCCTTTTTGGTGCACGTTCTCCCTTTTCAGACCATTGTTTTGATTGTTGTTTTCTCTCTGGGGTGAAGTGGTGGATTCATGTTTCATCCATGGTTATGAAACGGCGTAAAAATTCTGCTTTGTTGCGGTGAAACTTCGCTAAACACTCAATTGAAACATCTTTACGACACTGTTTTTGCTCGAGTGTGAGCAAACGCGGCACCCATCTTGCACACAGCTTTCTCATGTCTAAGTTTTCAGATAATATGCGATGTACCGCACTTTTCGAAATGCCTATTATGTCTGCTAGCTCGCGCACTTTCAGTCGACGATCACCCAGTACCGCTTTGTGGATTTTCTCTACCATTTCTGGAGTTGTCACCTCATTTGATCGACCACTGCGATGCTCGTCTTGGCAGCTCGTACGGCCTCGTTTAAACTCTGCTACCCAATATTTTACTGTAGTAAACAAAGGCGAAGACTCACCCAGAGTAGAATCTAGTTCAGTTTTTATACTGGTTGGGCTGAGGCCTTTCAAACGAAAGTATTGGATCACATAACGATGACCAATTTTCTCCTTTTTTACAAATTCACTCACAACGTTCACTATTGATTGTTGCCAAACAAATACTAAACAACGTAGCGTCTTCAAACTTGAAACATATGCTTCATAGATTGTCTACTTTCTAATACGTGATATTTTTCGAAACACTACCACGATCTCTAGGTCAGGCCGGGTACTTCTGGGACCACCTCCGTATCTGCGCAAGCGCAGATCCCTTAAGTGATCTTGTGCACTAAAGCGAAACTTGAACAGCGCATGCGCAGAAAATTGATAGTGATTTAACGTTTGAGTTTGTAGAAACTCTCTTTTATAGGTTAGTTGTGGTCATTGTAATAGTTACAGTTGTGGTAGTGTTCGTAGTACATGCATTGATGTGATAGTGTGGTGATGATGATGGTACCATAGCCAAAGAGTGAAGGGCGGTGGGGTGTGAAGTGGCGAAGTCTATAGTGTTGACGGCGACCGAGCGTGTGGCAGTCGAGAGCGCGCCGCTGGCTTTTAACAAATTCGCAGGCGGCGCGGATCTGCGCGGCTAGGCTGAGACGGAGGCGGTGAAGAGGCGGTGAGGAGGTGGGACGGAGAGGGGGAAGGGGCGGAGATTAGGCCTTGGTAAGGAAGAGCATGGGGCAGAACACAGCGGGGCCAGGAACAGGACAGTTCGGAGCGTAGCGTGAAGAAGCAAGTCGTGGAGAGGCGTGGCGGGGAGAGGCGAGGAAGGAAGGAGAGAGGCGGGGGGATGAGGGTGTCGAGAAGGAGCGTGGCGGGGAGAGCGGAGCGAAGCGGGACGGAGCGAGGTGGAGCGGGGCGGAGCGAGGGGGGGGGGTAGCGGAGCGAGGTGGTTGAGAGAGGGGCGCGACGTGAGGGGGCGGGACGGTGCAAGGCGGGTCGTAGCCGCGGGGCGGTCTCGCGAGAACAATCGCAGCTGCGTCGCTTCCCGGGTGAGCGACGCCCCTCCAGGTAGTCGCTGCGCGGGCAACGGGGCGGATAGAAGAGGAGAGGAGTAAAGAGAGCGCGGGGGGAGCAAAGGGCAGGGAATTGAAATTGCGTGCGGTGCGGAAGGCGACACTCAGATCATCACTACTAACTATTTAACTAGGAAGATACACTGTGTGGATATTGAGCCTTAATCTTGGTGAAATGAATTTGTTAGTGGGTTGCATTTCATAACATTTCATATTCCAAGGAATGACATGGAGATCGGAAGAGAAAAGAGGAGATGTATGGACTATGAATCGTCAGAACATATTTAGTACAATTAATAAACTTCTATCTATACACTTCAAATATAAAAAAATGCGAGGCAATGCATGCCAATATATTTAAATGGACATATATATTTAAGAAATTGACATTTAAAGAGATACAGAAAATGTAAGAATAAACCATTCGTTTTTCTTCAGATTAACAATTCTTTGCTGCTGTGCACGAACGTTCTCACTTTAACGTTTTTCATACCACGTCTAAGAACACGTTGGCAATTTCGCCAACAGCTTATTTTTCTTTCCACTCGCAGAGTATTATACACATTAAAGCAATCTATGAAATTGAATCTTGCTTTACTTTTAGATGCTAAGAAACAAAGTATCCATCACTGTCCCACCGGGCTTGAGAAACTCTACAGACACATGTTTGGTGAGTATCACACGTTCCTAACATATCAATGAAAGCGGTTAGTAGAAAACGAGTCTATCCAAACGTCGAAAACCTTCGTCAGTTCTCCGCGACTCCTTTTCCTGAAAGTGCTACAGCCGTCATCGGAGCGTCGCTGGCACTCGGGCCGAGACCTTCGCATTTGACTCGACTCGCGTCTGCCTTCGCCGCATCTGCATTTTCAATTGGCGGCGGCGGCGGCGGCGGCGGCCGACGGGTGTTGGGACGGGCGAGCGGTGAGGCGGTGGGATGGCGGCGGCGGCCGCAGAGATTGATGGGTCTCGAGACGCGCTGGGCAGCCGTGGCGGCGGCGGCGGCCGGGGGCAGCGTGGGAGAGAGAGAGAGGGAGAGGAGAAAAAGAGGGCAGCTGCGCGAGCGCAGTCTGGCGGCGAGCGCCGTAACTGCCGCACCCACCCCCGCTCCGCGTCGCCGCCTCCGCCGCCCTCATGTTTATTCCGCACCCATTCTGCTCCAAACACAGTCAATCCGGAGCATTTGAATTGCAAAATGAGTATTTCAAGTCGCGGGTCGTGAACTGAAAGAATCCGACTCCATTCTCTGGCAGGCGCCGTCTGTCGGGTGCGCAACGTCGGGGGAGGCGGCGGCTGCGGGAGCGGCGTCGAGGCCAGCGCGGGACGGTGGAAACAGGCAAGTTCAACTCTGCCATCACCACTCCCACTACCGCTAACACCAACGCTATCGCAAGCACTACCGCCACCGCCGCCACCGCTCCTTCTACGGCCATCGCTACCGCCACCGCTACCTCTACGGTTACCACCACCATCGCCGCTACCATCACCATCGCCTCCGTCTATGACCTCGCCACCGCCACTACTGCTACCGCTACTGCCGGTGCTAACGCAGCTACCGCAACCGCCGTCACCGCAGCCACCGCCGCCACAGCCGCTCTCGCCTCCCCCGATCCCACCGCCGCCTACAGCCTTACACCCTACCCCTCCGTGGCATCAGCCGCTTCCAATAAGCCCGGCGTGGCGGTGGCCGGCGTCCGTTTCCAATAACGCTAACTGCCGTCGACTCGAACCAGCGGAACGAATGAACGAATAAAGACTGCGACATCTCTGGCGGGGGCCCTGGAGGCGTCGCGCGACACTCGCGTCCCTCCCGCCCGGAATGGAAGGAACTCCCTCCCTCCCTCGGAATGGGGCGCGCTCTTGCCGCGGATCGCCCGTTTTACGTCGCTTTATTGCTATAGATAAGGGCTCAATCCGCGCGTTGCCCATCGATCCGTAGGTGACAATGAAAGGGCTCTCCCGCGCACGATGCTTTTTGTCATTCCTCCTACACTTCCTCTTCCGATCGATGCGTGCCGGGGGGAACAGCACGAGGTGGGGTGGGGTGGGGTGGGGTGGGATGGACGGGGTTGGAGCAATTCGTCCGGGGACGGGATTTTAATCCTCTCCTCTATTACACCGACAGGTTGCAGGGTCGGAAAATTTCAGTTCTCACATGGAACCGTCATTTGGAACGGAGTGACTCACCTCGCATTTATGTTCTCTGGCACCTTGCGACCTTGCATTGCCAGTTCTCGAAGCGGAATGTCGCATCTGAGAATTAGGAACGCAGTTTCAGGCGATTTCGGGTACAATATATTGATTTCCATTGGTTAATAAACGGTTGTATTGCTGTGGGAATTCACTTCCTGAATGTTGTTCTCGACATAAAGATCAATCTTATTGATAAAAAGGAAATTTTATAAATCGGACTTCATTGCAAGAAAAAGAGTTTAGTGATATCTGTATTGGTTTTATGCAAGATTTTACCATTCTTTATTTTATTAGTACAATAATTATTTTATTCATAAGGTTAGCACTAGAACGCAGGATTAACAATACACTCTACAACGCCCAGCGGAGTTGTTTTCCCTTCCCAGCCTTCAAGGATGTATCTTAGGAGGAAATATTGCAAACATTTTTATCTACGTCTAGACACATCTTGCCCGGAATGCGCAACTTAATGTAAAGAAAAACATGTGCTTAAAATTAAATTTTTATCTACGAATAATATTGTTGTAAAAAGTAGCAACAGAAACATTTCATTTTGTATAATAACAGTTACACATGTGACACAAAATTTGTTTTTTTGTATTGCGCTTCCCGTAAACGACAGCTTCCCATTCACGTGCAACGGCCTACGAGAAAAATATCGGCCTACCAACTCCATTCCTCCGAATTATGAGACTACAGTTTGAAAACATAACGTTTCATACTAGAGCAAAATAATTTTACAGATAAAAGCAATTAAATCAATTCGTAATTTCTTTTCCAATCCCTTTTGTGAACTTGAAATTCATGAAACAAAACAGTGACAAGAAACTTAAGTTCTTGACTACATAATCACCATCTAAGAGTCCCAAAATGCCTTCTTGTACATGAAAGTGCTCTTCTAAACTCGAACACTTCTCTTTCTTTGAATAATTTGAGGAAATATTTTGTCATTCAATCTTTATGTGATAAGAATGCTATTTCTTATGTGTGATAATATTTGCTTTTCGAAATTTAGTTTGATTGATTAATTGATTGATTAGTGATTCCGGGCTGGTCAACTGCTAAGGTCAGTAGCCTCGTAAGTATTATGCATGTGTTTTGTTCGGGAGGTGGCGACGATCTTCCCCCGCTGGATAGTCAGACCCGGCAGTAACCTTCCGACGGCTAGAGGGGTTTTCCTCGACCAGATATCTCCCACCTGCGAGGTACCGTCCCAGGAACATGCGCTAAGCTCCTGACTGGTCCCGAGATATGTGCGATAGTGTAGTGCATGTAAGTGTGTTT
This sequence comes from Gryllus longicercus, assembly GCA_038098605.1. Taxonomy (NCBI): domain Eukaryota; kingdom Metazoa; phylum Arthropoda; class Insecta; order Orthoptera; family Gryllidae; genus Gryllus; species Gryllus longicercus. The sequence goes on along the minus strand of JAZDUA010000007.1, from coordinate 1,205,675 downwards.
AAGTAAAGAGAAGGATGGGACAAGAAATGGGAAGGAAAGACCGCGTGTGGTTCCCGGTCCGTTTGTTAAGATACTGCTCCGGTATTCGCCTGGTATTGATCGGAGAAACCCCGGAAAACTACCGATCATAGCAACAGACCAAAAGAATTCTCCTCCATGCAGCGACAGAACTAACTAGCTACGTAGCTAGTGCCAAAAGTCCTGCCACCGTCGGAACTGAAAACTGAAAACTAAAAACTAAAACCCTACCGGTCAGACGCACTATAGGAACATCAGTTGTTGCCCTGAGCAACCTCTCCCGGACTCGAAACTTAGTGGAATATTTGCTGTGAGTGGAGAGGTGGAGAGAAGGGAAGTGGGAGGAGCGGAGGGGAGTGGGACAGAGCAAATAAATAATAATCAGACTCAACACCAAGTGTTGACTTTTATTAATATTTTTAAGAAATGAAGTTATTAGGAATATAACAAAAAACATTTTGTGTGCTTATTTCGACAGCGTAATGCGCAGGTCTCAGAGGCCGGGAAAACGCATTCATGTACTTTCTCTGGTTCATGCATCCCAGAGTTAAAATAAATTTTACGTAAAACTACAAGAGAAACGGAAATAGAGATACCTCACTTCGGACTAAGGTCTTAAATTTCGTATGAATCTTCCCCGCAACATCCCACCCGCGTGGAAGTGGGCGCCAGGTGAGCGTCACGTGGTTGGTCGCCGTGATCGGCGGTTTGTCCGCGCGGCTGCTACCTTGCCTCGCGAGGCGACGCGGACCGAGCGTAAATTCTCCGGCGAAAATTATGCGCCAATAAACAACAGCGATAGCTCCGGCGCGGTCGCCCAGATAAGACCCTGCGCCGGCGGGCAGTGATGACTGAGACACGTGGTCCCGGAACGGAAATGCCTCGCGACCTGACATTACGGTAGCCGGGTTGGAAACGGAACGTTCGAACACACACCGTCCAGACATTCAGCCCAGTTATGGGACCAGGTCGTGTTCGTTTGATGGTGTGCGTTGGTGTAATGTGGCCAGCCGGGCTTGTGTGAAATGACGCGATATGGTTATTTGTGTATCGTAGTATTGACAGTTGAGATATACGATTGTCCTTTGGGTCAAACGGCGTGATGGTCGAGTGATAGGCTGGTCGCGGAGGTGAGTCTGTTATGTTATCATGTTAATAATAATAGAAATATTACGGTTTATACAAAACTTTGTAAAAAGTTGGAACGAGGAATGAGGGAAAGACTGTGAGTGAAGGTGTTAGGTAGATGCAGAAGCTTAATGTATGTTTGTAGTATACGAGCACCCGAATTTCACAATGAGTTCACCAAAACTTTATCTGTACTCGATGAGCAGTAGTAATTAATTAAGCTGAGAGAATCAAGTAGACGGATCGCTGGATGCAGGTATGGCGAAATCGTCATAAAGGAATGACGTGAGACAGGAAAAAAGGCACAAGGAGACAAATTCCCCAGATTGCTTCTTACAGGCCAAGTCTCTGTAGAACTGGAACAACCCGCAGTGATGGTTTGAGGGTAACCTCAGAAAGTGGTGTCATAAAACTACATACTTTTCGGGAATCGTAGTTTTTGGTGATAGAGGAAACTCACTAGATAAATATGGCTTTGGTAAAAGTGGTGGCTCGAGAAAATGAAGAAAGAAGCTAGTCTACAAACTGCTCTAAGAAAGGAGTTTTCTACGAGCATTTCCTCCACCCAAATTTCACAGACTGTGCCCACCAAAATTTCTCTTACAAACTGAACGAGTTTCCTTGCCTCACAAATCGCCTCTTCGAATCGAAGGCATAGAAGGGAATGTCGCTGAGCGACCCTATCTGACGGGTTACTGGGAACCTCAAAAGGGGCTCGTCGTGGCGGAAGTCGAGGGGCTGGGCGAGGCTCGGCAGGGCGGGGGCGAGGCGGGTCGAAGCGGTGCGGGGCAGGGAGGGGATGGGCAGATGGCGTGGCACGGCACGGCGAAGCGGAGCAGAGAGGGGTGCGGGGCAGGGCGGTACAGAGAGGGGTGGAGGGTTGCGGGGCGGGGCGGCGCGGTGCGGAGAGGGGTGGAGTGGTGCAGGGCGGAGCGCGTCGGGGCGATGCTGTGTGGGGCGGTGCGGAACAATGCGGTGAGGGGTGTTGCGGTGCGGGACGGTGCAGGGGAGTGCGGGGATATGCGGTGCGGGGAAATGCGGTGCGGGGCGGTGCAGGGTGTTGCGGTACAGGGCAGTGTGGGGCGGTGTGGGACGATGCGGAGCGATGCGGGGTGATGCGGGACAATGCGGGGCGAGGGGGTTTGGGCGGTGCGAGGTGGGGCAGTGCGGGGCAGTGCGGGGCAGTGCGGGGCGGCGCGGGGTGGGGCGGGGCAGGGCGGGGCAGAACGGAGCGGTGCGGGGATATGAGGTGTGGGTCAGGGCGGGGCGGGGTGGGACGGGGCGAGGAAGGGTGGAGAAGTGGGGCGGAGCGGAAAAGCGAAGCGGGGTGGGGCGGAGCGGAGCAAGGCGATGGCCGTGCTCACCGCCTCGGAAGAGATAAGCGCACGAAGCCGACGCCTTCGAGAGGCGAAGAGGCGCTCGAAACAAAGCAAAAATGGCGCCTTCTTCCTGAGCACTTGGCTGTCGGGGCAAAGAGCACGGCCACAGCGAGGATGTCGCACAGCGTAGGTATCCCAAAGAGACCAAGAGGTCCACCGACACGCAGCCAGCGATGGACCTTGTTCTTAAATGAGGAAAAAATAACGATTGAAAAGGAAAGCAAGATAATCGTCGTAAAATGCATTGTTAACCCCAATTAGCAGTGAATGAAAACGAGGTTATGTTAGTACTTTGTGATGAAATGTGAATGAATAGGTCAATTAAACAGACATTTCTTTTATTCTTAAAGTAGAAACATACAGTGGTACAAAGAAGATATTACATAAACGTATTACGTAAACACATTTATGACGAAAATGAGGGCAAGCAAACAGAGGTAAAAATAGTAGATTGTCCTATGGGTGACAATAGAATAAAAGGTAAGCAGAAGCCGAAATAGAGCGACAGAAGAGCAAACTTCAGTAAAGAAATGGATGATGTAGATGAAGTTGTGCAACGACACGTTTTACTGAAGTGCCTGGAAGGAAATAGGGACGGAGGGGGGAATGAAAAGCTGTGAAAGGTAAGACTACCGAGATGAGATGAAGATGGAGGAACGGAATGCACGAAAATGGGCATGAGCTTGGAATGGGAATTGGGTTTGAATTCTGTATCGGTATCTCTATCACCAGCAGCTGAAATGTAACTCGTGTAAATGAATGATGATGATGATAAAACATTAAGTACACGAGTCATTTTGTAAAATCACAACTCATATTTAAACCACCACTTCTTTTAACTATTATTTGTTTGAAAGTTTCACTTTGCGGTGCGCGTTTGTTACTGTAGCACTTTGCGACGCGCGTATTGCAAAGAAAGGTAAACTATGTGCCGCAAACTAAACGAAACAGTGGAATTTTGTATGGCTGCTCTTTCACTTATTGAGAATGATAACATGAGTATACAGGTGCATCTAAGTTTTCATGAAATCCAATTAAAAATTAAAGATTAAAATCACTTCGAACAAGTGATTTTAACAATCATTTCAAAGAGTCACAGCCAGCTGACGAGAGATACCTGGTTAGAAGAACCCCGCTAGCCGACGTGTAGGTTGGCGCCAGATCTCCTCATCCAGCAGGGGAAGATATCCGCCACCACCACCAGGGAAAAATGTTCACTACAATTACGGGACCGTTGAGTATAGCAGTTGACGCGCCCGGGATCATGAAATATTCGAATAATTGATTAATCAAACTGAGAAAATTATGGAGATAATTTGCCGTTGTATAGACATTTATTTAGATAAAATTTACTTCGAATATTTGGTAGTCACCCTAGGGACTGTTTCCGGTCAGTATGAAGTGAATGTAATACTTTGCACTTATAATATCTGGAATTTGTTATTCTTCTTTCTTCTGTGTTCATCAACTTCAAGACGTGAATAATTCGTCTGTCACTAAGTCTTTGAACTCATCTTAATTATAAGGTTTCCACCAAATCGATTGCTAACATTTTAGGGTTTGTTGTTGTTTCTTTGGGCATGCTAGTTTTGTTCTTACATCTACGTGAGGAAATTGAAAATTCCACAATTATATCGTTGATGTTTCTATTTCAATTCAAATAAATATTTTTGGATTTTGACTAGGAATGTAGAAAGAATACACATTGCAATTCAAGAAATGTTTAAAAAATAATGAAATAATATTTATATATAATATAGTGTTCACATTTCTATTACTGATATTCTAGTATAAAACAATAAAGTACGAAATCTTATTAAGAGTTAAAAACAATGTTCGAACTTTCATTAATACACCACATTCCGACGTATTTCAGGAATGCATTTATAAAAAATGATTTTCCAAATGTACATAGAAATATTTCGATATTTTTGAAACGAAACGAAATGTGGCTGAACGAAACGATTTATACTCTTCCTTGTAACACCCGAATTATATCATGTATAACAAGGAAATCTCCGTCTCCTCTCGCACCTTTTGAAAACTTCTCCATCCCGAGTCTCGAAAGTTAAGAATCAATTCCTCCCGAGTAACAAAATCCAGCGGAAAAACCGTGCGCGCCTGCGATCACCCCCATGCGAGCCCTCGCTCTCGCCCTCACCCTCCTGCCCTGACAGTCCGCCGCTGGGGACCTGTACACCCCATCACCACCGCTCGCCCAGAGACCGAGACGGTGGCGCGACGGTGTTTAATTGACGAACGACGGGCGGGGGCGACGCGGTGCGACCGACGCATCATTAACCTAACGAGGTCTCGCCGCCGCCTCCGTCGCTTCCGCCGTCTTCTCCGGCGCCGCCGGCGTCGCCGCCTTCGCCGACTGCGAGAGAGAGTGAAAATTACGTCGTTTTCGTTCTCGAAACTATAGAGAGGCGCTCTTTCAAAAACTCGGCGTCGAAGCGCGCGCGGGGAGGGGGCGGCACCCCTCGAGATTTATTTCCGTGCAATTATTCGGCTTATGGAGTCTCTTCTTTTGAAAAGACGCTGGCGGGGCCGGCGAGCGGGGCGGGGAGGAGGGGGGGCAGCAACAGCATGCGGCGCAACGCCTTCCTTCACGGACGCCGAATCCATTTGGGGCCTCGCGAGGGAGGTGGCTTCGGAGGGGGGGGCTCTGGCTGAGGAGATGGTTGTGGTGGAGGAGGCTCCGGTGGAGAGAAATTGAGCCTTATGGAGAAGATGGTTGGGGTGATGAAGACTCTGTCAGGAGTGTGAGAACTATCTGAGGAGCGGGAATTGCCAAACGAGAGGACTCTGGCAGAGAAGATGGTTCTGGCAGAGGAGAGAGATTTGGGACCATTGAAAGTGTTCTACGACAGCATTAAACTGCTGAGGTTGCCTTGTGTTCGTAGTTTGGGACAGGGATCTCGGGGCGATGGGAGAAGGTAGGTGGCAGGGGAAATAAAATGAAGAACACAAGAGCGGGTAGAAATAAAGTTATTACGGAAGTTCATAGTTCGTCCTGTTTGAAAGACCCTAAGACGTTAGAACTTCTTAGGGCGATGGAGAATTAAGAGTTATATTCACATAGACTTCATCGAAAATGTTCGAAGGTTTGGGCCTAGGACAAATCTGAAGTAATAGAACCGTTGACATCAAGGGCGATGCAGGGCTGTTGCAGTCATCGGGCAACATAGAGCGTAGAGGGCGTCAACTATTCCGGAGGGTGGACACGTGGTGGGGAGAGCGGTACGGGGTTGGGTGTGGTGGTTTATTTGGGTACGTCGGGGAGGTCAGCGACGATACGGACATGGGAAGCGTCCTTGGGGTGGGGCTTCAGGAGCGTTTTTGGCGACAGGGACGTCGGAGGCATGGAAGGTGTACAAGCCGTCGGAGAATCAGCAAGAAAGAAAATTCAAAGACATGAAGGAGCTCACGGGCCACGTGGTCGTGAGTGTGGTTTCAGTGCCGGCGCGGGCGACGAAAACCGCGCAGCAGCGAGGAGGGGGGCGAGGCGGCAAGAGACGAGCGCCGTGTCAGCGCCTGGAAAGGCGCCCGTCCACCGCCCACCGCAGCCGCAGCCGACTCCGGCGCTTCCCACCGGGCGTTGCGCGGGGCCGGGGCTCGGGGGTTCCCCGGGGAGCAGCCCGCGGCGGTTCCAATAAACGCCCTCGACGACGGCGGCGGCGACAGCGGCGACGCGTCGCTTCACGCCCGGGAAACAAATGGAGACGCGGCGGCAGACGGCGCGACACCCCGGGCCGGCGCTTTTACTGCCGCTTCCCCTGCCCCCCCCCCTTGCCGACGACGCGCAGACACAGCGACGTCGTCACTTCCGCAGCGGCCTGGGCGACACGCGGGGCTTCTGCGTTCATCGCACCGGTGTTATCGCTCCGCGGGGCAGCAGTCATGTGACGTCCTTTCTTTGGCTTCATCTCTTCTTTTACGTCTTAGGTCGTCATTATTTACGTAAGATTCTTATGTATTATATTATTTATTTATTAATTAATTCTGAATTTGTTGCAGTTGAAAACTGGTCTCTGACAGTAAACACACAGATTTATACTTCAAAACATCGCGAATATTGTTCCGGTGTATAAAGAGAAGACTATGTGTTCGATCTTATAATAAAAAATTGTGTAACTGAAGACAAACAAACTGTGACTGCGTTGATTCCATTGAATGCTGAGTTCTGAAATTAATGAGTTACTGCAGATCTGAACTCTATGAAATACACACTTTGTCAAAGAAAAATGAATAAGTAAAAAAAATTGACTAAAGGGAAGTATTGGAATGAAATTTAGTTTCTCCAAATATTGCACTGAAATGAAGTTCAAATAAGATGTACCATGTAGTTTATAATGATTCAATAGCTTTCAAAGTCAATTTCCTTAATTCGACATTTCTTTAGCCGCATCTTGACTTGTTCTCTCCCTTCCCCTGCGTTTTCCGCCGGATATTCATTGCGCATTCATGAACCTCGTCCCTCCTGTTGAAGCTCTTCATCATCCCCCCGCTCCCGCCCTCCACGGAGCTTTTCTTTCGCCTCGCTTCTTCTCATCCCCCTCCCTCCCCCTCCTTCGCCGCCAAGTGGTCCGCGGCGCCGGGGAACCTGCGATTGCTGGGAAACAATAAGGGGCGTCTCGCGGCGCCTCGTCTCCGGGGGCGTCGAGGGCGTCGCGGAGCCGCTGCGCAGCCCCTGCGACGCCGAGGGGGCGTAGTCCCTAGGGTAGGCGGCGAGGGCGACGGGGAAGGCAGTGGGAGGCAGCGGTAGCGGGCACCGCCGCGAAGGGCTGAGGCAGCCTGTCGGAGGATCACGGCGGTGATAGAAGCGGGGGGAGACGGGAGGGGATGGTGACGGAGCGCAGGGGGGGGGGCGGGTAAAACCTGGCAGCGGGGAAGCCGGGCGGCTGGGAGACGACCCGAGCTTGTAGATGATGCGGCGGGGGGTCGTGGCGGCTGAAAGAAGTATCGGGGAAAAGGCGGGGCCGAGAGGGCACGAGGCAGAGGAGAAATGGGGCGGCGGGGATAGGTGGCGGTTTGGTAGTGAAAGGACAGGAACGCGGAGGGGCAAGGATCAAGAGTCGTGGAGAAAGAATGGTGGGTAGTCGGGTATGGCGGGGAGATTGGAGCGTAGGGACTGTGGAATGGAGATGAAGTCCAGAAACGGATGCGGGGATGGGGAGACGGGGAGTGGAGTAAGAGGGTGGGGTAGGGGCAACAGTGGATGACACAACGTTTGGAGGAGAATAACGGCGGAAATGATGACAGCAGCGAGGATTTAGAGGATGTATTTCAGCGGAGAAGGTAGGCATAAGAGGTGAGGAAGCTGGGTGGCTGAATGACGGGGTGGCGAGGAGGCGGCGACAATGATGTGGCGGCGGGGAAACATGATGGAAAAGGGAGGGGACGGGAAAGCGGAGCGGAAGGACTAGGAGTCGGGGATACTGGGAAACATGGGAGTCGGGGAGACGGGGAGCGAGGATACGGGGAGACAGAGAGACGGGGAGACAGAGAGGCGCGAAGACGGAGAGACGGGGAGACGAGGATACGAGAAGACGGCCAGACGGGGAGACATGGAGACGGGGAGGCGGGGAGACGGGGAGATGGGAAGACTGGTAGTCAGGTTCGGCAAGGATACTGGAGCGTAGTGCGACAGCGGTGTGGAGATGTTGGCGAGAAGAGAAGGCGGCGGGCTGACGGTGGCGGCGGAAGCGTTGGGGGCACGAGATAGGGTGGCGGTGATGGCACAGCTGGGCGCGAGGTGTGGCGGGAGCCGGAGGGTGAGGGTCTGCGGGGGCGACGTCGGAGAGTCGGAGGCGCGGAGCCCCCGGGGACGGGCCCTGCAAACCCCGCGCGAGGGGAGGAAAAGAAAGCTCGCGCACATTGGACAGAAACATCACGTCAGGAGAGGGGAAAAGAGCTGAAAGACAATGAAGAAGAGAACCGCGCGGCCGGGGATTCCAAAAGAAATCACTGGGATATTCGAGGAGAAGCATCGGTTTGCTTGCTCTGTGCCTGCAAGTAAATTTAGAAAATGTGTAAAAGCAGGATGGTCGTAATCAACACGGAAGTTTAAACCAACGCGGTATAGCTATGAATATTAGTAGGTTTCACGTGATAATAGCTTGCGCGTGTTTCAGTGAGTGACTAGGGTAAAGAAATGGTCAATTATGGGTCTGAATATTTAAAATGATTACGAGAAGAGTACACGATTAGAGAAAAGTGGGTGCGAGGATAAAGGGGAATGGACGCAAGATAAAAATGGAGGAAACCACAGCGAGACTAAGGATCGTATAAACAGAGAAGATGAATTGGAAAGCGGTGGAGAAAAATATGAGGGTGTGACCATATAGCAGTACTTCTGAAAGTATATGTTAAAAATATGTAAAAGCGGAAGTATAGTTACCAATAAGGAGAGCCTGAACAGACAGGGCAGAGTTATGAAGGCACATTTTTGATACTATGTCTTCCTGTGCTGTGATAGATTATGGATGAATTTAAAGGAGTTGGTGGAGCTTGTAGAGGGGGAATAATTGCCAATTTTATACTCCTACTTTGAGGATCGTCACGAACAGTTATCGAGGGAAATGGATAAGAACAAAATGCGTTCTAGAAAGAGGGATATTGGCTGAGAAATATTAAGGAAAGTGAAAGTATACTCCTGAAAAACTCTCTCTTGAGGTAAGTCATTCAGAGTGTTGGGTTCTTTTCATTCTGAACAAGTGCCATTAATATGCAATGAATATGAATATCATAGACTTCTTTATGTTACAGTGTATATTAAATATATTTTCATTTTATGAGTGAAAAAGATAGAATGAGTATGAAGCAGGCAAATTATTATTTCAAATAACATTGAAAATGTGGACGAATACTTAAAGGTCAGAGATAGTAATGTAGAATAAAAAATAGTATTTTTAAAAAATTCTCAACTGCAGCTCTCTGTCATTAAGCATTATTGTAAATGATTAAAAATATATTGCAGTACTCCATATTACTCTTCTAATACAACAAAATGAATGTTTGATTTCCACTGAGTAAGTATTATTTCTTTATTTTCTGTCTTTATTTGTATTTCCCAACTTTTCTAACATGAATGAACGTAAAATATAGTTCAAAAAGTTCCACATTAACGCAAGAGTGTCCCCGTTACGTAGGAAGTTTACTGCATTATTCTATTCTTTATAAGGCGATTGATATAAAGGGAACCTTCGAAGAGAATTAAAGAACGATAAAGAGTAATGGAGACATGAAATGTAAAATAATTCACTAGTTAACTAGGTAATACACTTTTTAAAGAATTCCATTCCATGGATTGGTAAACATAAAACGACTATATCAAAAAACAGTCTGAGTCATAAAATAGACGTAAAGAAAGAAACAATAATAGATTTGAACACACACACGAATCGCAGAAACAGTCGATGGTGTAACACAGCATCGCGTACAGCGTAGCACACAGAAAGCGGGGAGTTATAAAAGGTTCAGCCCACCGGCGCAAACCAAACGAAAGAGGTCAGGAGGGCGCCACAGAGAATGGACCAATTGGGGAGCAGCGGCGAGGAAACACAAACGCATGGAATCAGGGGCGGTTAGCCCTTGCAGGAACAGCACCCTCGCACCCGCTGCTACGCCAATGTCCACGCCTTTTCTTGCGCACTCGCTCTCGTCCTCCCTTTCTCCCCCCTCTCTTCCTTCCTCTATCCCTCCCTCTCACTATCTCTCTATGTCTCTCTCTCCCTCCCTTGCCGTTGTGAACCACCTCGCCCTTGCCACGCACAAGACCTCTCCCTTCCTCAAGCCCTCACCCTCACCCTATCTTACCCTCTTTTTTCACAATGCCTTCGCCATCGCTAACGCTGTTGCCTTCGCCTTCGCTCTCACCCTCACCTACACCCGCGCTCTCGCACTATCTCTCGTCGTTGCACATGTCCTCGCCCTCGCCCATGACATTGCCCTAGCCCTCATCCTCCTGCACACCCGCGGCTTCGCCCTCACCTCCACTTGGGCCTTCCGTCATCCCGGCATTCCCGCGATTCTACGTGACGCGGGACGGAGCGGAGCGGACGGCGCCATGCGGGGCGGGGCGGGAGGGGCGGGCGGGGCGGGCGGGGCGGGCGGGGCGGGCGGGGCGGGCGGGGCGGGCGGGGCGGGCGGCCGCAGGCTGACAGACGCCTCGTACCAGAGGAGTGGGAGGGCGTAACGATCTGAAAAGCAGCGCCCCCAACCGTCTTCAACATGAACTACTCAACGATTCTTTGGAGTCTTACTTTATACATTCAACGAGAAAATTTAATTTTGATATTTTAAAGAAAACAATTTATTAACAGAAATTTAGCAAGATCTTGTTTCATTTTAAAAACTATTTAGATCATGCGTATAAACATTGTAGACTAGATGTTTTGTCACAAATACATTTCACTTTACTAGATGGAAAGGTGCTCGAAGGTTACCAGTGCTATCGATGTGGAAAAGATTGAATAGCTGGGGAGTAGGAGTAAGTAGACTAAACGGAAATAAGAAAGGAAGCAAGAGAAATCGTAAAACGCTGGAAATGTATGTGGAGTGTAAATAAAAACCGGGAAATGGAAATTGAGATATACACTAGAAATTGATTACGTTGATTGGATAGGAGGGGTAACGAGAAGTAATGTGGAAAAATAAATACAAACGTAAGGAGAATCTTGGTACCTCCTAAGATGGGCAATAGTTGGCAACGAATTTAAGCGAGTTCCAATACAACACAGGAAATGGAGAACTCACGTGAAAATTGAAGGATCAGAGGAATATATTTTGACGGTCGGAGAGACCACGCATCTGTAAGAGGACGTGACCAGGCCTGGAAGACTGCGAGGCGCCGGTGGCGATTGGCAGCGAGACGCGTGCGGCGCACGTGATGGCGCGAGGCTGAATGCGCGAGCAGAAACAGGAGAAAATCGAAGCGAGCTATCGTGGCGTCCGAGCGGATTGCGGAGAGCGCTCGATGTAGCAGCGGAAAAAGCGGGGCGGGGCAGGGTGGGGCTGGGCGGGGCGGGGCGGGGTTGCAGGGTTAGGCGTGCGGTCTGCCTCCCAACAGTTCCCCAACGGTGCCCATTGAAACGCCTGGAACGAGGGCGACGAGCCTGCGTCGGTTCGATTGCCTCGAGCTCCCGCCCCCCGCCGCGACCCGCTCATCCACGCCGCCCCACCGCTTCCGTCGACCCACCTCTGCCCCCGCCTCTGACACCGGTCCTCCTCCTGCCCTATCCTCAGCCACCTCTCGGTTCCTTCCATGAGCCATGTTTCCGTTTTCATAGTCACGCCCACCTCTCCTCCAGTGCTTGCCTGCTCCCGAAAGGACTCTCCCTCCCTCGTACACACCGCAGCTGAATAACAATGCTCCGCTCCCACCTCAGGTCAACGCCGCCTTCGCGTCTCCCTCCACCACGTCTTGGCCTAGGACTCCGCTCCTGCCTCTGCCTACACCATTCCCTCCACCTCCATCTTCCCATCACCCCCCTCGGGATCATCAGGTTCACTTTCCCCGCCCCCCACTTTCGTTCTTCCCTCCGCACAACCCCTGCTACCTCCAAGCTGCCACCGTGGCCGGCCCCTGCCCCGCGCGCAAATGAGGTCGGGAGGGGCGCGCGGGCGCTGATTGGCGGGCACGCGCGAGCGCGAGGGCAGCCCGGGACCTCACCTGGCCAGGCCGCCGCTCCGCGCCCAACAGCAGCGACGTCCCGCGATCCGTTGCGGCAGCGCAGTCGGAACATGCCGGCTCGCCCGCGCCCTCGCCCGATCGCTCGCCCGTCCACCAATCCACTAGTCCACTCGTCCACTCGCCTGCCAGCTCGCCCGCTCGCCTGCCGCCTTCTCGCTCGCCCTTTCGTCCGCCTGCCATCCTCTTTGTCTGAACACACGGTACCCAGCACTGCGTTCGCCCAACAGCCACTCACTCGTCCGATTGCCCGCTCACTGACGTCACGTGGCGTCCTGTCTACTGGGCTTTAGTGGAAATCTATAATGAAGTATGAAAGGCTCACAATTTCAACAAAAACAAACAAAATAAACAGATAATTGTTTTAAAACATGGTATAACTTTAGAGAAGGACATTTTATGTTTTCACAATATTTTAGTGACATTAATGCGATCAGTTTATTAGAATTTTTTGTCGTTTTCACAACTATGTTGAGCTAATATTATGGTTCTTATCAACGGATGATCTCTTATTCTGGAACAATCTCCTGGCGGCTGTTATGTAACTGCTAAGCCGCAAAGTAGCATGGATTGCTATTGTATCGTAGTATAAAAGTGGAGAGCTCCGTCATCTGTATAAAAACAAACGTTAATGCCTATTGACAGGTTTGTTCATTCGAGAACTATAGTTTCATTGACAAATATGAGATAAGGCATTTCTTTATTGACGCAGTGACTTAAAATAAATTATGAGCACACTTCATGACAATGGTATCGATGAAACCATAGAACCGTGTATGTCCTACATTCAGGATAAATAACCAGTATTATCCTATGATATTATCGTGAACAACATTAAAATCTATTATTTATCCTTTATCCAACATTAAAATCTATTATTTAATTTCATTTTGTTTAGAGAAGTGCACATGCCCTGGGTGTTCAGACATTTCACTGACCTACAATTAGTATTTCCGACTCTCCATTGCAGTGCAGGCTGCCCTGTGTTTTGCAAACACCAAACACCCCGTACTGTACGCAGTTTCCTATCATATTACACTATCCATCCCACTTTGCAATAATGCGCAGGTGATCTCACTTGGGCGAGAATCATTTAGCCATGCACTAGATCCCCCTCTTCCCACTCCACTTCAAACTACGTCCGTTGCATCCAACTCAATGAAATATAATTCCTCGTACCTCAGTCCATTGTAGCGCTTTCAGACATAGGAAACCATCAAATTATTTATATATACGCACGATCTACAAATGTGTATGCTTTGTTGGAAAAAATGTCACTTTAAGGCGTTATTTAACGTCGCCTTTCAGGATCTTTCTAATCTTCATTTGACCCATCACTTCATTTCTCGCCTTGATGCAGATTAAATGCAAATTTTATGTTTTAGATTAGATGTCACTATACAGAATGCCTCGAATTAAACGTTACAAACTTCTAGGTCGTTTAGAAGGGTTGAAGATGATCACTGTTCGCCACTCACGTGTAGTAGAAAATTTCATATAATAAAGTTACACAGGCAAATTTATCTCTCATGTGTAGGATACTTAAAGTCACGTTCAGACCAGTTAAAGGGATTTCGTGATCCAGCAAAACAGCTTTGCAGGATGATATGTTTACTGATCAATGGCAAATACCACATATGTGTAACTTCGTTATAACAAATTTTCCAGCACGTATTTATTAGCAAAAAATTATAATATTCGAACTCTTTAATTTCCTGAAAGTTTTAACATTTATTCTGAGGCACTTTATTGTAATCAATTAATAGCATACGTACATTGAAGCCGACATTTCACAAAATATATTATAATTGATATAAAGGAAGGTAATGGTGCCAATCTGTCACTTTTAGTCACGCGACTACAAGGAAGTATATAACTTGAAGTCCCTCTTTTAAAAACGATACCAGTTCTACCACTACAGTGATTTAAAAAAAATATTAATCCCTGTTATAATTACTCAGTGTTTCAAGGGTTTTCATATATACATAATTGATTTCCATACAGAGTTTATACATATGGTAATTCCATTGTTTACATTGTACAATTAACATTAACATATCGAAGGTTGGACTATTTAGGAACTTCTGACATACACAGAGTAGTTTTTTCTATTTTTTATATACATTTAATAATTTGAGTTGATACATGTTTAAAATTTGAATAATTATGTACAGAGTTTGAAATTATTATCATCAAATTATGGAGGATGTAACAAGTCTTTGGCGTAACGGGTTTTAATTCTTGGTTGTGGGTAGGCTGATTATCCGAGTGAAAATGTCTTTGTTGCAGGACATGGGGGTAAGTAAGTATACACTTTTGATGCTAATTTAGTTACCCAAGTTTTTAATGGTACAAAGGAAATTTCTTGATGAATCTGTTCATTAATAATGAACCAGAGAATTTAAGTTTGAATGACTTGTATTTTTTTGAAATTGGTAGGAGCCCCATTTTTGACAGACATATGTAAGCGAGGGCCGATTGATGTATCTAAAGATGGATAATGACGTTTATATGTTCATTTTAGAATTTTTATTTATCAGGGAATATAATTTTAGCATTTTCATACATATATTGCTTGCTATTTTTGAGAAATGATCTTTTCACGTCATTTTTGTCAAATAGTAATCCTAAATATTTGACCAGGGTTGGAAATGGTAGCCATTGTATTGCTTTATTGTTTAAAATTAAAGAGTATATTTGTTTTAGTCTTTCTAGTGAAAATACTTTTGCTTGGGATTTATTAGAATTAATAGTTATTATCCATTTTTGAAGCCAACTTACGTTCTACCGTTCTTCTTTCCCCATCTCATAGCTACCCCCCACATTTGAAATAATGATTATCTTTATGTAGATTGATAAAATTCCTCTTGTTATTTGCAATCAAATTGTATTCCTTTTTCTATCAGACCTTTTTTCTTCTCTTAGCGATGCTTCGGTACGCGATTAGCCCCATCATCAGACAAGTTACTGACGATGATGGGGCTAACATCGCTTCGAAACGTCGCCAAGAGATAAAATAAAAAAGCAATACAATTAGTCAACACAAGAGGAACATATAATGTTACCAACCATCTCCATTCTTCCTTCAATTCGTCGTTCACTCCTATTTCTCCCGGGGGCCCTCAAACTCCGCGTACGAGTGGCGACCTCCTGTGGCCTCCAACTCTGGTGTTGGTGGACGGCTCCGGTTTCGCTGCCCCAGGTAGCGCCCGCGCGCCGCCACGCCTCGCCCTGCCCCGCCTAAACGCCTCCGCCGCCGCCCGCGCAGGCGTGGGAGGGGGCGGGGACGGAGGGAGGGAGGAGAGCGCGCGGCCGGATTGTGGGGCAGCGGGCGCCACCGCCGCCGCCGCCGCTCCAATTAAGTCCCGCTGTAGCGTTAATTAATCCAGGACGCCCCTCCCTCGGGCGCACGCGTCGGCAGCGGCGGCGATATTCGCCGACGCACGAGGCGATTGTGATGGTGCAAAACTGAGTTCATGGCGGAGGGGCACGTGTGGAAATTGCGGGGGCAGCGAAGGTGGTAGTGGTGGTGTTAGTGCTAGTGTGGTTGGTGGTGGCGTGATAGTGGTGGTGGTGACAGTGGTGGTGATAATGGTGGTGGTGATAGTGGTGGCGTGATAGTGGTGGCGTGATAGTGGTGGCGTGATAGTGGGAGCGTGATAGTTGGCGCGGGATAGTGGGGGTGGTATAGTGGGGGCGGGATAGTGGGGTCGGGATAGTGGTAGTGTGATAGTAGTGGAGCAATAGTGATAGTGTGATAGTGATGGTGTGATAGTGGTGGTGTGGTAATGGTGGTTATGATTGTGATTGTGGTGGTGTGGTGACAGTGCTGCTGGTAATGGTGCGGTTGGTAACTGGGTGTGTGAGGATGACGATAATGATGGAGGTAATAATGGAAGTGGAATAGTAGCAGGGGATATTTTTTGCCAGAAAATAATAATATAACTATTTTCTATCATATACATTTTGTTTATAATTATGAAAATTTATCGTGGGAGCCTTTGAAAAAATGCAGAAAGAAATTGGGTGTTAATGCATTACTCAAATCAATAAGAGGTGATCATGGGGGAAAGCGCGGGCAAGATTATCGAATCCAACATACGTCGAGCGGAAGGACCATAGTTCGAAAATTCGGCAAAGAAAGCAGAAAATATGTAGGTAAATTCTCATTTGTGAACAAATAAAACAGACAATTGGAACAATTCCTAGTGCTAGGGACGTTCCTTCAGAATATGAATTTTTTTAAAGTAATTACAAAGTTAATGTTTAATAAAAGTTATTTACAAAGGACATAGAAAACAAATGCGAGAAAGACTCTGCCATTTTGTAGCACCTCTAGATTTCATCTGGGTGCCAACGTATCGGCCCTTAATTGGACCTTCATCAGGGCTTCCAATTCATTCTGTTTGCCTAAAATATCATATACCACCTGCATACAGGCAAACAGAATTAAGTGGAAACCCTGATAAAGACCCAATAAAGGGCCGAAACGTTGGCAACCAAAAAGAAAAAAAGGGGGTAAAAAAGAATGTAGAATTCTTTTTTTTCTATTATGACTTAAACTCAATAACCATATCCATTCCTATTAACTCACGATGGCAAGAAAAAACGAACAAATATTCCAATGTTCGTTTGATTGTTTGCTTTGTGAATTTTTAGTAATCGTATTCAGAAAACTCTACGACCGAAAATATTTCTATTTGTTTGTAAGAAGCGTAATAAATAATACTTTTTTTCCTGTTCTATTCTATAAGATAAGGTATATGATTGCTCGAAGGCATAATTGAATGCTCTGAACACTTCAATGCGTAATTGATAGTCATCTTAATTTCCTACACGATCTTATAACATACATGACGTTAATGTAATTAAAATTTATTACAAATGTTTTTTATCAGATATTGCCTGACTGTTGTAGCAAAAAGAACAGATTTTTATCTTGGTGTTGGAAGGCAGAATGATAAGAAAATTATTTCCTCCGGTCGCAGAAACTTACAGAGTGTTTAGAACCACTAAAGTGACGCCAATGGAAAAGCTGATGCAAAGGTTCTGACAATTGAAAGTGACCGAGGCTGATATGACAATTCCAAATGAAGTAGCCAAGCAGCCGCAAGGGAGACGCCGAGAGCTAGACAGAGGACAAGGGCACGATGCGTCTGTGCCGCAGCAGCAATGGAACGTTCGCCCCATTGAGGACCCTTCAGCGTCGCAACCTCCGCCTCCGCCCCCCCTCCCCGGCCACCGGGCCGCTCATCTGTTGCACGAAGCCCGTGGAAGGACGCCCTCGAAAAGCCGCCTAGCAGCCAGCGACGTCGGCGCCTCTCCCCCTCTCCCCCGCCACGCGGTTCTAAAGAAAAGAATAACGCTCGCGTCACAGGTACGCGCGGAGAAAGCTTGAAAAATTATTAGGATCATAAAACGCTCCTCCGAAGCCTGTTTTCAAGTGGGGCGCCGGCGGGATATTAAAAATTCCGAGAGAGCTCTGGGACATTAAATATACACATCGCTCCCCGAAGAATAAATTAAATATGAACCGGGAATTATATATTAATGTGCTGGCACGGGCTAAGCGAGGCGGACTGGAGAGCGGGGAAGGTTGTGGGGAGGGGGCGGGGTTGACGTCAAGTGAGGTGGGGAGGTGACATTGAAGCAGATGCAGTGAGTCGCGTGGAAAGTATGTGAGGGAGGTTTGGATGCAGTCGTGCACTGTTGAATCACACGCACATATATGGTTCCAATAGAAAAAATATATATATTATTCTCCTACAACTCATAGTACTTTTTTCTGTTGGAAAACAAAGAAGTACCTTTATTATAATATTATTGTTGCTTTTATTTCTATTATAATTATTGTTATTAGTATTACTATTATTACTATAATAATAATAATAATAATAATAATAATAATAATAATAATAATAATTATTATTATTATTATTATTATTACTACAAGAAGTTGCTCTGAAACCAATCCACCATTCAGTAAATATGTATATATACGAGTATTACTTCGATAGTTTCATTGTCGCCTTAATATATTTAACCATTTGTTTATTTATTCCAATTCATGTTGATAGATCTGACATTTCTTTATGTTAACATATTTTTTCAAAGACTTTTGAGAAAATATATTTACTTAAATAAAATACGTAGGCAATATAGAAATATTAGGGCATGAATATACTACTTCTGGAAAACATAAATTTAGACCCCAGAGAGAAAACAATACTTCAGTAGTGTCTGTGAACATAATCGAGAGATTAGATCTTTCTGGAAATTATATCCGAATAAAATCTTGTTTTCTAAAGGTATTTATAAAAAATATGTGACTAAAGGTATATATTTTAATAATATTCTTGCAACCAAAGTATTCTTATTCTCTAGAAATGTCACCTTAAAAAATATCAGATATTTTTGTTACACTCTTCTCCGTCGAAGAGATCCTTCCGTAAAAGCGTTGAATTACTAATGATTCGAAGAACCTTTTACATTAGCACCATTTCATTGTTGAGAATTTGCTTTATAAGGCACTGCACTTAACGTGTTTGTTAATATACAACGCTTTCCAGGTAGATAAGATTAGTGGTTCTTAAAAATGACCCATGAATTTTTTATTCAAAAAGATGTTCTTGAGACTTCTTATTGAATTATTCATAAACTTTTAGTCAGTTGCTGCAGGTTTACCTGTAGGCTAAGATTAACACATTATTTCTTAAAATGTGACTTTGCGGTGCCAAGAAAAGTTCAGTGAGAGACATCTTTTTTTAAGTACCTTAGGACAATCGTAATTACATTTCAAGTACCATTTCATATGCATCTTATTTTTTATTTACTAAAGCTATTAATGGAAAGATAACATGATTTGACGTACGTAAATAGTATATTAACGTGCACAAATATACATGAAAATTTACATTACATTCTATGTAAAATCATAAAATAGTCGGAGCTGAAAGAAAAGTGAGCAAGCAAGTAGTTGCCATAAAACTGATTCCTGGATTACTTCAATAGCTTAGTATTCCATGTATTGACTTAACGTATGATAGCCATTAATTTAAAAAATAAACACTTGGTCACCTAATTACGATGAAGAAATGAATGTGTATGACATTACGGCAAAAAATTTCCATTTCTTAAGAAATAAAACAATGTTAGAAAAAATATTTCAAATCAATGTAGTATGAAACGTGGATTTTTAGATAACTATTGATTAAATTAAAATTCTAAATAATTTTATTTTTGTGTCAATTTACTTTGAAGAAGTTGTATTAATGATGTCTTCAAAAAGTGAAGTACAGAAAAAAGAAGCCACAAAATGTGAACACCCCACAGAGAGTCACTGATTTTTGTGGTAATGAGTAGTGCTAGTACCACATTAGAAGACGTTTCTCAGCATTTGCGGTTAGTGTTTTAAAGAAACAATCTTTAAAAAATGTTTTTGAACAATTACTAATAGTACTAATAAACAATTTCCTTCCGTCTCATAATCCGCACTCCTTTCGATTTCTAAAGCGATCACCACATCGCAAGACGTCACGAAACGAAGCGAGCTGAGGGAATTTTCCACATCTGAATCCTAGCCCATTCGATCATATGAAGTTCGTGAGGCACAAAGCGGGTTCACGACAGTTTTATATGGATATTCTCGTTTTCCCGGCCTTTCATCATTTACACCATCTTCATTTCTCATTACTCGTCGTGCGCGGTGACGGTGTAACGGTATCGGACTGTTATACCCAAGTTCGCGGAATCAAACCCGATCGTAGTCGTGGATTTTTAAGGGCAAAAAAATCGTTCGTACGCCTTCCTTCGGAGGGGAAGTAAAGCCAGCTGTCCCATGTTAGTAGATTTACTTGCATGTAAAATATCATGAAGCCTAAATTCAAATCGCGTGTTTCTCGCCCAAGAAATACCTCCGTTCTCTGCTAGTTGGTGAAAGGAGCGTAGCGAAATTTGTGTGGTCGGAAGAGCGGATCTGATGGTCCGAGTCTCGCCACGTAAAATAAGGCATTAATTCAATTTAATTCAATTCTTACCAACTAACATAATCATCTACGCAATCATCTCCACCATTCAACGTTAGAACCGTGGGACAAGACCCCGACGACGATTACATGGAGCCACTGGTCGTACAACTACAACCGTCCTGCCGTCACTCCACCTCTCAAGACTTTCGGTAAACAAGTGAACAACACCTGGCTATCTCCAATTGCCAAGGAACGGGTTGCGTAGATGCGTTCGCCCTGGCGCAGCTCTTGCACAACTACCGCAACCAGATTTCACCCACGTCAAACAACGACCCGCAGCTCCCACACCCTCGCACTCCGCGCCTCGGAAAAGCGTGTGCGGCCCACCCCTCACCAGAGGGAGCGCTAGAAACGAGATTTCAATTTCTCGCCAGGTGGAACGTCTTTCAGACAGACGCGACGCCGCACGATGGTCTAGAATACAAATTTAGGTGGCAGAAATAGAGAATTTCAACTACAGTTCGGTTCGAGTTTATCATAGGTAATACCGCGAGTGCTTTGGAAATTGTCGATAAATCCCCGACTCGCGAAGCGAGGAGGGATTTATCTGAAAATTTCTAAAGCACGAGTGGTATTTAATAGGACTAATCCACGAATGAAATTACGTCCTGCAGAGTTCCAAAATACGCCAAATATTGAAAATAACTGAGAGCATGTTAAAGTCAGAGAGGTAATGTTACTGTATTTACGGAGTTTATTGCACATCAACACAGCGATTGATACATACCGTCTCCTAAGATAGATGAGTTTTAGCTTATTATTGGCCAGTATGGAGAGACGGTAATAAAAATCGGATAGAAATAGCAATGCGACTTTTTTAAGATCCAGCGCCTTGATTGGGGCATTTTATATGGATGGTTAAACACTATTGGTTTTAATTATTTGAAGGAATAGTCTACATAACATCCTTATAGGTACTTTAAAAACAACGTAAACGTGTTCATTTGATGAATTGGCCCTGTTTATAAACATTTTTCAAGCTTGAAATTGCTATGTGGAATTTTCAGTTGACGTTAAGACGCAGCAAAAGTTAGTAGAACTTCAGAGGTCAGGAAAGGTCTAAATAAATGTTTAATTCCTTGTATATTGTATAATTCTCTTAGTAGACGACCACTGCTCGTTACATAATATGCATTGGACTCATTATGATACAGTTTCATTGCAGTCACCATTGTTTCACCAATCACATATAATTTCACAGTCAGAAAAGGTTTGTCATTGGCCAACATTACAGTTAATTCAATGTTCCTTTGAATTGTGTGTTACTGTACCAGAACTAACCACGGATTTGAGAGGTAAACCCCATCTATCTACAACAGCGGAGAAAATCAAAATACTGAAGCCTTCTATGACGAATGATCAAATTATACGATTATACGAAATAAGTACAGATGCTGTAATTTGATGACCATCCTTTAACAAAATGAATCCTACCTGAACTTGGGTACTGCTAATTTGAATTTGATTAATGCTTATGGTCGATTATGGTTACGTTACGATACGTTTAACCAGTGCATCTTCGACTCCTAGGAAACGGTTCCTAGATAGCGTTGAATGGATAAAGCACGCCAGCAGTCATGTAAACGTTCAATATACAAGATTAACTTAAAATACATGTCTTAAGCCGTAGAAAAAACATTGTATAAAACTTGATGTAATGAGTATTAAATAAACTAAGTTTCATTACATACTTTTATGTTATTATATTTTATTATTATATAAAAAGTAATGACTTTTAGGTAATATCTTTAACTATATCTATCTATGGATGGATAATGATATCGAAGTACGGTATTTAAGTTATAACACTTTATTAATAATATTAGTTTTGACTATCTTCCGTCCAAAAGTGTATATAATTACATTACATTCCTACAAATTACATGTGCCCATACTGAAAACAAATATATGGTTGTAGCTACCAGAGTTACTAAACTTTCATGTGCCGTGATTGTCCAAAGACAGGAATTTTATGAACGTCACAATTCAACAGTCTTTTAATTGAATATGTGCTTGTGTAACAATAAAATCAAATAAATAAGACGCTCCAAATAATAACGGTAGATCCCGACCTTACATTTTCAGTTAGAAGTACGACGGTAAAGTCCTGCCATATACCTATCACATACTGAAATATTGCGAAACCCCTAAAAGTCCACCATCAAAAAGTTGTTCGGAGTGAAAATGATCGTAAACGAAAACAGAAAAAAAATCATTTTCCTCAAAAAAAAAACAACTTTGGTTTTTATCTGCTTATAATTATAAGCGATTCAAGTTTTCTCCTTAATGAAATATTGAATTTAATTCTCTCGTGCATTCCGTCATCTTTGTTTTTTTGAAAACTATACATTTGCTTTCTGAAACCTGGAAAAATCGCGTTTATTTTCATGAAAATGAAATAAATTTTAGAACATCTTCCAATCGATTGCTGATTCCTGAGCACTGTGCGGCAGCGCCCGCCGCGGAAGAGGGGGTAGTGGGGGAAGGGGGAGCCAGTGCCAAGGCGTCGTACGAAGGTGACAAGGACGGAGCGCGAGGCGACGGATGGCGGCGCGGGGGGCACCAAACGGAGGGGAGAACGAGACAGGCGCGAGCGTGGAAGACGCAAACGATGAAGCGACAGAAAAGCAAAGAACCGAGACTCTTGTATATTAGTGTGCCGACGTTGGCTTGTGCAAACCAAGAAGTAGGTATGGAACTTCCTCGAAGCAAATAGGTACGCATGTTACGTGAATTTGTGCAACAGACACATTTGTACACAGAACCTATTTTTGTTTTCAATGGTGATGCAGAACAGTAAGATTTAAACGGGTGAATGTAAAATCAGTTCATTTCTACGATATTTGGCGAAATGTTTCCATTCCAAACAAAACCCGAGTAATATTTCTTATTTTTTCACAAGGAAAGAAAAAAATATTGTTAACAGTGAAACTAAAATTTGTTTTTTGAATTGCATCCACCAGAATACTCTATGAATAACATATTAGAACTAAGGAAACGTCTCTTTCACGGTTTTAAATAATAAGGCGTCCAATATATGTATTTATTTTCAAACATCTTCGTGCGCGGATTATAATCTTATTCCAAGCTTTATAGGCTTTATAGGCTCTATATCTCAGATGCTCAAATTGTGCATTTTGGAAGCATTCGGTGCAGTTTAAGAGGTGAAGAATATATATGACATCACATCTATTTTTACATATTACTACGGAATGGATTTTCTAGTAAATGTATATTTTTACAGAAACGGAATACCCATATTCATTAAAAAATTTTCGAGTTCACAAGAAATTCTGAATGTATTGAGAGCATTTTTATTTTACATATTTTTATAAATTTTGGTATTATTATACATTTTTCACATATATTATTTAAAACTACACATTTCTTGCAGATTTTGTTACAAGTTCATACATTTAAACTTTTGAAACGGAAAATTTCAAATAGCCCTCTGAGATCATATATATAATATGTATATGACACTATAATCATTTTTCTTTAAAAAAATGCAATTTTACTGCGCTAGTATGACCTGCGGACCCATCGCCATGAATTGTCAAACTTAACCCCTCTCCCTGCTTCTTGTAATCAAGAATAAACGGATGTTTGTGACGCAGAAGAAATTTCAACTACGACGTTGTTCACGTTTCACAGAGCCAATGCGTGACTCGGTCGAAAACTAATATTTTGTACATGTCATTGTCTTATCGCGTAATAGAAATTGGAAGGGGAGTCACTTACACTGTCCTCCACTTCCCGGATCCATCACTGGCTGCATGGTCCTACTATTCAATTGAACACCGGGTACTCGTAAACATTGTACATACAAGTATCGTCATTTATATTTCGAATAAAACACTTGTGTGGTAAAAACTATTCTACAATTACTTTTGTAGACATTGACGTTTCTTTCAGCCGTTCCAAATTCTTGTAGAAATCCGATCGACGACGCCCTTTAATTGGAAAATACTTATACACAACAACTTTAAATACAATAATAAATTTGTGTTTTACATATTTTCCATTTTTATTACATATATTGGAAAAAATAAATACATATGTATGTACATATTTTGCGTTTTTTTATTACAACAAATTCCGTTCCCAATTTATTACTTTCTGTTCGACAATATGTCTTTCAGAGCAGAGCTTGAAATTTATAATATAAGGATAGTCATTATTGATATCCTTAACAGTAAACTTTAAGAGAATTTATGAAGGTAAAATTTAAGATCTAGAAGAATGATATAAAGGTAAGAAGGATGGTAAAAAAGAGCAAACAAAAATACAGAGAATGAAATTCATCTTTAGGAAATTTGGAATTAATTCTACGAGACATCAGATAAATTCCCAATATTAAAAATGATGCATGAAGTTATAAAGGAAGAGTATTTAAAAACTTGAGACTGTAAAGTTAAATCAAACCTAGAATTGGAGGAAAATTTAGTTAATTAAGAATTTGTGATTGGGAATAAACTAAAGAGCATGTAGAATTTTTATAAAGAATTTGTTTTGGTCATCACATCTAGTCGCTAGATACGACCACGCGTCGCTAGGCAGAACGGCCCCCCCACGCCGTCTGTCATGCAAACAGTCAAAAATTAAATATTCGCACATCGACATGTGACTGCTTGGCAAATGTCTCCACCCGAAACTCACGGTCTATCAGGAAGATGAGGGTACTCCTCACGCAAACTCTATCCTGGGAGCATTTCGGCGCGCAAACAGAAGAGTCATATTGAGCTAGAATCCAGAGAGGACGAAACGGTCGCCTGCCTAGCTCCACTCTGCCGTACCTCAGTCCGCGGACTTGGGCTGCCGAACACTGCGCTCTGACGCTAAGCGCCCAAGCACACGAGCGTTCCGTTAACGCGCGTTAAGTAACGTACGTCATAGAATAACACCTCTTATGCGAACGGCGCATAAGATTCTGTGCCAATATACGACGCGCGTTACTTATCAAGGCAACGCTCGTGTGACACAGGCCTTAAGCAATCAACTTCGGAACGACCACGCCAAATATGCGCTTCGCCGCGTATTTGGCATGAGTAACTTAGACTGCAAAAGAACACACAGTAAGAGCGAGTAGAAGCACGCATCGGAATCGAGCATCGGAAAAATGGACGTGCCGAGTTAGCATCAACCCGATGCAATATCGCTGTGTCCCATCTTCGCTACCCTGTCTGCGGCCAGCCAACGGTAAACCCCGGGTTCCCCTGACAATCGCTGCCCCACGTCACTAAACTCTCGCCGTCTGCCGGTCCCATCCGGGCCGGCTACGTCTCCGTCTCCAGCGGCGCCTCACCGCCGTCGCCTCCACCGCCGCCGCCCCAGCATCCGCCTCCGATTCCACCCCACTAGCTGTTGCCGACAACGACGACGACGACGAGGGTGGTAACTTCACAGTCAAATAAACTGACGCGGCTCTATTGATTCCGGATCAGCTGATAAGGTCGTCCGCCCTAAAAGTGTAGAGCATGTTTCTGCACCGAGAGATGTCGATGAACTTTCCCTGCCGGACGGCGAGATCCCGACTAAGCTCCGGACATGTCTGGTAGTGTAGTGCATGTAGGTTAAGTTTGTGTAACTAACGGGTGAGTTTAAGAGAAGGAAGGAAAGGAAAGATCTCGCGCAGTCCGTGGCCCGTTTGTTAGGGTATCACTCCGGCATTCCCCTGGGGTAGATCGGAGAAACTACGAGTAACCACCGACCAGAGTAGCCAGCCGGCAGAATCCTCCTCCAGATGAAGAACTCGACTCAGGTACGTAACCTATATTGAAAATCCTACGACCGACGGGACTCGAACCTGAGGACACCCCGGACAGGGACATCAGTCGATGCCCTGAGCCATCCAAGCCGCGATTCGAAAGACGTTATCCCGTGGGCGAAAATCACACGTTCTCGCAGCTAAGAATATTGACAATTGAAGAGCTGAAGTACCACAAAGAAAGTGGTTTGAAACTCTGTTGGACCTACTTTCTCCCGTGAAATAGTCCTACTAAATACTACTCGAGCTTTGGAAATTCTCAGATGAATCCCCTCCTCGCTTTGTGAGCCGGGAATTTATCGTCAATTTCCTAAGCACTCGTGGTATTAACTACGTTCATTTACACGACAGCTGGTCAATCGGGGAGAAGATTATGAAGCCGGAACAGGTAAACACGCCTAATCCTGGAAAGGGAGATGAATTTTCAACAACAGCATTCTTATACGAGAAATCATGGTATTATCATAAAAATGCATGTGCTACTTAATTACATATTTCCTATTAATATCCATTTGCAGGGATGGTGATATGTCTATCGACGGACATAAAGAGAGGGTGATGTTGAGAGGGCAAGGGCTGGAGAGAGGGGAGAAAGACGGAGAGATGGAGAGAGAGAGATGGAGAGAATGAGATGGAGAGAGATGGAGAGGGACAAAGACTTTTAGATCCACCAAATTTAATTCCAAATTTCGAACTTTTTGAAAATATTTATCATGTTAATTCCTACAAGTGAAAAATCGAGTTCTAAGACGTACATTTTCTGTAATCAAATACAATTTCTGCACTGTGGATACAAAAAGAATATGCATATTATATTAGTGAACTCAGCACTGCTTCACTAATGCAATGTATTACACATCACATGCTACTGGTCACGCGATTGTTAATTAAGTTTTACGCGACACTCTGCAAAAATTTTAATAGATGAGATAGTTTCTCGTGAGTATGGCTTTTTCTATGTTCTGGTTTGGATATGGTTGACAAGTATACTATTGTTAAAACGTTCTCCTTCAATTTTGGGCATGCTTTAACTTTGACAGTGTCTTATAGAACTTTGATTTACTTGTCATAGATAACGTCCAAGTAATAATTCCGAACGATATTTCAAAATCACAGAGGCAGAATATGCAGAAAAGACGCGCTTAATGCTTGAGGGTGCGGCGGTTTGAGTCGTGTCTGTTGAAGGGCACTTCAGCTTAAACGCATAAAGTCATCAACGCGCGTCTATGTCCGACAGATACAAACACATTGCCATTGTACTATGGCTAAGTTCTCTACGCAAATGCAAGCAATAAGTTAACAAAGTTTTATCGCAATCGAATGAACGGTATGGCATCGCATAAAATACAAACACACGTTGATTTTTTATATATTAGATAACATTAAAGCAATGTTTTGTAGGGCCTACAATATTTTTTTAAATGCAAGTAGATGTTACTATTATTATTTTCAAATGTATATTGTTCTCTTATGTTCCTATGATATTAAATTTCTTGACGCATATGCTTGTAGGAAGATTAATTCATTAATTGAGCTAATTAATAGGAAAATTATTTGGTTCAACGATACAACTTTTTAGCTATTAAATGGATCATAGAATCTTCATTCCCCAGTTCTGTAAATAAGATAGAAAAATACTACAATTAAATATTATTAAATTATTAAGAAACTCTACATGTTTTTTCGGAAAACACACTTAAAATATTCAAGCTTTTAACAAAAGGAAATCAAATAAACAGGGGATAGAAATATTATATCCAAAGCTGCAGTTATCCTTTTTTCTCTTTGGTCATTAAAATCTAAAGATATAATGACTAAAGAGAGTTTGCCCTTTTTCTTTCATCCCCTTAATCTCTCGTTTCCCGTTTCTTGCGCCTTCCAAAAGACTTGGCTCCGACTTCTATTCTACAGGAGTTAGCTCTTGGGCCAAAGTGTTCACTCACAACCGTATCAAAGATATCCTATCCACGCACATTTCTTTAGAAGCAACATTTTAAAGGAGAAATCTTACAACAGGATGATCCGAGAGTTCACAGCTTTCATCTTTAAAAATTAAACTGGCTTTAGAATTCATGGAGAATATAGATTGAAGTTGGATTCTGAAAATATTGCAATGCTTTTGATGGTTAGAAATCCAATTTCCCTGATATACACAGCAACTATTTCCGGCTCCGTCGTAATTGAACGTTAGCGAGACGCGGGGAAGGGGAGTCGACGGATGCTGAGGGAGGGCGAGACTCGAAGGGGGAAGAGAGGCGGCGAGGGGTGTTTGCGATGGGGTGGCAAGGGGAAAACGATGCCGGTGTTGATGCAGAGAAAGGGAGAGCAATTGAGTCGGCCAAAGGAGAGCTGCGGCGAGGGTGTCTCTTAAGACAGATTGTTAAACATTACGAGTTTGGTTTATGCTGGTTCAGGAAACTCGGAAAGATGACCGCAAGATTCGTGAAAGTGAAGCCCGTGCATTTTGACAATAAGCCTGAACGCTATAGCTTGGTGTGGTTGAAGTTTCTGCGATACTGTCAGCTTCGAACGATTTGAACACGCATTTATAAGCCAAGACAATCTAAAAACCAATTTTGGCGACTGAAGATCAGTCGTTATGTCCACAACGCAAAATGAAACTTCCAGATTATTGGCTGTTTTGTTACGAACCGCTGTACAAGTGATTGGAAGATAAACATTATCGACAGAAAAATCGTCAGGACTGCTTACAATGAGATAACAAGGAATGAATTGAATACATCGCGAAAAGATTATAATATTGGATGCACTGACCGATGAAAGTCAACATCCATATTTCTCATAAGGTATAACTAGTCGAATCTTCTAAAATAAGGCTATAGAATTATAAAAATATCTGGGAAGTGGTAGAAACGTATTTAAATTTGAGAATAATATGATGCAAAACGGAGATAGAATAGGACGATGCGAGACTTTAGAGAGTCGGGTAATGAACTGAAGACTAAAAGGGACAATGGCGGAGGAAACGAGAAGCACGACTGGGATATGACGACACGGGCAGGGTGCTTGGGAAACAAGCGAGTGGAGGGGGATTGGGGGCGTTATTGATAAAAGATTGCCAGTGATAGAGATGAACTTTTATAGGATATGTAACTCTTCTTTAGTGTTACTAATGTATTTAATGATTTGTGTATGATTTGTGTTTAATGAAAAGTGAATGTATTTACTTTTTATAGCCACGTCACAGGAAAAATCTCCATGCATAGAAATCATCCGTGAAGAAAACAATGGAAAAATCAAATCTATTTTATATAATATTCGACCGATTTTTGAAATACCCATTTGTAGCTTGCAAACTCCGAATTTGCGATGACTCAGATATTTGCTAGTTGATATATATTTGAATGTAATTAGAATGAGAGTTTGTAAGAAGCAGCAAGACTTACTTTCAGATGGTCTCCTAGAAATGCATATTGCGATTTTGACGTACAGTAATTCCAGTGTTTTCCAGGAAATTAACGACGCTACTTAGTCCAGATACATTTATCGTTCAAACACAAAGTTAATGCCAAATACCTTGTCTGACGCGTCTCATAACATGTAACTTTCATTTCTTTCCTCCCTGTCGGTTTTATCTACAAATTCATCTTTAGTACTATTATGCCGAACAATTTTTCACTATTGCTCCTCTCTAGCATTCACATTTGTAAAGCAAATGCGATATCAAACAATTAGGGGTCCTAAAAAGAAGCAATACTGGAACGAGAACTATATTACTCGGAAATGGTCACATCACAACCTGGGGGCCAAAGCAAGCATACACATGTACGTCATACACTCTCACTTCCGTGCGCCTCACAATCGCTCCGAAAGACCTTCGCTGAAAGGTGCCGAAAACAGCAGGTCTACACCCATTCAACAACAAAATGCCTATCAAACAAAAACAATTGAGAACATCTTTGTAAATCGACTAAAAACGGGTTAAATAAACAGGAAGTCACCGAATAGAAGTGAATGATACAGAAATAAGGTGTAGTCTGCAAAACGTGACATATAACGTGACAGATAAACGAAAACGAGAAGCGTTAGCAGACGCCATGAGCAAACGTAGTAATCGGGGGTTTGCAGCTGCCAAGGAGAACGGAAAGCCTCTTCAGAAGGGAAGGCAAAAGGGTAAGGGGACCGGGGGCGGTCGACGACCACCAGGGGGGCGGACGGCCGGGCGACAGAACCGCCGGAACCCGCGGTTCCTGCCACGAAGCAATTTCATTACGCTTGCCTACTTTGTCAAGGAAACGGGCGCCCACTTCTGCGTTCTTGCGTACTCTTTGATGTTCTTTGTTCGCCTCGCAACCACCCCCCACCCCTCGTCCTCTCGGAGTATGGAACACCCTGCGAGGAATTTTCTGGAATTTACATTTTTAATACGCGGCAGTTATACGGGCCTATTTGGGAGCCGCGTAAAATCGTTGTAACTTGAAAGTGCGCGGTTAAGGAGCGGCGGACGGTAAATTGTCTGTTAGCGGAGGCACAAGGGCCTCGCGCGCCGATGCTGCTCCCTGTGGCGAACACACGCTGGGGAGGTCCGCGAACAGCAGTCACAGATTTCGTCTGCGAGTCGGTAGTTCGTGTTTCCTCGTGTGGCAGCTAGTGTGGTTATTATTGTTAGTGGTTATTTCCTTGGGTATAACGTATGTTATAACCGGGTTATGGTCGTGTTCCTCTCCTGCTGGAACCTGAGATCCGGCGCCGACCTGTATTCTAATTTGTGGGGTTTTCCTCCTTAAGTATGGCCCCCCAATGTGGCACCGCACCAATACCCTCTAAGCTCTCAACTGATCTCCCAATATACCTCATAGTGTAGAGCATATACGTGTGTGTGTGTTTGTGTAAGGAGAGAGAAAGAGATAAGAATGAGGACGGAAAGATAGTCAGCTGTTCGTGGCCTATTCGTTAAGATACTTCTCCGACATTTGTCTGGTATTTTTTGAAATTACGAAAAACCAATGATCAGAGCAGCCGGCTTTTAGAATTCTCTTTTAGACAATGGAGGAATTCGAACTAGCTATCTAGCTAGCGTCCGTGTCCGACTGGACACGAACCCTAGAACCTCCCAGTCAGAGAATGCATTTGCAACATGTTTGCACGGATCCATTTGAGCCTTCCTCTGTGAGAAATACACTACTTTATCAAACCGATGTGAACACAATATGAAAATGTAGCAATGTTTTATTTGTTTAACAACTAAAACAGTAAGGGCTAGACAAATTTTAATCGCTCAATGTTACTGAACTATGAAATAACGTAAAATACAGTAGTATTTACACCACATGAATATATTTTTTTGTAGTCGGCTACTGACTCTTAAGATGTGGGGATTATATTTGCTACGATACGCATTATAGTTGAACCAGATATATTGTTCAGAATTTCAGATAAAAAGTAGATCAGCCCTCAAAATGACGGGTGTCGTCCAGACATAGGTTTAAATGAAAATTGATTTCCACGTTCTAGTATGTTACTACTGACCAAAAAGAATTCGTAAGTATATAAATGCAATGAGTTTGTAATTTTCCATGATAAATTCACTTATGTAATTTTCACTTATATTTTGTTGGAAACTCTAAAATATATTTTCAATGCATTTTTTTTACTTTTTCTCCGTGATATACTTTTGAATTTCAATTTAAGATAATGTTTTGATGCATTGCTTCACACAAGGTTATGCTATTAAATTTTTTTTATTTATTCTTGAAGACTTTCTAAACAAAATTCACATTACTTCAAAAGTTACAAAAATCAAACATACCGACAGCATTAACATTTTTCAAAAGTCAAACCATTTTCGTGGTCTCTTACTGTACGAGCAACATTACAAAGTTCGATATAATACTCATAGATGTTTTACAAACTAATTAACAAGGATAAACTGTAAATATCCGTATTTACTAGAATTTATTTTATTTAATTTTAAAACATTATTCCGACACGATTCAGGACCACTTTTTCCCCAACATTGTTGTAACTACTAGTAATGACGGTCACTGCTGATTGGAGATATTGTGTCAGCATGCAAAATTACACACTTTACTGAGATAATTTACAGCAGTGTTTTACGAATATTACCAAATGTGAAGAAAGTAATGATTAAAAAACACAGATGTAAAACAAGGGGGCGAGATAGAAAAAAAACAATATAATTTACCCAGGGATACACAAAGTAAATTCGGAAAATGGCACAAGAACTTATTTTATAATGTCTGTTAGATTAAATGTTATCCACAATCTGACGGGGGAAAAAACCACTGAAAATTTCATCAAATATCACGAAAAATCCTTCTTTTTTGCAAGCCTCGTTTGAAAAATCTCCCATTACTCTCCCTTACTTTCTACCGCAGAAAGCAACCGTCTCTCATTAAAACTCTCGAGCAAAAAACTCACTACCGTCTGTAGAAAGTACGCGATCTGGGGTGGAGGTGTTGAAATGGTAAGCGACAGAGATAGTGATGGGGTAGGGGAACAAGATGATCGAAGAAACGTCGGAAAAAGAGAGCTGGACTGTAAGCTGGCCTTACATTAGCAATATCCATAATATCTTTCATCAATTTGTTTCTGCTTGTTGCGGTCATCTTTACACTAGCAAGGGCAAGGAGGGGCAATATATTGTCAGAAAGATCTGAGCAAGATCTTTCCGGCAAGACATTGCCGATCGCACATGTGACTGAATTTTAAGAAGAAAGGAAAAGAGGGCTTGTGCGAATTAGGTAGAAGTGTCTGAATATTTTTCATAATACAAAATTATATTGTGGATTTCGATTCCCGTGGGAGCAACGAAATTTTCTTTTAATGAATAAAACAATTACTAATTCGGTAAAAGTTTTAAAATATCCATTTCCTACAACTGTGGTATTGTAGAGTAATCTTAAAACTGATTTAGAATAGATTAAGATCTTAATATAAAAAATTAATAATCAGGAGGCATCTATGGCTCAATCAAAATTTGAACGTTTGATAAGAAATATTTACTGCCGCAATGTTTACATTGGCAACTTAACGTGCAAATAAAATTGCTCGCCATTTTCTTGCAAAGCCATCTTTAGGTCTGAGAACCGCTAGCACAGAGAGTGAATTATAAGATACAACGCATGGTAAGTACGTAAATGGCCGGGCGATAGAAAGTCCAGGAAGGGCGGCGGCGGGA